>CAMPDV010000010.1:0-1200000 GCA_946699065.1 Loxodes magnus | reverse complement strand
TCTCGCAATTAAAGATATAAGTATTGAATATATGTACACATAGTTTAAGATTGTACTCACTAGTTGTTATATTTCTAACTACGGAGAATCCAATTCCAGTATAAGCATATATATCTGACATGCTAAGTTCCACTGTTTAAAATTGATTTTTTTAGTCAGTGAGGATTGAAGCTTAATAAGATAAATTATAATTACTTATTGTGAAGAATGTCTAGTTCATATTGTTGATAACCACGAAATATTTATAGAGTACTTTTACTGTTGACTAGCTGTTAACCCAAAAAATGAAGGAAAATTCGCTACTACCAAATTAATCGCCATAAAAATTAGGATTGTTTCCTTTAAATTCTTAGACTCCAGCTTTAGGCCAGTATTTAAATGCATATGCTATAAGTGAGTGGCCATGCATTCTTTTACAGGAATCAACATCAGCATTTCCATACTCACATATACCATCTGTACAGTTCTATCAGCAAGGACTCTTAAGTACCTAGTAGTTCATAATGGCTTCTTTAGTTCCTTAATCGCTCTTTAATAGTAATGAATCATAAAACTTAGGAGCAAGTGTTTCACCTATTAAAAGCTAACTATTACTAGAAAATGAATATCCTACGCTAATCCAAGCATTGAAACTTGGAAATGGAAGACTCATAATGGCGTAATCGCAATAAGCACATGAATTTATCTTATTAAAGCATATAATAAACTTCTTCTGATTTGCGCTTTATTCAATTTCATTATTTGACCATGAGAAAGCGATATACCACCAAACATCTAACTCATTAAACTTGATACTTGTAATAGAATCAATTTAAGTATAAGAAACATCAATTTTGCTTGCATTCACATCAAGCTTAATAAATAAAGATTATGGCTAGCTTTACTCATTAATCTCTAGTAAATTTACTACCTGTAATTATTTGAATTTAGTTCAGAGACTTATACTCCAACCAGCAAAGGCTGGCTACTTTATTTAAGTTTTTAGATATGAACTAAGAGGAGTGCCTATCGTAAGCTTCTAAGAGTTCTGCATATATGGAGGATTAAGAGCTCAAAAGGTAGGTTCTTGGAAAGTGTTAATTTAAAGACATCTCAAAGTAATTAAGCAATCATTCATAGCAGGTGATTGATTACAATTTCCATTACATTTAGTGATGCAAGGATTCTAGTTCTTTAATCAAATTATGTTTTCTAGTGATAAGTCACAAAATCCATTTGTATAAATTACAGTGTCAACCATAAATCCCTACATAGTTTCTCCATTCAAATTTTGTCCTAAGCTTATCTAATAATCCTGCAATATTTTAGAGTCAAACTTGAAAGGAAGTGAAATATTATAAGGACATCAGTTGAAATTAAGCATTGTGAAAAATACCTAGAGCTCATTTTTGCCTGACTAAGCAGAAGTCTAGCAAATAGAAACTCCTAATACACCTCATTGGCTAAGAATGGGATTTTACTAACTTTGGTAGTACATTTTTCTTTTCTCCTCGTTGTTTTCAACATAAATATAAGTAGAATCAATTAGAATTTGTATCATAGTAATATTTTAGTTTCCAATGTGAAATACAACATTCTTATTTGGAGAAGTTATTTTGATGTAAGTAGTAAATGAAAATCCATCTAGATTTGTATATTCATCTATAACCTCGCCAATCTATTAAGTTACAGCAGCTGAGGGATATTAGCTGTATAGTGTTTCGCTGTTTAGATGGATAATTTTAATATTTTCTTTTATGTTCTTTTCCCCTTTGCAACTATCCCATAATCCCTTATAGTTACATTGCCAATTTTCATCGAGTTAATATTATGCAAAACATTAGCAAGGATAAGGATAATTTAACACTGCCTAATAAAAATACTTTGAACTGTCACAAGAAGTACATTAAGTTGGAGAGATAATGCAATTTAAGCAAATTTAATTACAAGAAAAGCAGATTTATGTCTATAAATTTTTAAAGCTACCTGGAAGACATTCAGCGTCACATTCTCCATTTAATAATCCTGCTTTATAGTTCAAGAAAAACCCGCTTTTGCAGGATAAGCAGTCGTCAATATTCCTTCCTTTACATGAGTAGCAATTAAAGTAACAAGTTTCACAAATTTTTAAAGAGTTTTCGAAGGTAGTTTCAGAACATTTTGCTTCGCAATTACCGTTAAGATACTTATTAATACCATTTAGGCAACCATGTGTAAATTAATCTAAAGCTGTTACATAGGAACAACTCTTTGGATTAATATTAGGATGACATGGATAGCAATAATTTTCCTTATACCATGCTACGTAACTATTTTTGCAGGTTTAACATAAACTGATTTCAGTTGAATTGCATTTCTAACAGTTAGATATGCATTTTTAGTCCTAGTTATTAGTTATTTTTAGAACTTCGTTTGAAATATATTTATTCAAAAGCATAGCGTTCAAAACTTAGCCATACAATCTCTTGTTGTTGTAAAGTGGAAACACTTCTATAATATATGAAGATTGCTTATAAGGAAGCAAAACACTTGCCTAGCTCATAGGAATTTTTCCTTCTACTTAAAATATTTACTTAAGATCAGCATCGTTAAGCTCTACTTTCAAATTATAATAATCACTAATATTTTATCCTTACAATCTAAAGAACATCCATTAGTTCTAAACTTAATAATTTATAGGAAGGCTTTGGAACGAAAATAAACGAACTCTTTTGTTTATTAGAGTTAATGAGTTCATGGAAATATTTGCGCTTTAGTTATACGACCTGGATATAATAACCTAAGCATAAATGTTTTAATCATTTGATACTTAAATTATAGTGTAGTTCGTATCTTAATCCAAATTAGTTATTTTCATTCAGAATACTATATGATAAAACTCATCTTGCTGGTTTTGTGTTATTCTCTGCTATACTTAAGATTTCTCCCATTTTAGTTAATTGTCATAAGTTCATCTTACTTCATTAAGACTGAAAATGGAATTTAAAATAGGCTAAAAATTTCGGCAATCTGAATCTCCAATTCCGTAGCAACTTTAATTTGCTGGCAAGTTAGAGTTCAAAGAGTCACCATAATAGTTGCACATATAGTTACATTCCCTTTTATCAAAAATTTACTAAATTTACTGTAGCATCAAGCAGTTACTATAGAGTTTAAACTAAGTAAGTCATCCTTAGTAAGGTATGAAGTCTTTATTCTATCCTAAGTCTTCAGAAAATTGTATTTTAAAACTATCCTTTTATATTGCAGTTATCTGATTTATTCTTTAAGAAATGCATTTTATGCTGCTGAATATGCTATCATAGGCCACAACACACAACTTAATATAATTGTAACTAGTTAGTACACATCTTTAGAATGAAATAAGATGAGGTTGCTCTGGCTTTACTTAGTGATTTAATTCAAGCTTATATTCCTTTCCGTCAGCTTTATATTCAAGAACGTAATATTGATTACTAAGATATATTAAAGGAATTTTATATCCAGTGCTTGTAGGATCGTTTAGATTATTAGAAAATTGTAGGAGTAATCTATTTCTATCAGTCTTTATATTCTAAAACTTAGCCCAGAAAACCCAGGTTTGCTATTTTTTAGTTTCTAAGTTTTCCAGATTTAGTCTTAAGTTAACTTAAGCTGATCCTCATATAGTCTTTTTAAACAAGTTGATTGAGTTATGAACTTCGTGTAAGTTGAAAACTCCTGTCAAGTATTCTATTCTATCTTGATATTCATAAATTCCATACTAGCCTTAAAAATTCCCCTTATCTGTTTCTCTAAATAATTGAAACTATTCTTTATTGAAGCAGTATTGAGGAAAGTGCTTTAACTTTCAAATTTCTCCATAAAAGTTTTTGATGTTCGGATAGAGAGAATTTTAGTAAGAATCAGCTTTGTATATTTAGTAATAAGCAGTTCTTGAGACATTGGTAAATGTATTCTTTAAATTAAGGTTAGTCTAAGTGTAAGCATATCAACTATTATCCTAGTCAGTCCAACTTTATCTAAATATTTTTATCACATTTTAGCTTTGGCAAACACTTACAGCTATATATTCTCAAGCATCATGCAGAATTCTGCTGTCTTCACTCACCATTTCCTTAAGCTAATTATCAACCCACAGCGAAACACCTATAGGACTGTTATGGTAGCAATTAGACTTAAAAATGATAGCTGGAATTCTGTCCTAATCCTAATAAAGTTAAGTTTAAGCAGGGGTTATCTTAGACATTCTTAATATCCATTAGTCGAAGTTCTCAGAGGTATATCCCATTTTCCAGAAGCTGAAGGACCAATTGGCTGATTAAAAGTTGTTATTAGCATCATAAATCGTAGTAGATTCTAAGTTAATTTGGTTTTAAGCACTAATATCAATATCATAGTAATAGTCATCCTTTTAAGGTGTGAAGCATTTCCCTTTAGTGAACAACTACATATCACAAGATGACATAGTAGACATAAAGCCTTTAACAGAAGTTATATTTTTATAGGTTGCATCAAATAAATTAAAAATGATATCCGTTATTTTAATAACGCTTTATAAAGGAGTATTCTCAACTGATCCAAACTTAAAATAAGACATTTTATTTCTCTTAATTTGAGCTAAGCTAACATTGTTATTTTAAGCACTTACGCACGTTTGATCAGTTGTAGATTTAAACTTAGAAACACAAAGCATGATTTAAAAGGGAGATATGGTTTCATCAACTCTTATAGCTATAGAAAAATGGCCTGATTAGTTAACATAACTCGTTATGCTTAAATAATAGGAATTGTCAAGATTTTTATGCTTCAATTCAAATTTTTAAGTGTTGTAAGTTAGCTCGAGGAGGCAATTATTGTTTGAACTGATTTAAAAGAGAGAAACCTTAGCAGTATTGGTCAGTTTAGTTCAGTCTTTTAAAAACTCAATATAAAAGACAACAAACATATCTTGGACATTTCAATTAAACTGCTTAAATAATGAATCAGAAGGCCATATTAATATCTCATTTTCTTTCAGACCACTATCTTTAGTATACAGTTGCTTGTACCAATATGGCTCAAATCTAATATTTTTTAATTACGTTTACTAGCAGCTAGTATATGATGATGTTGCCTTGAAATTTTTATTGACTTATTAACTAAAACTGCAATTACCTTTATCATGGAAATAAAGTAGATGAGATGCATTGAATCAAGTTTGCTAGTTAGTTTCATAACTAGAAGCCAAAAAGAACTGAGCAATTCTGAGTCTATCTTTTGAGTCGCAAGGCTAATTTCCCATGGTTACAGTATAATTCTACTATTTGAAAATCCAAGTATAATTATATTTGATGGTTGTGCACTAAGCTTCTTCTTAAGCAAAGCAAAAATTTATAGTAGTAGTATTTACTTTTAAGCAGATTGACATATAAATAGAAGTTCATAAATGTTTAGTTAGATTTGCACTAACTTAATACTTGATTTTCTCTTCTTATTATATATAGAAGAACTATTAGCTATAATCATATATTAGTTATAAATCTATAATAGAACTGTTTTAATTTTTGAGTGAGATTATGTTGTTAGTGGCATCACTGAGTAAATAAATCATACCAAGGAATTCGATACATTATAGAGAATTTAAATAAGCGCTTTAGTCACATGCATATCCAAATTTATCAGTATTGTCACTTGTCAATTTCTTTCAAATAGCTAAGTCTTATGAGAAATCCAATTCTTTTATTTGAGGTTAAATAGTTTCTTTCTCACATTTCCTAAAGCCTTATACATACCCATCAATACAGGTGCATTAGCGAAGTTCTTTTAATACTTCATCTCTATATTCTGTATCAGTTTCATATTTGAAGTATGCATTATCAGTACATTAAGTGCATATGCTCGTTTTTCTATCACATGTCTTGCAAAGTGGATCAATACATCAGTCAATACAATCTAGAGTTACGTTACCATCTAAGCAAAGCATTCCGAAGCAGGAATAATAGCATGGAGAGTAAATAGTTTTATACTCAATATCATAAGGAGTAAAATAGTTTTAGATATATGATACTCTTGGCTCAAAAATCAGCCCAATATTCTAAAGACTGAACTATTCATCACTACCATATCTATAATAGTAGTTTTGGCTTTAATTAGTGACTTCATAAGGAAACGGCATTACAAAATCTTCACAATTCGCACATTTCTCCCAAAAGCCAAAACATATTCTCAGGCCCAAAGTAACTAAGTTTCCCCAGTTTATTCCAATAGTAGTTCATTTATTTAAATACAAGTCAGCTTAATATTTAGCAACGTAATACTAATATCAAAACTTAAAGTAGCCAGACAATTCTTGAGAGTTTTCGTTGATGTATGAAAAATCGAATAAAGTTAAGTTTTATTATGATAATTCATATTACACCCTTAAAATAGGATACTTGGTATTGTTTATAGAGGTTGGCTTAAAATAGATTAGTAAGTTTATATGTTATACTTATTAGGCAGTATGCTGAAGAATAACTTATGTCTTATTTTTAAATAACTCGCTAAAAGGATAGTCATATTATAAAACCAATTACCAATAGTCTGGTTAATTTTCTAGTTGAACTATATTTAGTCATTAAGGGTTTACAGTGTAGTTTGTATAAGAGCAGGTATATCTGCAATTATGGTTTCATTCTTAGCATTCTGTGCATGATAAATCTAATTCATTAGTCAAGTATTTAGTTTTGCAAACACATTCAGGAGCATCTTTAGCTACGAAGTATTTCTAGTTGTTTAAACTAGCAAATCCTAGATTATGCTATCTGTATTTTAATGGATATTAACAGTTGGAGCATCAATATGGTTTCTCACAAGTAGAGCATTCTTCGCATTTCTCATTGCACATATCTTTCAAGGGAGAATTATCAATGCAGGCTCCTAGACAATCAATAAAGCAAGGAGTATAAGCTTGCAAATATTGAATGTCGTAAATTGTAATAGGAAGATATTAATCCGTATACCAAGCATTTAATAGTTCTGCTTATTGTATATTCGAAACGTTTTTATACCAAACTAATTATATATCTTGATTTAAATTTACTGGAAAATAAAACTATCTACATATTGGGTATCCAAGCATCTAAGCATAACAAATATCTATTAGCTGGTTATTTTTTTTAAAGGAAAACCCTAGAATATATCATTGGTATTCATATATATCTATTTAAAGTTAAACTGAATGCTTAAGGTTTTTGTTTTAGAATCTAAGATATTTTTTATTATTCTCTGTTTCAAATTTTATAGTAAGCAATTCTAATCCATTTTTATCATTCAAATCAATTATCTTCGTATTTTAATTAAGGACTCTTAAGTAGGAAATAAATGATAAGTACTTGTTTGTTAAAAGCTAGCTCTACTAAAATATTTCATTAGATGCATTTAAGTCAGTTCAAAGAGTCTAGAAAGTTCCTTTCGTTACAGCGATTTCAACATTTATATCGATTTTATATATATCTTAGTATATATCTTACATTTAGCATTTGTAATTGTATATGTTATATTCGTATCAATATTTGCATAAGCAGTATCCTATTTATTAAGTTTAATTGTATATATAAGGAATGAAAGCGTTTTAGTCTTTACATTATGTGCATTCTCACTCAGAAGTTCCAGAGCAAGTTTAACAAGTAGAATGACAAACGATTGCTGGGTCAACTTTGGGTTATGCTTTTTAAAATCACTTAATCCAAAAATAAATAGGATTGTATTCTTCCTTGCTACTACAGAATTTATACTCAAAGTCTAATAAATCATAGTTTACACAAATTCCTTAATATCCAAAATAACCTTGAGTAGTGCACTTTTGTTAATTTGGATCCCATTCGTTCTTATAATCCTGGCAATTTTGATCAGTAAGGCAAGTTAAGCACTCATATTTGCATTGCTTACAGATTTAGCTTGAATCTTAGAAATATCCATTGGGACAACTACTATAGCAATGCCCCTCATATAAATACTATTGCGATATGCAAGAAAGACATACATAGTAGCTTTGCTCTAATTTGCAAGTAGAACAGTTTGAATGGCAAAGCTCGATATTTCCTTAGTTTATATAATATCCGCTATTCAAATCAATTGTAGTTAAGCATTCTTTTAGTGCCTAGTTATAAAAATATCCCTTCTAACAAGAAAGCCCTTTACCTTTTCCAAGACCAGTGCAGTTTTTATATAACCAATAGCACTATTTACATTATTTAGTGGTTGAATCATAAGAATATCCATCTTAGCATTCAGTAGAACAATTACAGTTCGAAGGAGCAATTTCTCCCTAAATTAGTTTGTGTGCACAGCTTAAATCTACTTAGTAATCCACTTTAATTGGACAGTATGGAGCCAAAGGATATTAGCAATAATCTTCACAGAACTACTAGCAGTTTAAGTTATAATTTATAGCTAAATCCACAACTTGATCGTAGGTTAAGAAACTAGTTCAAAATTTAAAATCATAGATAACAGCTTACTATGATATGAAATAATTAGTTCCTACTTTTATTGTATTATCCTAGTTTAACCATACCCGTATCTCTCTAAACAATCTACCTTATTATATTTAAATATCTGAAGGATTTATAATAGATTAATAGACTATCCTATCTTAGTTTATTTAACTAAAAGAAATTACTAAAAGTATAATTGAAGTCTTTTGAATATTAATCGATGATTCATATTTATATAAATCTCATCAATGATAATAGTAATAATCATAAAAATAATCATGAAAATGTAATGTATATTCTATAGCTCCATTTATATCTCATACAAAATTAATCCCTCAACTTGATTGCAAAATACTAAAAAGTTCATATCTTTAATTTGGTTTTGCTTAAAATAAAATAGAAAATGAAAATTCATATAAGGATGCTTTGATATCAAAATAATCTTAATTGACTTTATGATTTTAGTACTACTTTGTAAATGTATTATCTACTAACTGAAAATATCCTAATTACTAAGTTAAGCAAGATGCTTATAAAGGCCCATAGCAACCTAGTGTGCAGAAAGGATGACAAACTTCACTTTATCTATTGATATATTTAATTTGTTAGTCATTTAAAGTTATATTAGGATAAAATTCAACGTATTTATAAAAGGCTTGTATAGAACACCTATAAAAACTTGATCATTAACATCCTATTGCAAATCATGAATTTTAACTTAAAAGGCTAGGCAATTGCAAGTTAAATGTAAAAGGAGATATATATACTCACTTAGGATCTCCTCAAATTTTGTATTACACTTAAATAACTTGAGTTGCTACTTAATTATCAAATGTAATAAAATAATGGACTCACTTTTGAGATAAGCTTTTCTAATATGTCTTATTCTACATTTATTTATCCTTTAAGTAAATAGTAAAACTATCATTGGGTAAATTCTTAATTTCAAATTAATTATTAGTTAAATAATTCGTATTTGCTGAATCTTGAATTCTTAAAATACTTTATTAATTTCAATATTCAGAATAGCTTTGATGAACAAACATTAAAATTGACAATGAGAATCGCTAAACATATTAAAATTAAACTGTTCCAAAAAAGCTTGAGTTTTTTAGAGGTCAATAGTAATAAGAATAAACTCGCTAAGAATAAAATTCATTAAAAATAGACCAGTACGTTAGTTAGCATTAAGGACCTGCATACATATTTTAACCATATTTAGGGCATTAGGCAGCAGTTTACATTTTACTCAAAAGGTCTACTTCTTATAAGCCTCTTAGAGGATAAAAGGATAGATTTTTAAAGTCAACATGAGGCTTTTAAATTTCATCAGGTTTTCCTGATATATATATAATATTTGAGTCAGATATTTTCAGCCTACATATTTGCTAGAAGATAAACTTCTAAGTGCATTCTTATAAAAACTGTTAATGGAATTTAAGTAAGCAGAAAGTTATTTTGTAGCCTTCTTCTTGAGATCGTTAAATCGAAAATCCTGTCCAATAGAAATCATAAGCTAGTAAGCTTTAATTTATGTAAAGACTGTAAGTTTAGCCACATTCCGTTGATGCTTTTAGCTCTACTTAATTGCGGTATGCTGTAATTGAGTAAGAATGGTAACATAACTAGTCACCTTTAATATAAAATAGAGTCAGTTTATTAGTTTAATCAAATGAATCTACTAAGAGAAAAGATAAGGTAAAGCTAAAATCTGAATAATGATAGATAGCTTGGCTTATTTTATAATTGCTGGTTTTCATATAATAGTAATAATTTCACTAATTGCTTACTAAGCTAAACTAACTAGATTCAAGTTAGAGCTCATATACGTCAGCTTAGCAGTCTTCTGGATATAAAGGTCCCTAGCACTTAGTTTTGCAATACTATAAGCAAGGAATTTAATATATGAAGTTATAAAAGTATCATTAATCTTCATAAGCTCCTTTGTTCCAAGAATAATATCTTAAATTGAAAAAGTTTGGCTAGCAATTTAAATCTGTAGAAGCAATATCTACTTTTCCTATTTAGAAATAATCATCATCTTAAAGCATTCCATTGAATATATTAATTGAATGAGTAAGATTAATACAGTTTTCCTAGTTAAAATAACTAAGGCAAAATTTCACATAGGTTTTATACATGTTATCAAGCATAATATTTTCCATCTTAAGTCAAATAATATTGTTATAGCCTACTATTTGCTAAACGAAAGTATCTTTGAATGTTTGTTATACTTATTTAGAATCAGCAGAGCTACTACATATGTATTCAAGTATAAGCTCTTTCATACTTGTGAAGGTCACTTTGAAAGATATTTGTGCTGAGTCAATATTCAAAAATGAAAACATGCATGTTTAAGGAGTATTAAGAATTTAATTGATGTATGAGATTACCATAAATCCTTAAATATCTTTGGAGTACTAGTGATCAAATTAATTTGGCTGGAAATTTGCAGAGTCTTATTTATTTGTTTTCTTTAGGTAAAACTAAGGAGGAGTACTTGCATAATCGAAATTATTATAATACTGCCGATTTTTTAGATTCAGTGAGTTACAATCTCCAATTGTACATTTATAGCATTCATTGCTTACCATGAAATATCCCTTTTCACATTAGTCACATAAAGGATAGTTATCTTTATGATTTATGCAGAATTCCTACTTGTAAGCATAACAATCGATTTCAGATGGTCCTTCGCATCTATTAGTACATGCAGATGAGCATTATTTTTCTAAAAATAACTGATTAAGTTATGGAAAAGAAAGACATTAAGGATAAATTTTCATATCAAGTAATAAGCCATTAAAAGAAGCTTAATCTTTAGATCCCAACGTTATTATCACTTGATCTGATCTAAACATATCACTTTTTTATATGTTGCTATTAAACTACTAAGGAAATTAACTATAGCTTTAGCTGCTTTTCCATTTATCTTAGAAAATGGATAAATATCTATAAGAACTATCTGAATTATCATGCTGGCATACCTGTGTAGCTATGAAGTTCCATTTATCAATATCTTCTTCATCTGAAAGCTAGCTGACGTTAAATGGAGTTGAAGAAGCTAACTTATTAAAGTAGCTATAGTGTCTGCTATTACTATATTGTAAATAGATTTAGTTATACTACTCTTGGTTATTATTATTAGTAGGATTGTAATAGAATTTATAAATGCTTTGCATTATTTAATTATCGCTTACCTTTACTGCCTTATTCCAACTAGTTATCGTCAAATCAAAAGACTGAAAAATATTTCCATTCCATGCATAGTCACTAATGGTTCTACTTTTATTTAAGTTAACACTATAGTCTTAATCAGTAAGTTGATAGTATTCTAAAAACTAAACGAAGCAGTCATCAGCTCTTGGACCAAAGCATTACTTTGGGCATTTAATATTACATCCTATGTTTTTAATGTAGTTGGCTTCATTCTCTAATATTCCTCTAGGAAATATTCTTACGTCATGTATATATCCCACCAGCAAACTAGTACAGCCATTATCCTCTTTTTTACCTAAAAAAAGAGATCAAGAATTAGTTTTATTTCAGATAATTGATTCATTCAGCTCCCAAATATTAACTTCTTGACCCCATTCCTGTAAAATGATTTTAACTTATCCCTTAGAATTGAAATGGATATAAGTGAAATATCATTTAGTAGCCAGGTATTAGTTTTTTATATCTTTAAGTCATTATACTTGATTACTTGCTTTAACATATTAAAAATAGATTTCACTACCTAGCAAGAAGTAATCATATCTATTGTTGTTCAGCCCATCCATCAACTGAAATATTGGTTGATGAATTCAATTACAGCTTGGCTCCTTAGTATCTGGATTAATCTCTTGTCTAAACCACAGAGTCATAGAAAAAGTGTCTAAATATTAAAATTGTGAGAAATTGGCTTGAGTGATTTAGCCATATCCTAAATTAGAGGAATTTCTATCCAGTCTATAGGGAGTAGCTATTTTATAATAGCACATACGATACTCTTATCTATCTTCTAAACAATATCCGCCTGAACAGTCGCAGGAATTATCCCTTGCAGATACATTAAGGATAATCTCCGACAAAATAAAAAGAAAAGTAGCAATTTTAGTAATAACTTGAAGTTGTATGAGCAAAGGCATATTGAGTACTTTACTTTAAATTAAATTAGATAAATTAGTTTAAATCAAATATACGTTAAAGCCTATCAATCAAACTATTAAAGTTTCTTCATTTAATTCTTTTATTTTTATTTCCTTTAAGCAAAGAATCAACTTTACGTTTCTATCTAATACTAATTAAGGTTTTCCTTTCTTTAACTTTTCCTATAAGAGATTAAAAAGTTGATCTTAGAGACAGACTGCAATTATTTTCGTTATACTCTTTTAAATCCTAAGCATGTAAATTCTTAGTACTACTTTAGAAGGGTAAATTAATTAAATTTAATTTAATTAGAAAAATCTAGATCGCATCATAATAAGCAACGCTTATGATTAAGTTTATTCTAAGATAAAAAGTACTTAAATAATAAAAGAAGCTTAAAGCCTATAATTAGCAAAGGTAGGAAAGTAATAAGTTTAACTTACATAATTAGAAAAATAAATTGCACACCTATATAATCTTAACTAGAACTTTATCAAATCATATCTTAGTATTAAGCTTACTAATAATAAGTTTTAGACATGTATTTTAAATTAAGAGCATTGCTAAAAAGCTTATAGTTGATAGATAGAAAGTCTAAAACTAAGATAATAATAAATAAATCTTTTAAGTGGCTAAGTTAAATATCTTAAGTCTTTGCTTATTTTCTGAGATTTACAAGCAAATATTATAAAAACTAGACTGGACCTCCTTCAGCACAAAGTAATGATATTGTAGTCTTTATCTGGGTATGAGTTGATGCTCTTAGATATAAAGTAAGCCACAAGAGGAAAACCCAAAGCTCTTATATTAGATGATTGTAAGGCTGATTAATTAAATAGCTTCATATATATAATCCTATTTAAAGCCTTAGAAAATAAAGAGGCAAGAATAAAGAAGGAGTAAGTTTAAAGTATCATATAAATAGATATTTTCTATAAAGCAATTACAATTTTAAAGATGAACAAAATAGCAGAAAATTTTATAGTTATAGGTTTGGATTATGTTTCAACTAATGGTAAGCCTTTATATAGAATTGGCTAATTTTAACGTACCTACTAACCCGAAGTATGTAATCTAGGAAATTTACCCTTTAGTTAATTAAACTGCTACTCATAAATACCCTTTTTCGGTTGAAAATCTATCAGTTTTTTGTTTTCCTTAGGATAAACAAAATAGGATGTATTTTAGATTTGGAGAGGCTGATGAACCTGTTGTTGGTCATTTTGTAACAACTGATGAAAGTAGCAATTTATCTTATTTTACGTTTCTGTCATTCTACGAAATCGCAACTAGGTAGAAGTTGAGAAGGACTACATTAAAACTTCCTTACTTAATTCCAAAAGCTCTGATTCTGAGATCACTGGAGCCTATGTTTTAGCCACAGAAGCAATTTTTATAGCATTTTAGAGATATAATATGTCCTTATATATCTAAGCTCCACAGAAACTATAACGAGAATATTATATACAGAGAAGATTACCGAGAGCTCTACATTTCTATGCTATTATATGCAACTCCTATAAAGCATTTCGGAGAGGTTTTAATAACTCACTATCCTAATAGGTTTGCTAGAGGAGGGCGTACAATGTAAGATTAATTTTTAAGATATCGAGCTAACTGCATAGTTGGTATCAACATTCCGAATTTTGATGCTGGTATAATTTTATAAAGCTTGAGACCAGAAGGTATAATTGAAATTTTTTAATGTCTCCTTATGGAGAAGAGGGTTTTACTTATATCCTCTGATATATCTAAACTAGTTTAAGTTGCTTAAACTTTCCTTTTACTACTATTTCCTCTAACTTGAAAAAACGTTTATGTTCCGTTTTTACCTAATTCAATGCTAACATATTTGGAAGCTCCTGTGCCGTTTTTGATGGGTACTTTAAAGGAATATACATAGAGCTTATAGTTAAATGATATAGTGGTAGTTGACCTAGATTCTGGTAAAATTAAGAATGAAGAAGAGATACCAAGTCTACCTGCTCCTGCTTGCAGCTTCCTGTATAAAGACTTGTGCTTAATAATAAAGGAAATGAAAACAAATCTCAGTACAGACGAAGGAATATAATCAGTTTTGCAAATGAGACAGATATTCCTTAACTTTTTCTTACAGATTCTCAAGCATTACCAGCAGTACATTCAGACTAGAAGTGAAGAAGGACAAACGTTTGATGTTAAATCATTCTCCAAAATGTTTAATGAAAATGAAATAAACTTTGTCTATTAGTTTGCAAACACGTAGTTGTTCATTAGCTTCATTGACTAGGCTGCTAAACTAACAGAAGAGTAAGCTGTAGAAGTGTAGTACTTCAATTCTTGCTTGAAGGTACTATTAAACCAGTCTTAACTAACCTTTAACTTGTAATAGAATAATGAAATTAAGAGTAGAATAACTAATTACCACAATCCTTATAGAATCTCCTTGCTTTCATTATTCTAGGAGTATAATCCTGAGGAAGATGCTCCTGAGACAAATCATCACAATTTACAAGGAAATTAAGCTTTATTTTAAAAAACTCCTATAAAGGCTAGATTGATTTAAGCTTTAGATATAAACGATCCAGAGTTCGATAGTTTAAGTAATATTTATGAAGAAGCAGATGTTGTACCTCCAACACCTTACATCTCCAAGTTTTGGAGATAGTAGTAAAATGATACTATAATCTTACCTGCATTCAAAAGATACTTAACTAACTAACACTGAGATAGGCTAAATACTTCTAGTCTTGTATTATTTCCCAGAATTGAAATCCCTTAGAATTAGCATTCTTACTTTAGTGTAAGTTCCACTAATAGTGCCAACTCTTTAATTAATGACTATCTTGATCAACTGGATAAATTTCAATCTCATAATGACAGAACTCCTAAATCAAAGCCCTCAAACCATTCTAACAAATTAATTCCAGAAACTAGCAAAACTCGTACTCTAAAGCCAACTGCCACTCTTCCATGTCTTCCACCTTTAAAAGATGATAACAAAACCTTACGCTATCTGAAATAGAAAGCAAAAGTAATTAGCAGCGAAAATAACTTCTAAAGGTATTTACAACTAATAAATCCAAGCAAAAGACAGCACATTAGCTTACTTAGTAAAAACTAAAACTACACAGATAAGCAAAGGTCTAACTCAAAAGATGACATCCTTATAAAGCAAACAGGGTTAAAAAATAATTAGTAAAGGAAGCAATATACGAACTAAGGATTGAAGATAAAGATAATGAATAAATAGTGAAAATAAAGAAATGAGATTTGTTTAATATTTACTTATAATTATATCTTATTATCCTTCACATCTAATTATTATACTTTCTCCTCTTTTTCCTATAACGCTTATTTTAATCTCTGACTGTAGTTAATTAATTATCGTACTTTATGAAAAAGTTGCTAGTCAATATATTTTTAGTGTAGTAGATAAATCATAAATATTTGGCTTTAAAATGAATTTAGCGAGAGAGAATTAGAAATTAAATAGCAAGATGTAGTTTAAAGTTTTCTCTGAAAGCTGGTTGATGTATTGAAATTTACCGAGACAAGCAGACATAAAATAATTAGATGATGCTAATTAAATATAATACATAGGAGTATAAATATAACACTACTAGCATAAGCATTAGTTAAGATGTTATATCCTTTGATTACTATATTAGCATTATAACTAAATATAAGTTCTATTTAATTAGGAGATTTATTACTTCAACCTAAGTTATAAAATAAAGATATTAATTAAAATGTACAAAGAGAGGTAGTTTAATTATACTGAATAAGGTATTCTCTTCAAAAGTAATTAGGTATTTTAATATATTAGGTAGTTATAAATCTAACTTAGTAGTTTAAATTACTTAAATGATATAGATAAGCGCATCAGTAAATCTAAAGTAAGAATAAGCTATGAAAATTCTTGCTTTAATACAATGCATTTGCTATACCTTTATTAACCTCTTAGTTTTGATAGGTGTAATTTTAAGATATTAGTAACTTAACCTTATAAACTTCTAGCAACTAAATGGAAGTAGAACTAGAAATGCTTAGAGGGACTTAAGTGTAACTAATTGGATTAAGAAAGCAATTATAAGCAAAGAAATGAAGTACTCTGTAAATAGAGCTTTATTATAGATCATTTATGATTTATTTACTTACAAGAATACATATCCTTATCAGCATTTGGTAGCTTTTTCAGATATAAGTACAATCATGTAATAGTAAAGAAAGTAAATATAGGCAATAGAATATTAAAAGGGAGGTTATATTAAAAGTACATAGTTATGGAGATATTTATTAAACTGTAGTAATTTAAGCTGACTATCTAAGCTTTATATAATATAGTTAAAATGAGTATATTTGAATAGTGTTATAATTGAATTGAAAGCAATAATTTAGAATAGATTAGAGCTTGTAGTTAACTAAATGCTAATAGCTCACTTAGAGTTATTGGAAACTTTAATCTAACATGCTTTTTGCTAGCTTGTAGAGAAGGAAAGTAAGAGATAGTGGAATTCTATCTATAGTAATGTCCTGATTGTTATGAAGTGTATGACTCATACAGATGGAGTTTTTTACATAATTCAGTATTTTCCTAGAATTTTAACTTGGTTAGATATCTAGTGGAAAGATTTAAGGAGATAATACTAGAAAGTGATTTTAAAAGTTAGCTATGATGGGATATTTTTGAAAATACTCCTTTACATATAGCATGTGAAGTTAATAATTACCAGATAGTAAGGTTCTTAGTGCAATAGTTTTCATTCAAAATAATAGATTAACTTAACCAAAACTATGAAAGTAGTCTGTTCTTTTCGGTATAGATGGATAATACAAGTATACTAATGCATTTAGCTGCTAGAAGTACTAACTTAACATAGTTGAACATAAATGGAGATAATCTACTAGATGTTGCTGTTAAATCTGGACATTATCAAGTAATTGAATACCTAGTTTCACTATAAAAATTCGATTTGAAAAAAGCATGAAGTCTAGCTTAGCAACTAGGAAATTAAGAATTGATTGAAATACTAGGGAGTCATAAGGATATCCCTTCTTTGAATAAAGTTCATAGCTTTGTATCAGAAGGCTAAGAAAACTTAAATAACCAGCAAAATCTGACTAGAAGTAACACTAAGCAGTGGCTTGGAGCAAGTAAATATTAAGACTTTGAGAAATCTATATGATTCTAAAAGCTTAATAAGTTCATCAATGAATCCTAGTCTGTTTTAATTGATTTCTATAATCTTAAGTAGTATGGAGTTGAGCTAATTAAGTTTAATGAACTAACATTAGAAAATAAATTAGGAGAAGGAGCTTATGGAAAGGTATATAAAGGATATTTTCGCTAAACTGAAGTCGCAATCAAGACTTTATGTGAAGAAATGCTTAGTTCTGAATCTGAAGAAAGTGACATTATTCATGATTTTGTAATGGAAATTCAGAGTCTAGTTAACATAAGGCATCATAGATTTCTGTTACTTATAGCAATATGCATAGATACTCAATTATGTATCGTGACTGAACTAGCTAAAGGTGGAAATCTATCATCTTGCATAGATAAGTTGAATTTAGCAGAAAAATACAGAATTTCCTATTAAATAGCAGAGGGAATGAATTTCCTGCATAGTAAAGACCCACCACTTATACATAGAGATCTAAAGCCTTAAAATATCCTTCTGGACCAATTTAAGTAAGTGAAAATAGCAGATCTAGGATTATCTAGAATAGTATAGCCATAAGAATAGTAAGAAATCAAAGGGACGCTTTAGCTAGAAAACACGGAGAAATTTGCTGGAACTATAAGATATATGTCTCCAGAGCTATTTGATGATCCTCCAGTTTGTGCAAGAGGCTCTGATATCTGGTCATATGCATGTATATTAATATAAATTTGAAGTTCCTAACCTCCATGAGGAAATTTAGACTAAAAAACAATTTCAAAAAGACTAATTTACAAGCAAAGTCCACCAATACCTGTAGTAATATAGGAGAATATTAAAAGCTTAATACTGAGATGTCTAAGCATAGAGTTAAAAGATAGACCTAAATTTTCAGAAATTCTTAAAATATTGGAATAGATTCAACCCAATTGAAACAACTGTAATCTAGTTAATTTATCTAAGTCCTTTAATTTAAGCCCCAATTCTTAATATTTAACTCTAGCTTTATATTAAGCTATTTAGTTACTTAATACCAATTACTAACAACTTAAGTTATCTAAAATCATAATATAAGAAACTAGTAAATTGAATAAGCGCAAGTAGTTTAGTATTAAGTAAGAAGTATTGAAATACTCTTAGCTACTCTCAATTTTACTTTCTTCCATAGAAATTCTTGTAAGATGCAATTAAGCAAAACTCTTATATAACTAAGCCTACAGTAGAGAAAATAGGGAAATATAGAAATAAATATAGCAAAGCTATATAAAGGAAATTGGAAATAAAGCAGTGGTAGTTATATTAGCTTAAGCTAAATTACTAGAAGGACAATACTTTAAGTTAGGCATATAAAGCTGGGGGTAAATTAATGATATTTTACTTTAATTTAATTTTAACATGGAAATAGATTTAGAGAGTAAGATAAAGTAAATTCTAGCCCCTCATATACTAAGAATAGAATAATTGTAAGAAGATATTAAGCGAAAGGACGTAGAAATAACTACACTAAAGCATGCTGTTTATAACTTGCAAAGAATACTTGATAATAAACCTGGTGCTGCTAATTCTTAGAATAAAATTGCTACTTAAACTCAACCCTAAAAATCAAATACAACAAATAGACCATAAACTTAGTAATCTTTATAAAAAGAAAAGAAAGAAGAAAAAGAAAAGACTGAGTCAACATAACCTAGACCTTCTGTTTCATAAAAATAGCCAAGAAGATAGACTGTTGAAAAAGGAGGAGAGGGATCGATAAAAGCAGATTTTGGAAGAACTCATCAATGGGTTTTTCCTCCTTCAAATTATTAATCCTAAGAATTATAGTTACCTTCAGCTAAACTTGAGCCTTATAAAATATTGGGTTATAATGGAAAAAATAGTAGACACAATTTATTTTATATAAATGATACAACGATAGTTTACTGTGCAGCATCTTTGGTAGTTATCTAAGATCTCAATACTTTAGATCAAAAAATTTTAGTGGGACATAACAATGATATAACTTGCCTTGCATTCAATCCTACACATTAAGTAATAGCAAGTGGATAGATAGATCCTAAAGGAGAAGAAACTCCTTTTATATGCATCTGGGATATTCAAGGAAATCTGATTAAAAAACTTTATTTCCATAAAAATTCGGTTGGCTAACTTGCCTTTAGCACTGATGGAAATCATTTATTAAGTATAGGAGGAGACAACGACCATACTGCTGCTGTATGAAAATGGGATAAAAAAGATAAGCCAGAGTGTTCAGTCGCAAATGAAAAAAATGCCATTTATGGAATAATTGGAACTGGTGAGAATAGTTGGGCTTAATTTGGTGAAAAACATGTTCGAATTCATGTTTTTGATAAAAATTAAATTTAGATATAGAAAGTTATATTTGGAACTACTAATATCCCTAAAACTTGTATTTGTGCAGCTTGGTTAAATAAATAACTATGGATAGGCACTGATGAAGGTAAAATTATGATTTTTGAAGAAAGAACCTGTACAAAAACTATTAAAGCACATGAAGGAGCTTTGACAGCAATGTCATAGTTTAAAGATTAACAAGATTAATTATTTGTAGTAACTATTGGAATTGACGGGCAGTTAATGCTTTGGGATTCTAATAAAGAAAAAATATCCTAAGTGTCATGAGTAAACGAACAACTCACTAATTTCGTACAAGGAGTATTACTAAGACCGAAAGCATTTGATGTATTGTGTACTGGTTAGGTTGTAATTGGTACTTCAACAAATATTCTTATTAGATCTGATCTTTAAGGAAATAGTGAATTACTATTATGTAGTCATTATAATAGTGCAAACTCTGTAGCTACTCATCCTTAAGAAAATAAGATTGCAACAGTTGGACATGACAAGCTGTTAAGAATTGTTAATATACAAGAACAAAACTATCAAGGTGTTTATAAAGTTCTCGATGACAAAGCAAATACAGTCAATTATTCCCTAGATGGTAATCATATAGCTGTTGGATTTGAGGATGGAACATTAAGAATATACAATTGTGCAGATTTATCAGTTTTATTTCAACAGAAGATTGGAAACAAGCCAATTACTTTCGTCAAATATAGTCCTGATAATTTACTTTTAGGAGTTGCATATAGCACTGAAATAAGATTGCTAAAAGTAGAAGAGTCTTATTAAGAAAGTTAAAAGTTGTAAGGTGCAGTGGGCCACATTAAAATGTTTACTTTTTCTAAGGATAGCTAGTATTTATTTGCCAATACTAATGATTATGAATTACTATACTGGTAAACTTCAAATGGAGGAAGAGTTGATTTTCATTCTTAGGTGAGAGATGTTGAATGGGCTACTATGAATAACATAAATTCTTGGCATGTAAGAGGAATATGGGATCCTTCATATGATGGTACTGATATCAATTTTTGTTGTGTAAACTTGAATGACAATTTTCTAGCAATAGGAGATGATTATGGAAAGGTATTTTTCTATTTTAGGTAAAACTGTTTTCTTATCCTTCTGGAGAGCCAACAGCTCCTTTTAAAACTTATTCCGGCCATAGTGAGCATGTTACATGTGTATAATGGAGTGCTGATTCTTAATACTTAATATCAACAGGAGGTTCTGATAATTCTGTAATAGTTTGGAAGTTAGCTAGCAATGAAGAACTTTGATTTAAATCTTTGGATATCTATTTAAATCTATATTATAAAATTCCATTATCTCTAGATTTCTAAATTCTATCCATTTAGTACTCTAACTTCTATAACAATTCTATATCCATAAATAACGTCAGAAAGTATAAAAGCTAATAGCTAAAGAAGCAAAAGATATCTTTGATAAAAAGGTCTTATTTTCTAATAGTAGATTGATTTGACTATACATTATTTTTCCTTGTATGTATCTTCTAATTTGGTATATTTAAAATAATAAATAGTATATAAAGTCATCTTCCTCAACTTCTCAACCCTTCATCTTTCTCTTATTCAAAGGTCTATAAAATTTCATTGTTTCCCTCGTTTTTCTTTTTCCAGCTTAATTATATTTCTTCAAGCTTTGCTTTAGCTTATCGAGCTTCCTGTAAGCAGTAAAATCTGTAGATAAAGAGAACTACAATAGCTATTATTACAAAAGCAAGTACTACACATAAAATAAGAGCTGTTACTGATACACTTTCATGTTTTTAGCTGTCTGACATTTTTAGATAGTTCTTTATATCTAGAAGAACTTTCTAGTATAAAAATCAATTAAAACATACTTAAGAGAGAAGAGCAATTAGCATCTAAGCTGAATGAGTAATATACAATTATTATATCAGTGAGGTAATTTTTAAATAAGCTAAATAAAAATATTGACCTCAATTTAACTATTAATGCACTAGCTTTATATTAATAACTAGATCTACATAGTTTAGACTAACTAAAGAATAAATTAATTAGCTATTTCTCAGAATAATATCAAAATATAGCCTACAAGAATAGCCTTTAATACATACAAATGGTTCTTCAAAATATCTGATTGGTCTAATTTATATCCTCCTTATTGAACTAATTTTGTGAAGTTTTCGAATACTTCTGGGTAGTATTAAATGTTCTCATATAAGTTTAGATCTTCATAGTTATCTTTTTCCTTATAAGATAGGCAAGATAAATCGTTCTCAACGAAAGATTTCCAGAATGCGGCTTCCCATCCTGATAAATAATTTTTGTTAGTCTAGTAGTAATCTCCCCATATAAGGAAATCATATGTACAGTACATTTTATAGTCCAAGTAGCATAATGCTTAATACTATAAAAATTGAAGAATCTATAAATCTTTTTTCGAAGTTGCACACCTGCCTTTAACATTTTTATTAGGCGTGCAGAAACAATATCCTGATTCACAGTCTGTATGAGAAGAGCATTCATTTCATGCTTGATGATTGACATCAATATCTATACCTACCTTAACTTTATCTTTACACATTTATTCTAGATCTTGAAGATAACATGAAGGTACATAATCACCTTAACGCTAAGTCTAGCATTTGGAATATATGCAATATCTACATTTTTAGCAGTCTTATCCTTTTTTCTAAAAGCATTCTCCATAATCTAAGTTGTCTATTTCACTATTTAAATCATAAGCTATACCTAAAGGAATATCTTTTCCTCAACATAAATATTAAGGACAAGATTATGAAGGTGACAGTTATACTTTCTAATTAGACATATCATAATACCCGCAATAATAAGAGTACGAAACGTTACTATAGTAGGGAGGCTACTCCATACACTCCCATTGAGGACACAACTAGCAAATATTTAAGGTAATTCTGCTTAAAAGAATCACTAATCCTATTTTATTCATTTTGTATTTTATCTATCTCATTAAAAAAAGCAAATAGTACGTTAGCATAAGCTGAGGCTATTTAAATATATTTCATCAATTTATTCTCTAATAAATCAACTATAATTCTAAAAGTCTTACAACTAATATCCTGTAATTCTCTATATTTAAAATGGTGATTTAAGTAGAATTTTATTAAGCAAAAAAAATAATTTACTAGACTAAAACTAAAGAAAAGATAGTAATAAGATAATTTTAAAGCATTGCAAATAAGTTTAATATAGTTGCTATACAATTAGTGTCTTATCACTTAAATAGCTTATATAATGCTATGCTATTTAAATTATTTTCCATTTAGATGCAAGCTTATTGGCTCTATAATGCTTCTTATTTGTAATTTATAAATCATAAATAGCAAAAAGGTATATAGCTTAAAAAATTGAATTAGGTTTATCAAATAAAATAAGATATGGATAGTAATAAAATTTTACATTTGCAAACATTTATAATAAAGGTATATATAGCTTTAATAATATCTCCTTCAGAACAAAATAGAATATCTCTCTATGGTTTAAGTTAATGGTTAGTACTATTTATAAAGACAAACTATGCTTATTATGATCATTTCATATAGTTTTCCTTTGGGTTACTTTGTTACTATATTACTCAAATATTACCAATTCAATGTATTTCAAAGCTTATAATATAAGGGCAACGTTTAATTTTAAGACAAAAAATGAATCAGAAAGAAAGCTTCACTTTATGTATATCAGCTCTAGATATTGCTTATTATTATATTGCTGAAATATCTTTATAAGTGCTACAAACTCTATTTTGTACTACTATTTCCCCAAAATTTAGATTCAAAATATAAAGCTTAAAAACAAAAAGTTGGGAAATAGAGCAATTGTAGAATACTCCAGCTTTAGAAAATAGAAGCTCAAATAAAGATAAAGTAAGAAGAGATAAATTAAACTATTTGACTATCTTTTTACATAACTATTGATATGAAATAAAGGAATTGCATGAATAAGGCTTTATATAAGAGTTATATTAGCTCATTTGTATTTAACAATATTATAAATATTATTTAAATAATATGGGAGAGTGTACTTCTCGACCAACGGAAGAAGAAATTTAAAGACATAGCAAAGATCTTAAACCATAGCAAGATCCCAACTTAAATTTTTTCATAATAGAAAAGCCTCCTATTGATATTCCCAATGAAGAAGAGATAAATAAAATCATAGATTAAGCTTCTTAAAACTAGAGTTAACTATAAAAGCTAAAATACACTTGAAATCATAACTTAGCAGAAGCAATGAAGTAAAAGAATAAGATTAATTCTAAGATGTAGAAAAATTAACAGTTCAAATCCAAAATTATTATAGAAGTTTAAAAGGGTAAATATATTCCTCATACAGGGGGTTGCAGCAAATCTCGACCTTAAGTAATACTACATGTTGCTCCTGGAAATGGAACTGAACCAAAAAGCACTAAAATTTCGGAGATTCCATGAATTCCTATCTGAAATGAAGTTTTGATTTTTGAAGGATCAGAAAATGAACTATAGAAGCTAAATATTTAAGTAGTTAATATAGACGGAGATGATAATGCGAAGGTAAACGTAGCTAATGCTTAAATTAACATTAGTGATTAAGCCTTGGGAAAAGAAGTTGTTACCAGTTGGTATAATCTTATTCCTGAAAAGGAGATTAGTGATTTGCTTGAAAAAAATTAGATTCCTTAATTGAGTTTAAGGATGTGGAAATTGCTTGACGAAAACTTCCTTTTCAATCAAAAGTTAGAAAAGCAAAAAATATACGAAAAGTAAATTTAAGAAATAATAAAAAAGATAAAAGACAAAGAAAACTAATTGAATAAATAGACTGCTTTAAAGAAAGAAAATGGAAAAGAGAAAGGTGAAGATAAAAAAAGCCTAGAAACTATAGAAGAAAAGCAATCACTAGAAGATAAACAATCTTTAGAACTCAACTGAAATAAATTTATTTATAATCCTAAAAATGTTGAAATCTTTCTTTTGTCAATTCTATATAACAGATCAACACTTCATTACATAACGTTTTTATAAAATAGCTTAAAAATTGGTTAATTATATTAAATAACTGAAATTGTTTAATTTTAACATTATAAGTTCAAAGCTATTCTTTAAAATGTTTTCCAAGCTAATGAAATAAGAAAAATTAATTTTTAAGAAACTTTACATTGTTCAAATAGATTAAAGGTAATTAACCTTGCCTTCCAATATCAACTCAAATTACTATAAATTATCTTTGAAAATTAGTTAAATTTCAGTTTAGTTACTGTTTAATTTAGAACTCTATCATGCTAACTCTTAAACTAATTAAATTTAATTAAGAACAAATAAGTTTTCTAGAACCAGACTTGTTCGCTAACTTTAAAATAAACTTTTACTTTATTTTCTGCATTCCTTATATTACTCCTTTTTATTAAATTCTATACTCTAAATAACTTAAAAAGCTAAATTTAAGCTATAACAAGAAATAGAAAAATAAAGTATATGAATAGAAAGTATTAAAGATTAAAGTTTAAAGTAAAGTCATAGCTTAATTTAGAATTAAAAGAGAATTGCTAGGCATTCATATAAAGATACTTTATATCTCTTCTTAGCATAAAGCTACAGTAGAAATATCCAAAGCAATTTCAGAACCTATAATGTAGTTTTGCATTATAAGATAATATAGTTAGAGGTAGCTTCTTATTATATAAGTATTATAGATTTAAATGCTTTAAATTTATCAAATTTATATAAAAGTGAAGTATCATAGTAATTCTTCTTCTTCCAACTTACATTCGAAAATTCTATTGTCAATGACTCCTTGTGGATATTCAAGCTTATTACATCCAGAAGGAACCCATGCGGGCTTAGAGGGATCAGATTTGACCTTTTCTTCCAAATTTCTAATAGCAGATGATAAGTTTTGCTCCGCTTAATATGAGTCCACAAACTCAAAATCCTAAAATTTATGGGCTTTTTAGCATTTTAAATTTCTACAATTAATTCCTTTTTCACAGAACTGAGTAACTACTTTTTTGGGTTATACTTCATAATTTTCAATTTTAGAATTTAAGAAATCGATATTTTTATAAATTCCTTCAATTTGATTTTTTATTTTGAAGTATAACTTTTCAATTTCATAATTCATATAGATATTTGCATCTAATTTTCCCTCACTTTATTATTTCTCTTTCCAAAATTATTCCGTTTATGGTTACTAAAATGCAATCTATTCCTTACTTTCATACAATTCAATTGTATAAAACGCATTTATCTTTTTACTTAGATATAGATTGATAAGAGATTGCGTGATTATTGAAAATTTTTAAGCCTTTTCTTTAGATATTTTCGATAATTTTAGATTAGATAAGTATTTTCTTCTAATTTTGTTTACTACATTTACTAAAAAATTAATAGCTACTTTTGAGCTCGCTGTAGTTTTTATTTATTTAGGTTTTCGCTATTTTTAAGTTTCATTAACTGTATTTTGCAATTTATTTAGCAACTTTTTCTCTTTTATTCTTATTTTTCTCTTTGCCCTAATTCTTTCTAGGACAACCATTTATGAAGCTCGAGTTATTACTTAAAAAGCTTCGTTAATTCTTTCCTTACTGAATAGAGTCTAAGCTTTTCTAAATAGAGATAGTTTTTATCTCATAAATGTTTCTCTTTATTTCTCTTCCTCATACTTCTTAATTTTTGGTTATTTCTTTTTAATGCCTTTTAGCAATTTTTGATTCAAATATGCAGCTCTTTGTAAATGATCACAATGATTGCACAATCCTTTTATACCTCCCTTTCCGCCATCTCTCTTTTCTATAGCTTCAGAATATGTTTTTCCACATCCTGTACATTCTTTGATAGCTCCACCAGGATGCCATGCAGGTTTAGTAAAATCTTATTACATTTTGTTTTCAATCATTTTCTTTATTTGCTACATTGCATGTATTCTTTATCTTTATTACTAAGGAAATGTAATCTCCCAGTTGTGATGTGCATATGGACATTTACTTCCAAGTTAGGTTGTTGTTTTATTACCTGATTCTGGCCATCGAGGACGAATGTCATCGGGGCACTAATCCTTTAATGGACACATCATTGTTTTTGGCATTTTACTTTGAAGTTTATCATCTTTTGTCATATTATCGATCTCTTTAATGGCTTTTTTGCTATCTTTCTTAAACTTTAAATAATCCCTCAAAATTATCCAAACTTGCTCTAGAACCCAAACATGCTTTTCATCATTTCAATTTTCTTCCCTGATTATATCGTTTTCATTTTAAGGTAACAGAGACATATTACCTTTTGAAAGGAACTTATTTGCCATTGCTAGCTTGAGTCTTTTAACCTTAGTTTTTTCAGCTCAATATGGATCTTTTTTATCTCTAACAGAAGTTAAATTAAATGCTTTTTTGAGTAAGTCAATAGATTTAACCATCTAATTATTCTTAACATACAATTAGGCTTATCTCAATATACCAATTTTAAATAATCAAATATTTTACCCTTTGCTAAAGTTCTTTCCGAATTCGCTTACCCATTCCTCAAAGGATTTTACGTTGTCAGGGTTGTAATACGTTTCTGCATTAGTTAAATATCTTTCATTTCCAAAAATTAAATTTCTAGCTCTCTGCTTTATTTTAGATCCCACATTAGGTTCAAAAGTGCATTCTTGAATATCACTAAAAGTTGCAAAGATTCTTTTACGTCTTTCAAAAGTATCATTTCTTTTCCAAGGATGTATCATCTCTGGCACTGTTAACTCTCCCTTTTAGTCTTTCTATCTTTCGTTTCCAAGTTGTTTCATTACCTTTCTATTGTGACTTAAATGACATTCATTTGAGCAGAATGTGTGTATAGTGCAATGGGCGTAAGCAGGAGCTCAAAAGTTAGTCTGAAAATTTCTGTTTTTAATAGACTTTTTTCCGAATTTTAAATATAACTTTATTTAATCATATAAGAAAAGCCTCCATTATTGAGGATATTCATAAGTTACCTTGGCATTCTTGCCTTTAGGAGGTCTTGAATATACTTATTTAAAATACCTTTATATGACTAGATGATACTATTTCACTGATTTCTAATATAAGTCATTTATAAACTTCCTAATTGTTTACGGTGGTTTTTTCTTAATATTATCCAATTATTACATTAAAGTTTCACTTTTCTAATTATCTTTTTGTATATTTTTCTCTATTTGAAAAGACCTTTGAGTGTTTTAAATACTCCAAAGGTATTGATATCTCTGATTTAAGTAATAATCAAGGCTTGTATCTAAAAATCTGTTGAAAAGTCTCAGTTATCTTTGCTATCTTTTTTCCTCTTCCTTTTGCTATTACTTTTATTATTTCGCTTTATAAGTCTGACTACTTAGTAATTCTTATATATCTCCTTGGTCTTTTGGTATATGTAATTATTTCTTCATACCAGGTGCTCTCGCCTTTATTAAACGTTCATTTTGATTGTCATAAATATCATATTCTTCTGGATATCTAAAAGGTTTATTTTCTTTAAGCTCTGTATAAACCATTCGATGTATAGCTGCATCGCAAGGGAATTATTTTTTAAGATTTTCAAGTTCGTGTCCCAATGCTCATCTATCTTTGGGCATGCTAAGTTAGCTAGCCTTCTTACTTTGAAGTTTTTTTTGAGCAAGTTCTTTTTATTTTTTTTAATCTTCTAATTTTTACTACTCTAGTTCTTTCTATTTCTATTAATTTTCCATTTCTTTCTTTTCCTACTCAAATCTTAGAGTAAGATAGGAATATAAATCTTGCTTATCATCAAAGTATATTCCCGATTTCATTTTTTCATCAGTAGTCAAAGTTTCGTAAAATTCAATAATAGCTCTAGCATTTTTACTTGCAAATCCAAATTTCTTTTCAAATGCTAGCCCTAATCTGTTAACTTTATTATCCTTTTAAAAATACTAGTTTACAAACATCCACATTTCAGTATCTTGAACTTATAATCCATATAACTATTTTTTTTCCTAGGTAAGAGATTTATGGAAATCTAGAAGTAAACCTTGATCGTTTGTTCCTTAATTGTTTTCTTACATATAAGTTGATATCAATTTTTAAACTATTTAAGCTTGGTTAAGTGGTTATTAAGAAGCACTTTAATCTTGCTTAGAATCTTACTTATTTTGTTATTAGGTTGTTGGCCTCACACTATTAGATCTTGGGTATAATCTATTCATTGTTTATTCGCTCATTCTTTTTGGTTTAGGAATTTAACCTTTTTAAGATTTCTAGACAAGTTATTTTTTAATGTTTTCCTTTTAAATTTGACGCTTTTGATAGTTTTCAAGTGTAAATTAAACATCAATTTGTTCTCATTTTGGATACTTATTTTTTTAAGCACTTTCTGGCTAGGATTTCTAGAAACTACTTTAGATAATTTGCTTAAACTTTTCGGTTGATATTTAATGATTGTTTAGAAGGCCCATCATATCAAATTCATTTTTTTATTTACTTTACTTGTCTGTTAAATGCATCCTTCAGAATTCTAGAAGACTTACTGTATCATTACATTTAAAGCCCCTCATCTTTTCAAACTTTTCTATTATAAATTAAGCGCAAGCATCTCCTAAATCTACAGGTTCTCTCTCTACCTATTTGAATTCAGGTTCTTAACTTACCTACTACTCTGGTTCCTAAATTTTCTACTCACCAGTTTGTCACTGATGTTACTAAGTCATGTTCAAACCAGCAAAGTAATATTATCTACTCATTTTATAAATTATGAAAAAGCTTAAATTTTAAACTTAAATAAGCTTTAAAATCAAATGTTTCTATTTCTATTTTTCTGCAAATTTTTCTTAACATATTGATCTTCAATATCTAACTCACCAACAGCCTTATTGTTGATCTCAATCCAATACTTGCTATTTACCATTTTATCGATGCTATAAGCATCTGGCACAAGTTTATACTTCAAAATATATTAGCATTATATTTAGCTATCTATAAAAATAATGAGAGAATACTAAGCAAAATATTTACTTAATTATACTCTCCTAATTAGATAAAAGTATTATTAGTTTACTGCTTCCTAAGTAAAGTTAATTATAGTTACATCATTGCTTACATATGCAACTCTTTCTTTATTTCCATTATGTAAGCATTTTCAACTATTTATGCTCTACCATATTTAAGAAGAAGCTATTTTCTATTATTAGTAATAATTATATTTATTAGCATTCTAAATTGAAGAAAGAATTAGAAGATAATTTAAATTAAGAAATGTAATACCTTAACACTTTCAACTTCTTTCATATACTTATCACTTTTAATTTTGATAGCATTAGATCCTATATATCCTACTATTTTTTCTTATAAATATTATTAAACACTTCATATGCATTGCTTTTAAATATCTAACTAATGCATATTTTGAAGATATAAGTAGAGGTAACTTAAATAATTATATTATTATTAAAAAAGAGCTTTATCTGATAAATGATGGATTCTAAATTACCTGATTAACTATAACCATAATAATGCTCTTCTAGTACTCTGCTTATTATATTTTTAGCTTTTCTCTAATGCTACAATATACTCATCTCTATACCTACATTATCAAATTTACTTCATAGATATGTTTTTAGCTTTGTAGATTTACTATTTTTATAAGTTCTGGTAATACTTAAATAAGCAGAAATTTTCGCTGCCAAATGTAAAGGGTATCCTATTTTATTTGAGCAATAAAGATAAACACTAACTAGAATAAAAACTTAGGTGAATAATTTAATATGATATTAAGTTATTAAGTAATAAATAGTTCAAGACTTTATATTTAACAGAATATAAGTATTAGTCAAATCATTTATAATTAGCTACTTATAAGCTTTAAAATTGGCTGACTCATTTTTTCGGTTTCTTAATCATTACAAACAAGAAATTTTAGTACCTCTTTAGCTTTTTAAAGTTAATTCAAATAAACTTTGCTTTAAAGAGTCTAAATTAAATATAATAGTTGTGAATAAGCAGATTTATTAAATTGAGATATCTAGCGAGTTCTTATTAATTAGTGCTATGTAAGTAATATTAAATTAAGATCTAAACTAGGGGCACAACTAACTAAGAATATTTATGAAGGAAATATAATTTACTAAGTTTGCTAACTTGCTAAATGCTTTATGTATGTACTTTTCTAAATCTTTTATTAGTTATAGAATTATCACCATTAAAAATAAATATACAGGCTTATACTTCTTAAATTACTGCTTTATCATTTCTTATGTTTGTCAGTTAAATACTCTTTTCATTCTTAACATTAGAAGCTCATTTTTAATATCTCAGGAAAGAAGGAACTTGATTATATTTTACATTTTACATAGTCTAAATTATAAAATTACGAAATTATTTCTTTGCTTATATTAGCGAGAATAATTGTTTTTAAGCTTAATCAGGATATATGAAATCTACTAAAATATTCTAACTTTAAATTAGCATCCTGTTATATAAGAAGGTTAATATTAGATTATGATTAAAACTTTATATGTTATAGATGTTGTGATATTTTCTAAATAATTCCATTAATAGTAATAATTAAACTGTATAGACCATTCTAATTATCTACCAATGTAAAAATATATGAAGCCTTTATTTCAATATCGCTATCCTTATTGCAAAATCTTTATCCTGGTTGAATTCATATAAGTCAATTTCCTTCCAAAATTGCCCTTCTTAGTTTAATCCTGAAAATAATAATGGTCTGTTTTAGATTTGCTTAACCCTTCCAATCTTTAATAAATTCTATATTTCTTAAAAATTGAAATATCAAGATTCATAAATATTGCAAAAGCGCAAAAAAAAAGTTAATAAATGCATTTAAATTCTTAAATTTCTAGATTTTCCTAACTAGCTTGCCTTTTTGATTAAAATAATGTAGCATAGTAGAGATAATAAGCATCTAGCCTATATGCTATCTATATAATTATTAATTCTGTATCCAAACATAAATAATTAAAATACCTTCCTTATCTCTTAAATAACTGCTATACTTAGCTTTATCATATAGCACTATTAAAGCCACCATTCTTTACTTCTTTTCTTAAGTAATTGTTTTATTTAATTTGATTAATAGAAGAAGTGTTGATTCAATCTATTGCAATATTAGCTTTCAAAGGAGAACTTTAAATTGGATGGTAATACAATAATATGTATTAATCTTATTGGCTATTTAAATACTAAGAATATTTGCTTAAAGTTAAGCTTAAAGCTAATATAATAGAGACATCTAGGATATAAAAGTTATAGTTAGGCTAGTTCTTTAAAGTACATGCTTATAGATATTCAAATCTTATGCTTTTAGATACTGTGCATTTAAAATGCTTTAGCCCCTTTAAGTTTAATGCTATATTAAGTCATCTCTTACGTAAATTCTGCTTTTTAATATCTTTGGCTAGTTAGAAGAATAGCTGTAAATAAATAAAACTAATTATAGCTAGAAAAGTACCTAAATTGAATATGAAGCTATAGAAGTATTAACTAACTGCTAATGATGAAGGCTTAATGAGATAAAGTAAAAATAGAATGATACTAAAGATTTTGAATTCTAGTAAGTTTAATTAATAAAAATATATCCACATCATTCAAATATTCAAAGCCAAATTTTAATTTTTTCAAATTTAGAAAATGGGGAGCATTAAAGTAGCTGTAAGAGTTCGCCCTTTTATTCAAAGAGAGGTTGAAATAAATACACCTTTGTGCATTTAAATGTAGGATAAGACAACTTTTCTTATTGATATACAGGAAGGGAAAAGAAGTAAAAGTTTCACATATGATTTTTCATTTTGATCTCATGAAGGCTATAAAGTCCTGGAAAACGGATACTTCGCTTCTGAAAATGAGAAATATATGGATTAAAAAAAAGTGTTTTAGTCCCTCGGTGAAGATGTATTAAATAATGCCTGAGAAGGATATAATTGTTGTTGCTTCGCATATGGTTAAACTGGAAGTGGTAAAAGCTATTCAATGGTAGGTTATGGTGTTAATAAAGGAATTATACCAATAGCATGTGAAGAAATTTTTAATAGAATATAAGCAAATTAAGACAACACTGAATTTTAGGTTAGCTGCAGTATGCTGGAAATTTATAATGAGAAAATTCAAGACTTACTTATTCATCCTAATATGAGACCTTCTGGTGGATTAAAAATTCGTGAGCATAAGATGATAGGTGTTTTTGTAGATGGGCTTGAAAAAACTCCCGTTAATTCCTATGAAGAAATTGAGCATTTAATGGAAATGGGAAACGAAAATAGAACAATCGGAACTACTTTAATGAACGCTACGTCTTCAAGAGCTCATACAATAACAACAATTGAAATTAAATAGATTTAAACAACTCAAGATAATATGAACTTGTAAAGATTGTCTGTAATCCATCTTGTTGATCTTGCAGGAAGTGAAAAAGCAGGAAAAACAGGAGCAACAGGAGATAGATTAAAGGAAGGTTGTGCGATTAATAAAAGCTTAGTTGTACTAGGATAAGTAATTAAGACCTTAGCAGATAAAACTTTAGGAAAAGCTAAGGGAGAAGTAGTTCCTTTTCGAGATTCAGTTCTAACAAGAATTTTGCAAAATGCTTTAGGTGGTAACAGTAAGACTGTTATGATCGCGGCAATCAGTCCAGCTTTTGATAATTTTGAAGAAACTTTATCTACTTTGAGATATGCGGATAGAGCTAAACACATTTAAAATAAGGCAGTTGTAAATGAGACACCTTAAGATAAATTAATAAGGGAATTGAAGGAAGAAAATGACAAGCTTCGAATATAGTTGGAAAAGCTTTTATAAAATTAACGCCATTTAAGTATTGAAGCTCTCGAATAAATTTAAGAATCACTTGATACTAATGAGGCTTTAATGAGAGAGTAATCTACTACTTGGTAGTAAAAACGAAGAACTACTTCTTAAGCAGTTGCTCCTCGTCCTGGAGTAAATTTATAAAATCCGTATTTAACTAATTTGAATGAAGATCCTTAATTGACCAATAGAATATAATATTCATTAGAAAGTCTTCCGGTTTCTGTAGGAAGAAAAGAATAAGCTCCTGATATCGTTCTTGCGGGTATTGGAATTCAAAATATACATTGCGAATTTGTAGAAGATGAGGATTAAGACATTTGCATACAACCATTTGTCAAAGAAGCAGAAAGGTTTTTATACTTAAATGGAAAAATGCTGAAATTTGGAGACCCACCTTCAAAATTAAGGCATTTAGATAGAATAATAATTGGAACAAACTCCATTTTTGTTTTCATTAATCCTGGAAATGAAGATTAATAATCTATACCTAATCTAACCCTAAGAGATGTAGATTACGATTATGCAATTCAAGAAAAAATGGAAACCTCAAAAACGGGTAATGAAAAATTAAAAGAACTTGATTATAAATTCTTTATGGAAGAATAGTAAGCAGAAAGGATACGTGAAGAAGAATAAAAAAAGTACGAAGCTATGTTGAAAGAAATAAGGTAAAAAGTAGAAGGAGAAGCTAGATAAAAAATAGAAATTGAGTATTAATAAAAATTGAATGAACTTTAACCTTCTGGACTTGTTAAGAAAAAGGAACAGCAGAAAAAGGACATCGAATAAAAATTAGCAAAAGTCCTGCCATAAATAAAAGAAGCTAATTTGATTTCTAAAGAACTAAACAGGAACGTGCAATTTTAAATAAAGCTTATCAATATAGTTCCTGAAACTTCTGGAAGAGCTCCTCTTGAAGAACTTAAAAAATCAACAACTGATTTAAGAGTAGAAGTTAATTCAGGTGATTTTAATATGAGTTGATTATGGGAAATACAAAAGTTTGAAAATCGACTATTTTATATGAAAGACTTGCTAGAGCATTATTTTGCAACAGGTCAGTTACAGAAATTAAATAAAGAAGATGATCCCTTCTGAGATCCACCTGAAGCATAATTAATAGGTCTTGGATATTATAAACTAGAGCCTCTTGCGTACTTATTGGATAATTTATCTCATTTAACTTTACTAGGAACTTCTGAAGGACCTTGTGGGAAGTTAACAGTAAATGTAATTCCTACTGACCTAAACGGAGATTAAATAGAAGACTTTTTAGAAGAACCTGAAGAACTATTAGGATAAGAACTCCATTTCAAAGTTTGAGTCTATGAAGCAAGAGATTTACCCCTTAGGTTAGCAAATGATGTATACTGTGAATTTAGCTTATAAATGACAGGCTAAGTATTTAGAAATTAGACTAATACGGTAAGTTAATGATATTTAGATATAAGGATAAAACTAAAATCCATAGTTTAAGTACTCAGAGCAATTTCATGTAGATGAGATCTCTAAAGAGAATCTTAACTATATTCTAACATAATCTGTAACTTTTTTCATCATTAGCTGTGCTTTAAAGTATATGGATCTCCAGAAGCATAAATTGAATTTCAATCTGAAAATACAGAGGAATTTAACTTACCTCAAATGTAGTAAATCTAAAAGGTTGAGCAATAAGAAAGCTAGCCTATTGTATAAATTTAGAATTAGCCAAAAATTGGTGGTTATATTAATCCAAACGCTTTGAATAAAAAGCCTTAAACATAGACTTATAACACTAAAAAAATATAAGGTAAAGAACAAAATTACGAGTCAAAAAAGGAACAACAAGGGCATTAATAAAAAGTACAACACCAGAATGTAGTAACAGCAAAGAATACAAAGAAAAAGGATAAAGATACATGTATAATCCAGTGATTAGATCATTATACATTATATTTAAAATTACTTTTAATTCTCTTGAATCCTTAAGTTCCTTACATTCCATTTTATTTTATTTTCATCTTAAAAAATTTATTTTCATCATTACTCAATTCATTCAATAAAGGACTCTTATTCTCTTTTTGCAAATACTTATTAATTTTTTAGATTTAGTAAAAGAACTAGAGATAGCAAAAAATATTAGATATCTGACAATTTTAATGCCTAAATTTATAGACAAAGTATGAACTTTCAAAATAATTCTATTATAAATCACATTATCAAAGTAAGTATTGAGTCTTATACATATCACTTCTTGCTAGTTTATTCAATTCTAAGTTTTGATTTGTAATAATGATTTAAACAATTAAGAGTTAATTTGATTAAGCCATTATACTCTAGTAAATGAAGCTATTTCTTAATTTTTAAGAGCAGTTTAATTAATTATTGAAGATATACATTGAAAGTCAATTATCAGGCATTAATTTTATTTATCCTTTTGAAATTTAAACTAATCAAAAGTTGTTCAGGTAATGAGTTTGACTATGAAGATTGATATAAAATAGAGAGTTTTTGTATGATAGAAGAATAGTGAAAAAGAAATATAAATAAGGTTTAAGTTTAGTATCAATTTAAATATATATTTAACATAGCACAATTCTCAGCCTCCAAATCCATACAAGGTTCTTCCTTGTCTTTTAAGTGCATAAACTACATCCATAGCTGTCACTGTTTTTCTTTTAGCATGTTCCGTGTATGTAACTGCATCTCTAATAACATTCTCAAGGAATATTTTTAATACAGTTCTTGTTTCATCATATATCAATCCAGAAATTCTTTTAACTCCTCCTCTTCGAGCAAGTCTTCGGATTGCAGGTTTGGTAATTCCTTAAATATTTTCCTTAGCAACTCTACGATGTCTTTTTTTAGCTCCAACTTTACCTAAGCCTTTTCCTCCTTTTCCTCTTCCAACCATTCTTATATTTAAAAACTATTCTTACTCTTTTTAAATTGAAATAAAGATCCGTATTAACACAATTTCATAGATTTAAAAATTTGAAAAATTCAAATTTATGAATAAACAGGAAAATAGCTAAAAATGCAAATAGTAATAAGTTTTAATTTAATTTAATTTAATCTAAACATACTTTAGACTCATACTTTTAAATTTCCTTTTACTATTATAAATTAGATACTTTAGACTTTATAAAATGTAGTTTTTTAAAGATATAAGTATTAGAATATTTACAAATTTTTAGACTTATTAATATTATTTTCTTAATGTAAAATGACATTTAAAGAGATTGTTTAAAAATACTATAAATTAATAATATTTTGAATTTGAGATTGCTGCTTGCTATAATACAACAAATTCATTAAAATATTTCAAATTTTTTCGTTTTTGCTTATAATTGAAACTCTATTTTGATAACATTAACCTTCTAGAGATCTGTCAAGAGAATTGTTCATTTTCAAATCTTTCGTTTCAAATTTTAGTTCGCTATTTTCTTCTTTTTACCTAAAAGAATTATTGAGAGTTCTACTTTAATTAAATTTAATATTTTACTTCCTGATATTCATAGGAGGTCTTCCTTAATTTCTAACTTGTCTGATAATTGTGCCAGTTTCTCCATCTACTTACATACATCTTAGCATTTAAAAATGATTTTAGGTAATATTTTATTTAACATTATGCATTTTGTCTTTTAAATTCTATATTGTATATCATTTATGCTCTCTTTATATTTCTTCTTTAATTTTAGAATCTTGTGATATACTTTCTATTCAATCGCTAATGTTGACTAGCGTATTATTATACTTTCTTTCATATTTGCTAAATTCTTAAGCTGGAATAGTAAAGACTATGCTTTTTTTAGGGTTAATCGCTTTTACCTAATTTTTAGTAGCTGTAAAAGATTAATTTTTCTTTATTGGCTTCTAATCAACTTCTTAATCTTAATCTATGAAGGATTCTTAGTTTGAGAGTGGATACTCCTTATTTTCTATTTAGGTAGTAAAAGAAGAGGGAGCTGTCATTACCATTCTCATTAACTCCTTATAAAGTAGTTCAAATTCTTTTTTGAAATTTAGAAAAGCTGAAATCTATTTTCCTGTAACCGTATTTGTTTAGGTACAGAATTGAGTAGTAGTGTTTATATTATCTAGGTTATGCTGAGTTATTCCATTTAATGAGCTATTATTCTTTTAATTATCTCCTTCTTAATCTTCACCTATTGCAACACCTCTTTTTTCTAATTTTTCCGAAAGTTTTAAAACTTCTGTTTTCGCTAGCTCTCTTTTTTTTTCAGCTAATTCTACTTTTTATTACAATTTAATTTTATCTGACTCAAGATTAGCAAATCTTGATTTGAGTTCTAATAATTCACTCTCTTATTGTTAACATATTTTTCGAGAATCCTAAATTTCTTCATATTTTTATTGATCAGATTTTCTTATTTTATCAAGCTCTTCAACTAATTAATGTAATCTCTCTCTATCTCTCATATCATTCGCCTAATTTTTATTCTATTCTTCTTTTAAATCTTTTATTAACCTTTCGTAGCTTTCTTTTAAGTGCAAACTTTCATGGTTAAATTTAGTTTATTTAAGTTCCTCAGCAAATTCAATTTCTTTGATTTTAAGTTATAGATCTTAGTTAATTTAGTTGCTTTCTTGCAGAGATTTCAAAATGGACAAAGATTCTTTTTCCTTTTACTCATTTTTTTAATTTAAATAAGATATTTCTTACTTAAGACTTTCTATTTTCTATGCTAATTTCTTATTACTCTCTTATATTTAAACTATCTAAGATTTTTGGTTCTTTATATCTTGTTCAAGTTTAATGTTTAACTAAGACAAGTTTTTGTTTTTTTCTTATAAAGATAATTTATCTTTTTCACTATTTTATGTCTATTCTGTTAGTTTCTAGACCATTTATTAAAGATCTTAGCTTTATTAAGAAAAGTTCTATAAATCATTTTTCATCTATAAATTCTATCTTAACTGTTTTTCTAATTAGTTTTACTGCTTTGAGTCTTCTTTATTACCTCATTAACGTAATTAAAGTTGTATCTTTAATTCTTCAATCTCTCTCATATAATTGATATTTTCTACTTTCAGTTTTTCAAATAAATCCTTCTTTTTTTCAAAACCAATAACAGTTCCTTAATTTTTCTAGTTTAGTTCTTAGATAATTTTATCTTTTTCTTCATTTAAATTAATTTCTTCTTATAATTGCTGTACTGTGCTCTATAAAGCTTCTTATAGTTGCTCTATAGTCATTTAAAATTCTTCTGTTTCATCTTTTTATTTCTTGCAATCTTAAATTTAACTTTGCATTCTTTCTTAGCTTTCTTTCAATTCTAGTTCCATTCTTAGAACTAAATCTTGGAGTTCCTCCTTAGTAAAATGAGAAAGGCCTTCTATTTTTAAATCTTTGTTTTTCTTCTTATTGATATATTCCTTAAATTTAGCTTTCATTTATATATATCTTATTATTTATTTAGTGATTATTCTTACTCTTGTATGCTTCAATATTTATACAACATATCTCATTACACTAATACCTTTGCTTAATTTAAATCCTATTTAATTAATATATAGAGATAGTTAATATGGACACTTACTGATTATTTATACAGCTATTTTCTAAAATAACAATAAGGTTAAAGTGAGTAAAAGATTACTAAACATATACCACTAATCTATCTTTTGAAACTATAATGTGTATTTTAAATGTTTTTCCTTTAGAAATATAATGCATTATTCTTAGTATATGGCTATTTATTTATAAATTACTAGTTAGCATTATAATCTCTTAGAGTTAAGTAGGCATTACTTAGAGATTATTCATAATGCATATTTACTACACTAAATGATTGAAGATGCTTTATCTTTGACTAGTAGTGATCTAGATATAAATGAAACTATATTAGATTTATATATCAAACACACTGAACTCAGTTTGTTCTATTACTAGTTTATTCTTTTTAGCCTTTTTATGGTTTAATAGCTTTGTTATTGTAAATAAATAAACCTTAAGCTTACATTTGAGGAAGGTGTGATGGATATCATGTTGGTTTATCATTTAAGCTTTATAGCATGGTGGTAATGGGATGGTATAATAATAAAAAATAGGATAGTTAAAGGAGCTTATTAGTAAAAAAGTTGTTATGCCTAAGCAAATTAGGTATAAATAGCAAATACTTTAGCTTATTTAATAATGTATCATTTCTTATTTACTGATACTAAATTACAAAATTAGATTATACACTTTTCTTCCATTTCTACAGTTTAAAGCATTATTAAAATTACTTGATAATGCTTTATTAAGCAAATAAGTGGCTAATAAATATTCTAAATATCATAAGTTTGAGCTAAGCAAGATCTAAGTATGTTAAAGTTAAGTTATTAGGAACAGATAGATTTATTAAAGTAACTATCTTAAAATGTAGTTTAACAGTTCAGTATAACTTAAATATAAGAAAAACAGGCTAATCCAACATTTTATTTGACTTAATGATAAATTAATATTATTAGGTAAATCATGTCTTATGTATTTAATCTGTTTAGCTAGCTTTAGAGATAAAGCTTTTATTTCGCTTATTAAGTTTATTTAAGATATTTAATAAAATGAAGTTCCATTTAATTTCATATGTAAATTCAACTATAACACTCTTTTACACATTGTTAATATGATATTGAAAATAATTTAAATTTAAGAAATTTTAGGAATGAAGGATTTATCTGAAAAATATGACAATAACAATCAAGCATATTTTATGACATGATAGCAAATCGATTAGAGAATTAAGAAAAGTATGTTTGAAAGTCATTCGAATTCGCTGATTAAATCTTTATGTCCTTTTTTCTTGAATTAAGTAACATATTTTTTCAACTATTCTTATAAATCAGCCTTCAGCTTATCATATCCTTCTAGTTGACTTATCTGTTTTTTCAGAGCTTTTATAAGTAGCCATCTGATTTCTTCGGTTCCACGTTTCATCAAATTGTTATAACTAGGACATAGTTCTTAAGGTCTAAAATCATAACTTTTTCCTGCAAAATCGTAGAACACACCAGAATAATATTTGAGTTCAATACATTTTTTTAATCCCTCTTGGTTTTCATTAGGATATTTAGACCAATTTTCTTAATCTTTTACTAAATATAGTTTATGTTGTTTCATTAATGGAGAGTAATCAAAATCAAGTGGAGGCCAATCTGGTAAAGCATACCATCAACGCTTTAATAGTTCCTATACAAGTTTTTCCTTTTTACGTTATCATAACATGCACTTTTACTCTTAATGTTTTGATTATTTCCTTATTTTTTTCTTCTTTAATTTCTTTTTTTCGTCTTTTCCTTCTGAAATATTTTACACTGCTTATTAAGATTCTGCTGATTTCGTAACAGATGAGTTTCTAGTTTAAATTCTATACTTCTGATCAGCATCACTCTTAACCTTCTCTTTTTTATTCTCAGCTCTATTACTGATATTTATTTCTTAATACTAAGGCTCTAGACTTTATTCCAGAATACCAGAATGTTGTTGTTAACTAAACCAATTACTAATTTATGCATTGTGGATGATTTCTCCCTACAGCATTAAACAAATTGTTTGTTAAACTATTATATATTAAATTAAGTAAGTTAAATTTATTTGTTTGCTAGTTATTTTATTTCTTTAAAACTCGTTTTAAAAAACATTTCCTATACCCTTTTTTATTCTATTGCTACAATTTAAATAAACTAAAATTTGTATTAAGTATGTCAATTAGAAGTTAGAAGTAAAATAAGCTTTTTTTTTAATTTAATTTAGTAAGTTTGCTACTGTCAAATTTTTCTTAGCTGGAAAGAATGTTCTATTTTAGTTTCGTCATATGAAATCCTAAACAACTGTCCTTTCAAGCATCTTTCTTGCATATTCATGTAATATTTACTTAAAAAGTCTCCACTATTTCCTGTATCTAAGCAGAATCTAGCATCTTCAATGTTTCCCATGTCCATAACAAATTTCAATGAAGGCCCCATTTTTGAGTCAAACTGCAATTTATTTCACTCAAAGTAATTAGCATTTATCGATGCTTCTCCAGCGCCACTTAGACCAACTTCTTTTGTGAAAAAATTTTTAATGAAAGGAATCTTTGACCAAGGTACATGTTCGTATTTTCTTTTTAAAAGGTTATCCCATCTTCAATTTTTGAAGTCTTATGACTAAAATTTATCTTTTAAATAACTGATTGCCTCTTAGAAGCTCAAATGAATTATATCTGATAAAGTCCTTTAGACATTTTATGAGCCCAAAATACCTTACCAGAAGTGAGATTCATCAAAGCTTTCAAGTGGTTGACTAAACAGAAAAGTTATAACCTTTTGACCGTGAACTGTCTAAACGAAAATGATTTCTCTTAACTTATCATCTTAAACTTTTCTTTTTAAAATATTATCATATATTTTTTAATAAAATACAGCAAAAAATGCTCCTTCAGATGAGTTCCCATGCTGCATATAATCCCATTTTTGAAGATTTTAAATAATTTAGTTTGATTCATACTCTTTACTATAGTATTTAAGAAGTAGCTTTAAAATATTCTAGTTAGTCACTGTTGCTACATAATTTTGTACATCGTCTTATAGACGGATCATATCTTCAATGTCTATTTTATGGTTTTAACTATTTTAGATTAAAGTTTGGATCTTTTACTCAATTAACTATTATCTAAAGTTATCCCATGGATATTAAGATATATAATATTTATATTGATTTCCAATTACCTTATTGTTAGCAGTGGAAATATATCCACTTTAAGGATTTAGTGAATAAGGCATTTCTGCCATTTCGTTTTCGTTATATTCTTAATCTCCTTCTCCATTAAAACTAAAATGGACATCTTTCATTTCCCTTTTTCTTACTGGAATACTTCCAGTTGAGGTATAACCTATATCTCCATTTACTGATGCAAAAATTATGTTCAAAGCAGGAGCTAAATCAATTTATTTTGCTAAACTGAAGACATCTTCACTGCTCTGCACTTTAAAGAGTTTATATACTCCTTCCAATAAATGTATATCTTTAGGATATTGTCTATATAATGACCAAGGAAGCTTGTAATCTATAGGCACTAAAAACTTTTAAAAATGATGAATAAGCTGTGAGTATCTATTTAAAATTGGTCCATATTTAGTCTAGTTAATTTCGAATTCAATCTATTCAGATTTCCCTACTTTTACTTTTTCTTTTATTACATCATATTCTACTTTCCCATAATGAATAAAAAAGTCTGTTGAATCCCCCTCTAAAATTGTTACTGTACAAGCCATTTTCCCGTTATGCCCTACAAAAAATAATGGCAAACCTGGAATAAAAGCTCCAGTAATATTCATTGGGGTTTATCCTGAAATCATAATATTGTTTAAATGCCAAAAGTTAGGCACTGAAGCTTATAGATGAGGATCATTGGCTATCAATGGTTTGCCTGACTATGTATACTTTCCACTTATCGCCCAGCTATTACTTCCATATTAATCTTATTTTGGTATTTCCAAATCTATTTGTTTATGATTAGATTCTGCTATTTTAACGTTTGGAGGAAAGTTTATTTTAGCTGAGAAATTATAAATTCTTTATCCCCTTAGATGGTTTGGAATATCTTCGTTCTTTATTATAGTAAGATCATCTTCTCCGAAATCTTCTTGATTGGGAAAAATTAATCTGACATACTCATATCCTAAAACATACTCCAAGTATGTCTTTACAAACTTACTACCAATTGGATATGTCATTGCAAATTCTATTAGGTTTATATTTGAAATTATATCTTCAACACTTCATGGCTCTCAATCAATTCACAAGACATAGAATTCTAGAGGTAAAAGAAAAGCATTTTCTGCATATTCATTGATACCATCTACATATGATTACATTAGTTTCCAGGAGTTCTAAGTCTTATCAAAACTATTTATGTATCTCTCTGCTAGTTTTTGAAATCCTATTGTTTTAATAAATTTATCAGCTTCTATCATTTCCTTTCCAAATAGCGTTGATAATTCTCCTTTTGCTACCTTTTTGTTTAAGTGCATCTGTCACAACCGATCTTAGCCATGAACATATCCTAAGGCAAAGATGGCATCATTTAAGTTGCTAGCGAATATATGTGCTACACCATTTAGATCTCTTTTTATTTCAATTTACTGTTGTATTCATTTAACTTCTTTATATCCGGAATAGCTTGGAATGAATAAATTGAATAAAATAGCAACAGCTGCAATGAAGGTTGACAGAATTACTAAAGAACATATCTTTATGAAACTTGCCATCTTTTAATATTTTTATTTTTGAGCCTTCTACTTTTTATATAGCGAAGCAAATATCTACATTAATTAGAAAATCAATTAGCATTTAATATCAAGAGATACTCATTACATACAAAAACATGTTACTAAAGTAAACTATTTATATCCCTCGCTTTCAATAGAAATTTTCAGCTAAACTTATAAGCTAGTGAGAGATTTGTCCAATTCTAAATAAAATGAATAAATATACTTAATTTTAATAATCTGACTGAAAATCTAAATTAGCTTTTATTATTTTACTGTATTAAAACTAATTCATAGAATCAATGATTCTCTTATTTCTAATTTTTAAAGCTGTAATAGTCAATTTATTTAGTCATATATGTTGCTTTAAAGTGTCTAAATGAAATATGCACTTTTTCTTTAAAAAATTACTTTTTATATAGCTGATAAATAAGAGTAGATTTAATTATATATATTTTATTATTCAACTTATCATTGCAATTGATATCTAAAAAAGTTTAACTTTAAAACTAAAGATTTTAATATTCTTCTTACGCCTTTTTTATGATAACTTGTAGTGATGTAATTTATAAGGTACATTTTCTAAAATACCTTAATAAATATTTTCGCATTTCATTATTTATTTATTCAATCAATCCTTTTTTATCATTGACTGTCCCATATTTACTTTCACAGATTTATTAAATCTTAGTTTATTTGATCAAAAAGAAGTATAAACTTTAATGTGTATTATATAATATAGTTTTGCTTCTGTAATTATTTTAATTTATTAAATAAGCTTTTATATCTAAAATGTATTTATTACTTTAATTCTCAAGGTGCTTTTCTATCAATCTATTTAAAAATTATTACCCTACATTTAACTCTTAATATAAAATGCTCTTTTCATCTTTATAATTTAGTTTAAAAAATTATAAAAAAGCTAAGTTTAGAACTTAAATTCTGTATTTAAAATAATTTAAAGGATATAATAAATAGTAGCTTTAATTAAGCTTTGCTTTAGCATTAAATAATTTAAAAGGCTGTCATTTTATTTTCCTTAGTTTTAAAATAATTTACTAGTAGGTTTAGTTCAAATATGTTCTTTGATGCAATTATCTTATGAAATTATATAAACTTTTACATTTAAACTGTTTTATTTCTATAGATATAATTATTTATAAGCATAATATTGCCCTTTCTAGATTTCTTTAGCATTTAAACTATTAATTATCTCTTTATATTCTGATTTATTTAGCTTTTTCTAATTATCTATTTAAATAACTATTTGCTCTAATAGCTTTTTAACTTTAGGATGTCTTTTTTATTATCTTCATCTAACTTATCTTATATAGATTAAGTTTTATAGCTCTTATTCATTTTAGTTAAATCATATCTAGCTCATTTATAATTAAGCTTAAAATTGTTAACTATAAAGATTAAATAAAAGTTTTGCATAATATGATCGCAATCCAAAGTTAAATAGGAAATAATGAATCACTAATTTATAGCTAGGTTCAGAAAACTAGGTTTAATAATTAAGTTCCTATAGAGTGAAAAAAGAAATAGGCATATAATAAGAAAAGAATGTATTACTACCTTCTAACTAGAACTAATTAAACTATTTATTAGAAGTACAATAGTTATAATAAACTTTATATCTAAATAATAATCTTAATTAGCTAATAAATTTACTCTCTATAATATTTAAACAGAAGGCAACTGAGATTCTAAATTTAGAAGATAACAATATTTTAATATTAACTAAATAGTTTTCTGCTAAATCACTAACAAGTAAAATTATATGGTTAAGTTGCTATAATATAAATCATTTTATCACTAGCATCTAGAAATTATCGTCTTTGTATTTTATTAATAATTAATATAAAAGTACTATTAGGTTCTGAAGTTTAAGGCATGAAGAAGTTGTGCAAATATTTTTTAGATATTGTAAGACTTGCTATCCAAATAGCTTCTTAGGAAATAGTTCTTAGTATATTACCCTATTTTTTAATTATCACTGTTTTATTAATAATTTTAATATTAATCATTAATTCTTTTTACTTAGAGCTTGCTTTTATGTTAAAATTAGACTCTATTTGAGCTATAAATAAAGGTTTATAGATAAAACTAATGAATTAAATTTCTGGTTTTTAAAGCGTAGTTTAAGGAAAATGAAGCTAGTTTTATATTAAAGTTATATTGTTAGCTTCACTTCATAAATTGCTTATTCTTTCTTCTTTAAGTTTAACTTAATCATAAAGAAGATGCTTGGGAGTTAGTAGGTTCTAATGCTTGAAATTTAGAAGTTGAAATTGCTAATCTTGTTTAAACATAAAGCTTCTCCTATTGATATCTCAAAGTAAATATAATTAAAGCTTAAATAATATTAAAATTATCATTCAACAAAAAATGATTTCACCAAGCAAAGTGAGTCAATAAAGCTCTTAGAAATAAAACACTTAAGCCAACCCCTTAGATTTGACAGGAGAAACTGATAGTACAAGTATTTAATCAACTACAATTTAAGTTATTCCAGAAAAGCAAGAACAAACTTAAGCTCATAAAATAAATTATGCTAAATTGCTTGAAAGAATATAGTCCTAGAAATGAATGCAATTTTTTAAAAGCTAACTGAGGTTCACTGAAGATGATACCACCTCTTTAACAATCAATAGAAAAAAGGTAAACAAAAACAATAAATCAAATTAGCAAGACTTAATAAGTCACTAAGAGCAAAATTTTTCATCTTTGCCTTATTTTGATGATTTATCAGGCCCATCATCTGGATATTTAGGATAGCCAGATATTGATTAACTAGAAAGCGGCTATTACTAGTTCTAAGATAACCAGAATGATACGGATTCTACATCTTCAACATTACGTGCTAATTTCTTTGTTCTGAGATATTAGCATGTGATCTATTTGATTTCAATAATAGTAATAGTAGGAATTATTTATTCAGCTCTATTTTATCTGGAAGATTTTAATTAAAATACTAAACTAGGATTACTTTTATTTTAATTTTAGTTATTCAAACCATTTAATTCTATTTTATTTCCTATAGAAGCTTCTACTTATGCTATCTTTCCCTTTAATATCTATTTCCTTTTATTTGCTTGCTTATTTAGTTATGTGGATATCTGAATCCAATTCCATCTACTAAAAGCTAAACATTAGAATTTATTAGTCTCTCAATAGTTTTTTATAAAGCACTGCTTATATTGATACTAATAGTAAAAGAATTGGCTTAAAAATAATGATTGTACCATAGTCATTAATCTAGTAAAAAGCTTATAATTAAAATCTAACTTTGATAAGTTATCTGGAATCAGACTGATGCCATAAGATTACTAAGTCATTTTAAAGAAGAGTCATGAGTAATAGCTTCAATTAATTAATTTTAAATGATTAGATGATAACAATTAGACTAGCTATTCAATATTAAAAGAAGCAAAAGCTATATTATAGTAGCATGGTAAAAGAAATATGAAAACTATCAACCAGCATTATATTAATTTCATAAGATAAGTATAAAATAAACTATAAAGCCTATAATAAATTTTAAACTAATAATTAAAGCAATTATAATCACAAGCTAATAGAATAATATTTATTATATTTATTAATTTCAAGTTATAAGCAAGAAATTAGTATTTAGAATGGATAAAGATTGGTTATTAGTAAATATTGATATACTTAATGTATATACAAGCAGCATTAAAGAGAAGGATTTTAAGTAATGTAAATTAATTGAAATAATAGCTATAAATCATATGAAACTTAACTTTATTTATCAGCTTTTAATAATTTTATCCCTATAATTCACAAAATAAGTAATTTAAAGCATTTATCTATTATAAACAGATGCTAGCTCCTTTATATCGCTTACTTTAATATTATTCATATATCCTAAATTTCCTTACATTTAGTTAATATGGAAATTGAATAGGATAAGAAATATTTATCTATCTAATATATAAAATTAATTAACTAGATTTTATTATATAATAGGCAACTAACATTACTGTTTCTTGATTACTTAAGATATGTTTATTGTGTATCTGACTATATATTTATATTATAGTTCAAGAATACTATTTATTTATTATACTTATCAATGCTGCATTATTTAGGTTTATATTCAGTTAAAATTGACAAGCTTAAAACTTAATAAATAAATATAGAATAATAATGAAGTTTCTTTATTAAGCAAGTAGCAAAGGATGAATATTTATTATAGCATATTAAATAAGCTTTGCTAGCTTTTTATTTAGCAATAATCTTAATTTAATAAGATTTAGATTACTTGTAGAATAGTTTTAACTTTTAGCAATGGTGAGTTAGTTTTACTATAGGTTTCAGATGCTATAGTTGACTATGGAGCGCATTATTAAAAATAGACTATTTAAACTATTTTAATACTTTAAATATCTAGATCAAATGTAATTGCGTGCTTCAACTGCTCTACTCCTAAATAATTTTCCATTCTCCGTCTTCTATTCCATAAACGTGTAGATATCCATTCAGATCAAACTAAAATACTTTCTTATTTTGGCATATAGGATTGCAAATGAAAGCTAATCCACATGAAGGATATTTTTAGCCATGATTAACGCATTTTTCCTTTTGAATATCAAAAATCTAAGTTAATAAGTTGTAGTGTCATTAGTTATATACATATATGCCTTAAACTGTCCTATCGAAAGATGACATAGTAGTTAAACTCTCAGGTAGATGCTCTTACAGTTCAAATCAATTATTTTATAAAGCATCGTATTTACATATAAAATCGAATTAATTCGAGTATGAGTATCCTCCAAATGTATATATCTAACCATTTACAAAATTAGCTCCAAAACTAAAATTATTCCTTATATAATCTTTAATTTAGCGGTTCTTAGAGTTCTTCAAATCAAAAACTTCACATGTAGGAGATTTATTATATTCCCCTGCTATAAAATACAAATTTTAGCTTCTATCAAAGTCTAGCCCATGCTTAGCTCTACTCTCAATTAAACTAAATTCCTAAATAGAATCATTTTTACTTATTGTCAATCTAATATCGGAATCTCCTCCAGAAATTATGAAATGCTAGTCTTTAATTTGCATAACTCTAGTATAATTGTTTTAAATGGCTTTAGATTTTAGTTGTCCTTATTAGAAAGTTTAATGTTTAAAATCATAAATTTTCAATCTATCACTACTTCCTAAAACAGTAGCGTAGAGTATAAAGTCATTTCTGTATGCTAAATTAGGAAGAATTTCGTACTTAATAACTCCCAAGCCAACCCTTTTTAATTCAGCGTATTATGATAGATTCTTTCTGCTTCGCAACAATTTTCTTAATCATAATACTTTGACTAATTGAATAGACTTCTAGTATTTTTCTTATCCAAATTTTTGCTCACTTTTCATTTTATTAGTGAATTGACTAGACAAATATCAAATTCCCTTTAATATATTAAGTTAATATTGAATAATAGATGATTAAAGATACTAAACTGAATCTTAATAGAATCTATTTTAATAAAGTTACCAATAACTAATTTCACTATTTTCACTATCGCTTCCTAAATAAAAGTTATGTAAGGTATAATGGGAAAGCTTTAATATTATTAGCCTTTATTTTATGATAAATGAGAAAGTATTTGAACAAAACTAATTCCTATTAAAGTATTACATTAATAAAATACTCCAATTAAGGTTGCTGTATATGTAATTTTCATTTTTCACATATTTATATGTCTATTCTAATCCTTATTAAGAAATTAAAATAAAGGGAATGCTTAGTAAATTAAGAAATATAGGAGATTGATGTTAGCCTTATAAGTTAATAGGATTATCATATAAATAGATTGTAGTAAATTAAAGGTATTTAATAGATTATTTCTATATCATTATACATAATTTTAATTAACTTCTTTAGTGAAATATAGTAAGATATCTTTCCACTATTCTACTTCTGGATGCTCATTTTCTACTGCATATAATGCTAACTCATGCAGCTCTTTTTTGAAATGGCATCCATAATGGATCGCAAAGATTCAGGGCATATCTTTAAAACGACCATGAACTTATTTGAAATGATATAAAGTGCATTGAGCGTAGTATTGCTTTACGTTTGTCAATGTGAGATTTTAAAGAAATTCGTTACAAAATCTTTTTCTTCATCTCCTTCAATTCATTCCAAATGTTTGAAAGTGGAATCATTTATTAGATCTAGAAATACCTTAATATAGTTTTTGAGTTGTGTTCTACATTCCATAAGATCTATAAAGTTCAGCTAGTCAAGTAGTATTTTCTTGCATTTTTCGTCAATAATCAAGATAATAAGAAATGAGCATTTCATCATATCCATTTCCAATTCTATTTATAAAAAGTTCTTCAGTTTTATTAAAAATAAAAGTCTTCTTATCTTCCTGTTTTCATTACCATATATTTGTTAAATTAAGTATCATATGAACGAAATCTTCAGCTCTATAAGTTAAAAAATAAAATAGGAGTCTCTTTTCAACTCACCTGTTTCATATCTTATAAAACTTATTAAGATCTGAATATCAATTCTCCCAAAAATGGAAGAATTTATACTACTGAATATCATGTTTATAGAAGTCTGAGCAGTCCATATAAATCACATCAATATCACCTTAAAGAAGAAAATCTCCTGGCTAGAAAAATAAAGGAGCATATACTCTAATATCTTAGTTCCAATCAATTTAATCTTATTTATCTGTTATATAATCAGGCTTTACTATATCTAAGTAAACTATCTTAAAATTGTATTTTTTGAGTCAGTCAACAATTTTCTTGAATCTTCCTTTATTTCATTCTTCTTTTCTCTCCTCTAAGAAAAAAACAGGTTCATAACCACAAATTCTGTAATGAATTCCAGTAAAAGCTATAAAATTGTGATAAGTTCCTGTTTGGGATACTGCAACATGATAATATCTCTTATTTGGAAAGTCATATTTAGTTCAAAGTTAAGGACTATCTAGCTAAATGCATTCAGGTATCTTTTCAAAATGCTAAATTATTTAACTTGGCTTTTAGAAAGTCTAATTTCCATCTGGAAGTTTTCTACTTACATACTCTTTCATTTTCTGAAAATTCATTGAAATAAGTTTTTGCTAAATGTCTTGTCTTTTAGAGTTTATCTAAAAGTTGTCCCTAGGGATTTGAACTTAACGAGAAATACTTTAGTTAATAAGTAAAAGTAAAGTGCAAGAGGTAAATATAATGATAACCAATAAAATTATCAAAAATCTGGGAAATTGTTTCATTTTAATTTCATTAATAAAAAATTACAAAATTAGTCCCAAAACTTAATTACATGACTTTGATACTCTTCTGCTAAATTTGATGCATTATTAATTTAAAAACTTTAAATAATTATTAAAATTTCATTTTTAGATACTGTCTTTGTCTTCACTTTCAGATGAGTTATCTTCGCTCTCAGAAGATTCACTTTCGCTAGAATTTTTGAATTATTGATTAAAATAATAATCTAAACAATCGTTAATTCCTTGGAATTTCTTAACTGATTTTTTAAGCAGCCTTTCATTAAGCGTTTCCTTATCTACTAATGCTAATAACTCTTAATACAATTTGTACTTCTTCGTATTAAGTCTAGTTGTTGTAAATTTTATAACACATCCTATATTTCTTAATTAATCAAAATAAAATTAAGCTTCAGATGAATTTCTAGAATTAATGCAAGCTATTAGATTATCCGCTATTTCTTATAATTTTTATTTCCTTTATTCTACCATTTTAAATATAATGCCTAATACCCTTTTTATCAAAATTTATATGCTAGGGATTCTATTTCTCTCTTTTGTGTTATGTTTTATAATATAAATCAACTCTAAACTAAGATCTTTAACTTATTGCATCGTACAAATATAAGTTAGGTAAACTAAATAATAATTAAAATAAGTTGAAGCAGTTAAACTCTTTAGTTTAGCTACTAATTAACAATGCCTTCATAAGAGAAGCAAAGCTAAATGAAGGGATTTATATTAATTCATACCTATTTTAATTAAATCTATACTAACTTAAGTTAATTCTAATTGCAGCCTTTTAGATTTAAATTCATTTATCCATCCTTAACCCTTAGCATAATCACTTGCTTGCTGAACTGTATAAGTAAAACTCTCATATCTGAACATTTATTTTCAACTTATTACAAATTTCCTTGATCTGTAATATCTTTGAGTTAGATTAGAAGAAAGACGGATTAAAACAAAGTATTAGAGAATAAGAAGTGTAATGATGGACATAGTAGTATAATGATTATAGAATTAATTATTAAAGCTTGAAATCTTAGTTATTATCTGGATATCCTTATCATATATTTACTTCTATTTATTCTTCATAGCGAGATTCATCTAAACCCTTCCTTTTCCTATAATAGTTATGTTTTAAATATATTTTGTGTCTTGCTTTCATATCTCGCACCCAATCAGTATCATCAGGAACTGATTCTCGAATAATACCTATAATTACTAATAAAGAAAAGACGATTCCTATAAATAATAGGTATCCATAATCTGAGTAGTGCGAGTCTTAATCTTTAAGCTGTTCCCATTTATCTGTGATAAACGCAAGAGCACAGTTTGTTACTATTTAAAAGACAACAATAAATTCCAATATCTTTTGCCATATTCCGATATCTGCTGCTCCTTCAGGATAGGGTCTCTTGGTTAGCCATAAATATTTATATCCATCAACTTTAATTTCAATGATAATTGCTACCATTCCAAAAAGAGGAGCTAAAGGAAAACTAAAAACAAAGAGAGTTAAATATCCGAAGCATATTATAAGCTCAAGATAATCACCTTAAACACCACTTGCTTTCATGCTAGCTTCATACTCAAGTCTACTAAAAGAAGAGCCAGCTTCTGCTTTTTATTTAGCTCGGTATTTTAAGATAAATGGAACAGCTAATTCAACCGCATTAAATGCGATAAACATTGCGAACATAATAAGCAACTAATAATATACCTCTTCCACACAAGATCCATTAAAATTCTACGTATCACATTCTACTGAACTGAATGGCTTAATGAAGGATATATAGAACAAAGAGATGAATGAATTTATAAATTAGAAGCCGAATATCTTCGACTGCAAACTATCTTCATACTCAGTTTCAGTTTTATAATTCTCCCAATCTGTCATTCACTTGGCAAAAATTTGGAAAAAGTAATTCATAAATTTTATTTGGAAGGAAATTGAAAATCCAATTAGCATAGCAGATAATTTATCGTTCTTATAAATGCCTTTCAAAATCATAAGCCAAATAGCGCAACCAGCAGCAACGAATATATAAAATACTGCTCCAGTGAATGAGAAGAATTTTCTCTTTCTTCTAGTATTTACATTAAATGTTTTTTCAACTTTTCCTGAAACTCTGTTTCTGCTTATTGTTCCTTTAAACTCAGCTCTAATTTATTCTCGAGTTTCAAAATCATCTGTTCCCCATTCTAACACTATCTATCCCTATTTTCTTTTCCAAAATTCAGTAAAAAGAACAGCCCATATAACCATAACACCTGCAAAAGCAAGATTGAGGATAGATTTGAAATTTTATTTATCGTCATCAAGTGAATAACTTGTTCCATATCCAGTAAAGATATAGCCTACAATAAATACTATTAAACCTATTATTGAAGGCACACGAAGCCAAGTTGCTAATGAATCAGTTCAATAGAAATATAAAGCAACTTGCTCTCCAAAATAATTTCTTATTTAAGCAATAGGAGGATGAACTTTAGGATTCCATTTAATTCAGTATTTATGTAGTTAATACTAAAAATTTGGATCATGAGGAACAAAATACTCACATAATCCTATCTTAGAGGCTTATGGGATTCCAATATAATCTTCAATTTCACCTTATATTAATCTAATTCTGTCAATTTATCTCCATAGAGTACCATCAGTTTACTTAGAAAACAATTCTTCATCAAAATAGTTATTATCAAAAGGAGCATAAGGAGGGCATTCTGATGCAAATTCATTAGGATCTCTCTCTAACTTCAGTCTTAGTTTGTATCCCTGCTCATGTGCCTCGTTTCTAAGAACTTCTTCAGAAGCTTTTATTTTTAAGTAATCAATTCCTTCATCTTATTAGACTTGAACAATTAAATGACAAGTATCAGTCAAAATTTTTTAGAATTAGGTTTTCATTTGCGTATAGAAATCGAACTTACTCATAGGAGCATTATCTTCTATTTTAGATCCAATTAATGAAGATCTTAATTTTTTCTTCAAAAAGATTTCAGTCCTTATTTCATTTTAATGTTGAGGCTCAATCACCACTTTCTTCCAACTTTCTGGATACTTTCGGAACACAAAGATAACATCACAGCCTGCATCTTCATGATCCACATCACGGTCTCTCAGCCGTACTTCATCTCCAAAATTTCCCGACATTTATACTTCGATCTCTTGATACATTCAATTAAAAAAATATTTAATAATGGAGAGTAAATCAAAATTGGTTTAACTATCACTATACTATCACTTGCAAGTCTAACAATTACTAAACAATCCAAATCTTATAGTCTCTTTACAATTTTTCTTTTATTAAAGCTAGCTTAAAACTCAATTCATTATCTAAGATAATCTTAAAATAGATTATAATACTATTAGATACCTAAAATTTAACAGCATTATCTATTACAAAAACTATGTAATTTATTATTCACTTTTCTTTCATTTACACATTTAGCATTTTGCTAGTATCTCAGAATATATTTCCCAAACTATTTCAGACCTCAAGATACCTCAAAATTGGTGAAAGTTTTGAAGAGCAAAATGACATTAGAAAAAGTAGTTGTTAAAGAGGTAAATAAGTGTATTAACTTAAATATTAATCAAAACAATACAAAATGCTGTCATTTAATCATTTATCTTTTTCCATTTAGGTTATTGCTTAAAGCATTAAGATAATCTATTTCTATCCTTTTTATATAATGAAATTATAGCTTATCTCTATCCAGTTAATAATAATCTAGATGATGAGTATAAATGTAAAAATATAGTAAATTATTAAAGCAGTTAACATAAGTGGGCATATACCTTTAGAAGAATATTGACTATATAAAATATGCAGATGCTAATAGAATACTTCTTTACTCTAATACCTTAAAGATAAGCACTGTATATCTAAACCAAATAAATTAGCTGCTTTACTTGATCGGAAAATAGAATACTCTATCTATTTTAATTCCAAAAATTACTTTTAGTGAAATATTCTTTAATAAGATACTAACTAATTGATTCATATTATAAGCAAAATTTGTTAAAAGGCTTCAATTTTAAACTAAGTATTTAGTAAGTTATTAAATTAAAGCTTAGCTAAGATATAAAATAAAAGAATAGCTTAAAGAATAGCAAAAGTAGTAATAGAAGCAAAGTTTGCAACTAGTAAATTATTAATTTAAAGCTTAAAATCATTAGTAATTAAGGAATCTTCTATCTTATAAAACCTTTTTACTTATTTAAAAACACTTATAAGTAGTACTATATTTAAATCCTGTAAAAAAGGCTACTGAGGGGATCGAACCCTCGACCTTTTGATTACAAATCAAACGCACTACCACTATGCTAAGCAGCCGATTTGGAAATTGATTAAGGAGTTTTATTTAAAGTATTGTAATATTAACTAATATAAGAACTTTTATTCTAAAATGTAGCTTTAATAAATAATAAGGCTATCTTAACTTAATCAACACCTTTAAATATCAGACATCCAAGCAATAATTTTATCATATATCACAATAGTTTATATGGCTATATAAAGTCTTTTACTATAAAAAAGCTATTTCAATCTTTATAAGGTGCAATATTAAGCTTATTTTTAGAAAAAAGTTAATAATGATAATTTAATAAAGCATATGAATAGGCTTAACATGATGCTAGTTATGATAATAGTATAATTGATATAAAAGTAGAGAATAATCATATAAGCTTTAATTAATTAATAAGCAAACTTTATATAATTTAGAGTACTATATAGCTACTTTAAGCCTGCTTATTTCAAATAGTTAGATTAGTCCAAATATTTGTGTTAAAGTTATAAATTATTTATTTTATTATAGCATCTATAAATTAAGAGAATTATTTGGATTTAAGACTAATGGTATAAGTAGAATAAGATAAAATGTATAATATATCTAACATAATAGTTTAAGGTATACATTCTAAATAAATTATAATTAGCATACTTTATCAAAATACAAGCATAAATCATTTTAGGTATAAAGCAATTTAAATAACTTGAGAAATAAAGAGAAGAAAGACTTCAATTGATTTCTTTAAAAGGAAATTTATTTTCATCAGTTTTAGTAGTAAGAAAATAGAAATTTTCAAAATAGATTTTTAGAATTAAAAATAATAAAGGTGAAAGCAAGTATTTGTAGTGATTTAATAGTTATTATATTTATTAAAATGGATGAGTCATCTAAAACCGATGATTTATCAACTACTAAGATGAAGGATCTTCTTAAATATTTAGAATCAAGAGCACTTGAATAGATTAAATTAGAAGACTATGAAGAAGCTTTAAGTACTCTAGAGGAACTTGAGTAAGTTTTAGAATCAATGGTACTGAATGGACAGCTGGAAAATCACGACTATATTTTGAGCATTCTTTATAACTCAGCTTTGTGTCATTAAAAGATGGCAAATTTGAAAGAAACAATTGAGTATTTAGATGGAGCAATTTACAATATTAGTAATCCAGGAATAATGAAAACAAATACTTCTAGCAATAAGGTTTAAATCATTACTGACAGTGTAAGGAAAAATAAATTTCATTGCAGGATGCTAATTTAACTATGTGTGTTTAAATCTCAAGTTGGTCAACATGCTGAAGCATTAAAAATTGCCAGAAAAGCTCATGAACTGTCAATAAAATCCATATTAGATACTTTAGACATTATTTCTCAAAGTGAAAAGCCAAGTAAACCTCAAAAAAGCTAACCGCATAAATAACTGAAGCACTTTGATTTATATTAATCCCTTCTTTCTCCAAAAAGATAACAAATTTTCAACACAAATAAAGAGAGTGAACTAGTTAAGAATAAAATTAGCATTGTGATTTAAAAATCAAAGCCTTGCATTATAAGTCTTATTAAATTCATTAGAGGTGATTTTACATCAAGCAACAAATTCTTTCCTGTAGATTTGAGATCTCCACTTGGAGTTGAAAGTGCAAGTAACTGGATTTATGAGTATAGTATAAACGAAGCAACTACTTTAGTCCCGATAAGTGTTAAAGAAATTTAACAAACTTATAATCCTCACTATGAGCTTAGTAGAGATTTTATGCTTGATAAAGTATTTATTAATACAGACTATATTACTATCTTTAAGCTTTTTCGTAATTGCTGCAGAAATCAGATTTTTGAAAAAAGAAAAAGTTAAAATTAAAGAAGATGAGTAAGTTATAAATACAGCTAACTATGGCATTGGAAAGCAGTAAATCTGGTGAAGAACTTCTTACCAGATAAATGTCCACTCGTTTAGCATATTTTAGATTCTTTTAAAAAACATTATGGCGAAATGTTTAAGCCTAGCTTATAGTTAAAGCAGCAGATTACAAAAATGACCAAGAAATCTATTTCTAAATCTCCTAGAAACATTGAAGTTGTAAAATTAAAGAATAGAAATTCCTGTAGATCACCCTAACTGAAGATCAACAACTTTGAGAGAATTTATACATAAACAAGTCCTTAAAGAGAATGCTTTGCTAATTTTCCTGAAGTTTACTCAACTAAAAATGCAAATTAAAACAAATTTCCTACACTAAAACTGCAGTAAAGAAATGATTATAAAGAGTAGTTAACTGAAAGAGCCTATCATGAAAAAAACTAAAAGTAAAGAATAATGCAAATAAAGTCAGAGCCCTTCTTAAATAAGCAAGATAAGAAAAGTAAGATAGAAAATGATATAAATCCTGCTAAAGAATATGGATAAGAATATCCCATGCTTTTAAATGAACTAAAAAATAAACATACTACTTAATTAATTGATTCTAACGAAGAAAACTTTGGAAATATAAGTCCAATTGATTAAGAGACGATCGTCATAAATTCTTTTGATCTATATGGAGATTAAAAAAAAATAAAAGAAAGAGCAAAAACTGAAGCAGAAGAGAAAAAGAAAGAAAAACCTTAGAAGAAGAAAAAACTCTCTAGCAAAGAACCTAAATCTCCAAAATCAAATGTTTTTTCAGGTTCTTCAAGAAAAAGTACAGTTGAAAAAGAAGACGAAATTCGTCTTTGATGATATTCTAAATTTACTCAATTATATAATTATCTCTGTTATAATTTTACCTTATAAATAAGTCTCCAACAGTATAAACTACTTTATATGCAAAAATTACATTTAGCTATCTAAAATTAAATGCTAAATTTTCATATCTATTTTTCAGCTCATGTAAGAGAAACTCCAAGTTCGCCAGTCATAAAAAAATAAAGCATTAAGTAATGAGGGCATTGTAATTAAAACATCGGATTAAAATTTTTAGTCATAATAGAACTTAAAAGTAATAAAATTAAGCAAATTATAGATGACTTTCCTTTTCTTTTTTAGTTTCTTATATTCCTTTTAACTTTTTCAAATATTCCTTTGACATATGTTATATGTTTTTACTGACTTAAATTATAAATCATCAGATGAATCAAAGAAGCTGAGATTATATGAAGGATATTGACATCTAAAAAATTTATACATGCTTAGAGTAATTTTTTTTGCTTAACTTGAATTTTAGATATTAAATATATAAATCTTAAATTATACGATATTTTATACTATTTCTACTACCTTTAAAACTTTCAGGTTGTGTCTATTTTTATGTTTATAGAAATACTATTTGAATTAGGCTTAAATTAGATTTTAGCTTATCTAAAATGACTAATTTAATTTTTCTTATCGTTATAAAATTTAAACTTTATTCTTACAAATGAGATCTAAAATTTATTTCAATATGTACTGTAATAAATACACTGAGCTTTAGTTTTTCTAGATATAAGAATAAAGAATAAATTCTTAATCTTCTATATTTTAATTTTCCTGCTAAATGTCTGTCTAAAGGAAATAGTATTAAGTCTCAAAAAACTAGTTGTTATTTCTCAAATTTGAATTAAATTGATTATAAATAATTAAGAAATGTAACCGAGAGTTAAAGTAGCACAAATATAAGCTTAAGTTATTTTAGTGATATCGTAAACTGAATGACATTAAAACTAGCTATTTTAGATATAAATTATCTTAGTAAATTTCAAAAAAGGAAATAATTAAAGATAATTAAATTCTAGTAATAATAATACTAGTAATTTCGTACTTTAAGAGCTATTTTTTAGAGTTTATTCCACTTTGTCAAATTAGTAAAATTGTATTCTTTAGCTTATGCTAGCTTTGGAAATAATAATAAATGATTTGATATTTTACTCTTTAAAATATATTTGCATGATAAACTTTTTTTAAGCAGTCTGGATAAATAAATTTTGCTTTATAAAATTCTAATAAATGACTATACCAATAATTATATAAAATAAAAGGAATGCTAATTTATTGCATATATAAATAAAAACTTTATTTAAACATAATTTGTTTATACATTCAACATAGCTATACAATTATGTTCCATTATTCAAAATACTTAAATTTTTATATCTATTATTATTTATTGAATATATAGTAGGTACAATCCTTCTTAGATTAAGCGTTAATTAATTAAAAATAAGAAAAATTATATCTTAAGTATAATTGTTCCTGGTTTTTAATTATAAGTATTAAAGTGCAATATAACCTTTTTCTATTTTCTTTTACTAAAAATTTAATGCTTAAGAACCTGTATGATAATTAATTATTATTAGCTGAATTAAACTAGTACAAGCTGCTCCTTTTCTTCATACAGAACTATATCATTTTTAAATCAAAAAGAATCTATTTTTTTAATATTTAGGTCTTAATAATGGTATGTATTCCTAATGAAATTATCAGGCTTTCTTATATCCTTTAATTTTTATTCTATTTATGTTAAAAGTAAGCAATTGATTATTCAAACCTTTAATTTGTCATAAAATGAAGTATTAAAATTATAAAGTTAGGTTCTAATTAAGCTAACTAATGTCATTGTTAAATTAATATTCCTTTTTAATTTTCTTTAATATGCTCTATTTGACTATAAGTGTCGAGTTGTTTCCTTGTTTTTCTAGAAATGAATAAGCCTTAATTAGAAGTATTAAAGCCCATTCTATTTTTTATTGTTATTAAGCTTTAACATTGAAATTAATAAAATAGTGCTATAAAATTAGTTAAGAAAGCACTTTTTATCAATAAAACTTGCAAGCTTTAATTTATTTTTTGAAGCATAGTATTTTATTCCAACTTAGCTAAATAGCAAACTAAAAACTATGCTAAGATTTTTTAAGCTACATTAGGTTAAAATAAATAAAACATGTGTATGTTTCTAGTTTATAGCTTTAAGCTATAGCATTATGGTTTGATTCCTTACCCTTAATACAATAATTAAAAGGCATTTAATAATTTATCTTATATTGTTTTCGCTTACTAGCTATAGATACTGCTTTAGATGTTTTGATATATTTTTGATTTCACTCTATATATTAGTTAGTATTGCTAAAAGGATATAGTGTCAGATTATATAAAATTAGAAAATAGTGAGTAGTGATAAAGGACATAATTCTTAGAAGTATCTATCTTATCCTAGAAGTTAGTAAAGATTTAGCATAAAAGGGATTTAAAGTTAAAAGTATTAATTAATTAAAAGTAACTAAGAGCAACTAGTAGTTTTAGTAACACTCTCCTTCTTTTCAAAACTCCTAAAATTCATTAAATACTTAAATGATATAGCTTGCAACCTTTTTCTCTATTCTATTATTGTGCTAACATGCTTTATCTATAAAAAGACCAAAACCAACGCTGAAGAATAATCCGGATATTAATGAGTTCTCTTTAACTGAAGATATAGACTACAATTTAAGTGAAGAAATGGAATCGTAAATCAAATTTTAAACACCTGAAGATTTAGGGCTGCTTAATGAGGATTTGAAGCTGTAGTTGAGTGAGGTTTAATCTTAAGATCTTCTCTCGTTAGAGTCAAGAAGAAAAAATAGCAAAAACTTAAGAAAAAAACCAAATAATTTACTTTAATTCTCTGACTATTAAAGGATTAAATTTGTTTAAAAAGCTAATTCTTAAGAAAATTCAGAAGATGAAAAAGACTTTTTAGATTTTCCTGATTTAAATAGTTGAGATGGAGATGGAAAATTATATGATTTACCTATTTTTGACAAAAACTAAGATGTCTACTAATTTGATAACTTAACACTGGACGATTTGGATTTGGAAAATGACGAGGTTGGACCTGAAGGACATTCTCATAAATCAGATGTTCTGAGCACCATATCAAATTACTCTAATTTAGATGAATTAGAAACTCTTTTACCTTAAAATTCATATTTTGATTAAGATTCTGGGGCTTAAGATTTTCTTAGGGGTAAAAAAGTTCAAGAAAAGACATAATAAATTAATGAAAACGACGAAGATGAAATTTTAAAACATATTAACTATAAAAGAACACAAGTCAAGTAAAAAGAACCTACCTAAGATTATGACGATTTAGAATTAAAATCTACTGATGATTATTAAGAAATTGAAGACGAAGAATTAAAATCAAATTATGCTTCAGAGTAACTTGAAGATATTATTGACGATAATGATGGAGATGCTTAATAAAAAAGAGAAATAATGACAGCAATTTAGTTATTAACTGAAGCATTATTAGAAATTTTGGATATGAATGTATCAGCTAATAATGCAGTTGAAGATTTGGAATGATACATAAACGAACATTGGGATGAAGATATAGAAGATGCTGGAGAAGATTGCGCTAGATATGGTGGCGAGAAAGCTGCTAATATCTATTATATAATGGTTTCCTTAGATATTGATGAATTCGACATTTTAGTAGATGATAATAAAGAAGTATTAAATGATTTTAAAGAAGGAATGGACGATTATTATACTGATCTTAGTGAATATGAATCAGACAAAGATGATAATCATGATGACGTTTAAGAAGATTTAGATGAAGATTTCTTTTTACTAACTTAAAAAAAGCAAGTGATAGTATCTAAAAAAATGGCTTAGCAATATCAATATTTTTTGCAAAAGGAAGATAATGATGACTACTACATTTACGAGAAAGCCAATAATGAACCTGATTTTCCATCAGATGTAGAATATATTGATATATTTTGTAGAAATGTAACGATTGCTATAGAAATGGTGTCTTAAGTAAATCATGAAGTCAACGAATTAATTGAAGAAGTATTAATAAAAATTTTAGAACAACATTATGGAGGAAGCTAGTCAGAAGCAGCTGAAGATTGCTATTATAATAGCGAACGACAAACTGCTTGGCAGCTTATTCAATTTTCAGAACTTGACATGGATGAAGCAACTTTTCTGACTGCAAATAGTAAAAATTTTATGTTTGAATACTCAGAAGGACTAAGAGAAATTTATGATGAAAGAGAAGCAAAAGGTTTTGAAGAGTAAGAGTGGCAACTTGTACAAAAAAGTAAGGTTACTGGAAATGAAACTGTGGACTCTTTTCTGGAAGGCTTATTAATGGCTGCCTAAAGAACATCTGAAGGAGATGAAACAGTGAACTTTTTATGAAAAGAGTTAACTTAATATGTAGATTAGTTATTTGATAACGAATGGGAATAAGTCGGTTAAGCTATTATTAAATATGACAGAAATAGAACAGATGAATGATATGGATGGGCAGCCAGACACGACATAAATGAAATAACATTTTTAACGGATAATAATCAGCATTTTATATAAGGTATAAAAAGTGGGCTAGACGATGTTTATGATATTTATTAAGAAGAAAGCTAAAGTGAAATTAGCTTAGGCAATCTAAAGCAATTTATTGTAAATATATTATTAGGATTGGATTATTATTACGAAGGACATAACAATGGAAGTTTACACATAACTGCATCCAGAAATTTTTGTGAAAACTTTTATGAAGGAGATACTGAGGAGTTAGCCTATGATTGCTATGATTAATTCGAATAATTGACAGACAGGATGTTTGGAAAATTCTTAAGGCTAGATATTGATGAATTAAATTTTTTAAATGAAGATAATGAAGATTTTCTTAACGATTTTTATGGAGAATTAAGAGAAGTTTATGATGAAGAAGAACAAGAAATATATGAGTTTGTGGAAACTTCGAAAAACTTAGTTTAAAATATTTAGTTTCTTTAAGCCAATTTTTTAAATTATAAAATACTACTTCAAACCTAAAATTCATTTGAAGCTGAAGTCCTATCAGAACTTTATTTGATTGCCATTAATAAATTAGAAGTAAGTGAGAAAACTGTAAACGAAAACTGCTAGCAAATAGATAAATATATTGAAAAGCATTTTAATGGTGACTATTAACAAGCAGCTTTAGAAATAATCTAATTTTAATACTAAAAAGCAGCCGATATCTATATAAGTCTAGCTTGCTTTGATTTAGAAGAAGATTCTATTTTAATAGAAAAATCTAAGAACGTATTATAAGACATGTTTGATGAGATGAAACAAATTTATGGTTAGATGGGAGAAAATTACAAAAAAGCTGAAGATCAAATGAGATTTCTTTAGAGATGGGGAGTAGCAATTTGACTTTAAATTAAAATATCTATTTATATAATAATTTTTAATAAATTCTTAGTTTAAATCTTAACAAAATTGAATAATAGCAGGTATGGCTATATGTTACTGATTAATGCAATTTAATTACTTTTATGATATCTTTTTAAAGCATCATACTTATTGATTTTTAGATATCTTATTATGCTTAATCAGTTATGGTATTTAAGTCTATTGTTATCTTAAGTTATTTTAGTTTAATTTATTAAAAATATAAACTGTTCGGTGTTTAGTTTAAATTATGGAAAATAGGGTGGAAAAAGTTTCTAGATAACACTAAAGACTTAGCTAATATAGCTTCCCTACTATATAGGCTAATTAGTGAGATTCAACTGTAAATAACTAAACTAAAGAGAACCATAAAAGCTAAGTAACATAGAAGAATCAGTAAAACCATATCAATAACAACTTAGATTTATAAGAAAAAAGAGTGTTCAAGTTCGGTAAAAAAGATACTCCTGCTAGCAAAATATCTAGAAAGTTTTATACTCCTTTACCCTTAAAATATTTAACTGGAGCAGACTTTTAGATATCATAATCTACTTCGAGAAATCATCTCATAATTTAACCTTCTAAACATGTATAATCAAAGCATTAATCAAGCATTAACTTTAAGATAAACTCAACTGAAAGAAATTCTCCAATTAATCAATTATCTAACTTTTCAGCAGCAAAGATGTCTCCTCCTTCTTTAAAACCTATTCAAGTGAATGAGCAAATTTAAGCTAAAAGAAGCTCAATGTTAAAAACCTAAGAAAGTGATGCAACAGTATAACGTAAATCTTTCCAAGGCAAGATAAAGCTGGATCCTATTCCTAGGCATGAAACTCCATTCGAGTTTAGTCAGACATTCTAAAATTATTCCCATGCTTTTAATGGAAGTACTTAAATTGGGTAAAGAACTATAAAATCTCCAACCTTAAATAACTAAAGAGACGAAGTTCTTGACTAAGAAAAACATAAAAGACTATTCTAAAACGATTAGTTAGAAAAGCTACCTTTCTATATTCTTGATTATGCTTGTAACTCTAAAGCTGGTATGCATAATAATAAAGGTAAGTAAAACTAGGATTCGTATGCTATATTAAATAATCTAAATTAAAATTCCTCACTTTATGTTATATCAGATGGACACGGACATAATGGACAAAAAGTATCCAGTTTCGTATCAGCTAAAATAGTAGAATATTTAAAAAGCAACAAAAGCATAGAGTATAATCCCTTACTTTGCTTTAAGCAGTTTTCAGAAACAATTCAGGGTGACTTAACAACTGCAAAGATTGATACCTAAGCAAGTGGAGCTACTTTAATTAGTGTATTAATAAGATAGTCTTTAGGAGGAAGAATTAAGCTATATTGCAGTAATATTGGAGATAGTAGAGCTATCTTGATTTAGAATTGCTTTAATAAATGAGATTTTTAGTAATTATCTACTGATCATAAACCTTCTGATTTCGCTGAATAATAGAGAGTCTTACGTCATGGAGGTGAAGTTCGTCCTTTTAGAAACTAACTTGGTGAAGAACTTGGTCCTATGAGAGTTTGAATGGTTAATTAATAATATCCAGGATTGTCAACCTCAAGAACAATAGGAGATTCACTTGCCAAGGAAATAGGAGTAATTTCTGAACCTTACCAAATATAAGTAGACCTTAAAACATCTGATAAATGTCTTTTGATGGCAAGTGATGGAGTTTTTGATGTAATATCAAATAGCGAGTTAGTTTAGCTAATAAAGCAATGAATGCAATAAAATTAAACAGCTGATATAATGTGTAGCGAGATCGTTAAAATATGTAGACAAAGATGGAAAGAGGTAAGTATTAATACACAGAACTAGAGTTCATCTATAGATGACATAACTTGTATTTTAGTCCTTTTAAACGCTTAAATTTAATTTATAGCTTAATTCACTGTATAACCCTAATTTAAAAGCATATGCTAAATTTAAAAGTCTTATATTAAAGCTTTATACTAAAGACTATTTAGATATACCGAAATTAAATTAAAGTTTTATTAAGAATATGTCAAAAACAGGAGATCTGAGCAACAACATATAAAAATTAAAGAAAGAGCTTAAAGGTATAAAATATCCAGATATCTTAGATTCGATAACTATAGCTTCAGGCAATTTTAAATTGTTTGCTTCTATCATTAATTTTATTTTATTGAACTATAGCCAAAAAATTACCCAATATCTAACTAAGATAGGCTTTGAGTGAAGTAACAGAGATGGTTATAGTTTTATGGAGTAAGTGTATAAACTTTTAAGAGTTAACTTTGATTACCGTCCTCGATTAAGCATATAGTAGTTTAGCTAATAAGGATATGCAGAATAGAAAATAATTCTTTGTCTTGATCTTATATAGTTCATTAAGAAGAAAGACTTGGAGATTTAGAAATGCTACTTTTAAAACAATTAATACTTATAAGACAAAGTTTTACAACCACTATCTGGTAGATAAATAATACCACTTTAATAAAAGAAAATCTAGAAGAAAGTCAAAAAGTTTACCAACCTTTAAATTTCAATTGATGCTTCGAAGTCATCTAATCATAAATCACTTTATTAGGAGCAAAAATCTTGTGGCAATGTAAGATTTAATGCAGGAATTTTAAGAGGAAATGTTTTCCACAGATTATAAAGGATAAGCGTATTCAATTTAAACTCAATATTCACCATCTTAAGCACATGATCCAGTCTTGAAGTTTTCAGAGCAATAAAACTATGATCAGCATTAAATAAACATGAGAGTTCTTGAAATGCTTTAGTAGTTGAATGTTTCTTTAGAGTACTTTGGATAACAACTAGAATCTATAAATACTAAATTTCTATCATAACTTGAGAGAATTAATAGAAGGGTAACATAACTAGAAACCAAGATTAAAATTACAGAAAGCAAAAGATAAACACCTAGAGGTAAAAAGGTAGACAAACTGATCATAAATCAAGAATTCGAAAACTTACCAAGTTCCTCTTTAAGTAACTCTTCTAGAAAGTTAAATCTGGAAGATTCTAAAAAAGATCTTTTAAGCAATGAATAAGCGAATGATGTTTAGGTAAGGATTAATTAAGAAATAAACAAACACTTTAGATTTTCTAGAGAAGATTATTACAAGATTTGAAAAAGCAAAGCAATAGTTTTCCAATTTTAGATAATCAAATGTTAACAATTAATTGCTCATTTACAATATTAGAATGAATTATTAAGCAAATTAATTATAAAAAATACTATCGAAAGATCAAAATCAATAGTTGCTTTATTATTTAAATTTTTATTTTTAATTATTTAAATAATTAGAGTACATTCAATACTTCCGAAATGTAATATTGAAAAGAGTATTAAGCTTTCTAAACTATTCACACATTATTTATATCCTTAATTTCAAATTTTTTTCTGTAAAAAAGATTTAGAATAAATATTTCTTAAATTAAAGTGCAGGTATAGCATATAAAGGTTAATTTTTAGATATATAGTTATTTAATAAATGAAGGAATTAATTCAATTATTGATAATCTATAGCATCAATCAAGATTATATTGCTATTTATCAAATACTATAGCTAATGTAATCAAATAACTTTATAATATCCCTCTCTTGATTTATTCTCTGATGATTATTTATTAAATATATTTAATTATTATTAACTTTTACTTTTAGTTCGTTATTAGAAGAAGCATCTTTAGGATACTAGATGCATATTTAAGCTTAAAAGTAAGTACTGAGTAAAGCTCAATTATGATAATTATAGTCATTTTTTAATTATCATGATAATACTCTTTGTCTACATTTTATCTATCGCTTCTTATTGCTTTTTCATTCAATCTTAGTCAATATTTATTAGTTCTTGTGCTTTAAGAAATAGTCCTAAGATAATTAATAAGATGGCTATGACATATCATATCCAACATTAATTAGATTAAAAAGGAAAAGTTGCTTATGGCAAAAATAAGTTATGCTTAAGTAGCTAAAACTTTAATTTATCATTTACTTATCCATTTTGGTTAAGATTAAGCTAAATATATTTTCATAAAGCATCAGGAGATTCTTTATTATTATACAATTATAAAGGAATAATAAACTTTTATGTGTTCAACTATTATCTTAGAGTAGTATAGTTGATTAGATGCTTGCTAAGTTTTAAATAGAAAGATGATTGATAAATAAAAAGTTTAACTTTAAAAGTTCAATCGTTTAAATCTGGTAAGGTCTTTTTAACTAAGTATAGAGAAGAATTTTGGCAAGCAGCTGTTTAATCAAGGTTAACTAGATATTAAAGGCTTTCTTTAAGATTATCATAAGGACATTAATGATTGCAATCCTTTATGGTTATTTTCTTTCCTTAGTAAAAAGCTTTAATAAAGTATACTGAAGTAGTATTTTATGTCTACTCTTGGTGTAACTCAAATTAAATACTTGATGCAAAAGGTGGAAATTCAGAACTAGTTCAATCTGGAAGCAAATTTAAAGCTTTAATAAACCCAACGATGTTAGATCCATGACCTGAAATTATAAGCATTTTCTTATAAGTTTTTTTATTAATAATTTTGTCAAAGAAAGTAAAAAGGTGATTGATTAAGCCACTTGCATAAAGTTGAGCATCATAGGAGTTTGGACATTTAACTTTGAAATTATACCATGCATATAGTTGCCCTAATTTATTGTATGTATCTTCTGCTATTTAGGATGGAATATAACTATCCCATCCTTAAGTTTTATAGATATTTATCCATTCATAAATCTCTAGCGCTTATTCGAACGGAATTTCTTCCCACTGCACTTAAAAGGCTTCACAAAGCTGCTTTCTTACTTCTTAATCATAATTTTAGGCGATGTATTCTTAGTATCCTTAGGAGTTTTGATAACTTATGATATCTTCTACAATTTTATGACATGAAGCTAGTGTTGAAATTGATATGTTATCAATGGCATCTACATAGTGAACAGGCCATGATTAAAGTCTTCTAGGGAGAGAAAACCATTTAAGATTGTTTTAGATTTCAGCTAAATTCTAAATATGAATAGGGGGTACTGCAAACTATTCTTGATGTTCACTTTACAACTCCGTTCCAGTTCCAGGAGGGTAGAATCCCATAAGCTGAGCATATGCAGAATCAAAAGTTCTATCATAATTGCTAGTAGCAACATATAGTTATCTAGCATCAAAATTAACAGGCAGAAACTTTAGATAATCAATATATTTAGCCCTCAGTTAACTTCCTAATATAAAATGCTATCTTTTACCTGCAGGAGTAACTCTTCCATATTCAAAGGGTTGAAAGCTTCTAGATTCAAATTTAGTCTTATGCTTAGGGTATATAGAGCCATATCTAAATAGATGGAACAAACCAATTATTTCGCAGGTAGTTAAATATAAGACAAAAGAAGCGATGAAGATTCTTAATAACATTTTGAGAGTAATTTTAGATAATTCTTTATTTAATTTCTTTAATACTTCAAATCATCAATTGCCAATTCTATCTTTTAATAACCCATTCAATTGTATAAATCTATACTAAGCAAAACATCTAATTTGCTAAGTAATTGATATTAGTAGCTAGCAAAAGTATACTAAGATAATAGCATTTAATTTAGCTTAAACATAAATTTAATTAAGAAGCTAAAAGAAAGTAGTGAAGTAATACAATCACCTGTGCAGAATCTTTACAGTTTATACATTAAAATGACAAACTTAGCATTATAATGAAGAAATAGATGATAATGAAAGTAGATAGTAAGATAATTATATGGTATTTATATAAATCTTTTTATTATTCTACACTTCTTCAAAATTAATATAAGGATTTAACAATTTCATACATTATTGCATCATGATAGAAAAATTGCGCTTTATAGTTAGAATTTGAAAGAAGCAATTAATATTAAAGCTGTTTTTAAAATATTGAATAAGATAGTTTAAATAGTTTAGAGAAGAGAGGAATTAAAAGACACAAAGTTTGAATACTAAAGAAGTTAGACATTTGAATGTTTAAATTTAAATTAGAAACTTAATAAACTAGCATTTCATAAATTTCTTAGCTATTTAAAATCATTAAAAATGAATAGAGCGGGATAGTAAATCTCAAGATTGCTGACTCCTTAATAGCTGAGATAATTAACAAAATCTAAGCTTCAAAGTTTTAGTAAATCAGGTTTTAATAACCAAGAATAAAAGGAAAACTTACCTGAGTAGTTAATATCCTAGAATTTATAATCCCAGTAAGCATCTTAGCATTATATTACATAAAGCAAACAAAATATCACTCCTAGAAAAATTTTAAACACTAACTAAGCTAAAAACAACCCAAAGGAGCTCATGTCCTCCTAGCAACTAATAGATAGTACTAAATAAGAACAATAATAAAAATAAGAAAAAAGCAAAAGTAGGGGCAACTAAATAAGATAGAAATATAGTATAAATAAAGTAAATGAAGAGGCAGAACTAATGGATATAGAATAATAGGATAAAGCTTTGCAATCTAACTTTTAAAGTAACTCCAATCTCAAACGATCATTCTATCAATCATGCTATAAAAATATAGAAGAAGACTCGAACTTTTAATCCAAGAAACTTAAAATCTACGAAAATAATTCTTTTATACCTGGAAACTTACAGTCACAAAATAGTAAAAAAGCCCAGATAGAAAATAATCTGAATTCAAAAGTAAATTAAGGAAGTTAAGTTAGAAGAAAAATAGGAAAGAGTAAAGTAAAGAGACAAGCTAACAATATATAATAAAATTCTTAAATTCAAAATTCAAAATAAAAAGTCATTGATGTTCCAAAGTCAAACTTAATTGAAAATAAATGTATTTTGTATTAAGAAGTGAGATAATACCAAGTTTCAATTATTCAGAAATAATAGGAAATTAAAAATGAATAGCCTAAATCTCACTTAGCTTAATCGCCAAATTTTATAGCTGTATTTTAATAAAGCAAGCCTCAAAATTTTCTGCATGAAGTTAAAAGAGAAAATGAAGAAGAAGAAAAAAAACTAGATGAAAAAGCTAAGTTATAGTTAAAGAATGAAATTTAGGATATTTTGGATAAGATAGAAATAGTTTAGCAAAGATTTAAATATGTTTCTCAAGTTTAAAACTTATAGGATAATGGCTTTGACCTATAATACTAGCTTGCATTAAAATAAAACTGACAAATAAAAAATTAGAACTTAAAAGGGTAGATAACAGTATTTTGTAGAATTAGACCTAACGATTAGCAGGATTAAGTATTAGAAATAAATGAAAAATCTATAAAATTAAAATAGTACCTTTACAACTTCTCCAACGTCTTCAACTAGTTATCTAATAATTAAGTATTCTAAGAAATAAAAACATTAATACAATCAATTTTCACAGGTCAAAATGTTTGTATATTTGCTTATGGATAAACAGGAAGTGGAAAAACATATACTATGATTGGAGATTTTCAGACTAGCGTTGATAATCAAGAATAATGAGGAATACTTCCTCTAAGTGTCTAGCAGCTATTTTAGTAAAGAACATTCGTAGAAAAAACAGGTGGAATTATGATGATAAGAATAGCATGCTTTTAGATCTATAATGAATAAATCGTTGATCTCTAAACCAATCAAATGAAAAAACTAAGAAATGCAGGAAACTTCTTTGAAATTCATGAGCTTGAAGTAACAGATGTATATAGCTTCCAGTAAGTAATGAAAATTTTCACTTAATCAATGCAAAATAGAAATACAAGCTCTACAATATACAACTCTTAATCATCTAGAAGTCATGCTGTTTTTCAAATCCGAATATAGATAAATAATAAAGAAACTAGAATCAATTTAGTTGACTTAGCAGGATCGGAAAAGTGTCACGAACTTTAGAATAGTGCCGTCAAATAAATAAGAGATAAAACTACTTTAAATTCTGCTTAAAAATAGCTAATAATATAAAAGAGCAAGAAATAGTAATCAGAGTCAATTAATATTAACACAAGTCTACTCTATTTAAAGTAAGTTATTAAAGACTTGGCTCTGAAACAAAATGAAACCAGTTTTAATAACAGTACTCTAACAAAGATTTTAAAATAAGATTTTAGATCTGGTAAATACAAGGTTTTAATGCTACTACATGTAAGAAACGAGGAAAAATATTCAGGAGAAACTAAGGCATCTCTGGACTTTGGAAATATTGTTCAAAACTGATTATATATTATGAACTTTACCTATAATTTTAATTTTTATAAGCATAGTTGCCTTCTTGATTTCAACTTTTTATTTAAATCCCTTTTAAACTTTTAAATAACAATTTCATTAACAAATTTTAGATAATTTAGCTTTTATTAAAAACCTTAAATATGAATAATATCCTTTAAAATAAATAAATTATAAATTTTATATAGTTTTTTATCTCAAATTTGAATAATATATTAAATTACTATAGATAGACACAATTAGTATCAAAACATTAACATTACTTCAAGTTTCGTATGAGTAGAGATTTTATATCTATAATATTAAGCTTTCATGATATTTTCTTATTTTAGCTCACAATACTTAAGATCTCATTATATCAAAATAAATAAAAAATAATAACCTAGCACTGTTTTTAAAGTGATATTTAATAATAAAAGAAGTAATTATTAATAAATATAATAAAGTTTTCTTATTAAATACTAGTGATTATCTTTTTATTCCTAACATTAATTAGATTAAATATTTCTTATTTTTCCTTTTTATTTTATTATTTAACTGTATAATGTCTGCTTTTTTAAAAGGGCAACAGCTTTTATTACATTTATTTATATTTAAAAAATGTCACAAATTTTTCGTAGCTCCAAAAATAGAGTTAAAGATATCCTTGAAGAATTTACGAATTAGAAAAGAGCGCCAAAAAGGTCACCCATCAAAGTGAGACTTTCATCTCTGGAAAAACCTTAAGGGGTAGGCTTGAAATATAATGTTCTCTTAAGTTCCTGATTTCGCCACCAAGCAGTAAATAGGCTATGATTAGCCGATTTAAGTGGTGCCTGATCTCCAGAAGAGGTCAAAGTTGAAGAAAAACAATAAGAAATTAATGGAAAAATTTCCAGTCACAAATGAAATAGGATTGAGACTCATGCCTAAGAAAGAGACCTTAACATCTTTTGGAATATTTCACAAGACCAAAATAGTTAATCATAAAACTAGTAATAGAAGCAAGAAAAACTGAGCAAAAAATTAGAAGAAAATCAACAAAACTGCAGCTTTAAATGAAACTATGAGATAAGAGAACAACTCAATGATAATAAAAGGATAAAAAACTCAATACTTAAATTTAAATGAGGAGAAATAGAAGATATTATTGTAACTCTAGTATACTTCTTTGAAAAATATACTAGAAACTTTACAACATTAAATAAGAAGATTGAAATTACTAGAAGAAATTGGAGAACAAAAAGAAAAGGCAATATTAAATAAATTTTAAAAGAGAAAGGGAAATATTATATAGCAACAAATAAAAGTAAGATACAAAATCTTATCTAAGCGAAAAGAATAAATAAAGGATTTTATGCATAGCAAGAAGAAGATTTTTAGAGATTGGCAAATTTTTATATTTAACCTCTAGAGCAATAAAGATGTTGGCGGGAAAGAGGTTAGAATACCGCCGAAAACGTCAACATTTAATTTAGTTTTTTAGTATTATATAAAAGAAATCCCTTTAATAAAAATGTTAATGAAATAAATTTACTGATATGAATCGTTTACTCCATTTTAATTATGTCCATAAAGTTCACGCCTCATTCTATTCATCTTCCAATTCTTCCCTGGTTCTTCTCGTGCTTTCTTGTTTTTATCTTCTTCAGGCTTTAATTAATTATTTATGTTTTGTCCTACAATTTAAATTCTTTTTTTGGTAGATTCCTGTGAAAATTTTTATTTAAAGGGCGGTATTCGTTTACTTATGAAAAGTGAATTTTTAATTATGTAGATTTATCATAAGTTTTTATTTTTCCAAGTTTTTTCAGGAAATTATCAAGAAGATTCTAAATGGGTCAAATTAGTAGAAAAATTCGTATATATGCTTAGATGATCTTTACTTCTGTGTTTTTGATTAGCTTCGTTATATAGACCTTAACGGACTACCATTCTAGCATATTATAATAAAACTTTTTTTTCCGATTCTAATTTAAAATGCAGAAAGAAGTTAGGACTTATCAAGATCAGATATAGGATGATTTTTGAATGAAAATGAAACTAAAAATCTTTGTCCTTTTAATAAGTAAAAAAAATGTTTTAGTTTTATGGAATTTATAATGACAACCAAATAACGATTCTTACTAACTTTCTATTGAGAAATTTATTGAATAAAAATAACAAACAAATTTTATTAAGAAGCAACTCTACACTATAGAGACATGACCACTGCATAGATAGTAACTTGAAGGATTTTAGAGATTTCCTGAGATAAATAATATTAAAATTGGTGGGGAATACAGGAAAGGAATAAATAAGTATTCAAGTTGCGAACTTAATCATAAAATTTTCAATATGATTTATTCAAGCGTAATTATCCTGTGAAAACCTGCTCTCTCCATGCAGAGATAAATGATTGAAAGCTTTCCTCGCCATTATAAGCATACTTTTGTTAATCTTCTCTTTCATACTCTATTTGACTCTCATTAAAATTAAGGAAACAACTCTCCACTTTATTCAGTCTTATGCAATTTAAATATGCGACAGAGCATTTTGAAATGTCAGAGATAATCATTATTATGTCGACTGAGAGTATAAATGCATTTCTTTATCAATTCTAAATAAATTTAAGTCTTTATTTATAATAACTGATAAATACCAATTTTCTTGTATTATGATTCCAAAGTATGCCATTTGATCTTCTATTTGATGCTCTAACCTTTCATTTTAAAATTCAATTCAATTTTTCACTTTTCTCTTTTTAACGAATTGGGTTGCTTCAAATTTACTTGAATTTATTTACAGAAAAATCTACTGAAAAACTCTATTACATTAATCTATAAGCTATTACATTCTCTAAACAGAACAATTAAGGAGTATAAGGTCGTCTGCCCATGATCTGCACGTTAAGTTCATATTATGCAGAATGATGCCTAGTTTTATATTTATTTCCTACAAATATCTGATTCTTATATCATAATATAGAAGTGAAAGTGTTGGCTCCCTTGCATAACTCCATTGCTGTAATGAAGTCTGCGAGTAGTTTATCCATCTATGAGAAAAAAGAAGTTTAGATTATTGTTGAAAGATTCTAGCGCCAGTATCAATCCCAACGATAGTTAAATCTCCTAAGATATTTAAAAAATTTCCTTCTTTCAATGCCTTCAAACATCTTCTCGAAATTAATAAGAGAGGTAATCATCTTTTTTGAACCTTTTCCTTCTCTATAATAGAGGTCAGTTATCTTCTACATTAAGCATCTTTAGTGAGTTGTTTGTCTCTTCTTGAAGAATCCCATTTATGCTAGATGTACAAGGATTAGTTCTTAAAGAATTTTGTAAGTTTTTTCTGATAAATTTTTGTCATAGATCTTCAGTTTAGTATTAATAAGCGAAATTGGTCTTCAGTTTTTCCAATCGTCCAAATACCTTTCTTAAAAATATGGATAATGAAGAAGACATTCAGTTTATGAGGAATACTTTACAGTCTCAGCATATTATTAATAAAACAGTGAATTATTTGTTGTATCTCTTCTTCAACATACTTGATGAATTCATTCTTTATTCCGTCTTGCTCAAATGCCTTGCTGATTGGAATATATTAATAATTTCTATAATTTTTAAAAATTTGAATAGTTCAAAATATTGCAAGTGAGAAGATGGGTAATTAAAGATCTCTATAAATGAGATTTATATACCGTTTAATGAACTCAAATTGTTTCTATTTAATGCTTTTATGCTTGCTTAACTCAAAGGCTTCATAATTTTCAATAAAAGAGTCACGGAGTTCTCTATTAAAATAGATTTAGTTCCTTATTTTAGGGTTAATAATCTTTTTTCGCTTAACAGAATATAGTTTGTTGATTTTCATTAAGTTTGAAGAATTTGATTTTAGACTGAAGCTTTTTCCACTTACAATAAAGATTTCATATATTAACTTTGAGTTTTAAGCTGTAAAAAGAACTTCAATTACCACTTAATTTATTTTTCCTTATATAAAAGCAGTCTCTTGTACTTCTAATTTGATTTTTAAGTAGTATATACTTCATAGGGATATTAATGCTTCTACAAATTTCAATATTCTTACTTGAAATTGGGAAATTTCTAGTACCTTTTCCAAAGATGCGTCAGAGAATTTCAGTAATATTTTCTTTTACTTGCTTTTTAGGTTGAATTTTTGAGTTTTTACATCTTCAATTATCATTGGATCATTCCTTTATACTTTCAATTCCATTTAACGCTGCAATTTATATTTATTTTCTTCTATCTTTTTAATTGTTTATCATTTCTCTCTGCTTCTTTTGCTAATTTTGAGATTAACTGCTTTCTTCTTGTGAAATATTTCAAAATGTGTTAAGGTTTCTTTTTTAAAACATGAGTCTCGATTCTATTAATTCTGCAAGTTCAAGTTTTTATATTAATTTCTTATTATCTTTCTTCTACTTTTGATCTCTTCCTGGAGGTCACCACTTTAATTAGCTAATCATAGCCCATTTATCACTATTTAGTGAGATTCGAGACTCCTGAGCGCATTATAATTTTAGTCTATTTTCTATGCTTTACTTCAGAAGTGAGAGTCTCATCTGATTTGTGACCTTTTTGATTCCCTTTTCCTGATCCTAGCCTTTCTAGGATGTCGTTAACTTTTTTTGGAGCCGCAAAGAATCATAGTTAATTTTTGAATCCCGACATATTTTTTAGATAGCTAATTTAATATAAAAAAATAAATATAAAATATAAAGAAAAAAATAAGATTAAACTAGGTTTATTAAAGTATTAAATTAGATTAAATGCCTTTTTAAATTTCACTTTTATTATAAATCTAACTTTATAGAATACTTAAGGAAGATCTTTTAATTATAAAATAATTTATCTAAAAATAATATTTAACTGCTTCATATTTAAATCTATGAAAACAATTATTAGTTTAATAAATCTATAAAATATTTGTGAAAAATCTAGTTTAAGAATCTTAATACCATGTAAATGAAGAATTATAGTAAAAGATAGTTTATATTTTAAATATAAGGATTCTATAAAATGTGAGAAAAATTATTTTTAATAATATAATAAATATTTTTATAAAAGGATATGTTCAAAGTAAATTGAACAAAAAATAATTAGTAAAAATAAATATTAAAAATATTTATTTTTATTAAGTTAATAATGTTTAAAAAGTTTTAATTAAATGGAAATTTTAAAATTTTATATTCGATTAAATTTGACTGAAAATTTTAAAATTTATGTAATAAAAGTGATAATATTTTATATTTAAAATTAAAAAAATACTTTGTTAAAGCCCTAATAGCTAGCCATCTGACTTATTCTATCAATTTGTCTCTATTAATTTGGTAAAAAATCTTATTATACTCAAATAGGCGGTTTAATCCTTTATTACTGCACCATGCTTTAATATTCTGTATAATTTCACTTTGCATGTAGCGATCATAATTATACTTTATCTAAGTATTAAAATTTTAATAATAGAATTTTTTTCTATATATCTTATATTTTATGTTGGATATATCTCTTAATAATTTCTATAAATATCTTATTTGATATTTTCTCAAATTCGGTTTAATTAGGAAAAAATTTTTTAACTGTGTTATTTATTGCGCACGTACATTTTGTTCTTCTTTTAAACATCTTCTTTTTCTTATAGCTCATCTAGTACTTTGAATGCCTTATTTTTGTTGAAAATTTGCAATAGTTTTTCCATAAACGTATTCTAGAGTTACCTTAAATTGTGTCTTGTTTTGCTTAGGTTTAAATCTTTATTTTCTTCTTCTTCAATTATTATTTGGTCATTTTCTTGCTCTCTATGTTACGTTTAATACTGAAATTTTCCTGGTTATCTTCTATTTTTTCTATCCTACTAGCCAGTTCTTTCTGCTACTTTCGAAAGTTATATGATTGAGTGTTCTTGTGAAATATTTCAGAAGACTTCAAGAATTCTTTGTTATTCCATGAGTTTAGTTTTTATTTCCCCATTTTTTAAGTTTTTATACTAATTTCTTTTATCTTTCTTTGTCTTTATAACCTTTTCTGGGAAATCTAGCGACTATTTAGCTAATTATTTCATATTTCTGCTCGATAGTTAAATCACAGACTTCTTATTTATCATATTTTTAACCTTTTTCTAAATTTTCAGAGGAGAAAATCTCGATTTGGTGAATTATTTGATTGTTGCAATTTTTTGTTCTAGCCTCACTATAGAGACATTTGTTCCTGTTTTTTAATTCGCAAATTTTTAATCTGAATTCAGAAAAATTGTTTTTGATTTTTATCTAGATTTTATATTTCGATTTTCATTATTAAAGGGTAGAGAACAACGAAGAAATAAATGAAAATAAACAAAACGAAAAATATAGAGAATATCAAAGAGTAAGACAAGAATACATTTAATCAAGAAAAAAAGAACTAACCTATTTTATGAACAATATAAATAAAGGAAACCTGACAGAAATGTGGAAGAAACTAAAAAATCTTCTTATTAGAAAAAATAATTAGTGAGTACCATTATCAAAAGAAGATGTAAAGACTTTGAGGAACGAATGATAGCAGTTATATGAAGATGGCGATAATACGATACCAACTAAATTCTTAAGCAAGAGACAAATAGTGGTAAAAGAATATGAATTTGAGAAAACATTAATTAATTGGCGAAATGAAAAGCAGCAGGACCTGATGAAATTTAAGTAGGAACAATTTTAGCTAGTGGGGAAAAATTATCAGAAGTAACTTGCAAAATGATAGCTAAGATGATTTAAGAGGGAGTAATACCTTAGGAGATGAAACAACAATACATGATATTAATAAGCAAAAAAGGAGGATAGATGAACCCGATAAACTATAGACTAATCTCTTTATTGAATCATGCTTTAAAAAATGTAGACGCGTAAATTTTCTAGCAATTGTAAGGATATCTTCATAATGATGAAAGTGAATATTAATATGGTTTCAAAAAAGGAAAATAATTCGCACTATAAATCTTCAATCTAAGAACAGTATAGGAATGGTCAATGAGGAACAAAAAAGATTTATTTATAATATTTGTTGATATTAAGAAAACTTATGACTCAGTGCAAAGAAAGGATATATAATAAATCCTAAACGATCTAAAAGTACAGGAATAGATAATTAAACTAATAGCAAACTTCTACTGTGAAGAAGTAATTAAACTGAAAATTAATGATTAAATAGCAAAATCATTCGCGATAAATAAAGGGCCAAAACAGAGAAGCATAACGTCGCCAAGACTATTTAACTTGATAATAATAACAAGACTTCTCCATTGTTTGGAAGAGTAAAAGCTAGGAACCACAATAGACTATAAAAACGAAGAGGGATGAACATAAGAAATATATGCAGGATGTTTTGCATACGCAGATGAACTAGCCTTAATAAGCGAATGGGAATAATTAGAGGAAGTAATCGAAAATTTAACCTAATGGGCAGAAAAGTACAAATTGTGAATTGCAGATAAAACAAAATGAAGGATATGAAAATCAGCAGAAAATAGTAACTGAGAAAATATTGGAAATATTACCGAGGTGGGAAACTTAAGGATTGAAAGAGTAAAAACCTTTTAGTACCTAGGCCATATAATAGAAGAGGACATCAGTTTTGAAAAGCACATATAGAATAGACTAGAAGCAGAATAAAAAATGCAAACATGAATATTGGGAAAAGCAACAGTGAATAAGGGATTAACACCATAAAATACAGGAATAATGATAAAAACTTTCGTAAGCTCAGTTTTCAGTTATGGGACAGAAGTGATCCCATATTGCGAATAATTTATAGGAAAATAAGTGATGGAACAACTAGAAATAATATAGAGAAAATTTTTGCGAACGATCATAGATGTCCCTTTTTAAATGCAAAATGAGATGTTAGAACATGAATTGCAGTTTATGAAATTTAAACATTATCTATGACAAAAAACGTTGAGATTAAGAGTCAAATTAATAGGAAACAAAGGAAAAACAGTAGACGGATTATTGTTCGACCTAAGTAAAGAAGAATTTTATATTTGAATAATATTGCACAGCAATAAAATTAGAATAAAAATTGAAGACAAAAAAATATTTATAGAGGATAATAATAACAATTAAAAAGGAAATAAAAACATTAATCGTGCAATATGAGAATATAGAGCATACGTAGAAGATAGAGAAAGAATGGGGGTAAATGATAACAACATTACAATATAGGAAAACATGATTTGATGAAAATGTAGTAGGACCATCCATCTACCTGAGATATAATAAAAATAGAAAAGAAGAAATATGTTATCTATTTAGAATAAGAACGAGATGTAATGGAAGCTAGGATTTCTTAAAAGAAAGACACCTAGTTATGACAAGTCAATGCCCTTTCTGTAACAATGCAAGAGAAAATGAAAGGCATATCATATAAAACTGTTCAGAATAAAAAGAAGGAAGATAAATATGTATCTGAAATCTTAGAGCAGTAGGAGTAGAGAGATAAGGGATGTAACTATTTGATAAATATGAGGTACGGTCAAATTCGAGAAATTCATTAGAACCTAAGAAGGGTAAAAAAGATCTAAAGCTGAATTGATAATAAAAGATTATATCAAAGATATAAAAGAAAAAAGTAAAAGAGGATATATAGAAAAGAAAATTGAATGAGAAAAGAAATAGCAAAATACTATAGAGCAGGAAAAGGATAATTTTTATGAGTGTATAAAAGATTGATTAAGAAGAAAAGAATTAGAAATGAAAATTAGTAAAATATGTAAGAAAAAATAAATTAAGCTTGAAATAAAGATCTAACAAAGCGTAGATAGGTAGAAGACAGAAGAACAAAAGATAATATAGAGGAAAATGAGGAAGATATGTAACTAATAAGAGAAAAATTTCTATTACCTGAAGACTTACTTGAAGAAATGGACATATATTGAGATATGTAAAGAATTGCGCACCAACGAGGTACTAAGAGATTTATAATCAAATTTATTTATTTAACACTCTATCGCCTCTTGTTTTGGGTTTTTTTAATTAGTTAAGCAATTCTTAACACTTTTTTACTAGTTATATATCTATTTATTCATTAATTTATAATTAATATTAAAAAATAATTTAAATATAGGTTAAAAAAATAGATATAATAGCTTTATAGTCATATAATTTAAGGAAATATTTTTAAATTGTGTTATTATAAATACTCATATAAAAATCCCAAGAATGCACGTACGAATTCTAATATTTTGACAGTAAGTAATCAGGCTTGAGAATTGTAGGATCAACGTTTTCATAACTTACAGGATAATCTACAAGTTTAATTTTCTTTATATGATCTTCTAATCAAATTAAGTTTATGTTGGAATGAACATTAGCTTCACCATATCAACTTGCATGCTTTCCTCTTGTTAATTCTGGACTCAAAAAGGTTTTTTTTAAATTGATATTTAAATATTCGACTATATGAGTAGGCCAATCGCATCCTCAAAATGCTTCGCTTACATCAGACCATGCATAATTAGGTAAAATGAAATTATAATGGAATTATATATTGTTAAGTCTGAATTGAGTTAGAGCTTCGTATTTTGTAAAATTTTATGGTGCATTTGTTAATTAAACGAAGCCAATTCTTTTTCCATAGTGAGGATTAAAAAATAATTTTCGGTTTATTCATTTGCTAAATTCATAAAAGTCAATAGAAAGTGGAACATCTTCTTCACATCATAATAAAGCTTTTGCTTTTAGATGTTAAAGTGTTAAATTCATCAAAAATAAAGCGTTAGAAGAGCATATATACTCTTTCGTTCTATAGTTTTTGAAGTCTTCAGGGATTTAAGGCATAGGATGAAGCACATGAATGATTTTTAAAATTCCTCTTTTTTGAAAAAATTAAATAACTTAAGTAACATTTTAGACTCGCTAATCTTGTGAAATAATAATAATTGTTTAATTAACTCCTATAGCTTTTTCTATTGTAAAGAGAGTTTCTTTCAAAATTTCTGACCTGTTAAAAGTAGGCATTACAATGGGGATTAAAGTGCTAGTATTTAATCTATGTTATCTAATATAATTTAAATATTAAACTTTAACTTATTAGTAAATTTTTGGATAATATTCATTAAACTTAGCTCATTTACACTGATAAAAATATCTCTAGTCTTGCTAAGTATCCAAGGAAACGATATGTCCGTAATGGTTTTTACTTATTTAAAATAAATTATTCATCTTAACATTTCTATTAATTTTGTTAGTATTGTAAGTTCCAATAAATTCTCTTCTTATCTTAACATCATTTAAGAAAGCCAATATGCTACTATTTTGAGCAATATCATTTCCTTAGTTTTAGTTGCTTATGAGAAAATATCTATTTGCTATGTAAAAATTCTTCATAACAAAGGAGTTTACGTTACCCATAATTTCTTTGTTATTTTCAAAAGTTGATCTTTTTTCAACTATTTAAGCTCCTATTCTGAAACGTCTACCAGTTTACATAAGTCTATAGTATTTAGTATCATAAACTGATATTATTTGGTCATTTATTTTAAGTTAAGCTTTCGGTTTTTTTTAATTCTATTACTAATCGAAAAGTTTAGTGCCTTATGCAGTTAAAAGAAGTTAAATGTTGTATCATTTTTCTGTTTCAATTTCTGCTTTGCTAGCAATGAGCTGGCAACCTTCATCAGACCCAACTTCTAAAAGAATTGTATACTTTTTGTCGTAAAATAAATTATGAGCAAGAAAGACAAAATAGCCTCAGAAGTCACTCTTCTTTCCGCAGCCTTAAACTTTATTTCCCAAAATAGCGTAGCGCTAAGCATGTGAGTTATATATTTTAGAATCTTGACATTCTTAAAAGCCTGAGATATTTGTTTATTACTAGATTTCTAGAAAACTAAAGTTAAATTTAATCCAAAAGGAAATAAACAGCTCAGGAAAGTCAAATGAGTTAAGAGGTCCATAAACTCAAAATTACTATTTACCATTCATTTATATAGAGAGTTCATGGATAGGAGAGCTTTCAATATAATTCTTAAGTTCTTCATGTTATAATAGCAAATTATAGCATTTTAACTAGTTTTACTAAAGAACATCCTCAAATCCTGTTCAGTTTGCTGATTGTATCTGAAACCTTTTTTTTTCGCTTTAAGATAAAAAATCTGAAATATTAAGTATAAGATTAGAGGCAGCAAACTTTTATACTGAATCTTGCTTAGAACTTTTAACTTCTAAACCTAGCATTCTTAATAATAGAGACTAGATTTAAAACTAAAAAAGGAAAATAAGCGAAAAGACAAAGATCAAAGAATAAAAAAGCTTTTTCTTTGAAAACATCATAAAGCATCTAAAATAAAATACAATAAAAAAAGAAAATTTAGCAAAATAAAAATTAAAAAGTTAAATTTAAATAAAATAAAAATAAAGCATTAGATATGTAAAAATCAACTAGCATGCTATTAAAGTAGCATTTAATTATTTTAGTTAAAATTTAAGACTTTCTAGAGTAATTTTATATAGAAATAAGCAAAAAGAAATAAAAATATTGTTCTAAATAAAAATATAATAAGCAAATCTTTAAAATTTTATAAGAGTAGAGATAATATATTAAATATCAAATTATATATATAATTATAAAAAATCTTATCTAAAATTTAAAAAAGTAAAATAAATCAGTCGCCTTATATATTGTTGAGTTTTATACCTATTAATATCCTTAAAAATTAAAATAATTACAAATATAAAAAATTTAGGAAAACTTTTAAAAATTTAATTTTTTACTTTTAATCTTGAAATAAATCTAAAATAAGAAATATATATTTAGTTATTTACAAATTAATAAGTTCAAATAAAGTTTGCAAAAAAAATGCAAGGCTAAAGGAAGGTATTCACCAACTCGACAAGGTAGAGATTAAAATTGAAGGAGCTGAGCAAGCTACAACCTAACACTAGTAGCAAGCAACCTTCAAGCCTTCCTTTAAGCATCCTTATACTTAATTATATAAATCTCCGACCGCTGAAAAACCTAAGAAAAAAAGAAATAATAAAAACCAGAGGTCAGAGAATTCTAAACAGCTAAGTCGTGGTAACAAGAACAATCTGAAGTAGTAGCAATGATAATTACCGAACCTAACCAGGAGGTGGGAAGGCTCAAAGCCCAAACTGAATATGCTATGAAGCTATATAACAATGGGCTGGCTCTAAACTAGAAACTCCAGGCCCGCTTTGAGAAGGAAGTCCAGGAGCTTAGAAATGAAGTGAAAGACCTTAAATAATAGCTAACGGAGCATCTTGAGAAGTCGGACAGAATCCAAGAACAGCTATAACAGCGAATTATAGCTCCTGAAATGATGAAACTAGAAGAGAATGGGCATTCCTAACCTAACTCTCCTTCTCCTGCAAAACGCCAGTAAGCCAAGTCTCAGAAATAATGCTGTCTATGTGGCAGTGCTTGGCACCTGTATAGACAATGCAAAACTTTTGTTGAAAAATAGAGGAACCACTGGAGAATTTAAACCTATCAGGAGCAGTAAGCGATTAAGAAATAAAGACAAAAGATACAAAATTTAAGAAGAATGCAAAATCGCCTCTACTGTGATCCCAGCGGGAGAATGTACAAGAGGAAAACTTCACCCTTAGACAGATTTGACCTCGTATCAGAAGACTACATCTCCATGTGAAGCATACTGTTAGACGACCCAAATCACTTTGACTATTATGATTCACCAGAAGGAAAACAGATAATCTGCCGAAAAGCAGCAACTGGCAAAAAAGATTTTTGGACAAATATTCCTAACTATTTCATTAATCCTATTTAATTTAATTTAAATAAAGTTTGCCTTTCGGATAGAAGTTTGAAAATTTTTTAAAGCTGATAGGGATCTGCTTTATCTAATAACAAAAAGGTTCCCGTCCAGTTTTTTCTTGTTTTCTCCTTCAGATCTTCCCATTAATAGAAAGAAAACCGTTATCTTGCGTCAAATCGATCTTCAGTTTACTCTTCTTATTTTTTTTGCAATAAAAATTTCCATTATAGATGCCATTAGCTTTTCCAAATGCTGCATAATTTTTTTGGTTTTAGTTCTGTTTGTTCTCTCTTTTCTCTATTTCCATTGGAACATAGTCCCTAATTATTTGATTTATATCAGTCTCTGTATTTATTTAATCTTACTTCATCTATCTTTTTCTTTAAGAATCGAGATATCATTTTCCATTATCTCAACTCTTTCTCTGACTATTTGTTGTCTAGTAATGTTTCTAAATTTTTTGCCGAAGTGAGGTTCATCATCTTCGATGTGATTCTCAGCTTCTTCTTTTTATTGCATTTTATCTTCTTCCAATGTTCTAGCTCTTATTTTCAGTGTTCGTATTAAGTCTGTATCTAAGTTGGATTCATCCTTTTTATATTTTTCTCTTTCAAGCTGTTCTAATTTGTTTCGGCGTTAAAATTGGCTCGGTTATTAAATCAGTAGGATTTTTAATTTCTTTGGCGGATTTTCAGTGTCTCCTGCCTATCGTCATTTTCACTTTTCAGATGGTGAGTCAGGAGAGTGGCACGGCTATGGAGACTTTTATAACTCTGCCCCTTAATTTTGGGCGTTATCCTTGGTGATCCTTATTGAAAGAGAAACCCTCCATCTGTAAGAAGTTTGATTTGATTAGTTATTTATAAATGGGAATAAAGTTTTTGTTTTTAAAAAGTTGTATCTTATATCTGATAGGTAGTAAATTAAAGTCTATATAAAAGTTAGAATTAAACTTTTTAATAATTAAATAAAAACTTATCTATTTTTGTTTTTTTTACTTATATAGCATATTGAAAAATATTTAAATCAATAAGCAATTACTATTCAAATCTCTATTTAAAACATTTTTAGAATTCTTGCAATTAATAGGGATTTAAATTAGTTGCTCATTAATCTAAACTATTTTGATGCTTGTCTTAATTAAGATATTTGATAAAAGTGTAAGAATTTGTAAGCATATCAATCAGTAATTTACTTGTATTAAATAGAAAATAAACAAATAGAAATTAATATAAAGTTTATTTCCTTTTTAATACTACTAAATTAATTCCATAAGAATAAACAGTATGAAATCTATTATCCAATTCATATGCTATTCAACAAAGCTTGGAAAATTAACAATAAACACCAAAGCTTAACAACTAAATGCTAGAAGATAAACTAGCTTACAAGAGAAAAAATAAAAGACTCCTCAATCTTCGTCATCTTATAAATCCAAACAACTATAAGCAAACTACGAAAATGCTTCTATAATAGAACACGAAAATCAATCGATAATTTTACAATATTAAAATCATTTTTGCAAGCAGGATGGGATGATTCACAATCTTTCAGAGAGGATTAGAGCTATAATTATGCATAATGGACAATTTACCTTAGAAACGACACACTTTTAGAAGTATCTTGCTCAAAAAAGCATATAAATAGAGGAAATTTCAATGATTACTGAAGTAACTAAGACTGATATCGTGATAAGCAAGTAAATAATTAAATGGAGATTTCTGAAATCAGCAAAAGATTGGGAAATCTAAAAAAATAAATTATTCTTTAGCGAAAACAAAAATAGAAGATAAATAGTCTTTGTTGTTGCAAATCTTACTTGCATCTAATAAGGCGTCGCTTTAAGTTCAAAAATTTAAAGAAAAGAATATCGATGAACTTGTTAATAGCTAGCAAGATTTATATAAATAGCAAAAGGGTCTAGATTGTATGGAAAATAAGCCTTAGATAGATGTAGGGAAGTAGCAGCTATCCAAATAGAAAATGGTCTAAGAATCCAAATTAAATAAAAATGGATTGTTGGAACAGGTTATTAATCTAAGGAAAATAAATATTTATTAAAATTTTATTTAATTAAAAATAATAGAAGGAAATATATAATTATAATAAAATAGAAAATATAAAAAATAGAAGTTAGATTTTTTTTAATTATTACTTTGCTAAGAATTTTTATTGATGAAAAAATAAACTAAAATAAAGAAAATCTTAAAAATTTCTATTTATACTATAAAAATAATAAAATATAAAAAAGGGCATAAAATTATTAAACAAAAATATTAGAATGAAATATTTAAAAAGAAACAAAAAACAAATCAAAAATTATAAAAATAGAAATAGTAAAATTATAAGATAAATTAAGTAAGAAAATATAATGCTTAATTTTAGGCTAAATTTATTATTTTAGATTAAATTTAATTTTTTTCTTTTATACTCGAAAAATAATTTGTAAATATTAGAAATTGATATTTTTATATATGTAAAAAATTAAATAATTTTATAATTTAAAAATATATTTTTAATTAGTATGTCTTAGAATTACTTATCATCGTTACAATAGTTAGAAAATTAGCTAAGATAATAAAGTAAATTTAAATATGAAACATACAATTGATGACTTATAGAATAATATATATTTTTAGAGGAAAAATAATTTTAAGTGTAAATTTTATATTATTTAATATCAGAAAATTATTGATTTTATTATAATTAAAACAATTAATTTAGTCTATTATATTATTATAAAAAGATATCATTTCTTTGTATGTTCGAATTACTAATATTCAACTTTTATTCTGAAAGACTAAATGAAAAGCTTTAAATTAATTATATTTAAGTAAATTATATCTTTCCCTAAAATCAATATTTATAAAATACTGTAATCTGAATAAAATTATATGGATTTAAATATTTGTATATTTATAAAATTAAACCTTTACTTCTTATGACAACATTGAAGCATTTAAATATTTTATTTAAATTTAAATTGCTTTGCGACGTTTAAAAAAATTGTAGGTTTTAAGTAAATTGATAACTGCATATTTTCATGTATAATGGGCAATCATCAGAATTCCTGTGATTCCTTTTTTCTTATAAATTTTCTACTTCTGAATTACAGTATACTTTCTTTCTCTTTTTTTCTTAAATCAGTATTTTTTTGGATTTTAAGAATTTTCTACAGTTACTGAAAGATGCTGTTGGTTCTTCCAAATTATTATCTTGTTTTGTTTTGTTTTCTTTAAAAGGTGTCTGTTACTTTTTTATAATTGCAGTCTTTTTCTAATTCCATCTTATTGTCTTGAAATCTTTAGTCTTTTTCTTGAATTTTTTTCTAACTCTGTAGAATATTTAAAAAGTAATTAAAAAAAAAAGATGGTGAAATGGAACAAAGGTTTTCTCGATTAAAAGGCTTCTCGTAGCTCCTTAGATCAATCTTTCCAGCTCTAACAAACTCCAACAAAGACAAAAAAGAAATAATATTGTAAAATCTCAGAAGAAAAATAATTTCCTTCCAAGATTTCAAAAAAAAGTTACACCTTCGAACAACTTATGAACTAAGATAAAAAGTCTCTTGTTTAAATCATTTTTGATTACATTGATAAGGTAGAGAACCTCGAACATTACGTCATGAGTTTACAATAAGACTTATAAGATCATGTCGAGGACGAGAAACCGCATAATGAATTTGTGACCAAAGAGGACATTAACAACAGATATTAAGAAATAGAATGCGATATTGTAAGAATTGATGAATAAATGGGAACAGATTTCTTAATAATAATAATAATAATAATAATAATATACTTAAAGTAAAAAAAAAAAAATGGATTAATCTCTTCGACTCTCAAAAAATTAACTTAGAAACCTAAAGAGAAAAGCGGCAAAAGAAATTTAGAAAAAATAATAACAATAGGAGGAGTCAAGCTCTTCTTCAGAAGGTAAAGTTATGGTAGGATAAATAGAGATAAGTTAACCTAAAAACGAAACTAATCAAAAACTTTAAATTTAATTAGACCAAATGTAAAAAGTAATCTCAAATTATGAAGAAACAACTTACAACTTAGGCGAAAAAATACGGGAACTAATGAGTAATATAGAAGATTAGAACAACGAATTACTAATACTTAGAAGATAACTTATTTGTAGCAAATTAATAACGGAAGAATAACTCTGAACTTAATCATAATAAAATTTTAAATACGACACAAAAATGGAAATAGAAAAAATACTAATAGAATTAAAAACAGAATTGAATCCAGAAAAAGAAATGATTGCTACAAGTTTCATTAAAAGATTAGAAAATATAGAAAATAAATTATCATAAAAAAGAACGAAATAAAGACAATAATACAAACTTTGTTGATGTTGCAAATCAAATCAACATATTTTAAAAAACTGTTGATAGTGAAAGAAAATAAACGAATAAGAGCAGAAAAGAACATGGAGACAACTCAATAAACTATGAATAACTCCAACAGGGATCTACAAATAAAAGCTTTTTGCAAGACCACTTGAACGGTTACAGTGGTAACCTTCCACTTAATAAAAAGGTCGTGGATCACGCCCACGTTAAAAAAACTGTCCGCAGGAACTGGTTGCAATTCCAGAGAATGCAAAACTCTACTAACTTTAAGTATATTATTATTATTATTATTATACTTAAAGTTAGTAGAGTTTTGCATTCTCTGGAATTGCAACCAGTTCCTGCGGACAGTTTTTTTAACGTGGGCGTGATCCACGACCTTTTTATTAAGTGGAAGGTTACCACTGTAACCGTTCAAGTGGTCTTGCAAAAAGCTTTTATTTGTAGATCCCTGTTGGAGTTATTCATAGTTTATTGAGTTGTCTCCATGTTCTTTTCTGCTCTTATTCGTTTATTTTCTTTTATTATCAACAGTTTTTTAAAATATGTTGATTTGATTTGCAATATCAACAAAGTTTGTATTATTGTCTTTATTTCGTTCTTTTTTATGATAATTTATTTTCTATATTTTCTAATCTTTTAATGAAACTTGTAGCAATCATTTCTTTTTCTGGATTCAATTCTGTTTTTAATTCTATTTGTATTTTTTCTATTTCCATTTTTGTGTCGTATTTAAAATTTTATTATGATTAAGTTCAGAGTTATTCTTCCGTTATTAATTTGCTACAAATAAGTTATCTTCTAAGTATTAGTAATTCGTTGTTCTAATCTTCTATGTTACTCATTAGTTCCCGTATTTTTTCGCCTAAGTTGTAAATTATTTCTTCATAATTTGAGATTACTTTTTACATTTGGTCTAATTAAATTTAAAGTTTTTGATTAGTTTCGTTTTTAGGTTAACTTATCTCTATTTATCCTACCTTAATTTTACCTTCTGAAGAAGAGCTTGACTCCTCCTATTGTTATTATTTTTTCTAAATTTCTTTTGACGCTTTTCTCTTTAGGTTTCTAAGTTAATTTTTTGAGAGTCGAAGAGATAATCCATTTTTTTTGGGAAGAGATTTCTTAAAGTATGAAAACGCATTTTAATAAATAGCGGACATAAAAAAGAGACTAGGAAAATTAGAGTAATAAGACCTAAAAAGAAACAAAGATCAAATGGTAATAGAAGAATAACCTATGACAACAGAAAAAAATTTTCAAGAAAAAATGTTATATACGCGGCAGTTTATTTCACTTATGAAAAAAGTGTAGGAGGAATTGGTAAATAAGAAAAAATATTTGGAAAGAGCTTACAAATTTTTATCCTTCCTCGGAGGCTAGCTTTGAAGAAAAAAGATAACTCCAAGACCATTCGGAAAGCTCGGAAGTGAACTTGGGTGGAGACACCGGCGAGTCCGAGACTATGTAAAAGGTAATGCAGGGGTTTATGAACCTATTAAGGAAACATTCCATTATCCATAAAATTTTAATTTAATTTAATTTAAAAACTCTGTAGAATATTTTCAATCTACTAGCACTGCACTTAAGAGTTTGTTTAACTAAGTTGGTCTCTCTGATAGTTTCAGAGAGCTACGATCTCTCTTTTCTAACCGGCCTGTCTTAGACCACTGGTTTTTGAAGTATATCATCTATTAATTCTGTGAGTTTTACATTGTCATTTCAAAACTTTTTTACCTCTTTCTGGAGATTCAGCTATACTTTGATAAGCTGTTCAATGCTCATCCGACCACAAGAGTTGAGTTCCGAGACCTCTTGGTGGATAACGGACTTTGTCTACTTCATCGGTTTCATTTTTGAGGTAGAAATTATTGCAGTATGAGTGTTTTTCAAAGTCTGTTTGCTTCCTTTTACTGCAGTTTGTTACAGAATTCCTACTTATTAGGAGCTCCAAAGAAATTTTCCTGAGGTCCGACTTCTTTGCATTTTTATTATTTTTTTAAACATTTAAATATTTATTAAGAAATAAAAAAGTAAACTTTACTTACTTTATTTTAATTAAGAATTAAAATAATTATAAAGTAAATATTAAAATTTAATTTTTGTTTAATTTTAATTTTGCTAATTTATAATAAATCATTTATATAATTTTGGTTATAAATGTTTTCGTATTATTAATTTTTTTGTGTAATGCTTATTACTTTTTAAACTATTATCTTTCTTTAAGATTTTCTATTTTTTATTTATTTTAATTAATTTTTTGTTTTTATCTAAGTAAAAATAGCTAACTAATTAATATTTTTTCTTTCTTTAAAGTTAATTACTTTTATTTTTTATGGTTTTTTTGTAAAATTATGATAAATGATAAATTTAATTTTTCATCCTCATATAAAATTTATATAAAATTCTCCCACAATAGATAACTTATTTCCCTACATTTTTGTGCCACTGTTTTGGGATTCTTGAATATCACTTAAGATACAAATATTAATAGAATCCTACACATATCTTGCGATAGTTGTATCTAGGCACATGATTCATATACTTTCTGTAGATCCTCCCAGAAGAATTGTGAAAAAAGCATTTGCTTTGATAGAATAATTTTCTTGCTCCTTTTTCTTAACTTCTGAGCAGTAATTCTCGATCTCTATTTATTTCTAATATTTTCTTTGCTCGTGATTGGATCTTCTGTAGTTCTTATAGAAATAATATCAGCAATCGCAGTAGTAACATTGCTTCTTAAAATATTTCTATTGGTTTTTGATTGGTAGATCTGGTGTTGCTGAGAAGATTATATTTAATCTAACTCCATGAAAAAAAGCAAATTTGAGTTCATTGGAGAAAGCCATCATTTCAGGCTATCCTATGCTATAAGATTATGAAGCCCTTTATCTATATTTCTACTCCGAGACTCAATTGTTTTCCTGGCCGTATTGAGCTTCTGCAATTTTTAAACTTTTCTTTTCATTTAAATTTAGTAGAGAGCAATCCCATATTAAAATTGACGCATTTTCTCCGCAGCTGGAGTTTTCAGTCTTTAGCAAGTACATATCTTGTCTCATCTAACTCTGCTGTGAGCTAGTGTAAATTCGGAGCTAGAAATTAGAATTCTCACAGTAGGTTTAATTTATTTCTAATGCTGTAAGGTTCGAGACGACAGAGTGATTCTTTCTTTAGGGCCTATTCGATAATAATTTGATAATTTTACCTTCCTGTTACTTGCCTTCTTCAACTTATTTGACCCTCTAGTAGAAAGTTTCATAATGCCTGATATTTATATTCCTAAAAATAATTTAAGATTCTGAAAGATGCCCAAATATTTTTTAAATTATAAAAATTATAAAAAAAATCCTTAAAATGAGAATTTAAATCACTAAAGTTACTGAAGTGCTAATAATTCAAAGTCAGAAATCTATCAAGCTATGAATATATAATATAATTATAAGTTTTACCATTTTGGGGATTTTCAACCCCGTCAAAAAGACAGAAGTTTATGCTTCCTGCTGTTAACTAAAATATTTTGGAATACCCGATTTTAGCGAGTTTGGGAACTCGGGTTTCTCCAGGTTTTCCTTCCTTTTACTAAAGGTCTTGATCTTGTTATTTCCATCTTGATCTTTTATTTTGAACCGTTTGAGCTATAATACATTCTTTTCATTCTGGCTTCTTCTTTTTTCTTCTTCTGTTACTCTTGGATCCAATAGTTCTTTGCTTATAATAGAATTTCAAATACTTCCGATAAAAATGTCATGAACTACCATAGTAGAAGCATTTCTTTTTGATTTTTAATAATTTTCCTTATCGGATTTGCTCTTCTTTGTCTTCGATCTCCATTTACATAACTCCAGTTTCTCTTTACTCTGTCCTTGATGGCTTATCTTCTTAATTTTTAACTCTTGTTGACAGTTAGATAATTTGTCTAGCCTTGTCTTGCTAGAGATTCCAGAAGGAGTTCATTTTCCTTTCCTAGATTACTAAACTAGTCTCATTCTGTCCCTCATTTTGCCCTTTTTGTTCCAGTACCAGAATGAGCTTTTCATTCAAAATCTTCAGTTTTTAACCTTTATCTGAAGGTTAGCAACCATAAGCACAATCTGGGTAATGCCTACTTTTTTATTTTCCAAAGTAGAATTCATGGGCTACCCGATACATGGCAAATTTTTTGTTTTTTTCTTGGTTTTTCCTCTTTAGTTGGAGTTTAAGGATTCTACTTTTGTCTTTTCCCTGTCTTTATGAGTAATTGTATCTATTCTTATTAAGAAGAAGGTTAGTTATAAGTTGACGAGGTAAGAGAATTTGTTTCTTGCTTTCTCTCCTATTCTGAGGAGGTGGTTAAAAAACCGTTTTTGAAGCTAACCATAGTTTTGTATATATAAACTATAAATTATACATAGTTTTGATGTTATGATTTAAAAAATAAAAATCTTGCTACTATGGATAAAGGAGAGAATGGGGGATCTTTTAAAGACTTTCTTATATTTAATAAAATAAGTGAGAAAAAAGTAAAACTTTAATTTATTTTAGAGCTGCTTGTAGTACAAAAATAAATGGCTATGAGAGATTTATAGATGAAAATGTAAAATTTGTATATTAGTAAGAAGAAAAACGCAGATATTTGATGATTATAAATAAATATAGAAAATATAATTTTTTATTTATTTAATTTGTAATAAAAATGGAGAGACTTGCCAAAGGATTTGTGCTTAAAGAGGAGATTTATACTATAAAACATAATAAAAATCTACTTTTTCATCCATTCCTTCAAAATAGACAGGCAAGTACTAACGTCTGTCGAAGACATAAACGGAAGTAGCTTCGAAAAATAAAAATAACGGAGGAAGTAATCATTGTTCGAAAATTTACGACTGGAGCGGCCTAAAAAATCATAATTCCTTGGAGTTAACTCAAAACAGATTGAAACTGAAAAAAGAACTAAAATAACTTCATCATGAAATGGACATTAACGCCATGGATTTAGATTTAAATACATCTGTAATAACCCAAAGAAATAATATGAGACGAAAATAGAAGAAATAGGCTGAGATTTATGAATAATTGTATAATAAAGCGAAAAAGATTAAATGAAACAAGTAAAGATTAATTATGAAAATAGAAATAGTTTTAAACAAAAAAGGGATTACAGAAACGAGAGATAAATTGGATGATTCTAGTGGAAATAAAGAGGATGTAATAAAAAACTTTTAGAAAGGTTACATCTGTAGCATGATACTTTGGAAGAAATGCAACTAAATTTAGAAGATCCTCAATAAAATATGAAAAGATATAACTATCTTTTATCCAACAAGTCTATCTCTTTTTTATCTCCTGTTATCATTGAGTTATTTCTTTAATCTTTTTGATCGATTTGATTTTAAAACTTTTATATATTTTCTTCTATTCTTTCTTTTCTGTATTTAAGTTCTGTCTGCCTTTGTTACTAGCTTTAAGATAGATTACATTAATTTTGTGATATCTTCATAAGGTGTTAAGTTTCATTCCTCTGAAATAAATCTTAGTTCAATTTATTCAGGTAGTTCTAGTTTCTCCATTAGCGTCTTATTATCTTTCTTTAGCTTCTTAATTTGTTCCTGAAAACCCTCTCCACTTTATCAACTAATCATAGCTTAGTTATTACTCAGATGTGAAATAATTTACTTCCGAGAGCAAGATATGGTTTACCTATTTCCTAAGCTTCTTTTCAGAGACAGGAGTCTCGATTTGATGGGCAGTCTTCTTGGCATATTTTAGTTTGTCGTAGAAATTGTAGGGTTTTGCTTATTCATATGTTTTGGAAGAAAAAAGCAGTGTATTTCTTTTATCTTTTGCACTTATAGAAATGGTGAAAAAATCTTAGAAAAGGTTGATTTGATAATGTAATGAATTAATAAGAAGTTTGATATAAAGATTGGGGATAAAAGTTAATCTAGAAGGTAAAAACAACTTGCATAAAATTTAATAAAATAGTAAATAATAATTTTGAACAAAATAATTAAAAATAAGAAACTATTAATTTAAATCAAAATAGAACACTTGCGATTAGGAATTTATGCTATAGCAAAAAGAGCAATTATTAGTTTTAAGATAAATGTAACATTAAATTTAAATATTAAATTTACCTTCATAAGTCACTAATTGAATCTTAAATCAATCATAAGAAAGCATAAAAGCTATTTCTTTTTTGATTTAATCATAATTTATAATTCGCAAACGCTTATCTAGCTATTTTAGTAAACTATTAGAAAGTTAAAGTGAAAAATAAATTATGCCTATTAAAAATAAAAAAGCTTACTAATTTAAAAAACTAATGAAAATTACAAATTTACTCATTCTTTTATAAGCTCAGACAGGCTATTATCACTCAGAAACAAAAACCATACAAAATAAAATAAATTAGAAATAGAACTATGCTTTTAGAAATTATTTCAAACATTAGAAAAATAAATACAAAATTTTCAATTTTATTAAACTTAAAAAGTTAAAAAATGGTTTAAAAAACAAAAATCTAAAGCAAAACTCTTATATAATTTAATTAGATAAATACATTAATTAAAAATACAATTATAAACTTATCAAATATTTATCTATTTAATAACATAAATCAAAATTAAATGCCACCTAAGAAATAGTCCTCTCTTGCTCATTTATTAAGAAACAAAAAAAACAACTCAATAAGATTAAGAAATATAAGCAACCTTTCGCATGAGCTAGTAACGAATAACTAATATAAAATACGAATTAAAATACCAAAGATAAAGGATAGAAAAACTAGAAAACAAGCTAGAAAAATTGATTCAATAACTAAACTTATAATTCCCAGAAGAAAACTTGATAAAACTTAATCGTAAATAGTAATTAAATTGAATAGATTGATAACTAACTTAATGAGGTTCTCAAATGCTTTAATTCCAGTTTTCTTAATTTTAATATCAAATCAAGCAACTTTAAGAAAGGTAAGAATAATGACAAGCAGTAATTTAAAAACCTAAGATTAGTAATCAAGCATTCCAATTGAAATTGTATAATAATAAGATGTAAATAAGATGAAGTTCTTTCGTAGAAAGATTCTGTGCTATATATGTTAGAAGAACCATTGCTGGAAAAGATGCTGAAAGAAAATTGAAATTGAAAGAAATAATAATAAATAAATATTAGACGAACTTTTCTGCTTTTGACCAACAAGGACAGATATTGGAAGAAATTTTATAGCTCAAGAATATACGGATAGAATAAAATTGGAAGAAAAAACCAGAAGGACAAATGGATTTTAGAGGGAAGGTAAGGATGGCAGGTTAATGAAATCCTACGCAATCCTTAGGTTTGGGAGAGAGCAGCATAAAATGAAAATTAGCTGTGAAGTTCTTTTCTTAGACTATAAACTTAATTTTTTCCTTTTATATAAAATTTTTGTATAAATTATATATACAAGAAATTAATATTGAGTCATATATTTTCATTCAATTTTTCTTTAATTTACAATCATCTATATATGGTATTATTCTCTTAGCTTTATACTTTCGATTTTCTTTATTAATATCTTATATCTTGCTTAGTTTTCAATTCTAATAATTGAAAAGATGGTGGGAGCTGAGAATGATCTTCGTGACTAAACTTTCTGGTTTTATGGCTAGGAATAAGTTCCTTTCCCGTCGCTGAGAAAGTCCCTGGTCAGAGTCATTTTCTGAAGGGAACACTGTCTTTGAGATTATCCGCTCTTGGTAGGGACTTGAAGCCTGGCTGCTCATAGCAATGGAGCTCCCTAGCAGCTGTGCTGGAGCACAACAGGATATCCCCATTATTCCATAAAAAGAGAGCGTCGGGTCGTGCAATCGGAAAGGAGTTTCCGGTCCAAAAACTTTTTTAGTTGAAATTAATTAAATAATTTTCAATTCTATTAAGTTATAAAGTTAATGCTAAATTTTTACTATATTATTATATTTTTACCATTTTTCTAATTTTCAAGCAGAGATACAAAACTAATTATTCTAATTTATTGAAGAAATTAAAATTTATATAATATCAGTCTAAAGAAATGCAAATTTATTTAGTTTCTTCGTGCTTATTATGATTTTCCTTTATTTCCCCATTCTCTTTATTATAAGTCTAGAAGTGGAAAAAGGCAACAATGATTCTCCATAAAAATATAACTCCAAATTCCTAAGAAAAAACTTGAAATAAAAAAATAAGAATTGCTTTAAAAAATCTTAAATTTTTCACAATTAGAAAAAAAAGTTTTGAGTAACTAATTAAAGTAGCAAATCTTATAAGAAGATATAAGCGACTAAAAATAAAAGCACAAAACTATTTAAGTTTATAATTAATTAAAAACAAATAATTGAAAAATAATTTGATTAAATTACACTTAATCTTTTATAGATTTATGTAATTTTATACTTTTGATTATAATTTTATTAGTGACTTTATTAAATATAGCTGTTAATAATAAAAGATTTATTAATTATTAATTTATTTTAATGGATATAGTTAAAAATAATTTGTTTAAATTGTGTTATTATAAACACCCATATAAAAATCCCAAGAATGTAAATACGATCTTTAAGATTTTGATAACAGATAATAAGGTTTGAGAATTATAGGTTCAACGTTTTCGTAACTTACAGGAAAGTCTACAAGTTTAATTTTCCTTACAAAATCTTCTAATCATTTTTTATTAATACTAGAGTGGACATTAGCTTCACCATATCAGCTTAAATGTTTACCTCTTGTTAATTCTGGACTCAAAATAGATTTTTTTAAATTGATATTTAAATATTCGACTATATGAGTAGGCCAATCGCATCCTCAAAATACTTCGCTTGCATCGGGTCATATATATTTAGGTAAAATGAAATTATAGTGAAATCTAATGATATCAATTTTAAATTGAAAAAGAGTTTCGTATTACGTAAAATTTTAAGGTGCACTTGTTATTTAAACGAAGCCAACTCTTTTTCCATAGTGAGGATTTAAAAATATTTGTTGGTTTACTCATTTGCTAAATTCATAAAAGTCAATAGAAAGTGGAACATCTTCTTCACATCATAATAAAGCTTTTGCTTTTAGATGTTAAAAAGTTAAACTCATCAAAAAAAAAGCGTTAGAAGCACATTTATATTCTTTTGTTTTATAATTCTTGAAGTTTTCAGGGATTTAAGACATAGGATGAAGCACATGAATGATTTTTAAAATTCCTCTTTTTTGAAAAAATTAAATAACTTAAGTAACATTTTAGACTCGCTAATCTTGTGAAATAATAATAATTGTTTAATTAACTCCTATAGCTTTTTCTATTGTAAAGAGAGTTTCTTTCAAAATTTCTGACCTGTTAAAAGTAGGCATTACAATGGGGATTAAAGTGCTAGTATTTAATCTATGTTATTTAATATAATTTAAATATTAAACTTTAACTTATTAGTAAATTTCTGGATAATATTCATTAAATTGGGTTTGCTTACATTTATAATAATATCTCTAATCCTGTTGAGCATCCAACTCAACAATATGCCCATAATGGTTTTTGTTTATTTTAAAAATATTTTGAATAAAAACATTTCTATTCATTTTATTAGTATTGTAAGTTCCAATAAATTCTCTTCTTAATTTTACACCTTTTAAGAAAGCCAATATGCTACTATTTTGAGTAATATCATTTCCTTAGTTTTAGTTGCTTATGAGAAAATATCTATTTGCTATGTAAAAATTCTTCATAACGAAGGAGTTTACGTTACCCATCATTTCTTTGTTATTTTCAAAAGTTGATCTTTTTTCAACTATTTAAGCTCCTATTCTGAAACGTCTACCAGTTTACATAAGTCTATAGTATTTAGTATCGTAAACTGATATTATTTGGTCATTTATTTTAAGTTAAGCTTTCGGTTTTTTTTAATTCTATTACTAATCGAAAAGTTTAGTGCCTTATGCAGTTAAAAGAAGTTAAATGTTGTATCATTTTTCTGTTTCAATTTCTGCTTTGCTAGCAATGAGCTGGCAACCTTCATCAGACCCAACTTCTAAAAGAATTGTATACTTTTTGTCGTAAAATAAATTATGAGCAAGAAAGACAAAATAGCCTCAGAAGTCACTCTTCTTTCCGCAGCCTTAAACTTTGTTTCCTAAAATAGCGTAGCGCTAAGCATGTGAGTTATATATTTTAGAATCTTGACATTCTTAAAAGCCTGAAATATTTGTTTATTACTAGATTTCTAGAAAACTAAAGTTAAATTTAATCCAAAAGGAAATAAACAGCTCAGGAAAGTCAAATGAGTTAAGAGGTCCATAAACTCAAAATTACTAGTTACCATTCATCTATATAGATATTTGAGAACTGGGGGAGCTTTCAGTAAATTCCTAAAGTTATTAATGCTATAAATGCAAATTATAGCAATTTTTTAATTTTTTCTTAAAAGAATGCTCAAATCCAGTTACTTCATTTGTTTGTTTTAGCTGCTAAACTTCCAATTAGCTTAAAAATAGAGATTCTGACACGTTTTTATTAAAATCAGATTCAAAAATTTTTTTTTCTTAATCTTAGTTAGAATTATTAGCTTTATAGTCTAAAATTCTATAAATTTGGGACTAAAATAATAACTGAATAAGGAAAATTAAAAAAAAAGAAAATATCAAAGAATAAAAAAATTTTTTCTTCGAAAGCATTATAAAAACACTTAAAAAGAAAAAGTATAAGTATAAAATCTAAGATAATAATAATTAAAATTAAGAGGCTTAATTTATTAATTTTCATTTAAGATACTAAAAAGAGAAAGTTTTAAAAAATAAAGCATTAATAAGTAAATTTCTATTAAATAATGTTAAAAATAATAAAAGAAAACAATTATTATAACTTTTTAAAATAAAATGATTTTGCATTTTCGAAAAGAGAACACAAAGAATATTCTTAATGAAAAGATCTTTAAATTTAAAGATAAATAAGGAAAAAATATTGAAAATTAAAATAAGTTATATTTTTATAATTATTAAAACATCTATTTTATAGTTCGAAAAAGTAAAATAAAAAATCAACTTTGGAATATTTTATTAATAATTTATCAAAAAATAATTTTTATAAAAAGGTCTAAACTATAAATTACTTTGTTTAGAATTTAAGTTTTAATTGATATGCTTTAATCACACAATAAATTTAAATTAAGAAAATATGCATTTAACTTTAGTATTTTATAAAAATTTATAACCTAAAAAATTATCAATTTTAGCAACTAGATAAATATATCCAATTTAATTTTACAAGATTAAAATAGTTATAATCGATAAAATGAATAAATTAGAAAAAATCTTTTATTATTGTATTTTAAATTATTTTAAAATAAGTGAATAAATATTAAAAAAATTGCTAATAATAAATTCTACTTTCCTTTAATCAAATTGTAACTAAATAAATTATTTTTTAGATTTGGAAGCGTTTTTCTAATTGGTTAAAAAAGCCTTAATTTTAATTTATTTGATGTTATTTCTATAAAACTGATGCACTAGGGATAAAAATTGGCTTAACATTTTTAATATTGACCATAAATAAAAAAATCATATAAATAAATAAACAAAAATTATTATAGAGCGCGTAGCGCCTCATTGGCGCGCAGCTCTTTCAATATTAATATTTAATATTAAGAAAAATGTTCTCATGTTTCTTGTTAAAATTCAATAGGTCCGATGAGTCATGTCAGCTTCTCCAAATGGGGAATCTTCTTATTAAAATTTATTCTTAAATCTTGAGTCAAAAGCTTCAGTCTTCTTGAATAAGGTCCAAATAAGAATTAGTTATTAAGCCGGTAATTAGAAGACCCGTCAGTCAAACTTTCATACTACTAGAGAGAACCCTCGGGGTAAGTTAGGTATGTCTCAACGGAACTTATCCACCCTTCCCCGTGGTGGCATCTAGTGCGAGATTACTCGAAATGAACTATACACTGCACCAGATTACCTACTAATTTGTCTGACGCGGCCGACATCCATTTTATATATTCTATAATAGATAATAAATAAATTATAGAGAGCGTAACATCTCGTTGGCGCGCATCTCATTCAATATTAATATTAAAAAAAGCGTTTTCACATTTCATATTTTTACTCAAGCCATCCAATGAGTCACATCAACTTCTATAAATGGGAAATCTACTTATTAAAAATTATTCAATATTCTTAAATCAAATGCTCCAGTCTTCTTGAATAAGATCCAAATAAAAATTAGTAATTGAGAATATTAAATGGCCCGTCAGTCTAGCGTTCATACTGCTAGCAAAAACCTTCTGACAAGTTAGGCTTGTCTCTTCCAAGCTTTTTCGCCCTTCCCCGTGGTGAAATTACTGAGAGATTACTCACAATGCAGTATACACTGTATCAGATTACCTATTAATTCTCCCAACCCCGGCCGACATCCATATTTTTATATAATTTTTAAAAAAAAGTTAAAAAGCTTTTTTAAAGCCTTAGTAGTCAGCCAACTGACCTATTCTATCAGTTTGTCTCCATTAGTTTGTCTTGAATTCCTACTAGGCTTAGTTAGGCGGTGTAGCACTTCATTAGTGCACCATCCTTAATATTCTGAATAGTTTTGATCTTGCACATAACATTCCTAATTATTTATCCAAGGATTAAGATTTGAAATAAAGAATTTTTTCTAATAATTGAAAAGATGGTGGGAGCTGAGAATGACCTTCGTGATTAAACTTTCTGGTTTTATGGCTAGGAATAAGTTCCTTTCCTGTCGCTGAGAAAGTCCCTGGTCAGAGTCATTTTCTGAAGGGAACACTGTCTTTGAGATTATCCGCTCTTGGTAGGGACTTGAAGCCTGGCTGCTCATAGCGATGGAGCTCCCTAGCAGCTGTGTGGAGCACAACAGGATATCCCCATTATTCCATAAAAAGAGAGCGTCGGGTCGTGCAATCGGAAAGGAGTTTCCGGTCCAAAAACTTTTTTAGTTGAAATTAATTAAATAATTTTTTTCTCTAAATTTTTCCACTTTATGTTGGATATATCCTAAATAGTTTTTTAAAAATATCTTATTTATTCTTTCTTTAAATTTCGCTTAGTTAGTAGCAGTATTTTCATTAGTGTTATTTATTGCACACGTAGCATTTTATTCTTCTTTAAAACTATTATTTTTGTAACACTTATTTAATTTAAATTTACTACTTATTTTAAATAAACTTTTATTGTTTATTTAATTTGAGGCTTCATTTTCTATTTCCATAGGATCTGATTAATTCTGTTAAAACGAAAATGGCGTTACCTGAATTTATTATTAAATTTAAAGAATTCTTTGTTCTAGTTTGTTTTCTATTTCTTATGATGATTAATATTTTTTCTCAAGCAATGATGTTATTAATTTTTCTCATTTTTCTACTTTATTAGTGAGGTATCTATTTTAGAACATAAACTCTTTTAATGACTTATATAATATTTCTATTTGAGTTTGTGTCGGAGGTTTTTTTAGTTCTGGATTTCCAAGTGGTTAATGTTCGTTATATCAATCAAATTTTTTACTTTCACTCATTGTAATTATTTCGCTTTTTTATTTTTTAGAGAATTTTCCTGTTTAAAATATTTTGTTCAAAGTTCTGTTATTTCTTAGAAGCCATTTTATTATATAATAAAGATAAATTAATTTTGTGATTTTAAGATGTGTCGAGCTCATAATCCCATCTTACTAAATAGGATAATTAAAAAATCAATAAATATACACTATTAAATAATAAAAAAATTCAACTTGTCATTTTCAGAGATTTTAACTCCTATATCTATTTGAATACCTAAATTTGGAGTCAAACTTATTTATATAGATGATATTAAATTAAATTTTTGGTGCTTTTGGGTTATTTCAATTTCATTCTTATCAAACTCCAGTGCTACCTTTAAGTTGGATAAAATTGCTTAAGTGATCATTCTCTCGTTTCCATACATAGTAGGGTTTCGTCGATTCCTTTTTGCCAAAAAATTCCTTCTGAGTCTGTAGATTTATCTTTAATAAAAACATCTTAAGTAATCTTAATTATTTCTTATTATTTTCCAAAAAACTTCATTTTTCATTCTATTGCTTAATTCTTTCTTTATTCTAGTAAATTTATTTGAATTTATTGAACTTTTAGCATTTTTATAGAATTTAATTAAATTGTAATAATAATATATCTGAACTTTAAGTTTTTCCGTTATTTTTCTTCTTACATTCTGTCAATTTCTTAAGTTTGATAGATTATTAATAATTGGATCTCTTTTTATTCATTTACTATATTCTCAATTTATTTGTTTTATTCTTTTAGTTATTGAGCTTAGTTGATAGATGAGCGATTTTTACTTTGTTACAAGTTTCAAAAATATTCTTATCTCAGTCTTGTTTCAAAATTTTTAAATTATTTATTCTTATTAATAATATTAATTTTAAGTTTTCCGTTTTAGGGATTTTCAACCCCGTCAGTAAGACAGCAGTTCATGCTCCCTGCTGTTAAATATAAAAGTTCTGGTTGCCTAATTTTAGCGAGATTGGGAACTCGGATTTTTCCAGGTTTTCCCTCCTTTAACTTGCCTTGGTTCCATCTTTATCTTGTATATTGAACCATCTTGGTCGTAATACATTCTTTTCATTCTTGCTTCATCTTTTATCTTCTTTTTTTGTTCTTTTATCCAATAGTTTCTTTATTTCTATTAGAATTTCTAACACTTCCGATAAAAATGTCATACGCTTCCGCAGCAGAAACATTTCTTTTTTATTTTGAATTATTTTCCTTGATTTTTTTGCTCTTTCTAGGCTTTGTTTTCCATTTGTTAGCTCCAGTTTCGCTTTAATCTTTCTTAAAAGTTTACAATTTCTCTTCTACTTTTCCGAGTTTGTTATCCAGTTCAGACTGTTTCTAAAGCTAATTTCAGAATTCGTTAGTCTGACTTTGTGAGATATTCCAAAAGGTGTTAAGATTTCTTTCTTAGGACATAAATCTTGACTCAATTCCTTCTGCTACGTCTAGCTTTGTCATCAGCATATCATTGTCCTTCTTCAATCTCTTGACCTCTTCCTGGAGGCTCAGTACTACTTTGATGAGCTACTCCATGCTTATCTGGCCAGAAGGGTTGAACTCTGATATCTTCTGGTGGAGAGCAGATTTCATCTGTTTCCTCGGTTTTTCGCTTGAGGTTGGAGTTTCTGTGTGTATATTCTTCAAAGTTGGCTTAGTTCGTTTTGTTAGATTCCTAGTTGTTAGTTCAGTGTTGGTTAAGGTTGTGATAGAGAAGATTGTTAAGATTATTAAGACTTTGTTTCTTGCTTCCTCCCTTCTTTTTTGGCTTAAGAAGAGGTGGTATAGAAGCCTGACTTGAAACCTTCAACCATTTTTTATTTTTTTATGCTTTCCCTTTATTAATTAGGGTTTGGTTATGTCTTTTTTAATTTCTATTGCTCCTTCCTCTGTTTTTTCTTTCCGCTTAGAAACAGGAAAGATTTCCTTTTTAAAATTTAACATCTTTTATCTACTTAAATTAACTATTCCATTCTATTTGCTAATTTTTATAAATTCTGAAAACTCTTAATGTAATACTGACTTTACTTATTTCTGCAAACTTTCCCAAAAACAGGAATTGCTAGCTCATTGTTGATTTTACTTTTCTATTTTTTACTCATTAAGATTTTTAGAATATCCTTTCTTTATTTGTAGCTTAAAGAATTGATTTACGTAATTTTTCTAACATCTTTTTTATTTAAATCTTGCTTTAACCTAAAAATTATATTCTGATATTACAATATAATTTTTAATTCTAGTTTCTGAGACGATATTAATAAAATTCCTATAATTATTGATATCTTTTATAAGCTAAATTTTTACTAAAATTCAATATTTTTCGAAATTTTTTAATTTCTTTTATTATATATACAATTTTTTTTGCTAGTAACAGTAGCAATCTTCAACTAATATTGATTTATTAGTATTCTTTTAAAAATTTACTTAGTTTTTATTAAAAATTTGTCTACCAATTTGGTTTCTTAAAGGAAAATTAAAATTAAAATTCCTTCTTATTTAAAATCTATTATTCAAATTTTTAGCTTTATTCCTTGATGTTTAATCTAATTTAATTACAATTTCATTTTTTTATTTACGTTTGTAAATTATTTTCCAGATTCATATATATTTTATTTAATTGTCTTCTTTTTCTTGAGATATATTCTTACTTAATTGTTATCTTTTTTAATTTTAATATTTCCTCCTGGAAGATAGACTTTAGTAGAAGAGAATAATTTCGCAAGAAATTTTATGATGAAAGATTCGCCAAGGTCAAGAAATCTTAAAGTCACAATTGATTTAAATTGCAAATCTGCACTGCTTTTAGAGAAGTTTTTAATAAAGACTTTCGATATAATTACTTGCCACTGAGGTGCTACGCATTCTTTAATGCAATTTTTTTAAATAAAATTTTAAGAAATATAAACAATTTTAGTTAAAATACTAAATTTTTTTCTTAACTTTATTAATGATAGAAAAATAATAAAAATACATATTAATTTTTATTCTAATTTCAAAATAATAAGCAATTTAAAATTTTATTTATTAGATAAACAAAAACATTTAATAATTATATTAAGCCTTTAGGTTGATTTTAAAAATAATAAATAAGAGATAATTAATTATTTTAGTTATTAACTTTTGAAAAAAACTAATATAGTTGCTAAAAAGATTTAAAATACGTATGAAAAAAAGCTCAAATAAAAAATCGGTTATTTTATGTGGAAGAAAATTCAATATAATCAATATTCTAATTTTTAAATTTAATTTGTCTATAAATATACTCATAAAAGTTGAAATACAACTTTTACTTGACTTGAAAAAAAATAACAAAAAATATAAGATTGTAAAGTTTATGAAATAAATTTTAATATCAAAAAATTACTCAAAAATAAATAAATCTTTAAAAATTTACTTATAGGAAGAAATATTTGACCCAAGATGAATTGATATTTAAACTTTTAAGACGACTATATTTCGTAAATTTTAAAATCGAAAAGCATATCTTAGATATAGCCATAAGCAAAAAAGTTGAAAAAAATTATAATTAATAAAAAATCTATTTTTCATTCAATAAATAATCATTAACTATATTTGTAAATCATAAATTTTCTGGCTTAATGATTAAAAAGACAAAATATTGGAAAATGTAGCATATATTTATTTTCTTTCTGTAAGAAAATCTTAGATTCATCAAAAATATACTTAAAATCACAAAAATGTTAAAGAATTTCAGTCACAAAAAAATTTTTTGGAGATTGAAATAACTTCAAATAAAAAAATTAAAAAAAAGTTTAAAAAAGCAAAGCGAGAGAAAACATTTTAGAATAATATAAAAAAATAGAAAAAAAAATTAAAAAAAATTAAAAAAAATTAAAAATATTATATTTAAAATAATTTAATAAAATAATTAGTAAAATATCAAAAATCATTCTTTAATATCCGTAAAAAAATAAAACAAAATAAAAAAGGGTTAAAAAATAAGAGTTTAAAAAATATATTAGTTTAAATCTTAGACAAAAAATTTAAAAAAAGTAAAAAAATAAAAATATTATAAAATCATAGAAAAAAGTGAAAAAAGTAATCAAATAAAAAATCAAAAAAATTAAAAAAATGAAATTTAAAAAAAATGCAAAATTCTTAAAATTCTACTAAAATATTTAAAAAATTAAAAAATCAAAATTATCAACAAAAACTATTTAAAAGCATAAAAATAAGCAATATATAATATATATCATAACATATTCTTTTCTATTCAGATATCATAAAAAATAGATAAAATTCGATAATTAGTAAAAGGTTTTGTAAGCTTAAATTCGTAAAAAAAGAGAAGAAGTATCATATTTAAAAAATAAAAAATCAGTAAGAAATCATTTAAATGAATTCTTTGGTGCATTTGGTAAAACTTAATGAGAAATGATGATATAGATTAAAATAATACAGCATAAAATTATAAAAATTGAGATAAAAAATAAAAAATAAAAATATAAGAGAAAAGAGTATCATCTATATTTAATATTCTCAGCGGGATCAATTTATTATCCAATACTTCTATTTTTATGCATTTTGAGACTTTTTTGCTAAAATTTGCTTAAATATTTTATTGCCATATTATCAGTAGATATGTTACTTAATTATATAATTAATTTTACTTATTTATTGCTATGGAAATTCTTATATTGCAAATAAATTATATAAAAAATGACACCTATAAAACAATAAATCTCAAAATAGATCAATCTAAAAAAAAATTTAAACTCTAACAGGTAATGTAAGAACTTTCAAACAAAATCAGTGTTCTAATTTAGCAAATTGATTAACAGTAACAGGAAATCAAATGCTTGAAATAAGATATCGTAAGTAGAACTTCTGATTGGCAAATAAACTCATTAATCCATCAGACTGAATAAAGATTTCAAATAATAAATTCTGAAAAGAACTAGAAAAGGTAAAATAGGATGAATTATGATCATAGTGGATGTAGAAACAGAGAAATAAGAAATAAATTAAGCATTAATTTATACATATAGAATACCGATAATAAAGGAACTGATACTGCAAAGCTCACAAGGTAACAAATTGTTGGAAATTTTTAGGAAAAAAGAAAAACAGAAGAACGAAAGAACGAAAGAACGAAAGACTTGAAATAAAATATTTAGAATATACAGCACAAAATAAGCAAAAATTATATAGAAGGAAAGAATAATAAATCATTCAAGCAATACCTCAAATAATAATGGAAGTAAGAGAATGGAACAAAGGAAAATACGGATTTGACATAGGAAAACTTATGAAGGCTTTTTCGGCGGAAGCAAGAAATCTTTCAAGTCTACTCTGAAGAAGAAGATAATTACTGAGAATCAACTCTCTTCATAAATTATTATGCGAAAAACAAAATAAAGGCAAATTAAATTTAATAAATAATATTATATATAATATCTTTTTAGAATTTATATTAGACTCAGGGGATTTAATTTTCTTTATTTGTCAAAATTGAGTTATATACATTATACGTACGGGCATAATTCATTATCCGAAGATTTTTCTATAAAATCTATTTTCTCGTAACATAATCTAAACTTATATTAATTGGACTCTTACTTTATTACTTCTAATAAGTTTGATAGTGTTAAAGTTTCAATATCAAATTTATAAGTATTAAAAGAAAAAATAATTTAAAAGAAAATTTAAATTCCATTTGTCGTAACAAAATTATATTATTCATTTTAACTTCTATGAAAATATTCATTTCTTAAATTAAAATTCTTAATAATATTCATAAAATGTTAATAAAGCTGGTAAGCTTGCTTTTAATTGAATTTAATATTAATTAAAAAAATTATATTTTCTACATTCGTTTATAATCATAAAATTTCTACATTTTTCTTCTTGTTAATATAAAAATTTTACATTTTCATCTATAAATCTCTCATAATCTTTCAATTTTGCACTACAAATAGCATTAAAATTAATATAAAATTTGCCTTTTTTCGCAATTTTTTTTTAATATAAAGAAAGCCTTTAAAAATTCACCACTCTTTCCTTTATCCGTAGCAAAATCTTTATTTTTTTAATTATAATATCAAAAAATATATAATTCATAGCTTGATAGATTTCTGACTTTGAATTATTAGCACTTCAGTAACTTTAGTGATTTAAATTCTCATTTTAAGGATTTTTTTTATAATTTTTATAATTTAAAAAATATTTGGGCATCTTTCAGAATCTTAAATTATTTTTAGGAATATAAATATCAGGCATTATGAAACTTTCTACTAGAGGGTCAAATAAGTTGAAGAAGGCAAGTAACAGGAAGGTAAAATTATCAAATTATTATCGAATAGGCCCTAAAGAAAGAATCACTCTGTCGTCTCGAACCTTACAGCATTAGAAATAAATTAAACCTACTGTGAGAATTCTAATTTCTAGCTCCGAATTTACACTAGCTCACAGCAGAGTTAGATGAGACAAGACAAGATATGTACTTGCTAAAGACTGAAAACTCCAGCTACGGAGAAAATGCGTCGATTTTAATTAGGGATTGCTCTCTACTAAATTTAAATGAAAAGAAAAGTTTAAAAATTGCAGAAGCTCAATACGGCCAGGAAAACAATTGAGTCTCGGAGTAGAAATATAGATAAAGGTTTTCATAATCTTATAGCATAGGATAGCCTGAAATGACGGCTTTCTCCAATGAACTCAAATTTGCTTTTTTTCATGGAGTTAGATTAAATATAATCTTCTCAGCAACACCACATCTACCAATCAAAAACCAATAGAAATATTTTAAGAAGCAATGTTACTACTGCGATTGCTGATATTATTTCTATAAGAACTACAGAAGATCCAATCACGAGCAAAGAAAATATTAGAAATAAATAGAGATCGAGAATTACTTCTCAGAAGTTAAGAAAAAGGAGCAAGAAAATTATTCTATCAAAGCAAATGCCTTTTTCACAATTCTTCTGGGAGGATCCGCAGAAAGTATATGAATCATGTGCCTAGGATACAACTATCGCAAGATATGTGTAGGAGTTTATTAATATTTGTATCTTAAGTGATATTAAAGAATCCCAAAACAGTGGCACAAAAATGTAGGGAAATAAGTTATCTATTGTGGGAGAATTTTATATAAATTTTACATAAGGATGAAAAATTAAATTTATCATTTATCATAATTTTACAAAAAAACCATAAAAAATAAAAGTAATTAACTTTGAAGAAAGAAAAAATATTAATTAGTTAGCTATTTTTACTTAGATAAAAACAAAAATTAATTAAAATAAATAAAAAATAGAAAATCTTAAAGAAAGATAATAGTTTAAAAAGTAATAAACATTACCCAAAAAAAATTAATAATACGAAAACATTTATAACCAAAATTATATAAATGATTTATTATAAATTAGCAAAATTAAAATGAAATAAAAATTAAATTTTAATATTTACTTTATAATTATTTTAATTCTTAATTAAAATAAAGTAAGTAAAGTTTACTTTTTTATTTCTTAATAAATATTTAAATGTTTAAAAAAATAATAAAAATGCAAAGAAGTCGGGCCTCAGGAAAATTTCTTTGGAGCTCCTAATAAGTAGGAATTCTGAACCAAACTGCAGTAAAAGGAAGCAAACAGACTTTGAAAAATACTCATACTGCAATAATTTCTACCTAAAAAATGAAACCGATGAAGTAGACAAAGTCCGTTATCCACCAAGAGGTCTCGGAACTCAACTCTTGTGGTCAGATGAGCATTGAACAGCTTATCAAAGTATAGCTGAATCTCCAGAAAGAGGTAAAAAAGTTTTGAAATGACAATGTAAAACTCACAGAATTAATAGATGATATACTTCAAAAACCAGTGGTCTAAGACAGGCCGGTTAGAAAAGAGAGATCGTAGCTCTCTGAAACTATAAGCGAGACCAACTTAGTTAAACAAACTCTTAGGTGCAGTGCTAGTAGATTGAAAATATTCTACAGAGTTAGAAAAAAATTCAAGAAAAAGACTAAAGATTTCAAGACAATAAGATGGAATTAGAAAAAGACTGCAATTATAAAAAAGTAACAGACACCTTTTAAAGACAAGAAAGCAAAACGAGATAATAATTTGGAAGAACCAACAGCATCTTTCAGTAACTGTAGAAAATTCTTAAAATTCAAAAAAATACTGATTTAAGAAAAAAAGAGAAAGAAAGTATACTGTAATTCAGAAGGAGAAAATTTATAAGAAAAAAGGAATCACAGGAATTCTGATGATTGCCAAGATATTATACATGAAAATATGCAGTTATCAATTTACTTAAAACCTACAATTTTTTTAAACGTCGCAAAGCAATTTAAATTTAAATAAAATATTTAAATGCTTCAATGTTGTCATAAGAAGTAAAGGTTTAATTTTATAAATATACAAATATTTAAATCCATATAATTTTATTCAGATTACAGTATTTTATAAATATTGATTTTAGGGAAAGATATAATTTACTTAAATATAATTAATTTAAAGCTTTTCATTTAGTCTTTCAGAATAAAAGTTGAATATTAGTAATTCGAACATACAAAGAAATGATATCTTTTTATAATAATATAATAGACTAAATTAATTGTTTTAATTATAATAAAATCAATAATTTTCTGATATTAAATAATATAAAATTTACACTTAAAATTATTTTTCCTCTAAAAATATATATTATTCTATAAGTCATCAATTGTATGTTTCATATTTAAATTTACTTTATTATCTTAGCTAATTTTCTAACTATTGTAACGATGATAAGTAATTCTAAGACATACTAATTAAAAATATATTTTTAAATTATAAAATTATTTAATTTTTTACATTATATAAAAATATCAATTTCTAATATTTACAAATTATTTTTCGAGTATAAAAGAAAAAAATTAAATTTAATCTAAAATAATAAATTTAGCCTAAAATTAAGCATTATATTTTCTTACTTAATTTATCTTATAATTTTACTATTTTTATTTTTATAATTTTTGATTTGTTTTTTGTTTCTTTTTAAATATTTCATTCTAATATTTTTGTTTAATAATTTTATGCCCTTTTTTATATTTTATTATTTTTATAGTATAAATAGAAATTTTTAAGATTTTCTTTATTTTAGTTTATTTTTTCATCAATAAAAATTCTTAGCAAAGTAATAATTTAAAAAAATCTAACTTCTATTTTTTATATTTTCTATTTTATTATAATTATATATTTCCTTCTATTATTTTTAATTAACTAAAATTTTAATAAATATTTATTTTCCTTAGGTTAATAACCTGTTCCAACAATCCATTTTTATTTAATTTGGATTCTTAGACCATTTTCTATTTGGATAGCTGCTACTTCCCTACATCTATCTAAGGCTTATTTTCCATACAATCTAGACCCTTTTGCTATTTATATAAATCTTGCTAGCTATTAACAAGTTCATCGATACTCTTTTCTTTAAATTTTTTGAACTTAAAGCGACGCCTTATTAGATGCAAGTAAGATTTGCAAAAACAAAGACTATTTATCTTCTATTTTTGTTTTCGCTAAAGAATAATTTATTTTTTTAGATTTCCCAATCTTTTGCTGATTTCAGAAATCTCCATTTAATTATTTACTTGCTTATCACGATATCAGTCTTAGTTACTTCAGTAATCATTGGAATTTCCTCTATTTATATGCTTTTTTGAGCAAGATACTTCTAAAAGTGTGTCGTTTCTAAGGTAAATTGTCCATTATGCATAATTATAGCTCTAATCCTCTCTGAAAGATTGTGAATCATCCCATCCTGCTTGCAAAAATGATTTTAATATTGTAAAATTATCGATTGATTTTCGTGTTCTATTATAGAAGTATTTTCGTAGTTTGCTTATAGTTGTTTGGCTTTATAAGATGACGAAGATTGAGGAGTCTTTTATTTTTTCTCTTGTAAGCTAGTTTATCTTCTAGCATTTAGTTGTTAAGCTTTGGTGGTTTATTGTTAATTTTCCAAGCTTTGATATTCTAATGATATAGCATATGAATTGGATAATAGATTTCATACTGTTTATTCTTATGGAATTAATTTACTAGTATTAAAAAGGAAATAAACTTTATATTAATTTCTATTTGTTTATTTTCTATTTAATACAAGTAAATTACTGATTGATATGCTTACAAATTCTTACACTTTTATCAAATATCTTAATTAAGACAAGCATCAAAATAGTTTAGATTAATGAGCAACTAATTTAAATCTCTATTAATTGCAAGAATTCTAAAAATGTTTTAAATAGAGATTTGAATAGTAATTGCTTATTGATTTAAATATTTTTCAATATGCTATATAAGTAAAAAAAACAAAAATAGATAAGTTTTTATTTAATTATTAAAAAGTTTAATTCTAACTTTTATATAGACTTTAATTTACTACCTATCAGATATAAGATACAACTTTTTAAAAACAAAAACTTTATTCCCATTTATAAATAACTAATCAAATCAAACTTCTTACAGACGGAGGGTTTCTCTTTCAATAAGGATCACCAAGGATAACGCCCAAAATTAAGGGGCAGAGTTATAAAAATCTCCATAGCCGTGCCACTCTCCTGACTCACCATCTGAAAAGTGAAAATGACGATAGGCAGGAGACACTGAAAATCCGCCAAAGAAATTAAAAATCCTACTGATTTAATAGCCAAGCCAATTTTAACGCCGAAACAAATTAGAACAGCTTGAAAGAGAAAAATATAAAAAGGATGAATCCAACTTAGATACAAGACTTAATACGAACACTGAAAATAAGAGCTAGAACATTGGAAGAAGATAAAATGCAATAAAAAGAAGAAGCTGAGAATCACATCGAAGATGATGAACCTCACTTCGGCAAAAAATTTAGAAACATTACTAGACAACAAATAGTCAGAGAAAGAGTTGAGATAATGGAAAATGATATCTCGATTCTTAAAGAAAAAGATAGATGAAGTAAGATTAAATAAATACAGAGACTGATATAAATCAAATAATTAGGGACTGTGTTCCAATGGAAATAGAGAAAAGAGAGAACAAACAGAACTAAAACCAAAAGAAATCAGAAAACTATGCAACATTTGGAAAAGCTAAAGGTACCTATGATGGAAATTTTTATTGCAAAAAAAATAAGAAGAGTAAACTGAAGATCGATTTGACGCAAGATAACGGTTTTCTTTCTATTAATGGGAAGATCTGAAGGATAAAACAAGAAAAAACTGGACGGAAACCTTTTTGCTATTAGAGAAAGCAGATCCTTAGCAGCTTTAAAAACTTTTCAAACTTTTATCCGAAAGGCAAAATTTATTTAAATTAAATTAAATAAGATTAATGAAATAATTAGGAATATTTGTTAAAAAATCTTTTTATGCCAGTTGCTGCTTTTCGGAAGATTATCGATTTTCCTTCCGGTGAGTTATAATAGTCAAAGTGATTTGGGTCGTCTAACAGTATGCTTCACATGGAGATGTAGTCTTCTGATACGAGGTAAAATCTGTCTAAGGGTGAAGTTTTCTTCTTGTACATTCTCCCGCTGGGATCACAGTAGAGGCGATTTTGCATTCTTCTTAAATTTTGTATCTTTTGTCTTTATTTCTTAATCGCTTACTGCTCCTGATAGGTTTAAATTCTCCAGTAGTTCCTCTATTTTTCAACAAAAGTTTTGCATTGTCTATACAGGTGCCAAGCACTGCCACATAGGCAGCATTATTTCTGAGACTTGACTTACTGGCGTTTTGCGGGAGAAGGAGAGTTAGGTTAGGAATGCCCATTCTCTTCTAGTTTCATCATTTCAGGAGCTATAATTTGCTGTTATAGCTGTTCTTGGATTTTGTCAGACTTCTCAAGATGCTCCGTTAGCTATTATTTAAGGTCTTTCACTTCATCTCTAAGCTCCTGGACTTCCTTCTCAAAGCGGGCCTGGAGTTTCTAGTTTAGAGCCAGCCCATTGTTATATAGCTTCATAGCATATTCAGTTTGGGCTTTGAGCCTTCACACCTTCTGGTTAAGTTCGGTAATTATCATTGCTACTACTTCAGATTGTTCTTGTTACCACGACTTAGCTGTTTAGAATTCTCTGACCTCTGGTGTTTATTATTTCTTTTTTTCTTAGGTTTTTCAGCGGTCGGAGATTTATATAATTAAGTATAAGGATGCTTAAAGGAAGGCTTGAAGGTTGCTTGCTACTAGTGTTAGGTTGTAGCTTGCTCAGCTCCTTCAATTTTAATCTCTACCTTGTCAAGTTGGTGAATGTCTTCCTTTAGCCTTGCATTTTTTTTGCAAACTTTATTTGAACTTATTAATTTGTAAATAACTAAATATATATTTCTTATTTTAGATTTATTTCAAAATTAAAAGTAAAAAATTAAATTTTTTAAAGTTTTCCTAAATTTTTTATATTTGTAATTAATTTAATTTTTAAGGATATTAATAGGTATAAAACTCAACAATATATAAGGCGACTGATTTATTTTACTTTTTTAAATTTTAGATAAGATTTTTTATAATTATATATATAATTTGATATTTAATATATTATCTCTACTCTTATAAAATTTTAAAGATTTGCTTATTATATTTTTATTTAGAACAATATTTTTATTTCTTTTTGCTTATTTCTATATAAAATTACTCTAGAAAGTCTTAAATTTTAACTAAAATAATTAAATGCTACTTTAATAGCATGCTAGTTGATTTTTACATATCTAATGCTTTATTTTTATTTTATTTAAATTTAATTTTTTAATTTTTATTTTGCTAAATTTTCTTTTTTTATTGTATTTTATTTTAGATGCTTTATGATGTTTTCAAAGAAAAAGCTTTTTTATTCTTTGATCTTTGCCTTTTCGCTTATTTTCCTTTTTTAGTTTTAAATCTAGTCTCTATTATTAAGAATGCTAGGTTTAGAAGTTAAAAGTTCTAAGTAAGATTCAGTATAAAAATTTGCTGCCTCTAATCTTATACTTAATGCTTCAGATTTTTTATCTTAAAGCGAAACAAAAAGTTTTCAATTACAATCAGCAAACGGAACAGGATTTGAGGATGTTCTTTAGTAAAACTAGTTAAAATGCTATAATTTGCTATTATAACATGAAGAACTTAAGAATTATATTGAAAGCTCTCCTAGCCATGAACTCTCTATATAAATGAATGGTAAATAGTAATTTTGAGTTTATGGACCTCTTAACTCATTTGACTTTCCTGAGCTGTTTATTTCCTTTTGGATTAAATTTAACTTTAGTTTTCTAGAAATCTAGTAATAAACAAATATTTCAGGCTTTTAAGAATGTCAAGATTCTAAAATATATAACTCACATGCTTAGCGCTACGCTATTTTGGGAAATAAAGTTTAAGGCTGCGGAAAGAAGAGTGACTTCTGAGGCTATTTTGTCTTTCTTGCTCATAATTTATTTTACGATAAAAAGTATACAATTCTTTTAGAAGTTGGGTCTGATGAAGGTTGTCAGCTCATTGCTAGCAAAGCAGAAATTGAAACAGAAAAATGATACAACATTTAACTTCTTTTAACTGCATAAGGCACTAAACTTTTCGATTAATAATAGAATTAAAAAAAACCGAAAGCTTAACTTAAAATAAATGACCAAATAATATCAGTTTACGATACTAAATACTATAGACTTATGTAAACTGGTAGACGTTTCAGAATAGGAGCTTAAATAGTTGAAAAAAGATCAACTTTTTAAAATAACAAAGAAATTATGGGTAACGTAAACTCCTTCGTTATGAAGAATTTTTACATAGCAAATAGATATTTTCTCATAAGCAACTAAAACTAAGGAAATGATATTGCTCAAAATAGTAGCATATTGGCTTTCTTAAATGATGTAGAAATAAGAAAAGAGTTCATTGGAACTTACAATAAAAAAATTAATAGAAATGTTAAGATGAATAATTTATTTTAAATAAGTAAAAACCATTACGGACATATCGTTTCCTTGGATGCTTAGCAAAACTAGAGATATTTTTATCAGTGTAAATGAGCTAAGTTTAATGAATATTATCCAGAAATTTACTAATAAGTTAAAGTTTAATATTTAAATTATATTAGATAACATAGATTAAATACTAGCACTTTAATCCCCATTGTAATGCCTACTTTTAACAGGTCAGAAATTTTGAAGGAAACTCTCTTTACAATAGAAAAAGCTATAGGAGTTAATTAAACAATTATTATTATTTCACAAGATTAGCGAGTCTAAAATGTTACTTAAGTTATTTAATTTTTTCAAAAAAGAGGAATTTTAAAAATCATTCATGTGCTTCATCCTATGCCTTAAATCCCTGAAAACTTCAAAAACTATAGAACGAAAGAGTATATATGCTCTTCTAACGCTTTATTTTTGATGAATTTAACACTTTAACATCTAAAAGCAAAAGCTTTATTATGATGTGAAGAAGATGTTCCACTTTCTATTGACTTTTATGAATTTAGCAAATGAATAAACCGAAAATTATTTTTTAATCCTCACTATGGAAAAAGAATTGGCTTCGTTTAATTAACAAATGCACCATAAAATTTTACAAAATACGAAGCTCTAACTCAATTCAGACTTAACAATATATAATTCCATTATAATTTCATTTTACCTAATTATGCATGGTCTGATGTAAGCGAAGCATTTTGAGGATGCGATTGGCCTACTCATATAGTCGAATATTTAAATATCAATTTAAAAAAAACCTTTTTGAGTCCAGAATTAACAAGAGGAAAGCATGCAAGTTGATATGGTGAAGCTAATGTTCATTCCAACATAAACTTAATTTGATTAGAATATCATATAAAGAAAATTAAACTTGTAGATTATCCTGTAAGTTATGAAAACGTTGATCCTACAATTCTCAAGCCTGATTACTTACTGTCAAAATATTAGAATTCGTACGTGCATTCTTGGGATTTTTATATGAGTATTTATAATAACACAATTTAAAAATATTTCCTTAAATTATATGACTATAAAGCTATTATATCTATTTTATTAAAAACTATTAGTTGTAACAAATAAAATCCTAATCATAAAAGTAAGAAACAGTGAAATTAAGCAAATTTTGAGTAAAGTTAAAATATTATTTTATATACTTTCATCTCTTATCTTTTAACTTAGATTCTACCTTACGTTATCTCTTTATATATAATATAGAAGTAAAATTAAAAATATTTATCAGCTTATATCAATCTACATCTCCGATAAATAGCAACATTACAATTAAACTTAAAATATTACTTAGTACATATATACATATGGGCATATTAATTGCCTGTCAAAAGGGCTTCAAACCTTCTTAGAGAAAAAGAGAAAACCAGAGGCATCTCTTCTTTAGATTATGCTTTAGCTTTAACTAAGCCAACTTTCTTAATTAATACTAAAAGAGGAGAAAAATAACTGAAAAACATTAGCCAAGCAACTCTTCCATCCATTTACCAATAAAAACAAGAAACATTTACACCTCTCTACGACTTAAACTAAAATACCTTCAAAAAGCAAAAATTAACGGCAGAAGGGACTAATATAAGAAATGTACTACAAATAACTAATAGAGTAACCTAAACAAAGAATAAGTCCTTGGAATGGACTAGAAGCAAACATAAAAAATGATTTTCCTACTAATTATAACTGCCATAGAACTATAAAAAGAGTTGAATAGCTCCAGAAAAGCATCAAATTTCATGCTACGTACTTAAATTTTCATATATTCTGCAATAATTCCAAGGAATAGTATGAAACTAAGATGGAAGAGCTAGATTAAGATATACGAGTAATAGAAAAACAAATCGAAAAAGTCTTTATGAAGTAGAAAAGGTAAGCAAAGACCATAAACAAGAATGAAGAAAATAGAAATTGTCTAATATAAAATGGAATAATAACAATCCTAAATGATCAAAAAACAAGAGCGAAAACTTTCAAGAAGAAATATTACATCTGTAGTAGCACATGACACATCTGTAGAAATTTTAAGTAATATATTATGATTTACAAGAAGATTTGGTAACCTACATTTTACAAAATAAGCGACAAAAAAACTATGGAAGAAGAAATTTAATCAATAGATGTAGCATAAACCAAGATTTAAACAAGTTTTAGACTAGGAAATCCAGGAACTTTATCGCTAATTATGAGGAGAGCATTTTTAAAAGAAATATTTACTTTCTTAAAAGCTTTTAATTTGATTTGAATGCATATATAGATAGTTAAATCTTCAATTTAAGAATAGTCAGAAGGTATAATATAATTGCTTTTCTATAAAACAAGAAGGATGACATATGGCTTTCCTCCTTTTTATATTCTTAGTTAAGAATTTTATTTTTCTTTCAGATTTTATCACTTCACAATGAGAAGAATTCTGTCATTCTTTACTTAAATTATTAACAGTTAATATTTTCCAGGTATTTCTTCTTATTTATTTCTATTAAGGGCATTCCGTCACAAATGTTAAGTACTCTTGTAAATATAACATCTTATCCTTGTTCTAGGAAATGTCTTTTCTTTTTTCTCTATTCCCATGGAAGTTCCTTATATGAAGTCTTCTGGCAGTTTTATTCTATTAATAGGAGTCTTTAATCTAATTATACTCAACTTTTTTCGCCTTGCTCTCTCATTATTCCAATATCATTCTCTAACCCTGTTATTCGATCATAAACTCCGGTTTTAGGTCTTCGATCTACCATATGAACTTCATCATCATTTGCACGCTTAATTAGGTTCTGACTTATTTAAAATATTTCTTCCTTCTATGAATTTAAGTTCTCTTCAAGTTTTTTTATTTTTTATAAGTTAATATATTAACTGTATCACCAATTAAGAGTCTATTTGTTCTTTACATGATATCTAAATGAAAATTATTAGGGTCTATAACCTAATGATAAATATTTTCAAATTTTTAATTATTATTATAGAACTAATGTATGAAATTATTTGCTCTTTTTTCTGAGCATTTCAACCCATTTCGGAAAATCAATTTTCCTCCGTGGTCAGGATATCCTCTCCATTCAATTATTTTCTGCTATTCAGATTATGGATAAAATCTTCCTTTTTTCTTGTCCATCTTTCCTAGAAAGGTACATTATATTTTTCTAAATTATTAAGTTTTCTTTCTTGTCAGTATCTCTCTTGACAATATGCTTTCTATCTTCTTTACTTTTTAAAAACAGTTAACATTGTCAATATAAATGTTTTTAACTTCTATAACAGTAGCATTTCTTCATAATTGCTTTAGTTAGTAAATCCAAGTGAATAAATGCAGTGTTCTAGCTCCATTTTATCTCAAATTTCCTTTTCTTCTCGTTTGTATATTTTGAGTTTCAAATGCAATTTTTAGCTGATTTTATATAATGTTTTCAAATATATTTCCTAATTCTGTCTACTTCTACTATTAGGTCTAAGTTTAATTGCTCTAGTTTAGAGATATGCTTTAAGGCATTTTTCTTAAACCTTGAATCTTGATTCTATGCTCTTTGCTAATTCAAATTTTCCATTAGTGTTTTATTATCTTTTTTAGTTTCTTAAACTCTTCCTAGAGGTCCAGCACCAGTTTAATCAGCTAATCATAGCTTATTTGTTGATCGGTGGTGAAATTAGAGGTTTCTGAGCGAAAGATATTTTTGGGCTATTTCTTGGCCTCTCTTCGGAAAAACGAGCCTCGATTTGATGAACAACCTTCTTATCATATTTTCCTTTGTCCTAGAAATGCTTTGATATCGCTTACTCGTACTTTTTGGAAGCAAGAAAATAAAGAAAGTCTTTGCTTATTCTTCTATGTTTTCCATTTTTTAAAGGTTTATTATTTTAATGATTAATATAAAAAATGGCACCTAAGAAATAATTCACCTAAAACCAATCTCCTAGCTAGCAATAAGATACCTTGATTGAGATTTATTCATTATAGGCTGAGAACAAAAGACTGTTAGATGTAGTGCAGCTAATTCAGCAAGCAGAAAGCCTAGATATTAAGTTTAACTAACTTTATAATGATAACAAATCCACTATACAAAATTAAACTTGAAAGCTTCTACACATCTATTAATTAAGGAATTAAAAGGCTAGAGGAATATATATCAAAACTAGAAATTTCAATTAAATAAGCCACGAACAATTTATGATTAAAGCCATGCATTATCCAATGAAGATTAAACAATCAAACTTAAATTTTAATCTAACATTAAAAATTAGACAATTAATTAAGTAATAAAAAGAAAACAATTATATGCTGATTCTGTAGATTTAGGGCACGTTAAAAATGTTGGAGATGCCAAAAATTACAAAAAAGAAGAACCGAGCAAATGTTTGGAAAGGACTAAGATTGAAATAAATACCAACGGTAAAGAAAGGATATATTAGTATCCATCGTATGCTATTCAAAAATAAGCCTTGAGAAGAATGAGCGATTTCAATGTCTTTTAAATAATTATAGAGACTTTTTATAAACTAGCATGTGATAAGCCAAGTAAAGGCGACTCCACACTAATAAATTATGTTATGATATAAAAAATTTTAGACTATTAAATGAAACTTAAATAATAGATTAGTGATATATAATTAATCTATTTTCTACCAATTAGTTGATACAATTTGTTTGCGTTAGTTACATTTCATCATTATTTTTAATATAGACTTTTCATATTTATCTATCTAAATAGCAACCTTGCTTGCTTTCATTTTAGCAGATTTTTAGTTCCATTATAATCAGTCTACTATCTAACTATACTAACACACTTATTGCAAACAAAAATATATTACTAAATAATAAAATTACTCCAAAGAAATAAACTCTCCAACAAACCTAGGAAGTCTTAGTAGGAAGTTACCAACAATTTTTTATTTCTTTAGTTAGAGAAATAAAAATTAGCAAAGCTTGCTAATGATCTTTATTAGCGAACTTAAGATTTCCTAAAATATATGGAAATTTTTAAATTTAAAAAATCTATTTTATGGTGTGAATTAGCTCAAAACCGTCATCGTGGTAAACTTAAAGGAGTTCCTATAGACAGAATAAATCGTGAGGAAAATTTAAAATACTAGAAACTGTAAGCCAAAACAATCCTAATTACTCAATGACCCATACAAAATAGAACAAAAATCCATAACAAAATATACTCTCTTCCAAAGAGTAACGATATGCTAATATTGCAAGCGACTTGGACACTAAAAAGAAATTGCTGCCAATTTAAGCAAAAATGAAAGAGAATAATAGAAATTAATGGGAAAACTTATTTAAATTTTATTCCAATCAAGAAGGTTTCTTTAAAGGAAAAGATCTAAGTAAGTAAAGAAATTTCAAATTTCTAAAAAACAATTAATGAATTAAATAGAAAATAATTGGGATTTTACTTATAGGAAAAAATCATGAAAAATGGTATTAAAATCATCGAAATTCATGACAGAGAAGTTTCAAGCAAGTTTGAAGTGAATACTTATTCTTATCAGTAGGTTAAAATGCGGTACATCAAATAAAGGTGGCAAATTATGTTATGTTATGAAACATTTTTTTTGAATATATTTACTTAAAAATTTTCAATCCATTTTATATCTATCTTGGTTTAGATTATAATAAGACAATTAAAAATTTGAATCAAATTTTCTATTGATAATTAGCTAAAATAGCATTTATTTTATAGCAAACTTATTTATGAAGTGCTAATGAATCCATTCTTTTTAATCAGGTTTATAATAATTTCTCTCAAACCTCTATTAATTTCCTTAATTTTAAGTCACTAAAAGTTCTAGCTATTCTAAAGAAAACTTTTAAAAGAACCGTCTATAAAGTGACTCGATGGCTCTCTCATCCTTAAGCAAAGATCCATAAAAAGATGCACTTTAGTACTTCCATACAATTTTTTAATGTTTTTAATCCCAAGTGAAACTCACCTTCTTTAAAGATCAGCCTTTTAGCTTACTTCTTATAACATCTACTGATAGTAAGATAGATCTCTATATACAGTAATAGCTAAGACCAGAACAATTCTGATTTATCTTGAATCTCTTAACCTCATTATTGAAAAATGAAAATTTCTTAGGGAAATGATTTCACTCTGATATCCTTATAAATCTTTACCGCTAACTACTGAGTATCATTGCTAAAAAAGCTCGCTATGCTTCTAAATAAAAATATTACTTGATTAAATATTTTCAGCTTAATTGCCTCCCAATTTCTAAATTTAATATATATCTACCATGCAAGCAGTGCAAATAATCCTTTTATTAAAATCATAATAGTAAAAATACTAAGATGCAAAGAAACTTAAATATAAAATTATTATATAAAATTTAAAAAATATTAATGTCGGCCGGGGTTGGGAGAACTAATAGGTAATCTGATACAGTGTATACTGCATTGCGAGTAATCTCTCAGTAATTTCATCACGGGGAAGGGCGAAAAAGCTTGAAGAGACAAGCCTAACTTGCCAGAAGGTTTTTGCTAGCAGTATGAACGCTAGACTGACGGGCCATTTAATATTCTCAATTACTAATTTTTATTTGGATCTTATTCAAGAAGACTGGATCATTTGATTTAAGAATATTGAATAATTTTTAATAAGTAGATTTCCCATTTATAGAAGTTGATGTGACTCATTGGATGGCTTGAGTAAAAATATGAAATGTGAAAACGCTTTTTTTAATATTAATATTGAAGGAGATGCTACATTATCTATAATTATTTATTTATTATTTTTGCATTAAATTAATTTAGGGTGCTTGAGTAAATTTCTTCATTTTAAATTTAAATTTTTTTAAGTAATAAATATAAAATTTTAGTGATATATTAAAAAATAATTATTTTTTATACATTTTTAATCTTAAATTTTAGCTAAATTTTTACCATTTTTATTTTGCTTATCTTTATTAATTTATCGATATATTTAAATAGATTTTAAAAAGAAACAGAACTTTTAACAACACTAAAACAGGAAAATCTTCTAAAAAGATTTAAAATTTCTTTAATTATAATGGATTAAAGCGAAATATAAGATTGATAAGACGAACATTAATTATTTGAAAATTCAGAAAAAATCCTATAGAAATATTATTGAGAGGACTAAAAGATTTGATATTTAAAAATAGATTACTCATTAAGGAAGAGAAAAATTAATAACGGCTGCGCTTGAGAAACAAGGTTAATCAACATAAGAAATATAAAATAAATTATAATTAAAAATATGGAAGGTCTTAAGAAAGGCTTCTACACCACCTCCTCCAAAGTCTAAAAGGAGGAGAGGAAGCAGGAAGTTCTAAAGACTAAAACTCAAACCTAGACCCTCTAATAATAACATTCTCCCCAGAAGACCTAAAAATAACTCTAAACAACTCCTCCCAGACAGCCTCAGAAACATAGCCATGCTACTACCTCAACGGAAAATCTTCCAAAGAAGCAGAAGATAAGCAACTTTCAGACGCAAATTCGGAACTTCTCACCATATATGGACCTCGGTGAGATAAACAAGGAACAAATACTCGGAATGGCTAAAGAGGAAATGGCTAAATTAATTATAGCGTTAATTAACCATAACTAAGACCTAGAGAAATAGGTTATGGAGCTTGCCCAAGAACAACAATGACACCTGGACGACGAGGAGATGCATGCTCCTAGAAACAAAAACTAAGCTGCCATGAATATTCGAATTGACGAATTCGACAGCTATATGATATGAACGAGAACATGCACATCAAGTTAGAGAAAATTGAAAAAAATATTAACCTTAAAATGGAGAATATCAAGAATGATATCAAGATCTAGACAGCACACTCCGTTCCAATGGAGTTGGAAGAGGTCTAGAATAAACAAATCGAATTAACTAAAGAAAGATACTTTAAGAAAAAATGCTTTATCTGTGGAAGAATAAACCATCTCTGAAGGAAATGCAGATAAATAAAAGAGATTCAAAAGAAAATTTGAAACGAACTAACCTAATTCTACCCAACTAGCAGTGGGAATATTAATAGGAAGAAAAGCAATATTCGGAGCAATCCACTGCGAAGACTTGAAAGTGACTGGAGGAACAGACCACCAAGAGTTCAAGTACCTATCAGTTGGATAGGGAGTAGGAAACTATTAAGAAAACAATCCCTTCTGTGAATAACTTAAATTAAATTTAATAAAATAAATTGGAATAAAGAATAACTTAAATTTAATAATAAATTCAGATAAATCTATTTTATTTTTAACAGAATCAATCAGATCCTATGGAAATAGAAAATGAAACTTAATTTAAAATAAAAAGAAAACATTAATTTAAAATAGTCAGTAAATTTATGTTAAATGATTGATACAGGAATAACGGTTTAAAAGAAGAATGGAATGCCACGTGTGCAATAAATAATACCGTTGAAAATAATGTTAGTAGTTAAACGTAATATAAGAAAATAATAAATAGATATTCATAAAAACTATTTTGGATATATCCAATTTAAAGCGGGAAGATCTATAGAAAAATTCTTTGATTCAAATTTTAATCCTTGAATAAAGAGCAATTTTGATTACTATATACAAGTGAAAAACTATTCAGAATATAAAAGGATAATGCACTAATGAAATACTACATTGTCTGCCTAAGCCTTCAGATTTTTACCAAGTTAATGGAGAAAAGCTGATAGAGTAGGTCAGATGGATAATTAATAAGACTTTAACAAAATTTTTTAACCTTTTTTAAATATTTTTAAAAACATTAGAAGAATTTATTTCAAAAATATATTTAATTTAAAATTTAGTTAGCTCTAAGATTTTATTATTGTTTTATTTATTGAAATTAAAAGAGATTTTCTAATATCTTATATAGAATTTGATTACTTTTTATATTTATACATGCCTTTTATAATTATAAATCTAAAGTTTTATAGTTACTACTTTTTTATTTATATTTATGATTATGCTCTTATTTACATTTTATATCAAAATTAAAACTTCAAATCATTGATTTTATTGTAAAAATATAAAGACTTACATAATTCTTAAAGCTAAAATGATCAAAAATAAGTCTAAATTTTCTTTAAACATTAGCAAAGAATAGCGTAAATTCCTTAAGAACGTAAAAGATGTTTCTAATATAATTTCAACCTTAGATATAATTGTTATTCATAGCTATTATAATTTCCTTAATTGATTAGAGTTAATAATTTCAATGCGAATTAGATTTAGATATGATTATTTTAATTGAAATAAAGTATCAAACTAAAGATAAAATCTACATAATATTAAATTGCTATAATGCAATATATAAATGTTTTTCTATACTTTAAATTAAAAAGTAAGGATGAAATATTTTAAACGACAATGAGGTTAATTTTTATATTTCGAGACTATTTAACTTAAACAATTTAAATTTATTTAAATTTAGGTTCAGATAGAAGTTTTCAATTAATAAAAGGTGATTTTAAAATAAATTAAAATGTTTGGTATAATATTTAATACATTGCCTTCTTTTGAGTCTACATTTTTATTAAAATCAAAATACAAAATAGTTTTTAAATTTATAAAGATACTATTTCTAACAAAAGATTGCTTAGCCAAAGTTTAGTTAAATTCATTTTTAAAGTTATCTTTAGTGAATATTTAATTAATTTCTTTTATTATCTTCTATTATGAATCTACTTTATAAAAGTAATATTAACTAATTTTCTCTAAATCTATTTAGCTGATTTTTCTACTTTATCTGTCTTTATATTTTCTATTATTAATTAGCAAACTATTTTAAAATCATTTTTATAAATCATTTGAGATATTTCTTTATTTCATTATCAAACTATAGGAAGAATTATTACCTTCTTTTTTCTCATTAAATAGGAATCTATTATCTTTTGTAGGTTGAATTATACAAGATTTTATTAGAATAATTAGTTACATAGCTTATTTAAAATTTAGAATTTCTTTAGTCTTTTATCTTTCTTCTACTAGATTAAGTTATTTATTTTAAATAAAATCTATAAGATATTAACTCCTTAAATAGGTTTTAATTATGGAATAACGAATTAAATACTCTTAAGAAAAGTTGTAGTGAACATATTATGTCTATTTGATATTCAAGAAATCTGAGAAATCGTAGTTGAGATATATTAATTAATTAATTTAGATTTAAAGTCTTAATTGATATGTATTTATTGAATAAACAAGTAGCATTTAATATAAAAATATTTATATACAAATTTAATTTAAATAAACCATTTTATAAAGAATTTAACTATATATCTACTTTCTTTTTATTCTACTCCTTTAATCCTTTATTTGAGGAGTAATTAAATAAGATCCCACTAACATTTTACATTTTTGCTTTCATGTGAACTAAGTAAGAGTTTACTTAAGATAGATTTTTCCATCTTTATTTTTTAATTTCAAGGATGAGACATATTAATAAATAAGCATAACTAGAAAATGGAAATGAATCCTATCTATCTACTTGACATTTATCCAACTTAAATTCAATTGACTTATAAGCGATTAAAAGGATTTCGCACCTCTTTTGGTATTTTTTTGTCTATCATCACATATGTTCTATTTATCCTTGCATTTGTCAATATGGGAAAAGATATGTTTTAAAGAACTAATCCAAATGTGCTTCAGTAAGTATTGAAATAGGAGCATCGTCCTTGACAGCACATTGGTAGGAACAATTTTACTTTTTCTTTTACATTAACTAACGATACTAACATTATTTAAGTTCCTCCTTCATATTTCACGTTTGAAGTGGGATATACAATTTAGAATCCCTAAAATATTACCAACTATCCTATTCCAATAAAATAGTGCAATGTAAGCTATTTTAAAGGATATGAAGATTAATTCAGCAATCCTAATCCAGCTTTAAATATCACTTAATGCTTTGATTTAGATTATTTTGAATTAGGAGGATGATGAACTGAAGCTTATCTGAGTACTATTTATATAAAGGTTAAAATGTGCTAGAACTCATCAGATTCAGATATAATATGTGCCCCTTTGAGCGAAATTCAGAAGTTGGTAGCTAGCAACCTTTATTTTGGCATATATTCAACTGAGAAAACTATTGATATTTCAAACTACGAAACTCCTATTAAAAGCAATCTTAACCTTTTATATTGGACTATCGATATATATACCTACAAATATACCAATCTTTTCTTTAAACCTATAGAAATTATTACTGATGATGGTTTTTTGATGGAGCATAGTTATACCATAAATGATGTTTAAGTTGAAATAGACTAGGTAGACCTGACTACTAACTATTTTCTTTAAAATCCTAGCGTTTTTATGCTAAATATTTATTCCTCTAATAGCATCCTTTAATATAAAAGAAGATACAAGAAGATCTAAGACGTAATAGCTCAAATAGGAGGTTTACTAAATATTATCCTAATATCATGCTCATTTCTTGTTAGACTATATTCACATTATGCATTTGCATATAAGTTCATAAACGATATTTTTGATGTTGATGAGTTTGAAGCAAATATAAATCAAAAATCAAAGGCAAAAGCTATATTGCATCTAAAAGAAGCATGTAAGGAGTCCAACTGGACTAGTAGCAACCCTATAGTTAGTTCATCTCGTGAATAAGACTTTTCAAAAAAGAATATCAAATTAAAGAAAATTCGCAAAAAAAAATAAAAGCATAAAACTAATCAAATTATCCCTCTTTCTTAAAAATAAGGAAACAAAAATATCGATGAATACGAAAATTAAAAATAAGATAAAGCAAATTAAGTAGCTGAAAAGTAATATAAGCATGATGAATCTAAATAAGCTTCTGTTAATAAATTTGAGACAAACGTTAGTATTGACGAAATTATGCCTTTAAAAAAGGCTCCTGACAACTCTCCAAATTAAAATATGCCAGAAGAAGAAAAAATTTCAAATTTCAAAAAGTTAAAAGAAGCAGAAAGTGTTCTCTCCCCTAGTGGTTGTGTTTTTGTTTCAGAAGAAACTGAGCTATCTAATAAAGATAAATTATTATCAATCAATAATATTTAGAGTTAAATAAGCTCACAAAAAAATTCAAATTATGCTATTAATATTAAACAAGATTCTTAGCTTTAAATCCCAAAATCTAAAAGCTATATAAATCTATTAATGACAAATGAAAAGAAATTAGATTATCTAAAAAACAAAGCAAAAAACTAGGATCACTTTAAGATTAACTATTTTTAGTATTACTTCTACAAAATAATGAAACTATGTCAAAGGCAAAATAAAGAAGCTTAACATAATAGCAAAACTATGAAGAAAATAGAAATTTTTGATAAGGCGTAAGAAATGATACGGGATTATTTGGAAGCTGATAACCTGGTTAAAAAAATGATCGAAGTTGAAAAGTTGAAGAAAATTATCTTCAATGAATAATAACTAATTGTATTTAACTATATATCCAAGCCAACAATTAAAACGTAGGAAGAAGAGCAAAATAATCCAAATTAATTCTCCTTATCTCCTACTTTAAAAATTAAAAAAGCCAAACATTTTAAAGATCTAAAGATCAACTAGGAATTGGACAAAGTTCTTGAGTTTTGCAATACGGTAATCAATGAAAATTCTTAAGATCCAATAGATATAAAGCTCTTTAAAATGATAGATAAAGAAATTCTTGAATTTGTGGAAATTTAGGAGAAATAATAATGAAATATTTAAAAAATTTCTAATTTTAGCTATAAAATTTTTAAATATACTAATTCCTTTTATCATTCAGCAGTAAAATTTTTAAGGCCTATTTCTATTTTATTTTTATAAATGTGCTATATTAATAAAAATTTACATAAGCTTGAACTCTAATTAAAAAATGCTAATATTTTGCTAAATAAAGACAACTATTCTTAAATAATTTCTCTATTATACTTAGTTAAGACTATATATAATGCTTATAAAATTAGAATATAAGCCAATTTTCTTAAGGAGATATTCTATATTGATGTATAGTGAAATTCACTTAAATTAATTTTAAGATATTGATTCTTAAGATAGTTGTCTAGATATAAATAATTTTATATAAAGAATCAGAATATAAATAATCATCATGGAGCTTCTTTATTTAACATTAGCAGTCTTTTAATTTCTTAATTTTTGATTACACCAGATCATATTTATTATATTAATTTTCTTTATAAAATTTCCGTTTATTGATGTATATTGAACTAAGGAAAAGCTTTATTTATATAATTTGATATAATATATTTATAAATTTTAATTATATTAAATCCAATTTTACCTTTTTGAAATATTTATTTGTTTATATTTCTGCTTTTTAGTATTTTAGTATTTTAAATAACCAAAAGTTTTTGTCTTGATATCTCTAAATTTCACTTCCTTAAGCGAAGCCTTTTAATGAATAATAATAGTTTCTAATCTCATTTTTAAGATTCTAAATTACATTATTATTTTATTGTTTTTATTAACTTATATACAAAAGTAGAAAAATTAAGATAAATTTATTCTTATCAAAAGCAACTAAGAATATAAGGAATTTTGCTATTTTCAAATAAATTAATGCTTGATATCTAGATAAGAAATATATTAATGCAGCTTATTCCTAATGCTATCTTAGGATTTTTTTAATAGTTTTATTTTGATGAAATAAGAGGATTCTATTAAATGATGAATATTTTGCTTATCTTTCATATATGATGAATTCTATTTTTTCTAATTGTCTGAAAAAATTAAATGTTTATAAATTATCTAAGCCTAAATAAAGTTAAAGAAATTGTGATAAATCCCAAGTAGCAAGTTGCTTAATTTTATTGTGAAAACATAAATCAGAAACAGTTTCTAGGTATTTAATAAGTATTTTAATTTTTTGTTAATTTTAGTATGGGAAATTTCTTCAAGCGAATTTATCTCTAAATATAAGATAACTATATAATAAATTTAAAATATTTTGATAAATTTGATATTAATAGTAATTAAACATCAATAGGTTTATTTAGTAGATACTTATTTCATATTTTTATAGATAAATTTAAATTATATAGTTTGATATTGTTATTACTATACATGGATTTTAGTTGTTTTATTAGTTTTTTGAATATTCTTTTATTATGCTATATCCTTAATTTGCTATTATTGTAACATTAAAAAATCTAAATATATCATTAAGGTAAATTTAAATTAGAGTTATTTTACAAAATTAATACATAAGTTTCCTGAAAAATATTAGTTTTTAGAATTTGACTAATAAAAACTGATCTTTCTGTGCTTTATTTTGAATTTCGAGTAAGTGTTACTTTTAATTTCTACTTATATTAGTATAACTTAATTTAAGTTATGCGATATCTCTTACATAGTTATTAGGAGATTTTCTATAGAATCTAGTATTAAAAAATGCAAAATGAGAAGTTTTTTTTGCTTTAAAAATGAAATTTATATTGTCAACTTCTGTAAACTAAAACTCTCTATCTTTTTGAATATTTTTGGATCTCTCATTCGTTCCTGTTAACATATGCCTAATATGAATTAAAAGATATTTCTTCTAAATTACAACATTTGAATGAAATATTTTCCTTTTAATTATTCTATTTTTCATTTTTGCATTGTATCTATGCTACAAAAATTAAAAAAAAATTAATTGATTATTAAAGCATAAATTATCTTTCTTGTTATGGTCATAGACATAAATTCAAAATCAACATTTAATATCTTAGTTAAGGTAATTTAGTTTCTAATTTTATCAATTAAATTATTTTATTCTTAATATTTTATTAAGGAAACTCTGATCTAAACTAGTTTACTTCTACATTCTAAAAATTAGACTTTTCTAACTATTCATTTATGTTCTATTTAATAGAAATAAACTAAAAGGATTGAGAATCTTTAGATTTATTTAATATAAATTTTTCTTTATTTGATCTATTCACTTATTAATTTTAGATCTTATTCTTTAACTATTTCCTGGTACTTTTCTCTTCATCTAAATTAATTTTTTTATTTCTATTTAAAAAATTATGTATTTTTGCTAATTTCCTTTAATTTAATGTAAGGTTTTGATTATTTAATTTTTGATATAAAAATTGTATAAAACTAAGTTTAAAAGTTAGAAATGTATATCACTAGAGATAAAGCATTTTGATTTTATATTAATATTACTATCCTCATACATATAAAAATAAAAATCAGTTTTAATAGCTAATTATCTTTCAAATATTTTATTATTTATCTCTTATTTATTTTAAAATAGCTAATTTAACTTTTCAATACAAGCTTTATTGCTTAAAATTTCCATCCCTAAAATGCTATATTTTAGTATCTATCATTAAAGTAAAAGTTCTATAAGTATAAAATAATTTAATTTAGTGTATTATTATAAAAGCTGTTATTGAAATTACAAATCTAATAATTATTAAAATGTTGCTAATATTATTCATTTATTCTTTTTATCAGTATATCGCTTTACTTTATTAGCAATTTTTTCTTGTTTATTTTATACCTTATTTAAATGCATAACTACTTTGATAAATTTAAGATTATTTAAATAAGTTAGGTAAAACTTATTATTGTAAAGAAATAAAACCTCACTAATAAGACAAAATTTTGGTATTTTATTCATCTGTAATTTGAGTTTCTATGTCTATTATCTATAATTTTTCTTTTACTTCACTTTAGTTAAGAAGAAATTCGTTTAGTAAGACTTAATAAACAATTATATTTTAAATGCAAACTACCTAATAATTTTAAATTATCTATTTAATTATTTCAACTGATAATATCAAATATTTTACTTTACCCTTTTATGTATGACTATAAAAGCTTAAAATTATAAACTTATTTTTGATAAATTGTTTATTTTAATGAGTACTTTGTTGCTTTTAAATAGTTCGCTGTCTAGAAATTAACTATGTTTCTATGTCTACTTGTTGAGATAATTCTTAATAATAACTTATGTATTCTTGTTCTGCTTGGCTTCAAATAAATATGCTTAAAATATTTATGTTGCTTGTCTTATTCATACTTAAGTATATAGAAGACTGAATAATTAAGGATAAAGAATTTATTTCCTTAAATCCTACATAGGTTATTTTATATTTCATTGTATATTCTTTATCTGCATTTTCTATATAATTCCTTATTTTAAGGTAAAATTAAGATACTTATTGCTAAGATTTCCATCTAATAAGTCTTCCTGCTGAAGAAACATGTTATCTGCTTGATGATGATATTTATAGTTATAAATTTTGTCTATAAAATAAAATAATCGAAATATAAAATTTGCTTCTTTATTAGCTCATAAAGCCTTTATGATAATTTATAATGTTCCTATACTTTCAGATTGTCTTAATTGAAAAGTTAATCTAATATATTTAAAGTAAAACTACCTTAATCAATTTACTTAAGTTTATTAACTCAGATGTTTTATTTTTCTCTGTCTGTATTTTTTGAAATAATATTAGGAACTAAACATTTTGATTATTTATAAATTGCTATATTGTTATATTAATTTCACTTCCTCAAGTACACTAAATGAAGAAATTTCCTTTAACTAACCTAATTATTTTATCCCCTCTATAATTAATTGATGCAAATATAACCTGCATATTATAACAGATAAGGTAATTAGTCTCAATCTTAAATTATTTCAATAGCCTTTCAACATTTATTAAATGTAATAATTAGTTTACTTAGCAAGCTTTATGCTATAGAATCAATTTGAGCTATTTTTCTTATAAAAGCTATTTTATAATGTTATATTCTTATTTCCATTTACATTTTATATTTTCCTTATTTATTTCCTAGCTTCAATCTAAATTTTACTAAAAGCAACCAGATTAAAGATTATTTTTAATTTAAAATTAAATTAAAATGCTTATTTAAGTTTTATGGCTACAAATGTTTTCTCTCTTATAAAAATTATCTAGAATGCTTCTTTCTTTTTGCAAGAGATTATTTATTTTTAATTAGGAAGAAAATAAAATGCATTTACTAAATATACATAATCCTTTCTTTATTTATCTTCCTTGTATCTTTTAATTTTTCTGATGTATAAGATTGCTTATTTTAGTTCAAATTCATTTTAACAAGAGAGTTATAACCTCCTTAGATTTGGTATTATGATATTCCTAAATTTTAAATTAAAAATATAAAATATTTGATTAACCACTTTAAGATTTCTAACGATATATAATAAGAAAGAAGGCTAAAGGAATATATAAATGGGATAATATATTTTGAATAATTTTTATAATGAAAGTATATTAAAAATGATAAATTTATTCTTATTGAGGTTTAGCACATAGAGAAGTTATAGATTTTTAAGAAGGGGAAAGGCTTAAAGATTTATTACTATATATACTTTAGTTTAGATAAATATTAGTATATTATTACTAAAATCAATGCTTTATAAGCATTTTAAAAATTTTGCAATCTTAGATTGAAAACTATAAAAGATATACAAAATGATAGTAGATTGCTATTTATTGAGAGGAAAAGTTTAAAAAGATATAATATTTTGCTAGTTTAATAGGAATAAATTTACTATAAAAATAACTTTTTAACCTTACACAAACTTTTGCTATTGAGATATTTTTTGAGATATTTTCATTGGAAATATTCTCGAAGAAGATAGCTAAGTGGCTGTTTCATTTGCTATTATCGATATGTCATGATTTTCAGGATGAACTGCTACTTTTTTATTAACTATTCTTGGCTTTACAATTTCAGGCATAATTTTTTATTCCTCTATTTCTTATATATCTTCTTCCATCTCTTCTTCACTGAATGGAAACTTCTCGTTACAACAGAAACAAACGGTTATCCCCAGAAGAGCAAATGTCAAGCCTGCTATTATCAATGCTAAGTAATGTTTAGCTCCATATTTCTGATCATCTTAATTGCTCTTTTGTTCATCACCAGTTTCTTCGTTTTCATTTTCTTTCTAGTTTTCTTCTTCATTTTTTTCTTCCTCATAAGGGTGCAAGCCGGAAAAGTTTTAGGTTTTTAACAAATCTAAGTAATAGTTAACATCTGAGTTACTGGTCTTAAGATAATAGAATATTTTGAAGTACTCATAATTCCATAAGCAGTCAAGATTATTTTTATCGATTGAGATAATTCAGTTTGCAGCTTACATAAATATTATATATAAGCATGGATTTTTCTTCATGGTGCATATTTGATAGTAGAACTCTCCAAAAAGGCTATCAAATGTTGAAGCTTCGCATAAACCATATTATTACCCAAAACAATTGCAATAGTTTGAAGCACATTCTCCGTTATTTTTACATTTTTCCCCTCATTTTTTTCCTTAAGAATTTTCCTCTTTTCTAATTTTTTCGACAGTTTAATTGCAAAAATCTGGAAATTACTCATAGAAGGATACTAAGCAAACATTATTAACTCACTACTAATAAAGTTCTTATCCAGTAAGATTTTTTTCATTAGAAGGCTCGCCAGCACATGATATATTTTATTGAAAAGTCTAATCAATTAATTAAGATCCATCACATTCATTAGATGCACAGTTTGAAGAAATATTTTAAATGGCGTAAACTAAGTTATCATCCTTCTAGATGCAGATATTGGCTTCCAAAAATTAGGAATCATCAGTACATACAATAATAGGGCAATCTTTGAATTGACTATTAGCGTTAAATGGACAATTATGTATCAATATATCATCAATACTTTATTTTAAATTTAATTTAAACTCTATTAAATATATTTATTATTTAAATACTTCTTAATTAGCTAATTCCTTACTTTTACCTTTACTCATCACTTTTATTCTTTAATGCTATGAGATATCGAAATAACCTTATGAATGTCGCTAAGAGCATTTTATCCTTTTATTTTTCTTTGGCTTTTATAATTTATGCAAAAAACTTATTTATAGATGTTTGTTTTCATATTTGAAAGCTAATGTTTATGAAGTTCAAGGAGATTTTATAAGAGATTAAGATAATATCGGCATTCATTTTAGATCTTTAACCCTTAATTATGAGTCATACTGTTAATTTTGATTCTCTTTAATATTCAGTTTTTACCTTGAAACTAATTGAGCTAATAGAAATTAGCTTAATAGTGATAAAATATTAGATTTTAGTGTATTAAGGGAATAGAGACTTTAATTTTATGTATAGTCTTAAATATTTAAGTTCTATCTTTTTATAATTAGAATGAAATGTAAAAAATCTTCAATCATTTAAAAGTGAAGAGAGAGGAAAATTTACTAAGGTTGAATAAGTTATTTAATTATATAAGCTTCTTATTTATCTTCCATCAAGTTTAAATCACTTTTATACTAACTAAATGATTAAGAAAATACTCTATTTAATACTATTTATTTAATAAAAGCTAATTAGCATTGTTTTATACTTTATAGATTAAAACTTATATCAATCAATTTAAATAGATTACTTAAATACCTTTATCATAGTAGAGTAGTAAGTAATAAAATAATAATAACAGTCTTCTATAAAATCTGTTCACTTGCTTATATTTTCTAGCAGTGCTAGTTTGGCTTTTATTGAATCGATGTACATGCTACTTACTTGCTGATTAGCCTAAAGACTCTCATTTTTTACTCCCGGTATATTTTATAGCTTTAATTCTTATTTACGAGCTTAACTTTCCAAAAAATTTGCTTTTTTCTTAATTTTTTCCATCATAGTCAATTTATCCACCTTTGGATTTTCTAGAAAAGATTGCCATTATACTCTTTCAACTGATTTATTTCTAGGTCTACTGATCTATCTTTTTTCTTTTTCAAGTTTAATTTCATCCAAATAATTTTTATATTTTATTTAATTGGCTTCAGGTAAAGGCTAACTTTCTGGCTTACGCTTTAAGGTTTTTTATTTATGCTAAAGGATTTTTTATTTTTCTTCTGAAGTTAGTTCTCTTCACTATCCGCCTTCTCTATTTATTATAAAACTTACTTCTTTTTCATATTTTCAACAGAAATTCAATCTTTAGCTTCCTTTTTTATTTCATTTAATCTTGCTTCTCTAGGCCTAGTAATATTAGTTTCATTTAGCTTTTCCAGTTCTAGTTTCTTGTTTACACTTGGTATTGGAGCGTACATGCTTTTAACTAATTCTCCATAGCGATTCCTTTTTTATATTAACTCTGCTTTTTCTTTCTTCCCTATTATTTCTTGCTCTCTAAGTTTTCTTTCTTTTTCAAGAAGTTCTTTCAAAACTGCTGAGTTATAGTTATTATTTATGATGGATACTTTATAATCGAGTTCCTTTTCTTTTTTATCCCTTTCTCTTTTCATCTTTAGTTCTTGCAAGTTTGACTCATATTTTTTCGAATGTTCGTATAATTCATTAGATCCCACACTTCCTCCATAGAATTCTCTCCTTTTTTTAAGTTCTTCTTTTCTTTTTTCCAATTCAGGCATCAGAATTTCTTGCTCATATTTCTCTTCCAGATTTTTAAACAAAGGCTTTTTCTACTTAAATTTTTTCATTTCCTCTTTATCTCTTTACAGTTACAATTACCTTTCTTGCTTTCTTTATTAGAGTTCTAAATGCTTTTCTTTTAGCTTCTATAATTTCTCCTATTTCTGTTTTTCTTATTCCTCTTTCTTTTAAGCTTCTAATCTTTCAAGTTCTTATTCTAATTTTCGTTAGCTTTCCTTCACATATTACTTGTACATTTATCTTCTTTACTTTTAAATATGTGCTTGCTCTTTAGCAAAGGCAGCAGCTTATTCCTAAATCTTACTTTCCTGCTAAATTCCTTCTTTATTAAAGTACTTCTCTCTTGCTTCTTTTAACCTTACAATTCTTTATTATTCTATTTACTCTTTCTATTTAACAGTGTGTAAGTTCCCAAGAACATCAATTGAAGACTACACAGTTTCTAATTTATTTCTAAGCTCTTCTTTTAGTTTTTCTGCTTCCTTAAGTCTCTACAGTCTTATAGCTTCATTTATTTACTATGTAAGTTCAAAAGTATTTTGGGCTTTTTCTATAATCGGAGTAATAGGACGTGAAACTTTTGGTATTATAATTTCCTTATCTTTCAAAGCTTATTTAATTTCATTCTTTTTTAATATAATTCCCTATTTTAAGTCTTTAAGCTGTTCAGGCTTGATATCTAGTTCTTAGATTTTAGAAATAAGATGTTTTGTAACTACTGACTATGACATTATTTATAAATTCTTTATCACTACACTAATTACTTATTTTAAATTTAATTGCTCTTTATATTTCTCTATATCAAACTCCTATCTAATATCAATATCATCTAAAATGCTAGAGTAAGTACTAGAAGTTTATATAACTAGAACTATTGCTATGTATATTGTATTAGTTGGTAATATAGATTAAATGCATCTTTAAACAGATAATCATTATACTTGGCTTAATACTATTACTTTCTTTCCTTTTACTCTTTTACTCTTTTATTCTTTTAACCTTTTAATACTGCCTCTAGTCTATTCGTCTGATACATTTCTTAAAGTTTGTAAAATATTTGAAACAAGAAAATAATAAGAGACTTAGAAATATTAATTATAAAGTTTTAAAATTAAAACGAAAAAGGATTAATTACAAGCCTTTAAATGTAAAAAGTAAGTAGAAAAGTACTAAAGATAGTATTACCTTAGAACAGTAATATGGCTTTGCTTAAATAATAGTTTAAGCCAATTTAATTTCTTACCATATAAGTTAACATTTTGTTATTTTTGTAATAAAAGCTTACTTAGAGTAACTTAAGTGTATAGATATCCAATCTTATAGCATTCCATATTTGGAGATAGCTTGATTATTAAGATAGTTAGTATGATTCAATTGTAATTATCTAATAAAGTATAGGCTGCTGATATTTTAGGATTGCTACAAAGCAGAATTTATCTTTTGAAATATAGTCATATAAGGTTAAAGAGTAACTAATACTTAAGAAGTTTAATAAGATAATAAGTTATTAAGTGTCTGCTATTTATTCACATTGACTTAACTTTACAGTGATATTTCGCTCTTTCTATTTTAGGACTTATCTTGCTAGCTAAATTTGGCTATATATTTTCATTTTAATTCTATTTTTAACTTTCTTATGTATAAGTATCATTCTTGTTTAGGTCTGATATCAACTGAATCTTATCAAGATCATTATAATTGAAGGTTAATTAAGGAAACATCTGGTTTTAGATATATTGAATAACACTTTCGTTCGATAGAAAAGTTTCAAGCAAATCCATCTAATCTGTTTAAAGCATATTTTTAGGTTAAAATTCTATTCTCTTAGATTTTTTTTTCCTTTTCAAAATTCGCTATTTGATCTATTAAATGCAAGACTTTCAGATGCATTCAAGTTCAGATTTCTCATGAAAATTTTAAGTCATTTACTCTAGCAAGTCTTAATACTTCTTCCTATAGCATTTAATTTAATTTTCGTAATACCTTTTAAACTAATTCTATCACTCTTCTATACTTGTTATATTTCTATCTATTGAAGAAGAAACAGCACAAAAGGAACAATTTCTACAGGATTTCTGAGTTTCATAGGACTCAGTGTCATTCTAAGTTATAAATTAGATATTATTTTGATTGCTTTGCTTCTTTAATGCGTTTCCTCATCTAAGAGAACTATTAGCTGTTGAAATAGATGTTTAATCTTATTGATCAACGAAACTTGATTATGACTACCTCATTGAAAGTATTAGCTTCTATTTACCTAATTTCAAATTAGTGTTTTCCTTTAATTATTACTTGGAAAGTTTTTCTAATTAATCTTTATCCATTTTTAACTTTTGAAAGTCAATTTTAAGACTTTCGTAATTTTTCTTCAATTTCTCATATAAATTGGCATACTCGAAAGCCATTTTTTTATACATTTTTGCTTTATTTTTTTATCTCTAAGCTTAGTAATTATTTTCATTCTAAGATTCCAAGTCTTATATTATTTATAATAAGTTTTCCTTTTCTTATCGACTTTGACCAACAAAGTTTTCAAGAACCATTTTAAAGTCTTTAAAATTTTCTTCCACCTTTTTATCAATTTTTTATTCCAGCTTGCCAATAGTTTAAATAAGCATCCTATAATTTGCACCAATAGAAAACTAATACTTTTCTATTGACTTTTCCAGCTACTCATCTTTTCTAAGTTTAATAATTTTCTAAAAACTTGGTAATGCTAAATTTATCGAAGTGCATGTTTTGTTTTATAAATCTTTTAGATCATTTTTCAACTTATCTTCAGTGTCTATTTATTCAAATTAAACCTTTTTGCTTTTATTAGCCTTCTCTTTAAAAAAGTGATTATAGAAGATAAATCAACTAGACTTTTAAGGCTATCTTATCTAGTTGTTATTTTCTTAAGCTTACTCCTAATTTTATTGATCTTCTTATTAATTAAGAATACTTAGATACTTATCCTTTAAATTCACTCTTCTTCCTTACAGCTGGTTTTATTACTATTCAGTACTTCTTCCTGTACAACTTAAGTTTTCCTCCTTACTAGTCTATTTAGAGTTAGACAATTAAGCCTTTTACTTTTCAAATATATATCTAGATTTTAAAATATGCATCTTATATTATCGTCTATCAAACCTCTCTTCTAGATTCAAATTCTATATTTTAAATAGTCTATTCCATCCTTCCTACATCTTTATTACGTTTAGAATTAATTAAAAAAGCTTGTTCTAGCAGTAAAGCTTAACTATAACGGAATAGATATACATATTTAATGAAAAGTGCCAAAAATTAACAGTTAGCTAATATTTTATAATGTATCCTGCTTATTTATTTTACCATATTATATTATTATTATTGCTTCTATTGTTCCTTAACTGCTTAATTCTCCTTTTGCAAGCTACTCTATCCTTACCTGCTCACTTCCCTTTTTTGTCTCAAACTTCTTTCTTAATCACTGTTAAAAGGCTATAAGTTTCTTTACTTTCTGCCTAAAGATTATAATAAATAAAAATAGAATAATAGTGGATATATAAGCAGAAATAGAAGGATGACATAAGCAATGTATAGTGGTATATAATAACTAGCTAAACATTAATCTAGAATATACTTCTAAAGCTTAGTATGTATTCTCTTACTTGCTGCTTTCTACATTATTCTTTACTTAGTTCAAGGAACATTATACTTAAGTGAATATGTCTTAAATCAAGAATTTATTAGTAATATTCTTTTGGCTAAAGAGATAGTTAGATTAGTGTGATAATTAAAGCAGAAAAGTAGGAAAGTTAACTGATATATAGATTATAAATATCTTTAGTATAAATGAAGCTTAATGGAATCTATTTCAAGCTTATGCTATTTTAAGCTTTTAATTTAATTATAAAATGATGAGTAAGATAGTAGCAATAACAGGAGCTAATAAAGGAATTGGTTATGCTACTGTCAAAAAACTTCTTCAAGAAACTAATTTTCAAGTTATACTCACGGCAAGGAACGAAGAATTAGGGTAAAATGCTGTTAAGCAGTTACTATAAGAACTTCCAACAGTAAAGGATAGAGTTTCATTTCATTAACTTGATATTGTCTCTGATCAGTCTATCATTGAGTTCGCTGACTTTATTAAATAGAATTATGGATAAATAGATGCTTTGCTTAATAATGCTGGAATGGCTTTTAAAGGCCCATAGTTTGATTCAAATATAGTTAGAACTACCTTCAAAACCAATTTCTTTGGAACCATTAAAATGTGTGATGTTATGCTTCCCATTATTAAAGACTCAGGACATCTAATCAATGTTACTTCAATGGCAGGTCTTGCAAGTGCTATTACTGAACCAACTTTGAAAGGAAGAATTACTGATCCAAATCTGACCAGAGAATAACTTTTTGCTCTCGCAGATGAGTATTAGACATTAGTAGATGCAGGTAATCACGAATCTAAAGGATGAAAATCTTAAGGATATGCAACTTCGAAACTGCTTCTTAATGCCTTTACAGGTGTTCTTCATAGAGAATTAAGAGCATAAGGAAGATCTTTGCGAGTTAACAGCTTATGTCCTGGATGGGTAAAAACTGATATGGCAGGACCGAATGCTCCCTTAACACAAGAAGAAGGAGCTATTGTACCTGCTTTTCTAGTTTGCTATGAAGGATAAGAAAGTGGATAATTCTGGAGAAATAGCAAAGTATTTGATTGGATAAATGGATAGAAATGACAATTACCAAAAATTTAAAAAGTCCTTTATTTTAATTTTTAGAAATAAAAGCTTATTAAACTTGAACATTCATCAAAGCTAATTATCATATTAATCAAGGGAAAACATTACATAAGCAATTACTATAAGAAAAACAATCATGTTTTTGTGAAGATTATTAAATAAGGAATAATTACTTATAGATCTCTCTTAGGAAATTAAATAAAGCATAAGCAAAAAAAGAAGCATTCATATATTAATAAGGGATACAACAATTTAAAAATAACTTAAAGATATTATAAAAGTACTAACCAAGCTAGAAAGTATCATTTAACTTAATAATCAGACATATAACAAGCTATCTCTCAAGTATTTTACAGAACTTGCGTGTTATTAAGTTCTTTCAGCCTTTTTACTCATCCATCCATTCATTAATATTTAGCACCAAAGAGAACAGTTTAAATTCTATTTTTATATAAGAATATTATAATTTTGACTATAAATGTTAGCATAGCTAATAAAATGCTTTTAAGAGCTCCAATCTAAAATTATGATAGCAAATAGGTAATGATAATTCAAACAACTATACAAAAATACTTTTAAAATAATTATTATATAAGCTCTCATAAATCGTAAGTATAAAGCTTTATGCCTATTAGTATTCTATATAGTACTAAATGTATAGAAAGTAATGATGCTAGTTTATTTGTAATCAGCTTTATAAATTAAAATATTTATGTATAATACTCATTTTTTGCTATCTATTATCATTTTAAACTGACTACATTTTTTGTAATTTGCTTTACCTATCTAGCTATTAGTGCTTAGATGGATTCTAGGCTTTTAGCTTAATAAAACTTACCTATAAGCAATTTAATACTATAAAGGAGACTCAGTTATGAAATAAAAGAATGTAATTAAGTGAATTTAATGCTAGTTTCTTAAAAAATAAGTTTAGTAAGCTATAGCTAAGCTAGAGGTATTTTCTTTTATAAATATAACCCTTTAATAAGACAGTCCGTATAAGTAGATTAATCCTAAGCAAGCAGCATAAGATAATTTATGAACTAAGCTTAAATGGGGTGGGTTTACTAAATTAAGCATATCTTAATCATTTAAAGAAAATTATGTCACTATTCTAGCAAAATGCTTCTATTAATTTACCTAATGGATAGAGAAAGTAAATCCCTAAACCTCCTGACTATTCAAAACGAATAAGACCCTTTACTGCCAAACCTACCTTTGGTAAAATTCCCGAGGCGTATTTATTTATGTCTGGGTTAAAGAATAGAAATTCTTTGCTTACAAGTCCTAAAGTAAAGAATATATACCATGCTGCAGATTTGACTGACAGAAAGTCGTTATAGAACAATTAAAATTGGCATAGTTAAGAGAATGTTGAGCAATATGAGTAATTTAGCTAAGGAGTACTGTAGCTAAAGGATCTTTGTATAGATCTGGAACACACAGACGGTAAGAATTTATTTAGAGTTCATTAGTAATATCGTCCCTTTAAATATGACATAAAAACCTTAGACTTCTGACCCTATAGTGTATATTTAGAGAGAAGATTAACAACAAAACCAGAAAATCCAGATAATAGATTAAAAGATTCTAGATTTATTAAGTGAATCCCAAAAAGAGGTAAATAAAATGCTAAGTATGAACATATAAGAACGGTGCCAATACAGCTTCGCTATACTGAAAAAAGAAATCTTTAATGTTTCTAAAATTCAAAATGATCTAATGAAGCATCTAGCACAAACAGCTATTGAAACCTAATCAAACTGATTGACTGACTATATCTTGTCATTCTAAGAAATATGAAAAGCTGCAATATTAACATGAGATACATTAATTAACAGCTTTGAGTTCAATGTTAGAGAATAAGTCACAGTTATATAGAATAAAACGGACCTGACTCTGCTTAATAAGAATAAAGAAATAAGCGAAATATAGTAAACTGCTCTGAAGCAAAAGTAAGAGCTTGAACATATCATAAAAAACTTAAGAGAAGAAATTAGGATATTGAAGGGGGAAAAATAATCTTTAGAAGTAACTATTTCTGAAAGATAAATTGAGTTTGAAGAGCTAATTAGTTTATCTCGTAAAGAACAACTGATGATGGATGTTAACACTACGATTTATAAACTGCATAAGTTCATTAAAGACACAGAGGTTGAAAAATAAAAGCAGGTAACTTACCTTAAAGATGTTAGTAATATGATAGACGTACTTCCTGGACTAAGCAAAATTAAGTAAAAAATAGAGAAATAAACATAAACTTATGAGAAAATTTCTTAGCTAGTTGATAAATCAAGTCCATTAATGAAAATTATAAATGATCATAAGGAAAACTTAAGAAATCCTCCTGAATTTAACGTTAAAGAACTGATTGAAGAAACACTAAGTCTTAAAGTAGTTCAAGATATTCAAGACCCACTTTGAGTGATTTGACTTCATATTCTGATGTGTAAATATCAAACTAAGGATATTCCAAGTGTAGTTTATCACTTTTTAAGATAAACTAGATAAAGTGAAGGCTTTAGTAATGTATTTTACAAGTTAATATCTTCAAATTATCCCTTAGAAATTGAAAGGATAATTTAAATAATTTTAAAGGATATAAGGACAGAAATAGAGATAAAATAAGCATACATATACCTTAAATTTATGTTCGAAAGAACAGAAGTAAGGAACATCTTAAGTATGCTATCTAAGAATATCGTCTTAGATCTATAATTACCAACTGAAGGAGTTTTTATTGAGAATATAGAAAAAGAATAGCAAAAATGCAGTCCCTAACAAGTTTCTACAGCTAGATTTCTAATGCTGATTATAATAATTGCAGCAGGAAAAAGAAAGATAATGAAAATAATATAGAACTCTTATGGAAGAAATAACTTCATCACATATGATAATTTTAGAAACTTAGCTATTAATTAGCTTTAGGCTCTAATATCTGAAGAAGATTTACATATAATATTCAAGTATTTAGATCCTAATTAACAGGGTAAAATAGAATTATCTGAGCTAAGCAACTAACTCAAACAACTAGCCAAAGTAAAAATTAAAATATCAGCTATTGATTTAATTATTCCAGTGTTTGAGAGGTGAAATAGTTTATATCAATATTAACTTGATTTAATATCTTAGATACTAGTGGCTGAATAAGGAGTTTAACCTTTATCTTATACCTAATACTTTTAAATAATTAAAAAGGCATATAACGATATGGTAATTACTGGATTATCATTCCCATATCTTGAATCATTTCATCAAAAGTAACTGAGTTTGGATTATTAAGATCTAACTTAAAAGATAGGAAGGCTAATTCCTAAAATCATGAAAATTTAGTAGAGGAAAAGAAGACCAAGAACAGCAAGAAGTAGAAGACAAGCTATTTAATTTTACTAGTAAATGTATTTATTTATTAAATGGATAAAGCAGCTTTAATCTCTTCCTTCCAATCTCATTAGTTTTCTCAATTTAATATTCATGCTCTTTTTGCTATTTTTCTAGAGTATTTAAAGCATTCTAATTGCTTAGCAATTATCTTAAACTCTAAAATGTCTTCATTTGCATAACTTATATAAATAAAGTTAAGGTACTAATTACAAATGATTCTTTAATATAAGCTTATAATAATATAATTTATACGGAAAGTTCCTACTAAAATGCCTTTAAATGTACTTTTAAAACTAAATATTTCATTCTTCATATGCTTAGTCTAACCAAATCTATCTTTTCATTTAAGATCTACGAATTCAATAAACATAGTGGATATGCTATCAAATTTATCTTTATTAAGCAAATACCTCATGAATTAACTAGAATATACTATTATTACTATATGTTTATTATGAAGAGTTAGTAGGAAGAATAAGCTATTTCTAAGATATTATTTATAAAATCATTCAAATCTTAATTCATCTGTCTAAACTGCTCCTCTAGTTAGTATCTAGCCTTTATTATATTCTCTGCTTAATTTTAATTTATTTGAACATCTTATCTTCATTATAATCAGAGGCTATTATTCTTATTTATAGCTTTTAAGCAACCCCAAACGGAAATTAAATACTATATTATTATACTAAAAACTTAGATCTAAATTATGATGATAGGGTTGTCTAAATCGAATCTAGTAAGTAGCATGAAAATTACAGATAGTTAAAATTAGCTTCTTATACATTTTAGTATATTAAGCTATGATAAGTTAGTTCAACTAACCTATTATCATATCCTCTTAGCTTATTTATTTCACTTAACTCTGAAGATAATGCTATGTAATTTTTAGGGTATTTTCTAAACTGGTTAAATTCTAAATTGTATGTTAACTACCTGACAGTATTTTGAGAAATACAAAGTTAGATTACAGTAACTCAAATATACTAAGCATGCTTTCTTAAATAGTAGCAGAAAATAAATCGAATGAGAGTTTGTTTAATCTTAATGGCTATAATCCACTGATGTAGCAGCTTTATTTACTATACTGAACAATCTCCAATTTTGAAATAAAGCAAATAATTAATTTAAGATACTTATTTAGTTGTTTACCTTACTTTTAGCATCTTTGCTATATACTTAAATTAATTAATTATCTAAGATACTAGAATTATTTATGACTTTCTTGTTTAAGAGATAGCAACAGGATTTTAATTTAAGATTCATTTAAAAGGTAAAGATTCTAATAGGATAAAGCTTTAAGTATTCTACCTTTGCTTTAACTTTCTTTCATTAGTCACTTCTAATAAGAAGTTAAATTGATTAGTTTCAGCATATTATTCTTAAGAGTAATATAGGAAATTCTAAGCTGTTAATATATCTTTTACTAACTGTATTACTTTTAATTATCCTTCTTTAAAAACTCCAAATGCTTAACCATTTATTTAATCAGATTAATATAGAAGATTGCAATGGAATATGGACTTATCAGCATTTAATAGTAGCAAAATTTATTTTCTTCTCATATACTAATTTAGTCTAACTATATTTAGCTGGTTGCGCTTTATAGTCTCTCTTTAGTATACCTCATTAGCTTGAAAGCAACTTACTCTTTTCTATTTATAATGCTATTTAAAATAAATTAACACCAGTTAATCTTACCTATCTATTACTAAAAGGTAGAAAAGCTAATATCTAAAACTCTAAGTTCTTTAAGCCCAAGGTAAGCTAAATTAAGGCACATAAGCATAAGCAAAATATACTAGTAAAATAATAGCATAGAGCACCTCTATTAGTAAGGCGATGTTATTCAGCGCAAGGTTTATATTTACTTTATAATGAAACTTTAGTCTTAAAAAACTAAATAGGAAAAGGATATGTAAACTAAACTAAGTCTGCAGGTAGACCAAAAAAGCTACTAGACTAAGAAGTCTAATAATAGCACTTTAGAGACGCTAAATTTGGAGAAAATGCTTTAGTTTTCTTAAGATTCCTTTGAGAAGAAACCTTTGCTTAATAAATCCTTCGATATTGATAAAGAGCTAGAACATAATAGGATGATTGTTGAAAGCTTAAATATTCTGAAAAGGCAAAAGATGCTTGAAAAAGAACCTGAAATTTCAGAGAAGACTAATAGTAAGGAATAGCTAGCTATTTTGAAAGACTATTTTAATGAGCTTTACGACAATTTTTAGGATTTCATAAACTAATCTGTTCCTATCATTATGTATCAAAGTAAGATTATAGAGCAGTAATTCTCTTAGCATAATGAACTGCTTGATTTCTTAGAAGATGATCAAATTTCAATCTAAAAGAACTAAGTAGGCAGGAGAAATACTGTCTCTAAAATAAAGAATGAAACAGACTAGCTGGATAAATAATTCCAAGAGGTATAACAAGAAATCCTGAAACTAGAATCTCAGATTCCAGAATTCACTTTCAACATTCAGCAGTTCAGAATAAAGCAAAGAGAGATAGCAAGGAACATAGAAGTGCTTGGAATAAAGAAGCTGTAGAAGTATAGCTATACTAATTAATGAATTCCTATTTTAATTGGAATATAGAAGTTATATTACAATTATATTGAAACTGTATACTAGAAGAGAATACTCATAAACTATAATTGAGATCAGTTCAAAGTGAGTCTTTAATTTAGAATAAAACTTTGCTCGATGAAGATTTCCTATCGTTTTTGCATAACTATGATTCCAAAAATATGGAGCCACAAACATTTGAGGAGTTGGACAAGAGTTTAGAGAAAGTGTGGGTTTACGGTAATGAAAAATAAAGCATAATTTATTAAGTTTACATGTGATTGATTGAAGTAATGAAAAGTAGGTAGACTTAAAATGAATTTCTTGCTCATTTCTAGAAAATTAAGGATTAAAAGTTGCTTCTAATAGAAATTTAGAATTAGAAAGATAAAAGTATTGAAGATGCATTCCAGGAAGGAGCAAGAATGTAATATTTGAATTTCAAAAGGGAGTATTAGTAGCAGATTTTTGACCAAGTGTAAACTTAATGAATTCAAAAGTTAGAGTATATGAAAGATAAATGCCAAGAAATTCTTAAAAATTATGAATTAAGTGATTTTAGGAATCAAATTAGTGAGATATAGGATGAAATATTTTTGGATGGAGACTAAGAAATTCAAAATAATGCGATTGATAAATAACAGGAAATTGGATGGAATTTTTTTTGTAGATGTGGTCCAAAATGCTGATGAATTCAGTTCAAAAATAATTATCTGTTTTAAACTGTATCTTTTTACTTTCATGTAATCATTATGTTCAACCTTATAATTCAATAATAAACTTCCTTACTTCTTCCTTATAAGCATTATGAATGGCAATTCAAGTTTAATATTAATTATGAATAATTCTTATTAGTATTGAGTGTTTTTTGTATGCTTAACTTAAGATATATTAAGAGGCATTTTCTATTTTCTGATTAATTTTATAGTATAAATCTAATTAGTATTTATCTAATTTAATTTGATTAGGCTATATTTACTAACCAGACACTAATTATATACTTATTACTAAATACCATGTTATAATTTAAATCTATATGAATAACATGTTTACAAAGTATAGCTTTTAAATATATCTTCTCGTTACTAAACGCTTGCTTTAATAGCATTCTAAGCTATTTCCATCAATTAAATATTAATGTCTTTACATTTAAAAGCAACTTATTAAAAATTAGGTGTATGATACTAAGCTGCTTAGAACTATAAAATGCAATCTATAGTAAAATAAATAAATAATTAGCTTTATCTTCTTATATTTTATTTAAAAGAATTGTAAATCAAGAAGGAAACTAGGAGAGTTAACTAAGCAAGGCTACTTATTAGAGAATCCTATAGTAGCTTAATTACAGATATGTAAAAGGTAAAAACATTTGGAGTTTTATTAACTAGTTATATGATTAAATAAATAATCCACTTAGTCTAATTTTAATTAGCTTCTTAACTATGAAAGGCAAATAAATAATAAAATAAGGAATTTTATCTTAGGAAAAGCCTTATAATATAACTAAATTTACCTTAGTTAGTTTAAAAATATTAACTAAGTGACTTTATGCATTAAATTTAAATGTTCTTTATTAATTACTTAATTAAGGCTTTGCAGATGAAAGTTATTTGCATTCTACTTGATTTAAATTTATACTTCAGTATAGTTTAAGAAAGATTATTCTTCAGCAAATCTTTTTACGATTCTAAACTTTTAAAGATTTTGTATCCTTTCAAAGCATTGGACTATTTAATTTTTATTTAGACTTATTAATGCTATCAAGCATTGCTTAGTAATATATCTATTATTTTAAGAAACTCTAGTATAAAATGATATTGAAGAGCTATTATTAAAGTGTATATTGATATAAAATGAATCTTATTATGCATCTATATTCATAAGTCTTGCTACATAAAGCTATAGATGAAAGTAGGAATGTTACTAACTACTATCATATTGAATGATACGTCTATTTGCCTTCTTATACTCTCCTTAACTATTAAGCTGAATATAAATAAGCTAAAATAGTGTAATAAGTAAGGAATTTAACTCTTATTTGAGTATAGCTGATTGCTTATTATAATAATGCATGGCGTACTTTAGCTTTTGCTATTTCCTGTTTTATCAGAATTCTAATTCATTTTTTTTGAAGGATTAATTGTATTTATAATCAATAGTTATAAGCAAAAGTTTTAACAGATCTTAGACGAAAGAACTTAAAATATCAAGAGTAAAGTGATTTAAAAACTATAATCTATACATACTAAAAGAGACTAAGGACTATCTAAAATAAGGAAGTGATAAATAAAAGGCAAGGACATAGTGAGATGGCAAGGAAATAAAAAGTAAGTACATAAAATAACGATTAATTAAATAATAAGTTATTATAATTATTATATAAATCTCCTTTAATGGGAAACGCTTCTGTTATTAATTAAGAAGAAAAAACCTTTATAAGAGAGTCTATTTCTAATTTAACCACTAGACCTACTTATTATCAGAACAGCCTAAGTAGAATGTCTATTTGCAAATTTGAGTGTGGAGTATGCTAAGAGAATTTCGATTAGTAGAAGAAAATACCTAAAATTTTAGATTGTGGACATACTTTTTGCTATCAATGCTTGATGTCAATTTATGAAAGGGAGAATTTAAGCTAAGTTACTTGTCCTTTTGATAGAATATAGACCTTTAAGAATCCGTAATAGGTATAATCAAATCTAATTGTATTGACAACCAAGTATTCAGATTCTGAAGATAGTGATGATATAGATTAAAACGAAAATATGAAGGAGAAGCTTGTATCTGCATAAAAGAAATGTCTACTGCATATCAGAAAAATAGAATACTTCTGTATTTAATGCTAATAATACGGTTGTGCTAATTGCATGCTATTTGGAGATCATAAAGGTCATAACTTTTAAGATATAAGTCAGGCTTAAGATCTTCTAGTTTAGTAACACTAATAAATGAAAGTGCAAATTGAAAGTTTATATTTTGAGCTGAAATAGAAATCTACTAAGCTTTAAGAATAACTTAATTTTAGCCAGCTTATATACGGTCATTGTGTTGAGAGATTGGACAGGGTAAGCTATGAAGTTAAAAACTAAGCAGAGAAAAGCAGCAATAATCTCTAAGATATTATTGACGAACAATACAGCAATAACATAACTTCTCTTGCAGAAAACCTAAAAGATCTTCAGGAACTTATAAATATCATTGATGACTTTAAAGATTCAAATTGCACGGATTTAGTAGAATTGATATAACTAATAATCGATATTTAAGAATTTTACGAGGAATACAATCTTATAATTAATTAACAAATCTAAAGATAGTAAAATACGCTTTAATTTGCTTTCAATAAATCTTAAAAATAACTATTGATTAATTAGATCAATCAGTCAGTTTTTGTTAACTTAAAGCAATTATAGCAGAACTATGAACCTTTCTTTTTCAACTTTAGTGAAAAGCAAATTTTTTAACTATAAAACGGCAAAGTGGAAAGGAAGGATATAAGCGAATAGTTTTGGAAGTAGCTCGATGCTACTTATGGATGTAATTAAGTTTTTCTTAAAGCACTTAATTTAGTTATTTTAACTGGAGGGTTCGGAGTCGAAACTAAATATAAGGCACCTTAATAAGCGTGAATTGTAACTCAGGATTGCTAGTTCTTTCAACTTCCAAATATGCTTTTCTAGCATATAGCACATGCTAGTTCTTTTGTACAGGCTTTTAATAGTTAGTCCTGAATATTTAATATTTCAGGATGAAATCAAATTTAAAGTACAACCGATTAATTCCAAGACAATATTTTGACAAGAAAATGTGAATACTTCGATTTTGGAACCTGAAAATGGTAAGAATTAAGTGAGATAACTATTCCAGTTGCCTGAAGTTCAGCCTCTTCCCTTAAAGGATCATAAGGCATCTATGTATTTGGAGGATTTAATGTATCTTGGAGGAATACAGTACAGTACTATAACATCATATAAGACAAATGAAAAATAGTTCAAATACGTCTCAAGGAATACACTGATATAAGATTCCCAACTTTCCAAATTCCTAATTCAGACCAAATTCTTATATTTGCTAAATCTTTTGTTTATTTATTTGAACTTGAAACCAAGCAAGTTAATGATAAAATTTCTGCTTCAATATCAGTGTTTGGAAAGGGATAATTAATGCCAATTAACGCAATTAGCAACGCTATTAAAAAGGACAACAAGGCAATGATTTACAATGGAGAGGATAAAATTTATGTTTATAACTTTCTAGAGAAATCTTGGGAAACCTTTTAATTCTGAACTTTTGTAAAAAGCTTCTATTTCTTAATTTATCTTTCATTTATACTATGCACTCTCTTATAATTATAATAGAATAAAATTTATATGTTCATATCTTAATACTATGATGAGGATAGTACTAAGTGAGGCTTTATTTTTGCTTAAATGTTAGATTTTTTTATAAATAAATCCATATAAATGCCATTAAAGGCTTACTCGAAATCTTTAAATCAATTAAGCAAATTAAGAGTCAACATTTATAAATAAGGTATACTAGTTTTCATAATGTTATGTTAAAGAAATAGCTTAGATATGCTTGGTAAGAAGTTAAAAATAAAAATTAAGCATCATAATTGTTAACTTTTCTTAGTCAATAAACATATAAATCAGAAGAACATATTATAAATGAAATTAGATTTTTCAGTCACTAAGTTAAAAATCTCTTTAATATTTAGAATGAAATAGTTTGCATAATTATGTAACTTAATTCTTAAAGGAATCTTTATGGCAATCAGCATTCAACCTCAACCACTTGCAATTATTTTAATAAATCAGTTTTTTTTATATAGTTTTGCATTTTCTTTTATCAAATAGATAAAAAATAAGTTGATGAATTAAGATGCTTAGTTTAGCTAAGATATTCTATTTTATAGCGGATAGAAATATATCTGAGTAGAAGATACAAGGTAGATTTTTTTAAAGTTCTGATATAGTTTGTAGTATAATATGATATCTCAAAGTATCTATCATCATTATAAACATTTAAATTTTATAAAGGGCTATTTATAATAATTATAGATTTAAATTATTCCAACTTAGTACTCTTAATTTTACTCTTATAATACACGCTAATCAAAGCTAAATTGATAATTTAGATTGTTTTATTAACTTAAAGTTTTCTATGGTAAGAAACGAAAATGCTTGAAGATAATATTTCCTATTACTATAAATAACTAAAGGTATGTACTAAATATACTCTAGAAAAATAGCTATATAGTTTACTTAATAGAGAAATCAATTATCTAATATACAATTAAATAAATGTTAACGATTTATTGAGATGAAGAAATACTCTTCGCATAAGATTAGCTATTATAGCAGAGGAGCATATTTTTAACTTAGAGGATCCAGTTTTTGAATTATTTTCTTTCCACCATCTTCTTCACATAAAGACCTCTATATAAATAGATAGTTACATGTATAATATTATAGACTTTTAAGCAAACAATTGTTCCCATTCTTTACTCTAAATAAAAGCGCAATATTTCTAATCTATATGTCATGGAATCTTGGTCATTAATTCCCTATATTTATTAGTTTTCAGGAGAAAAGAATCTTTATTTATAAATTACCTAGCAAATATTTTTTCACTTTCTTCCGTTGTTATTTCTTCGGATTCAGTTATATTTCTCTTTTCAACAACATTACGGATGCCTTCTATAACTGCTTCATAATTCTCGCCTTCTTCCGTTATTTAAAACGATTTTCAATCTACTTAAGGAGATACTTCACTATTTTACTCTTTCTTGCTCTCTTCCTTATTTTATTTAAAAGGACCCTTCTTTCACTCTATCTCTGGTATCTTGTTTTCTCCTTAAAGTCTCTTCGACTTTTCAAGTTCGTATTTGGCCATAGTTTAGCCAAATAAATTGTTGATTCTTTCTCTTAGAAACTCTTTCTCTAGAACTTTCCTACAAGATGGTCTTTATCTAGGATCTTTTTCTAGCATTTCTTGAATCAAATTCCTTAAATTATTGCTAAAGGTAGGAGGAATCTGGGGATAGCTTCCCCTAAGAATTTTTAGCACAAGTCCTTTCATAGAATTTGCATCAAATGCATGTCTTAGAGTAATCATTTCATACAGTATGCATCCCAGACTTCATATATCGGATTTTTAATTATAAGGTTTTTCTTAGCAAATCTCAGGCGAAAGATAATATGGAGTGCCAATAGCCGTTTTAGCAAAATCATAGGTATGTTATAAAACTCTTGCTATTCCAAAATCCCCAATCTTAATTTCTCCCTTAGATGTAAGGAAGATATTTTGGGTTTTCAAATCTCTGTGCAAAATTTTTCTATCATGTACATACTTAAGCGCTAGACAAATTTACACAAATCAATCCAAAATTTATCCTTCAGTAAACGTTTATCCAAGTTTTTTTTGATGATTTATCTTCTAGTACATATCTCCACCATCTGCATAATCCATTACTATGCAAAGACATCTATATAGCTAATTACCTCTTATCCATAAATGACTCTCTATAAGTTATAATATAAGGATGTCTCATTGCTTTTAACACATGCACTTCATTAAGAGCCTCTTCTTTCTACTTCCTATCCATTTTAGAGACGTCTATTATTTTCATTACATAAATCTTATTATCTACCAGTTATTAGACCATTACAGCACTTCCAAAAGATCCTTTTCCCACTGTTTTTAGTATTTTATATTTCTCCATTAACTCTTTTTAGTCTTTCCAAAGAAATTTAAATATTTACCAAATTCTTTTTTATAGTCTTTTAAAGCAAAGGATATATATTTACTTCATTTACTTTAAAATATCAGTTTGGATGCTTTTTATATGCTTTGCAGACACTTTTGTAAAGAAATTACCCACTACATCAAGCTTATGCTTATAAATTATTCCTTTGAGCATAAAAGTTTCTATAATTTTTAAAAAAGTAAATAAGTTAGTTAGATATAGATAATTATTTTAAACACTAATTTAATAACTACTGTAGAATGTATTTAGGAACTCACATCACTAAATTATCACTCTAATAACATCAAGCTCTTTCACTGTCATTATATATAATACACTTTTACTATTTACTTTATTTACAGTGCTTCATAACTTGATGACATCCTTATGATTATAAGTTTATCTTTCTTAATTTATTAGAAATTATTATAGTTATGATAAAACTATTATATATCTTTGAAGATACTCCTATTGTTTTATAATGCTAAAGTATTCATAACTTAGCAGATATTTATATACTTTAGATACTATTTTGATTCTTAACTTTAGTTTTAAAATATAGTAATTAGATTATTAACTTTCTCTTATTTAGACATCATTATTCTTATTAACATACTTCAATAACTAAAATAAATAGCTTTTATCATTTCTCTTAGAGCCTACCATGTTTGTAGTTATTATAAGGTTTAATTATTGGTTATTGTATAGAAACAAATAATAGATATACTAAGTTTGAAAATGTAAAAGGAAAGATATATTGCTCTTTATAAATTTTAATTTACTTTGATATTTCTATTTAAGTTATTTAGAAGCTTAATACTTATACAAAAATGTAGCAATCAATTAATTGAGTTCTTGTAGATAGTATTTTCTAGATACTTATATCTTCTAATAATATGAGGTTAGAGAACTTATTTTCTTAAATTCGATATCCATGGTTAATTTAAGTCTTCATCTTCTCATTTTCATCTAAAGCTTTATATATTTTATCTCTTTCTTAAATAAGATTGAATTGTATTGCTTTTATTCAAAAATCATAAGATAACTTGATCTAGTTTCTTTTAGTAAGTATACTAAAATATTAATTTCCTTTAATTAGTAGTTTCATCTATTTTTGTTGATATTATGAATATTAACGAATATTGAAAGTTTTCATTATTTCTAATTTATCTTTTTTTAATACTCTCTTCGTAATATATCTAGCTATATACTGAAATAATCTACCCTTCTTTTGGTCTAAATCAAAGCAAGTTCTTTTATTTCAGTGACAAATAACTTTAAAATTTGTACTTTTCTCTATGTTAAGGAAACATAATAAGCCATAAGTAATTAATCTCTGCTATAATCATTTTAAAGCATTAACCATTTTAGTTCCTATCTACTAAGTTTTAAAGTTGCTATTCCTTTAAATTTAGAAATTTATTAGTATCTCTATGATTACTTGAAACCTTAAAGCTCTCTTAATTTTCCTAAATTTAAACTTTCTTATAAACTATAAGGTTTCTACAATTAATATAGTAGTAAAGACAGTTAATTATCTGTATATATACCTTTATCTATATTGAATAAAGCCTAATTATTATTTTATCCTATATAATCTAAACTAAGCAATTAAAATCTTAAATCCTTACTACTCAATTTAGCAGACACATTCATTAATATTATAGATTATGTTCACATTTAGCTACATATTTTATACTAAATCTCTCAAAGTAATCTAATCTGAAGAAGTTTAGAAGTCTTAACATCCTTCTAAAAACTTTCAAAACCGCTAGAGTTTAAATAATTATAATAAAGGATAGACAAAATGAATTAAACAAGAACAATAAAATAATAGAGACAAAGAATTAAGTAAGGAAGTAAATGATACTACATTAGTAAGACTGTTATGCCAAGATTGCCTAAAGTTAGCTCTTCTAGTTTCTTTTATACGATAAGTATCTGGTAAACTAGATGCTTATTTTAGCAATTAGATATTACTAAATCATATCTTATACCAACAAGCAAAATTTGCTTCATTTTAAGATGATAGAAATAAGGCTAGATTGTTTAGCACCTAGTGTTAGTTAAAAGTTAAGAGTTTCAGAAAAAAGTGGTAGTAGAATTATAGCTACCATAAAATATTATTTTATCAAGGTAAAAAGGTTATCTCTAATAAAGGTAGGCAAGGTTATAACTATAAAGAAGGTAGATATTTGAAGTTAATTATAATTAAATACTGCATAGCTATTTAAATGGGAAATTGTCATAAATTTGTTAAATAAGTTTTGCTTTGTGCTAAACCTGAAGAAGGTTAAGAATATCCAACTATCACGCCTAGACCTTAATAATATCCACCTCCTAGAAAATTAGAGGAAAATAAAAGCAATAGCTTGGAGCCAATAGTAGAAACAGTTAGCTAGGAATAGTCTTAAAAAGTTATTTTGAATCAATAAAATGAAGCATAAATCTAAAATAACTAGACGTCGTCTTTAGAGTGAGATAAGTTCACTTTTTATAGATTTAAATTGCCTACTTAACCTATTGAAGATTCAAAACATTATTGATAAGATTCTTAATAAGTGGAACCTGGGATTATTTATACTGGGTAATGGAAAGAGAATTAAAGAGATGGATTAGGTACTTAAAAGTGAAATGATGGAAGTAAATATGAAGGTTATTGAAAAAATGATAAAGCTTGTGGTAAAGGAAGATTAGTTCATGCTGATGGTGATATATATGAAGGAGAATGGTAAGATGATAAAGCTGATGGTCTAGGATAATATATACATTCTAATGGAGCTAAGTATATAGGATTTTGAAAAGAAGATAAGCAAAATGGGAAAGGAATAGAAACATGACCAGATGGAGCTAAGTATTTGGGATAATATATTGACGGAAAAAAGCATGGCTTTGGAACACTTTAATTTGCAGATGGAAGTGTTTACACCGGATAATTTTTAAATAATGATATACAAGGAAAAGGTACTTACAAGTGACCAGATAGTCGTACTTACGAAGGAGAATGAGAAAAAAATAAAATGCATGGGTTTGGTAAAATAACGTGAACTGACGGTAGATGCTACGAAGGAGGGTATAAAGCCGATAAAAAGCATGGTAAAGGAATATTTAGCTGACCAGACGGAAGGAAATTTATAGGAGAATGAAAAAAAGGAAAATAAGATGGAATAGGAACTTTCATCGGTGCTAATGGCGTAACTAAATAGGGAGAATGAATGGATGGAAAGAAAATAAGATGATTAGATGAAGAAAATAAAAAAGTAGACTTGAAAGAAGATGATATTCCAGATTTTAATGAAGAGTCTTGAAGTAATATTTCTCACATACAAACTTGTGTCTTAATACAAACAAACTCATTTTATTTATTAGTTAATTTATGATAAAGAAGTTAATTTTCAATTAAAAAGGAATAAAAATTTATTATTTAGAGTAAAAACGAAGAAATAAAGAAAAGAAATAACTAATAAGGGGTCTAATAAATATATCACATCTGTTAACTTTGCTCGCTAGTTCTTTGCTTTCTAAAAGAGGGACTAATTTAGTGAGGCTAAATAATTGTTTAAAAATTACTTACCTAAAGGTATTTTGAACTACCTTCTTAAATTCATTAATGTTTCAATGCTTCTTCTGGTTATATTCTTTCGATAGGATTTCATACTAGACATTTACTTAAGAAATCAAGAAAGATATTGTCATTACTTTTCACACCTTAACTTAAGGTTTTAGTACTAGGATATCTTTTTCTTCCTCTTGAATTAGATACTACTTTAGGCTAATTATCAGAATCAAAGAAGAGCCTTTTTCTAGGACTTTTTTCTATCATTTCCTCATCGACATTTCCAAGAATTTCCATCATACACAGCAATTACTCAATTTCATTTTCTCCTGGAAATAAAGGATAACCGCTATGCAGCTCGGCTAATATACAACCTAAACTTCACATATCAATGCTCATATCATATGGAAGTCCTAGAATAATCTCTGGAGCTCTATAAAATCTTGACTATATGTAGGTATACATTCTTTCATCCTAAAAGCAAGAAGAACCAAAATCCACAATTTTAATATTCGATCTTTCTTAATGTTTAAGCAATATGTTTTCAGGCTTCAAATCACAGTGAATTATTCTATTTTACCTTAAAAAATTAAGTCCTTGGAGTATTTAAACGGCAATTCTCTTTATTAAGCCTAAGCTTAATCCTTAAAAATTATTCTTTTTAATAACCTCGTATAAGTTAGATGAAAGCAGTTCAAAAGTGATGCAAAGATGCTTCCTAAAGACAAAGTAGTTTTTTATATGTATTATGTTATATTAATTTCCAGTGTCCTTATCTGTCATATAGCTTAGTATACGAACTTCTACCGCTGCTTGATGATGAAATCTCTTTTTATTCCTTATTATTTTAAGTGCACAATACTCTTTTCGTTTATAATCAAATACTTTAACTACCTATCCAAAACTTCCCTTTCCAAGTACTTCTAAAATTTCATATCTGTACGCAATATGATCCTTCAGTATTATTCTTAGGTCTCCTCTTTCATCATCAAATCCAAGTTTGTCGTTAACTAAAGAATTGCCTCTTATTTTTTGAGCTTCAACTCCTATACAAAATATTTAAGGATAATCCATAATTTCGCTTTGCTCGAAGACAGTAAGTACCTCCTTAAATTACTATAACACTACAGAAGCTTTAGTAGGTAGCTTAAGCTTTTAAAACAGAACTTTAGGCTACTCCCTTACATAATTCATAGCACTCTAGATTTAAAATGTAGATATATTTTAATCTTAATAAATTGAGCTTGTTGAGACAGCACTAATTGTGGAATCTTGCTCAGAATTAGCGTCATTAATATCACTTTTCAGATCCTTTAGTATTGAGAAGGAAGATGAAGTAGAGTTCTAGCTTTACTAGGAATTAATAGACTGTAGCTTAACATTGTCGTATTTTTCCTTAAATGATTGATTTATCTTTTATGTCACTTACAAGTTATTTTTCTTATGCTCTATTGAACTTTTCTCTTCCTACTTTAATTAAATCATTTCATTCTACTTCTTAACTTGGTCTGTGAAACTGATATTCTAGTTAGCTCTTATTTCAATAAAATTAGATGTGTTAGCGCCTTAGGTGCAAGAACCGTTGCTATTTTATCTTTCTAAGTTACTAAAAATGCCTCTAACAGAGAACGCACTCATATTATTTTATTGAAAGCTCTGATTTCTTGAAGAACTACTAGCGGCACTTAGATTCAAACTATTTTTCTCTAGTGATTAATCAATACTCTAGATTGTTTCCTATTACTAAGTAACTATCTTTGTTTGACTATTAGCCTTTTAAATTAAAGAACTCTTTAACTAAAATTTGTTCTTTTTTAGCTGTAATATTGGATTTTCAATCTTATGGTTATTAGGGTTTTAGTTGATTCCTAAGCTTAACCGACCTATCAGTTATTTTACATTCTATGTTTTCTAGGCTTTAGTTGTCTTTGGAGAGCTTAAATCACTCCTAAGTTAAAAAGGTCCTCTATAGCTTCTTTCGTTAGTCTTTATGATATTCCTTTAAGGTTTTTCTTTTAATCTGAGTCCGAATTATTTATCAAGCTTCTAAGTTATCAAGTTAGCTTGATTTGCTTTCGCACTTTATGCAGTTTTCTATAGACTCATTTGCTTGATTTTTTACTTAATTTCATTAGCTTAATTTAGCAGTTAACTATAAGGAATAACTTTAAACTTCTAATGGTTAACTTATTAACCTTCTTATTATGGCTTTATTTTTTAGGACTATTAATGAAATGAAGTAGAGGCTTTTATGGTTTCCTGCTAAAGTAAGCTATTAGATATCTTTTTTCTAGTTTTTTGATTAAGTATATTCTAAGTATCCTTTATCTTATCAGTAGTAGCTTTAGTTGTTTTCTACTTCTAAAGTATCAAGTAATTTCTAGCAGAAGTAGAATCAGGCTTTAGTTTAGCAAATACCTTTAGAGTATTTTTTTTGGATTTATTAGAGAGACTAGATTCTCTAGCATTAGGATTTGAGCTATTTTTTAGGTGAAGCTTTCTAAGTAGCTTAGGGCTTTAAGATGAGCTTAATTTAACTTCCATCCTCTATTTAAATTTTTTAATTTCTTAAGGTTATTTGATATGTATGAATAAGCTTTAAATACTTCCCTTTGAAAATAAAGTAAACCTTTAAATCTAAGAATATAAAGTAACCATAGAAATAACTGTCTCCTTATATCTCTATTATATACCTTTTTCACTTCAGAGTAGGCTATATATGTACACTATAAAGCAACAAATATTTATAAGCTTATCTAAGAAGGAGATAAGAAGTGTTATATAATAGTCTGTAGATTTTAGAGTAACATACTGGCTTATTAGGTAGTTTCTATAATATATCATAGAGATAATAAAAGAAAGAACATTGAGTAGTAAAAGTAAAGTAATTAAGGTAAGAGTAAAAATAGCTCTGATTATATTGCAAAGGTAACTAAGTTAAATTTTGAATTTTTGAAGAATTATTAGTATCAGCAATAATTAATCTATTAGAAAAAGTTTAAGTGGAAATAAAGCTATTGATAAGCCATTTTTACTTGCATTTTTTAATACTATCTCTATGAACTATCTAGAAGAGAAAGCAGAGCATTTTATTAATGGAAGGAGCAGATTAGATAGTGAGAGGAAAAGCTACTATATTAAAAATGTCTAATTAATAAAACTTTATTAGTATTATTTTAAAAACGTTAATTAACTAAACAATCTCTAATGAAAAGATTTAATACCTAAGTAACTAAATAATTATGGATTTAGAATTAGATTGAATCTACTTTATTCTAAAGTTTAAAAGTGTTAATTAATTAAGCTATTTATATATATCTAGAAACTTTTCATATTTATATTTTAAGTTATATTTAAATTCTAAATATCAGCAATAAAAATACTATTTTACTTTCATTTAAAAACTAACTACTTGAAAAATAAGAAATTAGATTATAGTACCTCTAATTTAAAACTAAGTAAGCAATTTTAACATTTTTAGATTTATTTGATAATATTCCAAATTTTTTATTTTGATTGATTCTTGGTTATTAAATTGTTAATGGATGAGATATTTAAGAGTTAGTTTATAAATTATGCTATTATTAATCTATATTACTTTCTCTTATCTGTCGTGAAAGTTATTTCAAAGGCTTTAACTTTTTTAACTAGATTTCTCTTTTATTTACTTTAAATCTTTGACTTTTATGCCAAGTATGTAGATATAGGAATTCTTTTATTCTCTTAATGTATTAATGAAGAAACTTAAATGATATATTTATTTATAAAAGCAAGCGATAAAAAACTTACTAGCTTTAAAGTTATCCTAATATAGTAAAAATTATTTTTGACTTTTATTAACTGTAAAATATTATACCAATGAGATGCATTATCACCTTAGTCTGCTATGCTCAAATGTTTTCTTAATAAAGGGACATAGTGAAAACATTTTAACTAAACTAAATTATTCTCATTTACTATGCTACTACTATAGTCAATTTTCTAAAAGTGCTACTTTAGAACAAAAACTAATTTTAAAACTTAAAGTTTATTTATCTTTTCTATTATAAGCTTAGCTATTATATTATTCCTGCTTTATACCTACAATAGATTTTCAATAATCTAGTACTTAAATAATAAATATGTAGTAATACATAAAGGTAGTGGAGACTACTATGTAGATTTTAATTTTATTACTAATCAGATTAATTTTTATTAATTCTTAGTTATTGTGTCTGTCTATAAAGCTACTTATTTCTAGGCTACATAATCATTTATATACTTCTTTATCTTTTAATCATCATTCACTCCTGGCTGCTTCTATTTCAAAATAGGATTAGACTCTGCTTTAAGAGTGTTGCTTTAGTAGCGCTATTTCTAGTAAAAAGGTTAGATATGAATAAAATAGAGTGGGTGTATTGAAAAGGGGTATTTAGAATAATATAAATAAGAGAAATTATAAGTAATGGATTAAGAAGATTTATTGCTTTAAGATAGTGCTAATTTCGGGAAATAACGCAAAATGACGGGGACTAGTGCTTCAATTCCTCATAGTAGAAGAACCTCAAATTTTACTAATGGTAAGGGACAGAATGCTGACTCAGCAAATTTCGTTGAGAATATGTCTGAATTGCATCTAAGGAAATCTATTATTCAGCAGGAAAATATAAGACTTAAAAATGAAGTGCTAACCTTGTAGTAGTAAATCAGTGAAACAGATAATCAAATTAAAAAAACTAACATTACTAGGTCAAAGGATGCCAAAATTCTAAATGAAACTGAAAAAAATCTCATTCTAAAACTTTTTCCTTAAGTAGAAAAAAATATTAGTTAGAATGAAGCTCATCAGCTTAAGTTTGATATTGGTATATTATAAAAGCAGGTAGAAGAAGAAAAGAAAGAAATCGAAAGGTAGAGAGAAAGTCATAAGAAGCATTAATAATAACTAAGACAAAAAATGTCATAGTAGGAAATTAAGGAATGCAACTTCGCATTTATCATTAAAAAGCAAATTCTCTTTATCCAAAACCTGATAGAACACTAAGAACAAGAGTTAGAAGACTTTAAACAGCACAAAATCAAAATGATAAAAGATTTATAAGAAAAACTTGAAAGAATAAAATCAGAAATATCTTTGATAGAAGGTTAGGCAACTATAGACAATAAAAGATATAAAAAGCTTTAAAAAACATCTTTTACAAGGAGCATACTGAGAGATAACATCTAGAACAAGGTGGTGGACAGTATTGAAGTGAAAACTGTTTCTCTGTTTTAACACTTAATTATTAATAGCTTCTTTATTTTAGGAGGCTAACTTTTAAATCTTTTTTCATAAAAATTCTTAAATTTTGATCTATTTACATAGTTTATCTTGATTCATTAAAACAATACTTGAAATCAGGTTATTGCAGAAATGTATGAAGTAAGTCAACAGCTTGAAATGACTAGTTTAAGATGTGAGATATATAACTTTAAGTAGTTATCATACTCCTTATAGATTTAAACTAAACATTATGTATTAATCTCAAGAGTGAATCTTGATATAATTGAAAGAAGGCTAAGTGAAAATAGTTAAAATATGAAATCTTAAGAAGCAATTTATAAGTTATGCACTCATACCATCTGATGCTAGGTACTAATAGCAAAAGAGTGTTACAATCTTAATATAAACTTCAGTAGCATATCATGATTAATATTATAGATAAGCAATATAGTTGAAATTAGGGGTATATCTATTAATATAATTATGAAACTTCAATAAATGTATAGAGTATAAGAAATTAGTGGCTCAGATATCTTGAGGCTGTATTAATCTCTTTTTTACTGAATTTGCAAATAATAGGTCAGTGAGTGGTTTGCGGATTTTGGGTTTTGTAATAGGAATAATTTTTAAAAACTGAGCGATTTCAATTAGTATAGGTGTAATTTTTTAAATTACTTAGAATTTACTTGTGTATAACTAATTCTGAAATAAGCTTTAAAGTTGCATTGTTGCTTCATCTTTATTCAACCTGTTTATTATAAGTGACCTTGATTCAATCTTGCTCTATTAAGTTTAAAGATCATCATAAATATTATAAGAAAGAGGATAATCGATATATGTGAGAGAGAGTAGATAACTCACTTTATAAGGTAGTGCTCCTATATTGTCACCTATATTATATCCTAGCATCATCATAAAAGCTTTAATTGTGATGAAATCTTTTTCTTCAAATTTCGAAAATTAATGTCTATCGAGCTACTAAACTTCTCTTTAAGCTTCCAACAGACATTTAAGACTTCTTTGAGAAGGATTAAAGTTCTATAAAAGGTTATAGGTAAAATCTTAAGGTTGTTAGCACTTTACTACCTAAATCTTTTAGTTTATTACTTGAATGTTATCGAAATTATGTTCTCCGATGAATTAAATTACCGAAAGGAAGGGAATACCTCCTATCTCAAACATTTTTTGAAAAATAGGTCAATTTTGCTTATTTAGCAAATATATATTTGCCTTTTACCCTGCTTTATTCAAATAACTTTCTAAATACTCCTTTAATTCTGTAACTCTTAACGTAAGATTTCTATTTGTATTGATTGGCTAGCCTTAAAGCTTTATGAGGTATTTTTAATTTTTTGGTGTTCAGGTTTTTGATTTATGATTTTGTTGATAAGTCTTTTCTTATTTAGATGGGGATAGGGGCTTATCTGTAGCGAATAAATCCCTTTAATTCTCATTATTTCTAGCCTCATTCTAATGTTTTACTTCGTTATATGAATTGCGACCAGAAGATAACTAAAATAAATTCTATTTAGCGAAACATGAATACTTATCAGTACCTGAATTTAACAAAATAGACTATAGTTAAGCATCTATCTCTTAAAAGCTTTATAATAGTAACAACCTACAAAGTTTGCTTCAGGGTAATTTTTGAAATGTTTTACTTTTATATTACTTTAGACTGCTAACTTAACTCTAGTTTTCTACTTGGAAAGGCTTAACTTTAAGCAAGCTATTTTAGTTTTCCTTCTATAGTAAATAGAATTTAGCTTATATATATTTCAACCTGATATTAGAAAAAGGAAATAAATCATTATTAGTAAATTCTATTACTTTTATAAGTACCTTCTTTATTGAAAGAGCTATCTTCTTATAAAATTTTACTTCTACTGTTTGTTCTTTTTTTTCACTGCCTTCCCTGTTTTTTGTAGTGTTTGGAATTAAACTGTTTTATTTCCTTTATTTAATTTGATTTCTAATCTTCTAAAGAAAAATTTCATTTGACTTTACTACGCAACTGCTTTTTTAAATAGAATTTGTGTAATAAAAGCTTTCTAACTCTAAAGTACTTTGATCTTCTATTTTCATATTCTTGACTTAGGGGGAACAAAATTTCTGATTCATGTTCTTAAGTTTGTCTCGCTGAGTTTTATGAATCTCTTGGTTTTAAATCAAAACTTCTTTACTCTGTTTTTTTAAAGCCTGCTTTGCTTCTTGAGATAAGTTATTTTCCAAAAGTTACTTCAGTTTCAAATCCTAATCTTCTTCTTTAGTAATACTCAACATATTTTTAGGAGATTAAAATTGAGAACCGAAATTCTTATTTGTATTTAAGTCCTATTTTGGAATCTAATTCACAGGAGTCTGAACTGGATATGGTTTTTGCATTTAAGATTTAGAAATAGATTTTATCCTTTAAGATTTAGCAGGAGTAGGAGATTTTTAAAGATTACTCTGATTACTCAATTTCTGAATTTCCAGCTTCAATATTAAACTCCTTTTTTATTAGCTGCTTCTTTTTTATTTTTTCTAGATTTTATTAATTTTTGGAGGAATACTTTTATCTTCCTTTATTGGCGTTTTAATGGTTTTATTGCTTTAATTCTTTTTGCTAGTCTTCACTTGTGTTTTGATACTTTTATCATTATAATTTACAGTATTAGATCTTTTCTTTGGCTTACTAAAGTTATTAATAGATTAAAAACTTGGAGACTGCTTCTTTTGATCTTCTTTTTACTTGATATTCTAAAGAACTGACTATTTATATATTTTCACTTTTGGCTCAGTTGACTTTGATCTTGAAGTTGCTAAATTAGCATGAAGCACATTAAATGACTAATTCAAATCGCCAGCAAAGGCCCCATTTAAGTTGATATCATTCAAATTATTTATATTTTGCTGTTTTCATTTGTTCATAGTACAAATAGGAGTATTCCTACCACTTGATTAGCTCTTTAAGTAATGAGATCTATCAGACATTACCTCAAATGATTATAGGAAGGATTTTTTCTACTATGATATGGTTTGCTTAAACTTCTTGCGATTCTTTTTAATCTGTTTCTGCAGTTCCTTAAACTTCGTTACATCATACAGTTTTTAAAATTCTTAAGTATTCATTTCTTAATTCTAACCAAACGTTTATGGTGCTATCAAATTAATAGAATCAGCAGGCTCAGTTTGTATGTTAATCATGAAAAGTCAATCATCTTTATCTTGCATTTTTAGTAATTTAAACATGAAATTTCAATAAATGTTTAATAATCTAAGCTTAGTAAGTAACTTAATTAAAGGAATTTTTCTCCTTTATTCCTTTCTAATTATCTAGTCCTTCTAATGTCTAATTCTAAGATTTTAATAAATCATATTTGAATTTTTAGTGTCTCTTGCTTAATTAGCTAAGCTTTGTATAGTTATTACTCTTTTTTAATATTATATTGTACTTATATAATACGACTAATTTGTATTTATTGAAATTTTATTTGAAATAGTGCTTATGTTGTAATATACTTTTAATGTAATCTTAAGAATTATAAGCATTCAATTTAAGATAATATACTTGAAACTTTATTATAAGCAGTTCATTTAGAATCCCAAGATACCTACAAAATTAAATTTTTGTAATGAGATAATTTGTCAAAAATAAGCTAAAAAAAGAAAGTAGGATTGATGATTAAGACTGAAGAACTACTATAATATATAGATAAGAAGAAAGATTAAAAATAAGTTTAAAAAACTATTTAGTAGTAGTTTAATATTTAATTATCAATTTTCTGTAGTTAAAGGTTATTACTAACTATATTCATCTTGATCATATTATGTAGGGAAAAGAAAAATAAATAGAACTAAATAATTCATTAAATTAGATTAAAATACAAAAATAGTAGTATTATTAATAGAGTCTTAATTAAGCCTTATTTAAACTAATTTATAAAGTTAAGACTAATAAAACTTAAGATATTTTGATAGATTTATTTAGGATCTTTTATTTTATATGTTATAAGGAACTTAGCTTAAAGAAAGTTTGAGCAAATTAGATTAAACAACGATAAAGAAGAAAAAATAATTAATAAAGAGAAATCAAAGAAGGTCCTTATTAATCTCTTCATAGAATGTAAATTGAGCAAAAAAATGTTTATAAAATAAAAATTTTTCATCAACCTATTAGGCCCTTTGTGTCTTTGTAGTTTTTTGCACTTCCTTTAAATACTCTATCTGCAACTAAAGCATTTTGAGGGATTACTTATTCATTTATTTTTCCTGAACTTTGAGGTAGTTGCTACTTATTTCTTCTTTTTTATGCAATAGTATTAGCAGCAGGTTCACTACCCTAATACTCGGAATTTCCTTAATTCATGATTTGTTACATTGAAAAATTCTCCTGATAATTAGGCTTTCGTAATCCATACTATGGTTTTTATTACATTTATCTATCTTGAACTACAGGTACTTATCTTCTTGGCTATTGACTGCTGGATCTTTACTAATGAGATTTAAGTGGAGGTTATTCCTATTTGCTGGGCTAAGCAGTGAATTAGAAACTGTTATTTAATTTCTCAAGATCGCAGAGAGTTTCATCAATTTCTTTTTATTAGCTAGCTATTTCTTTTTTAAGCATTAGCTCTTACTATTTTAAATCTTCTAATCTGTTCTTCTATTCAGAAAGAATTTAAAACTTTAAGTCAATTAATTCTGAAAGCTCATTAGATTGAGAAAAAGGCTTTTCTTGTGATTACTCTGATCTGATATTATTTTATGGGCTAACTTGATCTCTAAAACCTTATTATTCTCTTTATTATTGCTAGTTAGAAAATTCATTCAATTAAGAATTTACATTTAATGCTTCTTTTTGCTATTCCATAGCTTGTTACATTGCACTAGATTGATTGCCTGTCTATGTATAGAATCTTTTTCCTGGTCTACTTTCTGGCTAAATCGCTACAACGTTCTAATTTGCTCTAGCATTCCTACCAAACATTTTCTTTATATAATTTGAGATATGAAAATGAAAATTCAAATCATAACTTAAGTATTTAATGATCAATTTTATAACTGTCTACCCTTTATTGTCTTCTCTTCATAACTAACTTACCTTATCTTTAAATTTAAACTTCTATATGATTGTACCTATTTAAAGCTAAGAATAGCTAGATAGAGATGAAATAAGTTATATTAATGAAACTGATATAAAGCAAGTAATTTTAATACAGAAGTTAGATATGAAGCTCTAGATTTAAATGCAGCTAGAAGGGATTAGAAAATGGTAAACTATTATAGAGGTTAATTATATTTAACTAGACATGTTTAATTAGATCAAAAAACCCAAATCTTAACCAATGTATCTCTACTTCCAGAGGCCACTTTTAATCCATCTTTACTCCAATCCACTGTAAATATTTCATCGCTGTGTCCAGGAAGTTCTTTAATCATTTTATTCAAAGATCATAACTTAAGTGTACTATCTTTGCTAGCTGAAATAAACTACCTTGAATCTGGACTTCAGCAAATGTCGTAAACCGCTTCAATATGACCTCTAAATGACTATAAATGTCTTCCATTTTCAGCTGACCATAATTTTATGCATTTGTCAAAAGAGCAAGAAATTACATATCTTCCATTAGGTGAAAATTTGCATTTATTAACTACTTAAACGTGTCCTGTTAGCCTAAAAGATTTCTACTCTTCAGCTAAGACATCTGGATATAGGAATAAAGTTTGGTCATCACTGCATGACACTAATTTGGACTAATAACTATCAATGTAGTTTATTCTATGCCCATGACCTTTTATTTCTTTCTTAAAGCCTCCTGTATTTACGTCCCAGAATTTAATGGTTTTATCATGAGATGCCGTTACTAAAAATTCGTTTATCTTAAGTACCTTGCTAACTATAGAAGTATGAAATACGGAGTATAAAAGAGTCAAAGTAATTGCATCCCATACTTTTGAGCTATTATCTTTGCTGCCAGAAGCTACAATTCTTTCAGATACCCAAGCTAAAGTGCTCACATATGCTTTATGACCTTTTAAATTTCCTTAGTGCTTATAAACTTCATTTACACAGTGAATTGAAATAATATTGTCCATTCCTCCAGCTGCTAGTAAACTATCGTTTGGATTGAAACAGATAACAAGAACATGATTTTTATGCACCGTAGATGTATATAAAGGAGTGCAAGTATCGATATCCCAAATTCTAACAGTAGTGTCTCCACCGGCTGAGCCTAGAATTTAGCCATTTTAGCTGAACTAAACCTCAAGTATAGATTCAGTATGTCCAGACATCGAGCTTTATAATCTAGTAACAGGAGCTACTTTCATTAATTCTTCAGGGTAGATGGTAATAGGAATAATTTGTTCACTTGAAAGGTTACTAGAATATAGAACAGATTCAATGTCATTAGTAATCTCAATATTATCAACCAGAAACTAATGAGGTTACTCTTCTTAGTTTATCTAGTTTAATATCTTTTATAGTTGCTGCTTGGTGCACGTTATTGGAATATCAAAGCTACAGCCTAACTACTTTTAATCTTTCATAAAAGCTACATTTATTCTTTACTCTATCTTTTGCTTTTTGTTAGGCTCAGCCATTTATATCAAAGATCAATATCTTTTTTAAAATGTATAAACATTAGCCTTTTAATTGATTTCTTTTATTTAAAAATAAGGATATTTAATTTAAAAAAGATTGCTTAATTAAATGCTTACTAAGAATAAGCCATTTTATGCTAAGCCTATCTACTCCTTTTATATTTATTCATTGAGAATATTATTTGCTATAGTAATTTTTTAAGGCTCTTGTACAATCAAAGGATTACTAAAATTAGTAAAAATAAAATATTAGAATTAATAATCAAATATATATTATTATATACATTAGTAGCCCAAACCTTCTTATAGCCTTCTTAAAACCTTATTAATATTCAGTTATAATTATACTTTTGCTAGCATCTAGTTACAATTATAGCCACCGTTGATTCTTTAGCTTTAGTTCTTGTCATTTTGCTTTGTTCTTCTGAAATAAATGACATTGTCATCCTTACTTATATTTTAATAGTCAGAAGACTTCTTTATGCAGTCTGTCTTTGCTAGTACTTTAGTTTATCCAAATTAGATTGGAATTTTACTTTAGAGCACTAAAATATTAGTATTCTTCTAATTAAATGCAAGAAATCAAAAATACCATCCAAGCTTATAATTCTAGTACTGATATCAAAGTAAGTCCTTTCCTTTTAGTAAGCAGAAAGTCGTTTATAAAGCTTTAAATAGTAACTGGAAAGTTTGGATCACTCAACAGTTATAAGACAAAACTAAGCAGAGCTATTAGTGAAGCTGAATAAAAGCTAATTCAAGCATGTTGATCTAAAGGCCATAGAAATTCTATGTGGTTTTACTGAGACAAAATTAACATCAACTAAACCTAATCTAGAGAAAATCTTTATAGAAAACGATGCTATTCTAGTGCTAATTAATCACTTTATTAGTCTATAAGATGCCTTCTAAGGAACATATATAGCATACAAACTAAGATCTGCAATCAAAAATTTGCTCTAGCTTTTAGAAGCTTCATAAAATTCTTAATAGTATATGAGCCAATAAAAGCTAATTAGGGAAATGCTAAAAGAGCCTTAGGAATTGGAAGTATAAATTGACTCTTTAGTTCAGTAATCAAATGAAGGATAACATTTACTTGCCTTGAATGAAGTAATAGAACTGTTGAAGAATACTAGCTTTTTGTAAAGCTAAATAGATATATTCGTAAAATGTAGTGCTGTTTTTAATACTCTTTAAGCAAATAAGCAATAGTAAAAGCTTAGTAAAGAAGTAATGTAATAATTAGCCATGCTTCTTAACATCATGTGCTATTAAACTGAATATTGGATAAAGTTAGGTGAAAACTACCTAAAGTTTACTATTTTTACTGAATAGTAAATTATCTAGTAGAGTTAAGAAGTCCTTATGACTTTTGTACTACTCTGTCAAAAGATTCTTGACAATTACGATTAATCAGAAATTGAAGTTCTTAAAGCTGTAATCGTATTTTTGTAAAAAGCTTGAAATGTGTTTCCATATTACAGAGAAGGTTTGAAAATCTTAGTTGTACAAATTCTTAATCTGGTATAAAAAGATATGGATAAAGAAATTAGTGTAAACCTTTACATTCTGTATCTGAGCATTCTACCAACAGACTCTAATTTAGCAACGTTAATCTTTGACAAAAACATAGAATTTCATTTATAGTAGCAAAGAAATGTTCAAGTATGTGAAACTTTGGAAACTTTATTCCTGAAAGTAGGATTTCCCTTAGTTGCAGAAATAAAAGCAGGAGAAAAGTTCACACTTAATATGTATATAGGGGTAAATTTTTCCATCCTTTCGATTAATTTTTCAGTTGAAAAATATGATATTAAGTTTTAAATAACTAATGAGGATACTAATGAAGTAGTTTAGCCTTTAAATACTTATGACAGCTAGTAGAAAACCATTAATGTTAATGCTATATGTCCTATATAGGGTTTCTACAAAATCACTTGGGATAATAGCTATAGCTGGGTTAGGCCTAAAAAAATATAGTATAGAGTCTGTGTTTTATAGCTATTTTAGGAATAAAATATAGTTGAGAACGAAACCAATGAAGAAGTCTAACTACAAAAGAATTAGTACAAAGATAAACTTGAGAAAGAAAAGATAGTTGATCAATAAGAGTAACTTTAGACTACTTAAAACATAGAAGGAGAGCTCATCTTTGAAGAAAATTCTGTTTTATTTTATACAAATAGCACATAACGTAACAAGATGCAGTATATTTCTCTCGACGAAGCATCTGTCTATTTATAGAGCAAAAAGAGTAATTTATTAGTATTTAGAAACCTGAAAATAATGCTAGTAAGAAGAAAGAAGTTAAGCAGCTGTTTAGATTATAGAAAATCTAATTAATTTCCATAAGCTTGATGATATATACATTAAATCAATCTATGGAAAAGCGTAAGGTTCTTCTATTCAGTTTTTTTCAAGCAATATTATCTTAAATTGCTTAGCCATACTAATAAAATCTTATTTTTAAAGAATATTGAGCATTTGGACTAGAAACTTTACATTTAATTTTTTAATTTTCTGATCTTATCTAAAGGGCATAAATGAATTTACCAGACTAATCTTATATAAGAACAATTCAAATTCCAATCAGACTCAGTGCTATGTCTACTTTTACTTTTATATCTTTCTGAATAATTCTCCCAAATATTTATATCTACCTATTCTTTAAGTTTTAAAGAACATCTCACTCCATGATAGGCTGCCTTATTATTAAGATTAAAATATAAAAGATGAAGTATTAATTTAGAGCTAGTATAATAAGAAGTTAAAGGAGACTATAATAGAGTTAAAGAGTCAAATAAAGCTATATAATTAATAGAAAGAAAGACTATTTAAATAACTGGTATTGGCTTATTTGTAAATAATAAGGACAACTTAATAGTTAAAGTCTTAGTACATATTTTGATTAGATTTAGTATCCAGAGATTAAAAGAGATAAGTAAATATTTATAAAATTAGTTATAGTTATTTGACTTTAGTAAATCTTCAGTATTCATTAAGAAAACTCTCCAATATTAAGTAGAAGAGGGATGGTTTTACTTGCTGTTCCTCAGTTCTTAAGTACCTCTGAGAATCTATTAAAAATAGATATTTCTTTTTAAGTTCTCATAGGGTGACTGAGAATAAAAAGGCAAGGTAAGCAAACTCCAATGAATGAAGGTTAAAGTGATGGATGAAAGGATTAAATAAGCAAAGTATAAAATAATATAGTAAAATAAACGCTTAATTAACCATATGCTGCTTAGTAGAACCTTTATAGTTATTTCAGTAAACTAAATTTTTATATTATCAATATGGACAATTCAGAAGAAAGACCTATTTCTGCACCTTTAAAAGGTATTTCTAAATAATAAAAGTTAATTAAAGGATAGAAATATAATAGAGTTTCTACTCCAGTTAAACAATCTCTTTTCAAGTAGTTGTAACAAGCTTATGGTATAATAAGGCCAAAAATGAAAATAGTTAATGCTAATAAGAAAAGATATAACTCTTAAGCAAGTTTGAATCAAACTCAATTAGACTTTAAGAACACTAAAATGAATCAAAGCTAGCTTTAGAGATTAACTAATAAAAGTAAAATGCTGACTAAAAAGAAATCTGATGATTATCCAAAAGTAAGATCCCTTAATATGAGCATGTATAGCTCTATTAATACATCTTTTGATATTACTTAGGATAATTGCCAAAGTAAGATGAAGGATGTTCTTTAAATTGAAGAAGCTTTAACTAGCAAGCTAAAAAGGTTCAAGCAAAGTAAGAATAAGAAATAGTATCCAATAAACTTGAAAATTAGTAGCTCTTAAGAATTTCACAAATTTAACAGCTTCTTATCTCAAAAAAAATTGGATATTTACAGAGAAACTTTTGAGTAAATAATAGAAAGGAGTGGGATATACAAAAACATACTACTAAAAATAAAAGATGCCTATGAAGAAGCATTTAGATAAGCATTTGGTATAAATGATTACTAAATATAAGGAGAAAGTTAACTTTCATCTATTAGTAAATTAAATCAAAATAGAAGCTATTTGAGTGAATAAATTTAGTTAGCTAAAGAAGGAATAAAGGAAGAGAAATAGAATAGAATAGTAGCTGATAGGAAAGTTGATAAACTTGCATATGAAAACTAAGAGTTATAAAGATAGATTTAGGAAAAGAACTAATAAATAAAAGAGCTAAATGAATATGTTCAATAATGCAAAATCTTAATTTAAAAAAAGCAGCCTGATGATTCAAAGCAATGAGAAGAGCTAATAGATACTAACAATAAACTAAATGAGTAAGTAATACTAATGCAAAAAGAGTTAAAGATGGTCAAATCTAGAGAAAATGAAATTTGCGCTTTGCTGAAGGTTGTTAAGGATAAAGGTATTCCAATTGAGGAAATTTATTCATAAGAAATAAAGTAAAAAAAGAATGGCTCAAACAATTAAAGTTAACTAAGTAGTGCAAAAGCGTATAATTTAGAAGAAAAGCAATTTGAAAATGAAAGTGATTAAAGAATACAATAAAAGGAAAAAGAAAGAGATTAAGCAAAGTAAGAACAGGTTCCTTAGATGATCTAAAAGAAAATAGAGTTTAATAATTAAAATGAAAATCAATTATAAATCAAAGCAGTTCCAAAATTAAATTTGCAGAATATATAAATTCAAAGTAAAAAACAAAAACAGTAGAAAAATATTGTTACTAAAGAAGAGACTACATAGAATCAAAATTAGTCGACTAAAAGTACATTACCAAGCACAGGAAAAGTTCCAAAACTGAAATTTAATTAAAACCAGCCTTGTTTTCATGAGGAATTCATGACAAGATTTGATGAATTTTCCGAATCATGGAGAAATGCAATTATAAAGAATGGAAGATGATCTTATAGTGTTTCTGTAAATTTTATATTAATAAAAGTGTAATTTTCTTAAATATCTTTTTCACTATAATTTCAAAGACATGCTAAATAAAGACTTACTATTAAGTAGATACTAATAAATACAAATAAACAATTTTAGTACAATATTTAAAAATATCATTAATACACTATAACATTAGGATAAAATTAAATTATATAACATTATTTATCTTGTAAAGTAAATAAGACATAAAAGCAATAAAAGTTAGCTAACTTTATCTGATTTTACTAGTTATAGTGTATGGTATAGTTATATATGAGTATTTTAAACAAAATACGAAAGCTTATGTTACTTTAAAGTATAAACTTTTAATTAATAATTTGAATAGTAGAGCCTTCATTTTATATTGATTAGAAAATAGAAATTTATATTAGAAGATAACCAATTACTATACTCTAATCCAAGTTTTATAGAATTCTTAGAGGATAAAAATTAAACTTTGATCAATTAGATTTCATTACTGCTTATCTTTATAACTTCTTTTAGGCATAACAAGCAACTTAAAAATGATATAATTATTTACTTAAAACATATCTAATTATAATTATAAACTTGTCTAGTTTGATTCTGATTTTTATAAGTTAAACTTTTATTTTAACAAAATAAATTGGGTTTATTTCTTGGCCTAGGTCGAGAAAACTCTATAATAATTAAAAATAACTTAGCATCTATGTCTATCCTTGATATTGAGTATATAAACAATTTATCTATTATGTCATTCATTTATTATCTCATAGTTCTATAAAATAAATTTAAGATTATAACTATTCTTGGACTCTTCTTCCAATTTTTTTTCTAGCCTAAGTATGCATATACTGTAAATATATATAATTTGATATAAAGTAGCGATCATAAAAACACTTCAAAACTATTTATCATATATATTCTTTCAATTGCAAATGTATGATGTTTAGTAATTGCTTATTTAAAGAAACTCCGTTCAAATTAAAAAATCTTCCTAAAAGAGAAGTGATATTTATAATAAACTCTGCTTTCTATAAAGAAGGAAATTGAAATGCCTTTTATCGATTCTTGTATAACTTCTCGTATCACTGATATATTCAATTTTCCTTTAATTTTCATTAATTAAATTTAAGTCAATAAATATCTAAAGAAATTAGAGGTTTCTATTTTTAGTCTTTCATTCTTATTAATGAACTGTCTTAATTACTAAGCCCTTCAAATAAATGTTTCTGCTAGCTATTCTGATATTAAAGCAGAAGATGTTTTAATACATATATTTGTCTTTAAAATTTCTTTCTTTGTATTAGATTTATAGAGTTCTTACATTAATAAAATTGAAATGTCTATTATGGAAAAGGTATTGACTAATTAAATACAAATTTAGTATAGATAAAATCATAGATATATTTTAAGGTAAAGTAATGCTAATAAATGTACTAAACAGATTAATTTGCTCAAATTTTGACTAAACCCCTTTACCATATAGTATTTATAATATTAAGCTTATATATATTATAGTAATACATATATTCAATACTTCAGTATTCATAAATCCATTTATTTTAAATCCCTACTGATATAATTACTAAGCTTAACTTCTACCTTCTTATATTCTTTGCTATATTAGCCCATATTTTTTACAACTCCAGAAGTTTACTAAAGGCTATACTCTTAAGCTTAAAGTTTTTTCCATTCTGCTTTAATAATCTTGAGAAATGCATAGGGACATTTTTAAATAAAGGTAATTTTATTGGATTATATCTCTTTTAATATTCATCTATTTATGTAATGATTACCTTTCTTTCATTTCTTATCTTTTCTAATGTTTTATTTTGTTTAATGTGCAAAGTCTTACTAAAAGCGTTAAATGACTAATAATTTAACACATAAAGGCATCCATTAACTAGAAATGACTTATCTATAATTTTAATGTTTGACATTTGTTTAATATTCAGTTAATATTCTAATAGTTATAACTGGATTGCTATAATATATGATATGATGAAGTGACTTTTATCATTCATTAAAGCTATCAAACTAAACTTAAGTTGCTTTTCATATTTTACTTAGTCCCTTCTTTTAAACATTTTTCTTTCTTTTTTATATCTTTATCAGATAAACTATCTCATATGATATTTCATTAAAATATTGGATGAGTTTGATATATAATAGTATAAAGCAGTTAGAGGCAATAGGAAGTAGAAATAAGTAGGATAGGCTAGTTAGAAGTGATATGTTTGGCATGTATCAAAAAAGATAATTTAGAGTATTCTTTAAATAGTAATTTCAATTTCTTCCTCTTCTTTGCTCTTAGATATTTAACTGCCAGATTACACTTTATATCTTACTTTACCACTCATATAAGAGAAAGCTTACTGGATGATATAATAAGCTATCTATAAATAAGGAATTTATATACCAAAGACATGGATTAGAATAGAAGAGGATAGAGAGTAGATAGTAAGTTAAAGCTTTAAACGATTAATAAGGAAACTAGATAATTGGTATTACTCAAATATTATAAAAGTAATAAATGGACAAGTTTAAAAGGGGAATGACAGATTCTATGAAAAATTCTATTAATAAAAACTTCCTTAAAGTACAGAGGGCGAGTAAAGTAGGAGCTAATATCTAAAGCCGTTTAGAAGCTTCTCTAGAAAAACTGGATAATATTTAGTTCTAAGTTAGAGAGTTGAAGTAGTTTTATAAGTAGAAGGAATCAAAATAGCTGATAAAAACTATCCTGGAAAATATTAATGAACTTAAAAGTTATCTAACTGAATAGTAAACTGATTAAGTTATGGTCATGGGGAATAGAGAGGAAGATCTAGAAATGACTGCTTTTATTCTATAAAATTGTGTTGTTTAAATGCTTATTTAAAATCCTTTCTAGCAGAAGGAAAAAAATGAAATGAAGAAGTTTTATGAGAAAAAGGAAAAAATAGTTTTAAAGTAGATTGGAAAAGAAACTATAGAGGATATTTTAGAATCAGTAGGAAAATTCTGAAACTTTAATGTATTTTTAGTGGAAAAAATGACTTAATAAAACTCGCTAGAGGTAATTGGAAGCTACTTATTTGAAAAATATTTTGCAGAGAAATATTAGCTGACAAGTTAGAAAATAAGCGAGTATATAAATGTAGTATCACAAGTAATTCTTAATATAGAACTATAATTAAAATCCATATCATAATTCATAACACGCAGCTGATGTTACACAATCAGCACTCTACTTTGTATGAAAGCCTTAAAAATTGCATATACTGGATATTTCAGAGCTCTTTTCCTTGGTAATTGCTACTTTGAATCATGACATAGGACATAAAGCAGTCAGCAATAGGTTTTTAGTAAGCACCAAGCACTAATTAGCTATAACATGTAAGTCATAATTCCAGATAATGATTTAAGTGCGCTTGAAAATATGCATTCAGCTCTGTGTTTTAAAATTCTTCAGCAGACAAAATTCCTAAAATTCGTTTCAGAAAAGGATTATGAGTACATCAGAAAAATAATAATCGACCTAATTCTAAATACTGATATGACTAAGCATTTTAATTCTCTCTCTAACTTCAGGGCGAAGTTCCTCTATAATACTAATACAGATATGCTTCAAAATAAAATCGATATCTTATAAATAGCCATCAAAGCAGCAGGTAATAACTAATTATACAGACATTGGTCATTCAGCTAAAGAATGGAATTTGCATTTTTATTGGTCGAAGTAAGTGATAACAGAGTTTTTTTGTTAAGGAGATTAAGAAAAAAATCTTGGAATCTCGATTTCAATGTGCTGTGATAGGGTGAGCACTGATATTAATAAGTCACAAGAAGGATTTTTAAAGACAATTTGTTGCCCATTTTTCGAAGCTTGATGCACTTTTCTTAACAACGAGGAAATAACCGAAAGTGTATATAATTAAGTGTAGAAAAATATGTAGACATGACAGTAGCGAGCTTTACAAAACAAAAAAACAGAACTTACCAAGCAGCTTCAAATTTCTAAAAGACACAAAAAAAAAAGATCCATGTCTGGCAATGAAATCTTCAAGCCTTCTTAGAGTGAAGAAAATTTCGATAAAGAATTTTTTAGTAACAGTAAAAGAACTGGAACAGTCTTAGAATATGAAAGCTTGATCTTAAGTGATTCATCTTCAGATTTTAGTGATGCCTCAGATTAAAGTGAAAATGATATTCTTTAATTTATTTTTTCCATTCTATAATACATGTAAAATACATATTAAATAGTATAAAATATCTTTATTAAATATTTTCTAAAGTAAAATTTAATGTTCATATTTAATATATGCTGTCAAATAATTTGCAAGATAACTGAGAATAGTTTCAGCAACTGTTTTAGTAAATTTTGTTAATACATTTATCATTTATTTGCTTTCATATGGCATCTAAGCTGAAAGTATTTTAATTACCTTGATTGACTTTTTTATTCTATTTTTTCTAGCCTGCAATTGATCACTGTTATATAAAATAAATATCTTAATTAAAAAAACTCTATTAATAGTATTTTAAAAGATCCTGTGATTATATAACGAATCTTTATTTTTACTTTTAGTCAATCTATAGAAACCTATAGAAATAAGGTTTTTCAGGAAATACCTAAGAAGTCTATATTTTTAAGCAAGTTATCAAATAATATTATTAGAATCTATTATATAGCAAGCAAACTATCTTGCAATAAATTCCAAGAATTGATAAAAGAAATAAATAAGTAGAAAGGATAAAGCTTTTATAAATATAAATTTACTAAGCAAAGCATAAACAGAAGCTAAATTTAAGTATTATTATCAATAAGTAAACTTTACTTATTTAAATTAAGCTCTAGACTTAAAAACAAAATTGTATTAAACTTAAAGTATAAATAAGGAAAATAGCGAAGAAGATTAAGTTATGATATAAGAGAGAAACTTGTATTAAAGTAACCTAAACTTAATTTCTATTTTTCGTTTAAAGTACTCTTATATAATATAAATATACTCCTATTAATAAATTATAGGCAATTATTTTAAATTTATTTATGAGTAATCAATTATTTCAATATAAAGGTATCAATAATGACTTTTGAAAAAATAAATTTAGAGTTTTTTTTACTTTTACAATTAAATTTAGTATATCAAAATAATCTAAAAACATTATGAATAAAACTCTATTTATACTCTATTACTATTTTTAATTAGTTAATATGCTAATATTTTATTTAAATTTCTCATATTAATATTAACATAATTCTTGTAATACTAATCTCCTTTTAAATTTAATAGTTAGTTCAATATGCTATAAATATTCTGCTTTGCTAAGAATGATTATTTATCTTTAAGACTGCTTAAATCTGATTTCTGCTTTTTAATTAAATAACTTATTTTGATTTTTTCAAGTATAACTCTAAAATTTTTATTTTATTGAATATTCCTTTCAGATTATATCTTTAAAAGTTGAAGTATTAGAGTATTTAAAGCTTTAGAGAGTTATTTTAAAAGAAAGATTTTAAACTCTGATGAAGATTATAAAAATAGGATTATTTTACAGGAAAATGCTTTATTTTTTATCGATGCATGAGTATCTAAAATACTAAAGTATCTATTATCTAATATTTAGATTGGAAGCTTTATAAATCCTTATGATTAAGTTAAGATACTAACTTAGTATTAAAACCTTTTATATGTCTTTTAATTGTTTTTATAACGTTAATATTGTATAGTGTTATAGCCTTAATAGTTACTATTTTAAACAGTTAATAAATAAGCATTTTATAAATATATATTAATGAGAGTAATATAAAAGGTTTAAGGGTACTCATATGATAATAATAGAAATGGTATATATCTTGTATAATACATAGACTATTTTATTTGATTATATATATTCTCTATAGAAAATACTTAAATTAGTTATGTTTAATTAGATATTATTTTAAATCTGTTAAAATTCTCTTCTTTAAGCAAAGCACCTTCTTTTTTAAAAGCACTAATATTAATATAAACTATTTTAATTAGTAATAGTTTAATTAAGATTCATAAAGAAGAGAGTCTATTAAGGATATAAACAATCTCTTGCTAATTCACTTTAATTTTATCTACTTCGTACATTTATTAGCAATTTTATGCTATAAATAAGTAATAAAATATAAAGCTAAATAAACTTTTTGCTTATTAAGTATAGAAATACGAATAAGCATAAACTAATTTAATAATTATGCTAATATTTCATAGCATTTAGATTAAATATTCCACTTAATTATTTCCATTACTATTATTAAAATAGTCAATTAAATTTAATCATCTTTTGCTCTAAAAATAACTTCTATTGAATAATTTAAGATTTTATTAAGAAGATCAATTTTAACTTTAGTAATTTGCCTTTTAAATAGGTTTATTTATATTTTATAATAATGTACTACTAATCTCTATTTATGAACTTTATATTTATTTTATTAGGTGCTTGATATATCTAAAATGCTTTATTAATAATAATATAAGCTTAATATTTGTACTGATATATAAAAATGACTTCAACTTCAATTGGCTTGTTATTTTTATAAATTCTTTTAGCAAATTATTTCCTTTTTGTCCTTCTTTAGATTTTCCTTATAAATTTGATATAATTTTTTAAGCATAATAGTTTATTAGAGTTATACTTTAGTATTTTTTCCTTATTGATAATTTAATTATCTTCTATATTTTATTTACATTTATAAAGCAATTTAAGATCTGTATGTTAATTACACTATCATCTCTTTTCTATATAGTTTAAAAAGTATAATATTTCTTTATAGAGTATTATATGAAGATTTAAAAGCTTTAACTAAAATTATTCTTATAAAGATTTTATAGAAGTACATTTAGATATGTATTGTCATTATAATAGCCTCTTATCAATATATAGGCTACTTTTTTGGTTTTACTTTGTAAGAAACGGTGCAGAAATATCTGAAATGTGTAGTTTAGATATAAGAAGTTCTTATTGTAATATTTATCTTATACAGTGTTACAGTTATGCTCTACTGTCGGTATAATTACATTATTTCATTAATAGTATTTCAAATTTGGAAAAGTTACTCAGAACCTCGGTAAAAAAGTAAATGTCTTTGTTCATCGTTTAATATCCTTTTCAATTATTTATTTTTTATCAATAATATCTTTTAATTTCTGGATTTTTCAATTGGCATTACATTTTATTGTACTTCTTTTAATTTTTCAGTTTTATTTTTTAAATTTTGTTGCTTCTTTCAGTTTTTTTTGTTTTTACTTAAACTCTTTAAATTTTTTTCAATTTCTTTAGAAATGTTCCTTAGAATCTCATAAAAATAATATTTATTTTCTAAAATATTTTTTATTTTATCAGCTTCTTTAAGTTTTAGATAAAACTAAAATTGAAATTATTATTATTAATGTAATATTTGTACTATCATTTATCTTGTTTTTTATCCGTTGCTCTAAAGGCTGTTTGGTTGTTTTGTTTTTTACATATTTAAGAATTCATACAAATCTATTTTTAGCTACATAAATATTTAGTAAATTTTTCTAATTTATTTAACTTCTGAATAAATCTATAATTGTCATTTTGCAGTTTATTTTTTTCTTATAAGTTAAAAACTGTTTTTAAAGTCTTTCTATATTCTATTAACAATTTACAGTAAAATCAGAGACTATTTAGTTATCATATATTTTATCTACTTTTATGACTTTTTTTCAGAGGTAGAGATCATAGTTTAGGCGTTGCTTTGTAGTTTTTTTCCTTATACTCTTAATTATCTATACTTGGAAAACTTCTTTCTAATATTCTTTATTTATTTATATAATTTTTCTTAAATTAATTTATAAGAAGTTATATTATTTTATCTCAACAGTAAGGATAAATTACTAGTAATCATACAGGATTATAAAAGAAATTGATTTATATAGTAAGAAAGAAGTAGACTTTATATAATATAAATTAGTTGAAATTATGAATAATAGTTAATTAATATTTCCTCTAAGCAATTCCTTATATTTTAAATAGTCTAAATAGTTATCTTTATATAGAACTTTATTTCTAACTGACAAAATTTCTCTTTAATTAATCTTTGATATGTTTATAGATATATTATGATATTATTGATATGTCTTATAAAGGGATTAATTAGTTTATTAATTCCTTAGATATAATATATAATATATTTTTATATTAAATTATATTGTTTTAGTTAATTAAAAATTGCTTTGCTGCTTCTAATATTTCTCCTGTTTCTTTCTTCAAATCAATTGATATTTAAATGCGTCAACTTATTTATTTTATAAATTACTTATAGAAAGGTTATTTCATTATACTTATTTTATTTATTTATGCTATAAAAATTTATTTTACTTAATAAAGATTTTATATTAATCTAATTAAGATTTTCTAATTTTTATGTTGATAAATGTAATTTAAAAGGCATACTATTTCAATATATGCTAATACATATTTTCATTAAATAAATAGTTATATAATTTACTCTTAATTACCTATTTATTTAATGTATGGCTATTTAAACTGAATGTTTATGAGTAATCTATTATACTTTAAATCTCTTCTAATATTAAAATCTTAATACTTAAATATCTCCTTCATAGAATTTCAACATTCTAAATAATTTCTATGAGTAACTTAGCATTATATTTAGCTGTAATCGTAGAATTTTCTATATTTTATAATAACCAAGCAAGTTCAATATAATTAAAAAAGATTGCAACTAGAACTATCTAACTATCTTAATATAGCTAGAGGTGTATTTTTATAGTCATATAGATTTAAGTATAATAGCTCTAGAAAATCATTAACTTATAAACAATAATAATAATATTAATTTTAAGTTTTCCGTTTTAGGGATTTCCAACTCCGTCAGGAATACAGCAGTTCATGCTCCCTGCTGTTAAATATAAAGTTCGGGTCGCCCAATTTTAGCGAGATTGGGAACTCGGATTTTTCCAGGTTTTCCCTCCTTTAACTTGCCTTGATTCCATCTTAATCTTGTATATTGAATCATCCGGGTTGCAATACATTCTTTTCATTCTTGCTTCTTCTTTTTTCTTCTTCTGTTGTTCTTTTATCCAATAGTTTCTTTATTTCTATTAGAATTTCTAACACTATGATAAAAATATCATACGCTTCCACAGCAGAAACATTTCTTTTTTATTTTTAATTATTTTCCTTGATTTTTTTGCTCTTTCTAGGCTTCGATTTCCATTTGTATAGCTCCGGTTTCGCTTTACTTTTTCTTAAAAGTTTACAATCTCTCTTCTACTTTTCGAGTCTGTTATCCAGTTCAGTCTGTTTCTAAAGCTAATTTTAGGATTCGTTAGTCTAACTTTGTGAGATATTCCAAAAGGCGTTAAGATCTCTTTCCTAGGACATAAGTCTTGACTCAATTCCTTCTGCTAGGTCTAGCTTTGCTATCAGCATATCATTGTTCTTCTTCAATCTCTTGACCTCTTCCTGGAGGTTCAGTACCACTTTGATGAGCTACTCCATGCTCATCTGGCCAGAAGGGTTGAACTCTGATACCTCCTGGTGAAGAGCAGACTTCATCTGTTTCCTCGGTTTCTCGCTTGAGGTTGGAGTTTCCGTGTGTATATTCTTCAAGGCTGGCTTTCGTTCGTTTTGTTAGATTCCAAGTTGTTAGTTCAGTGCTGGTTAAGGTTGTGATAGAGAAGATTGTTAAGATTATTAAGACTTGGCTTCTTGCTTCCTCCCTTCCTTTTTGGCTTAGGAAGAGGTGGTATAGAAGCTTGACTTGAAACCTTCAACCATTTTTTTTTCATTAACTTATAAATATTTTGAATTTTAAGCTTTACATTTTTTTCTTCAGTATTCAAGTAAAAATTTTCTAACTAGATAGTAAAAGAGAAAATTTTTAGTTCCTTAGTTAAACGCTATATTTTATATTAAATATTTATTATTTAATTTTGCTATTATTGCTTTAAATAAAGTGGCATCACTTTTAATAAGTAATTATTTATCCAAGTTTATTAAAATAAAAGATATTTAAAATAATTTTAAGTTTAGTTGAAGGTAGTAAAATTAAAATAAGCCATCTTTAGAATTATTTAAAATAAATCTGCTTATACTTTATAACTTTTAATTATGCTAAATTAAAACTAACTAAAACTTTTTCTTCTGGCTTACTAAGTTTTCAAGTACTCTTTTTAATCCTTTCCTTTATATATATTTTTGCTATATTATGATTTTATAATATAAAAAGTTAAGGAACTTGAATATAGTTTACTATATCTTTATTAAAATCTAAGAATATTTAATTATTTTATAAATAACCTATATTATCTAATTATAGTAGACCTCACTGATACATTATCTTATATTTCTATTATAATTATTATTTTATAATATTTCTTTTATACATAAAGTAAAATTATCTTTATTGATTATTTTAATCTTTATTTTAAAAAGACAAAGATGATAATCAGTCTTTTATAGAGGTTTCATAATAAATAGGTTGAAAATTCTAAAGTTTGTTTTTTAAAGTTTCTAATTAACTAATTTTAACTATAAGGGTTAGGGTCATCTTTAAATAGAGGAAATGTTTCCTCAAATTAAAGACAATAAAAGTTTTTATATTCAATACTCAACTGTACATGTCTTCATCTGAATCAATTTCAAACTGAGATAATTCTTCTTTCTCTTCAATAAGCTCATAGAATTGTGCTTCCATCTTCTTTTAATTTTTCTCCAGCTTCTCTAAACAAATTCTAAGGTCATTGTTGTCCTTTTAAAGCTATTTATTCTGTTACTATTAATTACCAAGATCCTGTTTTATTAGTGTCACACTTGAATCATATAATATCAGCTTCTTTCTGTAAATACCTCCAAAGTAGTTACAATATAGCCTCCTCGATGTTCCAAATTATTTACGATGCTGCTCAAGCACTCTTCTTCACTTCGGACATTATCTCCAAAAATGTCCAGCCTTTTGACAACAATAGCAACGTTTTATTAAAGGCTTGAATTAAAATTTTTATTCTGTTTACATTTTTTCAATTTCCATCTTTTCTGATTGAAGTTAGTTTTTTTTGATTGGTAATCGAATTTCTTCTTTAATTTTCTATTGATTTGCTTCTAGGTTTTTTTCTAATAGTTCAAATTAGGAAGTTAAGGCTTCAATTTAAAACTAAACTTTACTTACCAAGTCTTGATCTTCCTTTTTTCTATCTTAAAAAAGAAGCCGAAGATTCAAGTTTTCCGCCTTCAGTATCTATATTTCGGTATTCATTTTCTCAATTAATGAATAAAGCTAAATAATGTCTTGCTCGTGGGGTTTCTCAAGCTTTTTCAGTTTGCTAGGAAATTCCGTATTTCCCAATCCTTAACAGGAGTAGATTTATCTTTTTTGAATTCTTGGTTCTTGTTAGTTAACTGAGACTTAAGATTGATTTTTAAGGTTAGAATTCAAGGTTTAGATTCCCGGGTTTTTTTCCATTTTTTTTTTAAAGTTTCTCGTTTATTTCCTTTTCTGGTATTATACGATAGCACATTCTTGCTATGAAAAATTAATTTTTATCATTGATCTTCTTTATCTTCATATTTTACTGATCTACATCATAATTAATATCTAAGTAAGAGAAATTCAAGCTTTATTTGCTTTTACCACTATTTATAATAATTCCTTGCTTTAAAACTATTTACTTCTAGATAAATAATTATTGATTGGCAATAATTCTACATAGAAGAATAATCTGATTTTTCTTCCTTAATCTTTATTTTATCTTGAAAAATCTACAGTTTCTTATTTATTTCCTATTTTATCGCAATATTAGCATATCCTAAGTTTCTTTCGTTCTTTACTGCAAGTTGCAGTTAAGGCTCAATATCACTAAAATCAATTGAAGGTAAAAGTTATTCATTTAGTTTCTAATCAGGCTTTGTCTGAGAATTGAAAATACAGCTTGATCTGAATTTCACATTTTTTAATAGTAGATAAATTTTTTAATAAAATTAACTAACACTACCAGCCCAAAAGTATAAATTTGAATACTTTAGTAAAAATGTAGTATTATGTATTATAGTAGAAGTAAGAAAATATTTTCATTAACATCAGTATGAAATATTGATAGTAATTCTTTTAATCAATTATTAAGTAATCATTAATATTTTTCATCCTTCGACTTAAAAGCAAAATTGATTTATTAGTATTTTTTATTTCTTCTCCTGACTTCTCCCTTCCTTTCATTTAATCTCAAATCTGTTTTTTTCTTCTGATTTTCCAGTTTAAGAGGGGTAAAATTCAGTAGCTCTTTCTTTCAATTCCTAGAAATTCATATTTCATAAGATATTAGCTTTTTTTCTTTTTTTGGATATTTCCGTTAAATTATCATGTACTGTTGTAAATTTAGCATCTTTTTCTCAATCTATGATGTGTTTATTCTTGTCTTTCTATTTCTTTTTGGTTCCTTTTGAAGATTCTGCAAATTGTTTTCTATTTATAGGAATCTTAAATTTAATTATACTAAACTTTTCTCGTCTTGCACTCTTATTACTATAATATTAATCTCTAATCCTTTCATTCTTTTATTCCTTTATAGACTAAGGCTTTAGCTCTTTTGCTACCATTTAGATTTCATCATCTTCTTCATTATTTATAAAGTTTTAACTTATGTCGAATATATCTTTCTTCTATGCGTTTGAATATTCTTTGAAATTTTTAATTATTATGATGGGTTGATATATTAACTGCATCATATATTAAGAGTTTATTTGCTCTATTTACTAAGAAATTAAAAATAAATGAAGAAATTAAAGTTCTATTATTCAATACATGCCTGAAACCCTTTATTATAAATATTTAAATATTTTCAGTGCTTCAGTCAAATGGTCTATTTTTTCAGTTTTAAATTGAGGCTTTGAGACTTATGATAGCTTTTTTGTTCTAAATTTTGACTTCTATTCTTCTTTGCTGGTAAATTGCTAGTTTGAAGAATGGTCGACTTATTGAAGTTAAGACGTCGAGAGGAAGTACTTCTAACTTTGTCTCGTATTTTGAGGAGGTGGTAAAAAACTCTTCTTAAAGTAAGGCATTTTTATATAATTAAAATTTTTGAAATGATAAATAATAAATTAAATTTGGTAGTTAAAATATCTAATTTATATAAAAATAATTGAGAATATTTTATTTAATTCATTTCAACTTAAAGAGTTTTGGACTGAAACTTCTTGCAGTTTAACGACCCCAACACTCCCTTCATGGGATAACGGGGATATCCTGTTGCTTTCGAAAAGCAGCTGTCAGGGAGCTCCATCGCTATGGGCAGCCAGGCTTCAAGCCCCTACCAGGAGTGGATAATCAAAAGGAAGGCGTTCCCTTGCAAAGGCTGACTTTGGCCAGGGACTTTCTCAGCGACAGGAAAGGAACTCGTTCCTGGCCATAAAACCAGAAAGTATGATTCAGAAGGTCAATCTCAGCTCCCACCATCTTTTTAATTATAATTGAGAATATTTTAATTTTACTAGAATGTATTTAATTAATAAAATAATTTTATCTTGGTATAGAGTTATAAGATTTTATAAGTCTTTAATTATTTAGAATACCTATTTATCTAGGATTCTATTTCAAGTTTATCTTCTTTAATAAATTACTACACAAACCTATATTTCAACTCTTTAAATGTACTTTTTTGCTGAAAAAAGAAATAATTTATTAAATTAAAGATCTAATGGAGATAAAATTAATCCTCTATAATACATATTATTAATTTATTCTGATTAAAGAATAGATATATATTATAGGTATATTACCACTACTAAAGCTATTCTTATTTTGTTTATATTTAATTAGCTTTTTTAAATCAATTAATAGTTGTAAAATAAGAGTAATCAAGTTCAAATCTCTCAATCTATCTTATTAATTGTTTACTCTCTTATTTAATTTAAGAAATTTACTCTCTAAATTAAAATATACCTTCTAAAGCCATTTTGCAAGTATCCACTTAATAATAGATTGCTTACCATCTATTTTATTTATGTTTACTTTCTTTAATCTATCCCTATTTATTCTCTGCTTGGTTAATAGCTTTATTTATATAAATACTTTCTTTAATAATTAGAAATACCCCCTTTAAATTATTAAGCTCTTACATTCTAAAATTAATAATATTTACTGACTTGTATAAAGCCTTACATACTTTGGTAGCTTATCCTTACGTTCTGTAAATGAAAATTAACAATCTTTAAAAATATGAAGCATTACAATCTAAAATATAGGAAACACAACCTTCTAAAATAATTAAAGTACCTTCTAACACTTAAGTCTTACCTTTCTACTAATTATTTATTTACATTTTAACATCATTCAATTTTTCATTTCTTGTAGGGTTTTTCAGATTAATCTTATGCTCTAAGAATAATTACCTTCTGATATTTATTTGACTTACATTCATTTTGGGTATAGTAGTCCTCAACTAATGTTTATATAATATATTTACTCACTGTAATAAACTAAATGATACATCCTAATAAGTTAAGAACTTGCAAACTGTTAATTACAACTCTTACTCACTTTATTTTAGATTTTTACAGTCTTAATTTTAAGCTATACTATCTATACTTTAATTTTATCACATTCTACATTTATTTTTTACCACCTAAATTTTATTTATATAACTTACTATCTAAAAATATTAATCCTAACTTCCTAAGAATAAGTCAGCATTACACACTAATTTAAAAAATACTTTCTTTAAAATTAATTTTTCTACTTTCTATATGAAGTTAAAAATAACATTCAAGGTTTTCTTTTTCTAAAATTAATTTATTACAATCTAATAAATACTTAATTTACATCCTAAGCACATCATATTTTACTCTCTATATTTAAATACATATCATCTAGAAACTTAATTTTTACGCACTTAAGTTCTAATATCTTACTCCCTTAAAGATAAATCATTACTCCCTTTGAAGTATAATATATTACCAGCTTATCTTTAATACTTACTTCCTAGTAAATTATTTCACTTACCACCTTTTTTATAACTTACAAAAAACTTTTTATAATTAAAATTTTACAGCCTAAAAGATAAATTCTTACCACCTTTAATTATAATTTTACGATCTAGCAATCATTTTTTACATTCTAACAATCATATTTTACTCTCTAAGAATTAGTGTTTACTCTCTAAGAATTAGTGTTTACTCTCTAAGAATTAGTGTTTACTCTTAAGAATTAGATTTTACCTTCTAATTTGCTAATTATTTTACTTTCTATAAAAGTTAAAAATTACTTGCTATATTTTAATTGCTTTTTACGCACTTTTACTCTTAATTATTACTTTCTAAGAGTTTTACATGCTTACCAGCTGAAATTAATAGATTAACTATCTTAAGAATTCATATTAAATACCTTCTATAAATAAACTTGTTACTCTCTTCAAGTTAAAATCTTACTATCTGTTTAATTATTTAAATACTCCCTTTAAATTATAGATCTACATTCTGTTATACAGTTTATTAAGTCACCTTCTAATTCTCTTAAAATATACCCTCTATTCAAATAGCAGCCTTACTCACTTTTTAGTTAAATTATTACGTTCTTTTGCTTTAAATTTATACCAGCTATAAGTAAAAAAATCGATACTCACTACTTTGAATCACTTACTCACTTAAATTTATTTCTTACGTTCTTTAGTTAAAACCCACATACTATAATATTATATAACTCACATTCTAGTAGTAATAAATGTACAGTCTTCATATGATTTATTACACTCTAATATTTGATTTCATACTTTCTATAAATTTGAAATCATACTATCTAGAATAATAATCATCACATTCTGTATTAATTCTTACTAACTTTCTTTACTGATGTTTACTTTCTATGATACTTAGTATATTACTTTCTTTATATGATGTTATACCCACTTTTTTATACATCTTACTTACTGAAATTTTAAAATTTTACTTTCTTTTAAGTTTATCAAATTACATTCCATCAATCTGTTTCTTTCTTCCGCTGTTTAATCTTCCGCTCTTATTACTAATATTCTGATTTCTTACTTTCTATACTTTTTAAACTTTACCTACTATAGGAATGTAACATAATACTTCCTGTTTCATTAATTAATACTATCTATATACTTATAATTTTACATTCTATATATAAATAATTAACTCTCAAATAAAATTCTTCCTGACTTTAAGGTATTACATTCTACATCAAAATGTACGTTTAACTATAGCATCAAATTATTACGCCCTAATTATAAGAAAGTTAGTACATTCTAAGGATTTAATAGGATTACCTCCTGTGTTACATCCTTACGTTCCAAATATTAATACTTACTTTTTAAGAATCGCAAATACAGTCTACAGTAATTCTTGATGTTCAAGTCTTTTAGACTACTGTTTTATTTCAAGATTTGAGATTATAAGCTTAGCTGATAAATTTCTGGCAATATGCCTTCTAACTTTAGTATTTTTTCCTTAATGCTTCTTATAGTTTCTGTTTCATAAGCTTTTAAAGTAAATTCATTTTTATTTTTAGTTGAGATACTAATTTCAATTTATGGAATTTAACTTAATTTAATATCTTCCTATATTTCCTCTTTTGATTTTATGTTTTAAGGCATTTATCCTTCAATAGAAAACTTGCTTTGTTGCTTTTAGTTTAAGTTAGAAGGAAAAAGATACTTTTCGTTAATATAATATTAGAAATCATTCATTGTCCCCATGAAAAAATCGCCTTTCTTGTCTCATTTGTCCATTTCTAGATTAATATCTATTTTTTCTTTTGTTTATTAAACTTTAGCTAATTTTTATCTAGCAATTCTTATTTATTTTTCCATGTCTTCCTCTTAAATTTCTTAGATTTAATCCTTTTATATTTGTTGTTTCTAAGCATTTTATGAGAAAATATTCTCGCATTCAGGAGATGGACATTTTAAAACTTATTCTTAAGTACGTTTTTCTCTAACGCAAGCAGAACAAGCTAAATGACTGCAATCAAAGAGATTCGGAATTTTTTCTAGTGAATCAAGCTTAGACTAGCAATAGATGCAAAAGCTTTAGCTAGACATTTTATTTTAACTTAAACTGATTTAAAAAGTGCTTGAGTGTAATTTTAAATAAATTAAAAGAAAAATAATAAAAATAAAGCTAAAATAAATAGTAGCTAATAAATAAACTTAGTGTAACTACATTTTATTTATTATATCAGTCATTTAATTTGTATCGTTAATTTTTATTTTCATATAATGTGCGAAGATTATTATAGAGCACTTAGAACCTCGTTGGTGCGCAGCTCTTTCAATATTAATATTAAGAAAAAATGTTTTTATGTTTCTTGTTAAAATTCTATTAGTCCAATGAATCATGTCAGTTTCTCCAATGGGGAATCTTCTTATTAAAAATTATTCTCGATTCAAGAACCAAATGCTACAGTATTCTTGAATAAGATCTTAATAAGAATTAGTAGTTAATTCATTAGAAGACCCGTCAGTCAAACTTTCATACGTCTAATGAGAATTCTAAAGTAAGATAGGATTGTCTCTTCTGGGCTTTTCCACCCTTTCCCATGGTGGCATTTAGTGCAAGATTACTCGCAATAAAATAAAAACTGCCTCAGATTACTTACTAGTTCTCCTGATCGCAGCCAATATAGTTTTTATTATATAATTGATATTTAAGATAAATACTTGTTCTTCTTTATTATGACCAATAGTGGGCTTTTTAGTTATTTAGGTTAAAATGATTTAGGAAGATTAATAATTTAATTTATCCTAATTAAATTATAGGTAAAATAGATTTTAATGCATAGTTTAAATAATTAGTTTAAGTATTTACTTTAAAATCTATTAGAATATTAAAAAAATGGAAGAAGGTCTCAAGAAGGGTTTTTGCAGGCTCCATAGATAAAGGAGCAAAAACCAGAGACTTCTAATTCTTCATCCATCATGTCTTCTTTAATAAAATAATAATCTTCTTAATCTTAATAATCTCCAATAGTTGAAAATTTAAGACAATCTTAAATAAAATAAGAACTTAAATAAGCATAAATAGAATAAAATGAATAATAAAATATTGAATTTCTTCCTAAACCAAGACCAAGTAACTATAGGAAATAAGAGAATTCAAAAACGATGCAAAAACAGACAAATAAAGTATAATTATTAATTGAAAGTCTTTTGAAATCTGTACTTATTCTGTAAGAAGAAGTAAAAATATTAAGATAAAAAAACAAAAAATTATTAGAAAAAAGTTAAAATACTGAAGAAAATTTAGTCAAATAAGAAATCGAAGTATAGCAACTTGGACAAAAAAGAATAGAGCGTCTAATCTGAGAAATAAAAATGGAAGTAGAAGACGATAGGCAAATAGAACCAACCAATATTAGAAGGATCCTCAAGAGATGTTACCTGTGCTAATCAAGATTCCATAGATTCAAGAGTTGCAAGATATACAAGGAAAAGATGAAGAGAAACAGCGAAGAAGTCTGAAGAGAATTAACAAGAATTGCGTGACGATGGAAGGAAGAATTTACAGAAGAAGAATTTTCCAATCGAGTTTTAGAACTCCGAAAAAACTAGATGACCCGAACTTTTATTTTAAGCATCCAGGAGCGATCACTGGATGTCAGTGGAAATGATACTGAAGAACTTCAAAGCTACAAACATTTTAATTAAGTATATATTATTATTATTATTAAAAATATATTAATTATCTTTATTTAATTATTGATATTCTGCTGCAAAAGAATCTATAATAATATTAACTAAATGTTTAAAAGTTTTGGAGTTCACTGGGATTCCAACTGATTTCTTTCCGCCTTTTTAACGTGGATTTATACCATGGCCTTTTTTGAGTGTGGGTAGCTACCATAAAGAATTTTTCATGTTACTATTAAAAAACTTCTATTTATAAATTCCTGAATCGGTTATTTAAAACTTGTTTAACATCCTTCATGCTTTTATTTCTTCTCATTTTTGCAAATTTTATTATTTTTAGCATTTTTATAAGTGATATTTGAGTTACAGCATCAACAATTTTTATCTATTTTTTCTTAATCCACTAAGTAAAAAATAATTTTATATTTTTTCTATTCTTTTAATTAAATTTATATCATTATTTTATTCAGTAATCATTTTTTGATCTTTAACTTAAGAAGTGACGAATTCAATACTCACATTTACTCCTTGCTTGAAATTTTTCTAAGACTGAATATATAGCTATTGTTCTGTCACATCCTTATTTTATATAAATTATTGCCTAAGAGTTAATAATTCGTTATTTTAGTTTTATATGTTATATATAAGATCTCTAATTCTTTCTTCTTTATTATATATTTGTTCTTCATATTTAGAAATTAGATTTTTCATCTTTTCCATTTCGGCTAAAAGCGAAGTGCTTGCATCCACTTGTCCAACCATTGTTTTGCCTTCTGAAGAGGAACTTGATGATTTTGTTTTTGATTGCTACTTCTTCTCTAGCTCTTTATTCGCTTTTCTTCTTGCATTCCTTGCTTAACTTTTAGATATTCAAATGTTCTTTTCCATTTCCATAATTTTTTTAAATAATCCATTTAATAGGCTTTTCTTTTAGTTTAAAATTAATAATTTATAAGTTCCTATACATTAATTGGGTAATTTTTAATTGTCAGTATGATTAAATTATTTCCTAATTATCCATTAATTTATAAAGTAAGCATCTAAACAAATCTTAAGCTTTTAGTATATTTGAAGGCAATTTTAAAAAATGTAAATATATGTTGTCTAAGTCTATGTATAACCATTAATATCTTATATTTAATTTTAAGTTACCTTTGTATTTAATATATTTATCTAATTAATAATAAGCTTTTATTTTTATGGCTATATTCATTTTTTAAATGGATGTTGGGCTCTAGTCAGCCGAGTAGGTAATCTGGTGCAGTTTATACCGCATTGCAAGTACTCTTTTAATAGATGCCACCACAAATAAATAAGGACGTGTTCTTGTGTGATAAGCCTTTACTTATTTGAGGGTTCTCTCTATCGACACGAGAATCTGATTAGGAAGTGCAGATGTTCAGGTCTCAGAGTTATCCTGCCTCTACATGTCGTTAATCTGGCTGGGTATTGGAAAAACCTAAAGACATGACTGAGACAAAATATATTTTTAAATAGAAAATTGAATTTAGTTGTGACATTTGACACAAGAATCAGAATTTATTCTAATTCCTTCTAACTCCAGCCTTAGGAAACAAGAATTTTGAGAGTGAAGGTAATAAATTTTGATTTAAAAAGCGGAGAAAGAAGTAAAAATGGCTAAAGAGAATAGAAATAATAGAAGAATTTCTAGACTTTTTAACTACAAAACTTGTTTTATTAATCGTGATGAGCCTAATAAAGATGGAAGGACGTTAATTAATGAATGAATTGATAATTTTAGATGTTTAAGGTGTAGCTTTGGTGTTTGCTAATGCAGAATGAATTGATGTTATAATTGATAATATAAAGTTTTAAATTTAGTTAGTATATTTATATATGAATACATAGTTAATATTTCTATACTGACTATAAGCTTGCTTATAATACTAGCATTTATTAAATAATTTATTTAAAGTTTGCTTTTGCTGCATTTTAATTGATCTATCAATATTTAAATAGCAATTAGTGTAATATTTAGTATATTTTAGATTAATAAATGGCTTATTTTAATATTAAGTAAAATGTAAAGCTATTCAATTATTACATTTTTCCATTCTTTTTCTTTAGTTCATAACTTATAAGAAATAAGCTCTATTGAATAGCTGTATGTTGTTTCTTAACTTAAGCTTAAAAATTAGGATATATTTAGTTTATTAAGAATAAGCTGATCCATTATTTATTAAAGAGCAGTTACCTTTAATACTAAAATTCATCGCAAAAAGCAAATAGATTCTAAGCTTCCTACAAATAAGCTTTGAATAACATGAGATCAAGATTTAACAATAATTTCTAATTAGACATTCATCTTTAGAACTTACAAAAGCATAAGATATTAATAAAGCAAAAGTACAATAAATTAATTATCTCTTATAAAATATAAATAAGCACAAGAAGAAATTGCAATTAAGCTATCATCAATACAAGAACTATAATAAGTAAAAAAAACCTAAATTTAAGTGTATATAAGAACCTTGATAAAATTAATTTGATTTTATTAGAATAATGCCCGATTAAGAAAGTCTATCTTTTTCCAGTAAATTTAAATTGAACATCTTAAAGAAAATCTATACAGAATGAATTTAAATTGGCACGAATAAAATTAAGAAATAAGAAAACAAATTTTAGCCCAAGAGAAAACATATTCATGAATATTACGCAAAAGGAACAAGAAAAAAATAATCAAAAGCAAGAAATAAGATAAGAATATCTATGAATATTCACTAATTCAGATTAAGTTTAATTACTTAATTTAATAAATCTTCAATTTTAAAATATAATCACTATTGTTAGAAAGCATTTATTGTAATTATCAATCGATATATGATTCATCAAGTATATGTACAAGAAAAATAAAGAACAGGAAAAAACATTAAAAATTAAAAAAATAAATAAATTAGCAGTAGCAAAAAATATGTCAGGATTAAAACCAGGATTTTTCGCGGCTCCAAAAAGGCAGGAGTTAACGACAACCTAGAAAGGCTAGGATCTGGAAAGGGTACCAAAAAAGTCACCCATCAGGATGAGTCTTCCACTCTGAAGAAAAACCTAAGAAATAGGCTAAAAATATAATGCGATCGGAAGTCTCGAATCTCACCACGTAGTAATAAATAAGTTATTATTAGCTGATTAAAGTGGTTCTGGACCTCCAGGAAGAGGTCAAAAAATTGAAGAAAGAAAATAAGAAGTTAATGTAAAACTTAAACTTGCAGAGGAAATAGAATCAAGACTCATGACCTAAGAAAGAGAACTTAACTTATTTTTAAATATTTCACAAGAATAGAGCAATTAATCTAAAAAATAAAAATAGAAGAAGAAAAAGTTAATTAACAAGTTAGAATAAATAGAAGAAAACCAGTACAAATTAAGCTTTAAATAAAACTGATAGAACAAAGGAATAATCATATGATAATTGAAGGTGAAAATAGCTCAAGATCCAAACCCAAACGACAAGCAAGAAGAGGCTATTATTGTAATTCTCAAAAGCAGCTATGGAAAAGGTGCTAGAAATTTCTCAGTTTCAAGTAAGAATATTAAAACAAATAGAAGTAGATGGAAAACAAAATAAAGAGATATTAACAACTAAAACTATTAAGAGAAAGAGAAGGACTATATTGTAACAAATTTGGGGAATTTTACAAGAAAAAAGACATCTAGTATCTAGGTGAAAGAAGAATTAAAGGACAACATGCATGTCAGTGAGAAAAGTTGTAGAATTTTCAGATTTTTATATTTAACCTTTAGGGCAATCTAGATTGTGGCGGGAAAGAGATTGAAATACTTTTAAGAACGCCAAAAATTTAATTTTGTATTTTTATTTATAAATAAATTAGCAAGAAAAATAAATAAAATAGTTTTATGAAATTAAAGAAAAATATAAAAATAATAATAAATCTTTATGAGAGCGCTATGACAATAAATAGATTATAATGATATATTAGAGTAAGAAATCTAAATATTAATTCAGATATTTAAAAAGAACAATATAAAATAAAAATTACTAAATTAGGATAAAATTAAGGAATCTAAAATATGAGTTAGATAAAATTAATTAATTAAGTATTTAATAGAGTAAAAAATAAAAGACAGAATATTATGATAATTAACTATTGAAATTGAATAAAAATATTAAAAATAATTTGGAGAAAAAGGGGCAGGTTTCAAAATTTTTGTTAGAGAATAAGCAAGCAGTAATCTTGACTAATTGAAGATGAGAAAAGCTAAATTATTTAATTTCAGATAAATATAAACAAATTATAAGAAGAAAAGCTTGACTAATAATTGAAGCAACTCAACTTAAAATATTCAACAATAAAAAATAATGTTTTAACTAAGAAAAAAATTAATAAAATTACTTAAATTGATAAATTAATTAATTTTAACTAAAAGGCTTTTTGGGACCGAAACTCATTTCCATTTAGACAATCGACGCTCACTTTTTAAGGAATAACGGGGATATCCTGTTGTGTTCCAGAAACAGTTACCAGCTCCATCGCATAAGTAGCCAGGCTTCAAGCCCCTACCAAGAGCGGATAATTTCGATGATTCGTTCCCTTCAGAAAATGACTCTAACAGGGCCTTCTCAGCGACAGGAAAGGAACTTGCTTCTAGCCATAAAACCAGAAAATTTAGTCAAGAATGCCAATCTCAGCTCCCACCATCTGCTTAATTATATTAAATTGATAAATATGTTATTAAAAGTAATATATTTCATATTAATTAAATACAAACATAGCTAAATGTTATAGAAATTTAACTAACTAAAGATTTTCATCAATTTTAACAAAAGCTGGAAAACTGAGAAGGGAATGAAATAAACTCATATAGAAGAATAAGAAAAAATATACAAAATTTGATTTAAAAATATACATAATGATGCTTTAATAAAAAATAAATTATCTGAAATTAGAAAATATTTTGGATGCATTATTGCTTCAAGAAACTCAAACTACTAAAAAATATGGAATATTAAGTAAAAACTTCAAATTTTATTTTTTATAAGGAACAGAAAAACGGAACTTTTTTGTTTTTTTTAAATGAAAATAAAGTTGAAGAATCCAAATAGAACATAATTATAGCATAATATAAACATTCAAATTAAATGAATTTATCATAGCAAATATATATCCAAATACCTACCATTAATTACTCAGAGGAACTAATATATTATTGCTAATAAGAACTAGGACAATTGTTAGATTAATTTAAGAACTGAAAAATAATTTTGCGAAGATTTTAATGCTAATTTAGATAAATAATAAGTTAAAAATACGTAGATAAACTTCTATAACAATTCTTAGAACTTTTGATTTAATAGATATAAACAAAGAAAAAACACATATAAAATAAATAAACAAAGCAAATATTAATAATGATTATAAATTCATTAATATCAAACTTGATCAATAAGAAAATTTAAGATCTTAAGTATAAAAAATAGTGGAAATAACAAAATATCTTTTTTTACTTATAATATTAATTAATATTATATAATAAATTATCTATTAAAATAAAAAATCTAAATAATCTAATAATAATAATAATTAATTACCGTGATTTCATCAATATTTGGTTCATCACGAATTAAAATTTAATTTTGAATAAAAAGATTAACTTCAAATTTACCTGATCATGTCATCATAAGTCTTGATGATTTTTAGTTTGTTCTTTCTAATAGTTTTCGATAAGTCGATTCCCATTTGTTTCTTATTTAATTCATTAACTGCATATTAGATATATGAAACTTCTTTGCTTAGCTGCAGTATTTTTTTACTGTAAATTTTGCCTTCTTAATTGCTATTAAGTCTGAATATATTTTCCCATTAATTTTCTATGATTCTCTTTTCTTTTAGTCTAAATTGGAAACAATTTCGCATTTATATCATGGCCTCTTTCAGAATCAGCATCTAATTATTTTCCGATAGAGAATATAATTAATTGTAGGCTGTTGTGCCACATCCATCGGAGCATTCATTAATATCTTTTAGAGGTATATATTTTCCATTATCTCTGCTGATAGTTTGAATTTAGTTTCTACAAGCCTATTTAATATTTGTTGCCTACTTATTTTCAGTTTTTTAACACTTATTAATCATTATATATTCCATTTTTCTTTCTAGCTCTTATACTAATTAAAAGTTTAAAGTTTTCTTATTATCAATTTTGAGGTCTTAAAACATTTTTTACTGATCATAGCTTGGCTGAGATTAATCCTTTTAAGAAGAGACTTTTTTCAGGAAATGTTTCATTTTATTTATTTTTTTAAATAAGTTATAAAATAAATAAAGATAAGTTATCTGAAAGTATATCTATAAAGAAGAAAAAAGAAGAACATAATAATTTTAATTAATTAATTGATGAAAATAATTAAAAAATACTCTTTATTATAAATCTAATTAGTATATCAATATTTAATAGTGTGGAAATTAAAATTAAGCAAAAGACTAAAAATCTTAAAGCAATACTAATAGAACCAAGGAAAAATAAAGCTAGAAATTTATACAAATAAGAAATAAATTATTATAATTGAAATAATGATTATATATTAAAATGTTACAAAATATTTAAAAGAAAAACAAATATATCAAATTCAAAAAGAAGAATAACAGGAATATTAAAATAATTAATATATATTTCTAAATTGTAAAAATCAAGAAATTATAAATTAAGTCAATAGGATTTTAAAGCCTAAAATAGATTAAATATAACCTAACTAAAATGTAATAAGAAAAATTCATTCAAAATTAGGGAAAATGTATTTAATGAGCATTAAAACCTTCTTAAAATAAAAAAAAATTATGAATAAAATGTCAAAATTTATGGAGCAAACATTAAGGAAAGATTAAAAAAATAAAAATGATAAAATAATTATATTAATAAGTTTAAGATTTAATAAAATTTTCATTGTAAAATAATACCTTAAGTTTGTTTCAATTTCAAATGAATTAAAAAAAACATTTCATGAACTGTGATAAATACTATGAAAATTTTTTTTAATTGTTAGAAATAATAAAAATTACTAAAATATGAAAAAGTTAAAATAATAATAATCCATAAAAAAAAACCAATAAACTGAAAAAATTATCGACTAGAAGCATTCATAAATGTAGTTTAAAAACTATTTGATAATATAATAATTAAACAAATATATTAAGAAATATAAGTGTAAGAAATATTAAATAAAGATAAAAAAAGATTTACAAAAAAGATGTAAATGACTAATAAAATATTATAACTAAAAGAAATAAAAGAAAACTATAAAATAAAAATAAAATCGAAAATTTATAAACGAATACAAATAAAAAATTAAATGTTATGTGTTCTTGAAGTATTTCAACCTCTTTTCCGCCAGCGCCTAGATTACTCTAGAGACTAAGAATAAAAGTTTGAATGTCTCTACAACTCTTCTTCTTGTTATGTTTAATGTACTTGAAGTATCCTCTTGCATAGATAATGATTTATTTCTTTTATCTTGTATATTTTCTGAATTTGTTTGAATATAATATTACTCTTTTTTTTGTCTTTTCTTTTCGTTCTCCAACTTCTTCTATTAGTTTCAGTATTCCTATTTAAAACCTTTAAATTTAAAGCATTTTTCCATAGATACGAAAGAGAGTTACAATAGAAGCATATTTTGTTTCCCTTTTAAGTTTAAATATTGAGTTTTTCTCCTTCAATTATCATTGGATCATTCCCTTATTCTTGTAGGTCCATTTAGCACTGCTTGTTTTTTCAATTTTTTTGAACAATTCTTTCTGCTTCAATTTTAGTTTTATTTTAGCTGTTCAGGTCTTGAAAATATTTGAAAATAGTTAAAGTCTCTTTCTTAGGTCATGAGTATCGATTCTATTTTCTCTACAATTTAAAGTTTTTCCATCAGATTCTACTATATTTCTTCAACTTTTTACCTCTTCCTTGAGGTCTAGCACCACTTTAGATAAAATTAAAGTTAAAGTTAAAAAGTTTTGCTAAAGCCTTAGTAATCAGCCATCTGACCTATTCTATCAGCTTGTCTCTATTAGTTTGTCTTGAATTCCTACTAGGCTTAGTTAGGCGGTGTAGCACTTCATTAGAGCACCATCCTTTAATATTCGGAATAGTTTTGGTCTTGCACTTAGCGTTCCTAATTATTTATCCAAGGATTAAGATTTGAATTAAAGAATTTTTTTCTATAAATTTTTCCGCTTTATGTTGGAATATCTTAAATAGTTTTCTAAAAATATCTTATTTATTCTTTCTTTAAATTTCGCTTAATTAGTAGCAGTATTTTCATTGGTGTTATTTATTGCACACGTAGCATTTTATTCTTCTTTTAAACTATTATTCCTGTAACACTTATTTAATTTAAATTTACTACTTATTTTAAATAAACGTTTACTGTTTATTTTAATTTGAGGCTTCATTTTCTATTTCCATAGGATCTGATTAATTCTGTTAAAACGAAAATGGCGTAACCTAAATTTATTATTAAATTTAAAGAATTCTTTGTTTAAGTTTGTTTTCTATTTCTTATGATTATTAATATTGCTTCTCAAGTAAAGACGTTATTAGTTTTTCTAATTTTTCTACTTTATCAGTGAGGTATCTATTTTTAAACATAAACTCTTTTAATGACTTAGATAATATTTCTATTTGAGTTTGTGTCGGAAATTTTTTTTAGTTCTGGATTTCCAAGTGGTTAATGTTCATCATATCAATCATATTTCTCACTTTCACTCATTGTAATTATTTCGTTTTTTTATTTTTTAGAAAATTTTCCTGTTTAAATGTTTTGTTCAAAGTTCTGTTATTTCTTAGAAGCCATTTTATATAATTAATAATAGCTTATTTATTGCTTTATGGTGAGATTGAGACTTCCAAGCGCATAATAATTTTAGCCTATTTCCTATAATTTTCATCAGAAGTGGGAGATTCTATTTGATGGATGACCTTTTTGGTCCTAGCCGCTCAAGGATTTCGTTAACTTCTGCCTTTTAGAGCAACTAAAATTCCAGATTTAAATACTTACATATATTTTTTAAAGATTTCTAGACATTAAATAAAATTTCAATTCAGTAAGAAGTAAATAATTTGATAGCTAAAGGTAAAAATAAAGAATAGATTTATCTTATGTAATAGAAAATTAAAGCTTTATTTAATTTTTAATATTTGCAAATAATATCATATTTCATACTTTTTATTATATTAGCTTTTAATTTATTTTTTATCTCTTTTAAAGCTTGAAATATATTTTTTTCTTATCTTTTCTCGTATTATGTTCTCTTTATTATTTCTGTTAAAATGAACTAAAGTTTTACAAATAAAACCACCTTTTGATCAATTTTATCATTTTGTCTGTCCATATTTAGTTATATTTTACACTTTGTAAATTTTTTCATCCTTATAGTATGCTTTTATTTATTTTGGCGTTTGATTGAGTAATACTATTAGATACTAATTTTTAAATTCAATTTAATTTTATTGATTATACTATAAATTAAAATTAATTTTACAGATGCAGTAATATTTCTATAATAAGTTTCCTTTTAAATAATTTATTTATTAATAAAGCTCCATTGAACGAATATTTATCTTATAAATGGAAATCCGATAACTCTTACATTCAGCAAAAAGCATCTAAGTAATGTAAAGAAAATTTTGCAAATACTTCATAAATCAACCTGTTTTGAAGTATGGTAGGTAATAAAAAGGAGCAAATCCAAACAAGATTAGATTTTTATATAATTACAAAGCAGAGCCGATGTAAAAAGAAAATAGAATTTAATATCTAAAATCAAATGATTAACGAAGAAAAAAATTTTACAATCATAATATATAAATAGCTTATTAAAAGATAGAAACCAAGCAAGACTGATCCAAATCGATATTTCAAGTATTTGTATGAGAAGAATGGGGAGAAGGACAATATTTATAATCTAGAACTGTCAGAATTTGTTTTAATTCTGTTTTCTTACATTTTTAACAGGCTTAAACCATGATGATCATATTAAAGGAGATTCACGTAAATTTATTAATATTAGCAATTTTTAGAAGCTTTAGCGAAATTAACTAAACGAATATAAAAAAAATTATTTTTAATTATCTAGTTAGTTTAATTTTTTAACAATTTTTCTCTTTTAATCATCTTAGCAATTGTTCAAGATTTTTTTTAATGGTTTTAGCACCATATTTATCTAATTGATATCTCTCTCTTGACCTTAAGGTGTTTCATTTAATAAATATCATATTTAAAACTTTATTTAAATCAAATTTACATTCAGCTAACTTAAAATTTATCATTACAACTTAATCAGAATTAAATTATTTTATTTTGACTAGAAGTAATTAATTGATATTATTTCGTACTGATATTTTTCACTTACTAATCTGATATTTTCAATTTATTTTGTAAGTATGAGAAATAATGCTCTATCTACCATGCACAATTACTATTTAAATTTTTTATTTAGTTAATATTAATATATTTTAATTTATTTTTAAGAGTAACTACTTTAACTTATACTTTCGTTATCACTCTTTAAACCTTTCTTTATTATGATTTATCTAAAATATATCTGATTTTTAAATTAAAAGTATTTCATTTATCTTATTCAACCAATTCTCCATTTTATAAACATGCATTCTAATAATTTTTATCAGGGAAATTGGTTAATAGCAATGCAAAAAAAATTTAGCATATAAAGACTAGGAGATTATCCAGATTAGAAGTAAAAAGCTTAGGTAGCCTGAATCTTCATCATCGTATTAAGATTAACTATTATAAGAAAGCTAAGATGATACTTAAAATATATAGTAAAAAATTTAATCCATAAATGAGCAACAAAAAGATAAAAATGTTTAGAAAGCAGAATAAACTAATTTAAAAGCTTAAAGAAATATATGAGTGATAAATACCCATATTGGCAATTGAATTTAGAAATTAACAATTACGGAACAAACTTATAAAAAAAATTCTTTACAGAAGAATTGATTTGACGTTAATCTTAATCAAAATAAATAGAGGAAGTTTCAATTAATACTGAAATAGCTAAGACTGATATACTGATTAACCAAGTAACATATGAATCAGAAATTTAAGAACTAAAGCAACTAGAAGATTGTGAAAAAATTGAAAATTTATTCTTCTAAAAAAGAAAAAATTTAAAAAAAAGATATTGATATTGTATTTGCAATCAACATCTAATAAAATGTTGCTTAGGTTTTAAAAGAATTAAAAGATAAGAGGATTAAAAGAACTTGAAGAGATTAACTAGAATGCGAATAAATAACAACAGAATCTATAAAAAGTTTCGAAACAAAGAGACTTGAGTCATATGGAGGAGATATGATAGCCATCCACATAAAAACTAATGAGGAAGGCAAGCTTGTTTAAAAAAATAGACGTAACCTGTTGAAAATCTGTAAAAAACAAATTTCTTAAAGTTTTGTTGATGATAATAATAAAATTATTATTTTTTTTTTATTAATTATGGTATTAACTTATTTTTTACTCTTATTCAGATGGATTTCATTCATTGAATTTGTTCTTTTATTTTTCTTATAAAGTTATAATATCTAACTTTTCTTAATTTAGAAATCTAAAATAGTTCTATTTTAGGACATTTCATCTTTCTTATTTTGCTTATGTTTAATTTTTATAATTAAAATATCTTTTAACGGCAGAAGTTTTTGACTTTTATTTTTAGAGAAAAACATTGCTATAATATTATTTATATGATTTTAATTTTTTATACTAGAATTAATTTTATCTTTAAATTCCTTAATTTATATTTAGTTTAAAAAGACTTGAAAATGTTTTATTTTAACTTTGATCGTTTAGACCTTATCTAAGTTGAAATTTTTCATTGAATTTAATATTTTTCAATTTTTACTAAATATTTTTAATTATTTTTATGGTTTTTATCTAATAATTTTATTTTTTTTATAGCTTTTACTTTTTTTGTTATTTTTCACTCAAAAAATCTTTATCTCTCACATTTTGTTCTTTATAATTTATCTCATAAGGATCGAAAAAATATAATGTTATTCTAATTGCTATATATTTCAGATATTTTCCAATTTTTTATTTAAATTTAAAGACTTAAAATATTCTTAGATATTCTTTTATTTTTCTTTATGTTTGCACTTTTTTACATAAATTTACAATTTAAAATTTAAGATAGAAAATTAGAACACAAAACACTTTTTTATTAATAATTAAAAAATATTTTTGTGTATATTTTAATTTTTGGTTATTAAATAAGAGTTCAAATACTTTATTTCTTTTACTCTCCCATCTATAGCAACTACTAAACTGTCTAATCACATATTAGATATTCAACACTACAATTTGTAAACTACAAACCGTAACTCTCATACATATGATTTCAATCTTAGATCTGTATTATATTTATTTGCTTACCTACAATTATCCACTAGTATTCTTAAAATTTAATAATCTTTATATATTCCATCTTTTTACTGAATAATCATTATTTTCATCTTCAAATATTCCGCTTCCAGTTCCTGATATCATCCATTTATTATCCATACTTAATGCCACACTAACTACAAAACCTTTTTGCTCTTATAAAGTATATATACATTAAAATGTTGAAGCATTTCATATTTTTATCGTTTCGTCAAGACTTCCTGAAATTATATACTTATTATCAGCACTAATCTTCACACTTAATATATAGCTTTCATGTCCTTACAAAGTTCGAATACATTCACCGGTTGAAATTTTTCACATCTTTATAGTTTTATCATAACTGCCCGATATGATATATTTGCTATCACTTGATATTGCTACAGAATGTACACATTCTGAATGATCCTTTAAAGTATTTTTTAATTAGCCATTCCTTAAATTCCATATCTTTATCGTTTTATCTAAACTCCCTGATACTATTAATTAATTGTCATTTGAGATTGCAACTGATAATACATAGCTCGAATGTCCTTACAAAGTATTCTTACACTATTAAGTTGCTAAATCCCATACTTTAATCGTTTTATCGCCACTTCCCGAAACAATTCATTTATTATCACTTGAAATGGCTACAGTTCTTACGTAACTTGAATGACTGCTTAAAGTACTCTTCAATTCCCCTTTTGTTAAGTTCCATATCTTTATTGTCTAATCTTCACTTCCTGAAATTATTCATTCATTATCACTTGAAATTGCTACAGATCATATAGCATTCTCATGTCCTACCAAAGTATTCTTTAACTCACCAGTTATTAAATTCCATATTTTTATCGTTTTGTCACTGCTTCCTGATACTATTCACTTATTATCACTCGAGATAGCTACAGATGAGACGTAAGAAATATGACCTTGAAGTATTTGAGGTTATTCTGTTATGATATTGGTGAGTTTGGCATTGTTTAGATTACAGTTTTTAAATTTCGTGTTTCTCATATTACATTCTTAAAGGTTAGTATTAGATAAATTACATTAAGTGAATTCCATATCACTCAAATCTGCTCCTTATAATTAAATATTCGAAAGATCAATTTAATAAAAGCAATAATTCATATAGTTTAATATTGTTATTACATTTGCAGCTATTTTTTAATATTATTAGTCATTTTAAGACATGCTTAGTACTTACAGTAAGTTCTATTACACTTATTTATTATTATAACCTGCTAAAGGCAACAATAAATCACTTCTTTAGGTGAAGTTTTAAACATTTATAGCACTTGATTATCAATTTTATTATCTTAAATCTTTCATTGAGAATTATTCTAATATCTTTATTAACTACTCACTAGTCTCTATAATCTTAACTTCTTCTTATTTTATCATTTTAATCTAATCAATTTAAATATCTTTTTCTTACTTATTTTGAATCTTTTAATCTAAAATGTCATTATTTATTTATTGTTGATTAATGGGTTTTTATTTTTGCAATTGGATAAGAGATTATCTAAGCAATTCTTCTAAATTTGACTTATTTATTTGCTTTTCTTATAAATTACTTTATACTATTGAAATTATCTCAAATGCTTTCTTTATTAATAAATGCTCAGTCACATTGCAATCAATATGTTTCTTTTCTATATTATTTACTTAATCAATTACTTTTTTAGCCTTTCATATGATTTTATATTTTCGTCAAGATAATTTAGTTACTTTTAGCAATCTTATGCATTTTAAGTTTTCCTTAATTTCATTTAATTCAAACTGTCATTCAGTTTAATCAACTCCTTTATCAAATTTTCTATTTACTAAAGTTTACCATTGTATGATGTGATCTCACTTTGAATGGATTAGGAAATTAATATGCGAATTATTTCATTCAGTATGTTTTATGCATTTAGAATAGATTTCTTTATTTTCAGTACTTAAAATCTTTAATCATTATACTAAGCTGTATAAATTTCTATTAGCTTAGTTAGTTATGCATTTTATTAGAATTTTTCAACTTGCTACTCTAGATGATTAGAAATGTCGAATGTCTTTAGTTCTTAAATCTTCTAGCAAAAGCTTTTATTATGTAATTTGCATTTAATTAAATCGAAATTTTCAAACATTATACTAAGACAACTCACACACATTACACAACCGCATTCTAAAACTTTGGCAGATCTCTCACTTTAATCAAACTATTTTCTGCAACTTGGACAGTTAATGATATCCATTTATATTTAAAGCAAAAAATTAAAATATTGAAATAATATAAGAATAAAAAGATTTAAACTTTAAATTTTAAATCATTCTATTCAAATAAATCTAAGCACATAAATTATATCATTTAATTAGTATTAATAATTAAATATGGAACTGAAGAGGAATTCACAAGGAGTCAATCTCCGGGTTATTATTTTGACTAATTGCGCCATTTAGATTGTTTCGCAAAGTGGCATGTCTAAATTAATTATTTCTGAAAGAGAAGCTTCGATAAGAATGATTGAAGTTAAATCTTTCCCTATGTCTGCGTTGGATTGAAAAGTCAAGGTGGCTTGATACTTGCTAATAATTAGGCGGAGAAAATTAATTTTCAAGCATAGCTTCTTGTGAATTATCGTGGCTTGTCCTTAATAACTTCTAGAATTCTAGAATCCTAAACTTTTTATTATATTTAATATTTTCATAAATTTAAGCTTAAATTAAAGTAAATAGTAAAATAAGAGTAATCACATAATATGCTCTATATAGAAATAAAAAAATTAGATTTCCTAAATAAAAAATTATATATATAACTATCTAAGTAATAATTTAAAATAAATTAATAATTAAAATAAATTAACTTTAAATTTGAAAATATCATACAATATATATTTAAACTTTATCAAAAAGGTAATCTACAAAAATATTTTAAACATATAGCAAGCAAATTAAAAATTAAATATATAATAATATATTAAATTTAATTAAATTTTATAGTTTGTATAATAAATTATTTAATATGAGTATTAAATATAGAATGAAATACCATATAAATTTAAAAAAGACAGAAAAATCATTTAGAATTTAGAAATTTAGAAATCATTCGACAGAAATATAGCTAAATAAGTGTGAAAAAAGGAAAAAACAAGAATCAGAGTATGAGAATAAATTAAATAATAATTTTTTTTAAATGATTAACATATTCATAATTAAAAAAACTCAATATATAAATGAAATTATAGAGCACGTAGCACCTCAATGGTGCGCAGCTCTTTATAAAGATTTTTAAAATAAAAAATTCCTTGCTGAAGTCTTCCACAATGCTAGCATTCCCTTGTGAGTTTTGTCTTCTTCTGGATTTCGATTGGAATGCAACCTAAGAGACCTCAGTATTTGTCATCTTTCATCATTAATGCTGGTTGATGTCTCTTCGATCTTTTCTTCTCTTCTCTTGGCTGTTTCTTCACCTATGGTTACTTCCTGGTATCAGAGTTTAAGTCAGTTTCAGTTGGAGGATTGCTCCTCCCCTTTTATTTATATATATATAATAATAATTAAATTACGTGATTTACACTAATATTAAGTTAATCACGAAATAAAAGTTTAACTTTAAATGAAAATATTTTTCCGAAATTGTTTGATTCTTCTCTGTCATAAGTTTTGATGATTTATAGATTATTTTTTACTAATTTTAGAATAATTTTTTATTAAATTCATTTACTTTTTTTGAATGAAGGAAGCTTCTTTTTTGGCTTGAAATAATGTTTTCCTATGTAATATGACTTTAGACATAAAAAAACATTGGATAGTTTCTTCGTAACTTTTTTAAATAAAATTATTTATAATACCTTAATTTTTCTTGGTATTATATATTTTTAAATATCTACATAACGTTTTATTTATATTTCTTGCTTTATATTTTATTTTAAAGCTTTATCCATTATGAAATTCAATAATTAAATGTTTTAGAATTTTTTATGAAATAATTTTACTATGAAAAAAATTAAAATTTTTAATAAGGGCAAAAAAACTTAAATAATTTACTTATATTAATTTTATTTTATACTAATTTAGAATTAATTTAAATTTTTAAGTAACCTTTTTTTTATGCCTTTATTTGAAAGAATTGTTTCCTTCAATTAAAGAACTAATTATATATTTTTTATTTCTTTTATATTTCGTCATTTTTCAAATACCCTTGTGATTTCTCGCTTTTTGATTTTTTGCTTTTTCCATTAAAAAATAAAGTCTTCTTGACATAAACTTCTTTTGAAATATTTTTATTATTAATATAAATTTTTAAAAAGGGTGGAAAGCCCTTTTCTTCGGATACTGCTTGGAGGCCCAGCAAGGAAACTAAAAAATGAGCACAGTCGGAGGATAAATCGGAGGAAGAGAAACCAATAACAAGAGGAGTAAGATTCAACAAGCTGGAGAATTCTGAATGCCAGGAGGAAACTTTCTTCATCATAGGTCGGGGAAATGTACCCATAATTGCATATTGCATCCTATGTTTTGGAAGGAAAAATTGCAGGGACGTATTGCAGGAAGAGAAAACAAGGATAGAGAGTCCCATAAAAAAAAATTTCGAAATTAAATAAAATTAATTTAAAGAGCTGCACACCAACGAGAGTGATACGCTCTCTATAATCCAATTGATTTATTTATTATTTAAAATTAATTTATTAATTTATTAACTTATTAATATTAAAAAATAATTAGTAATCTCAAGAAAATTTAAATAAACATTAGATCTCAAATCTATAAGAATAAATAAGAAAATTTATAGAAATAAACTGAAAATTAAAGGATTTAGATAGTAATTAAGCTAATATCAATAATTTAAGACTTTCAAAGTAGAATTTATTATTTAGTATTTATCTTGAAGGATACAAAAATTAGTAAATAATAGTAATATTTCATTAACGTGAATTCTACATTTATTCGGCTAATTATGGGTAATCAAAATGTTGATAATAATAAATTCCTTATTCAGGATTAATATCTTCAATTATATGGATATTTGCTGCGGTTCTTCCCTTCTTTACGATTGGAGACTTGCTCCAGTTTCAATCTTTCCTAAACATTAGTCTAGTTCTTCCCTCTTATGCATTAGCAATATCTTCTAAAAATGATCTCTATTGTGTAGTTTTCTTCTGAACATTTCTCCGTTTTTATTGCAGCATAGTTTGGCTATCTTTCTCTGAATTCTCATTTCGACTTTTGTTTTTCCTGAAATTATTTACAGTTTCTTTATTTATATCCTGTCTTAAAAAAGTAGAAACATTCTTTTTACTGTGAAGGAAAAGAAATTATTCAGAGATATTCTTATTGTTTAATTCTTTTATTTTTTGCTCCATTCTTTCCAATTCTTAGTTTAATCGAGACATTTTGGGCCTTGATGTTAATTCTATGTTTATTAATTGATTTAATTTTTATAGTTATTGTATATTATAAGTTAGAAATTGATTTGCTAATTTAAATTTTAGATTTATTATTCCATCTTTCTAATTTCTGATTCTAGTGAACTAATTTCAATGAGAGAGTTTTATTAATCGATGTCCTGTTAGCTTTTAATGTGTTGCTACTTAGGAGCTATTTATTTAATATAAATAAATTTTATATAAAAAAGAAAAAGAAAGAGGTTCAACTTAAAGGCAAAGATTTACTATATTTGTTATTAATATTCTCTTAATAAAAAATTTATAATTATATCAAATTAAACTATATATTTTAATATTTAGTAGGATTCAGATTCAAATTTAATACTTATAAACCGGACTATAAATATTACAAACATGTTAATTATAAAACTTTCAATTTTAAATCAATTTCTTCTCCTTTTTTAGGCTTACATCTTGTTTTTTATTAAGTTAGTTATTTCATTGAAGAAAAATCTTGTTCTTAAAGTATTTTAAGATTCATCTTTTACATATGGAAATAATAAATTTTTATTTATTATCAAGTGTCTGAATTTTTAGAGATATTTTTGCATATATCGATTTAGTCATATAAAATTAATCTTTTTATATTTCCCTTTAATATTATATGACCCTCATTATCTTAAATAATATTTCATAATATTTAAAAATTAAAATATAATCAAATCCATCAAAATTTTCGCCACAGTTGCATATTATTCAAAGATAACGTTCAAACGACGCATTATTAGCTTATACTGAAAATTATAAAGAAATGTTCTTGTGTAAAATTGAAAAGTTTCTAAAATATACTGCTTATTATATTTCACATAGTTACTTCAGGAAACACGCTTTATTCATTTTCATTGATCTATAATCCTTTATGTTGTTGTCATTAGTAAGTTCTTTAAAGACTTTCAATAACAAAATTTCTGTTTAATTTTTTATTTCAAGTGTTTGCTAAATAATTAGATATTTAGGCTGTTTAATATCATATTTTTAAATATAAATCGTTTATTTAGTACTTTCAATAAGGTATATCATGCAAAATGCATTTTTCTAATAAAAAAAGCTAGATCTGAGTTATAATTTTCTTTAGAATAAATGATTAATTTATAACAGTAATTTATTAACTTTAAAATTACTAATATTTAGATGGAAGTTAATAATTGAAAAGATGGTGGGAGCTGAGAATGACCTTCGTGACAACACTTTCTGGTTTTATGGCTAGGAACAAGTTCCTTTCCTGTCGCTGAGAAAGTCCCTGGTCAGAGTCATTTTCTGAAGGGAATACTGACTTTGAGATTATCCGCTCTTGGTAGGGGCTTGCAGACTGGCTGCTCATAGCGATGGAGCTCCCTAGCAGCTGTGCCTGGAGCACAATAGGATATCCCCGTTATTCCATAAAAAGAGAGCGTTGGGTCGTGCAATCGGAAAGGAGTTTTAGGTCCAAAAACTTTTTTAGTTGAAATTAATTAATTAGATGGAGTTTATTTTAAACTTATAAAGCTAAATTCATTGTATAACAAATCCGATAATTAAAAACCTATCTTACAATAATCTATTTTATTTAATAATTTAATTTGTTTTCCTTTTAGTCTTAGAATGACAGGTAAAGGAGAAATGTCACATACATATTCAGCTTTAGGTAAAATAATATTTCAGTAAAGAGTTTTTAAGTGTGGTATGATATGTACAATATCTAGAAAGTAGAGAAGTAGTTCTTGTAATTGCTACTCTATATTTGAATATTACTACAACATAATTTAATTTGTGATATTTCTTTTCTATAACCTAAATTAGCTACTTATTCGTTTTAGATAATAAGCATTCTATTAAGATTTAAATTAATAGTATTTTAATTAAATCTATTATTTCAATTTAGATGCATTTATTGTTAGTTTACTCATTCAAAAACTGTGGATGTGGCCTTTATCATTTTAGACGCTTTTTTAGTTATCAGATAATTAAAAAAATGCTTATAAAAGAGTGAAGAGTTATTAAATATAAATCCTTATAAAGGTTAATTAATTTAATTTTTAGTAGTTCATTAATATTTAAAATAGCTTTTAGCTTCATTTGCATATATTTAAAACTATAACTATAGCAAATAATCTTTAATGCTGACTTACAATCTAAAAATAGGGATTTATAAGGATTATGCTTTTAACTAGAATTACTTTAAATCCTGCTTTATAATGTGATTAATTTAAAGTCTAAATTTACGCTTGGAATTAAAAGTTAAGCTTGAAACAAATTGCTTAATATTCTGGCTCATATTGCTACATATAATTTAGAATACTTTAACTATAAATGAATACTGTAAAGTAAAAAGTATTCAAAATGTCTTAATTTATCTCTTTTGCTTATTTAAACAAGTTACTTAATGGATTATTAGATTAATTAGTATCCAAATAGAAAATTAAATTCATAAAGATTGGCTATTAGAAAGAAGAAGATAACAATTAAATTGAAATATCTCTTATTCCAGCAATGAAATATCCTAGTGTGAAATTTAGATACTATATTATAATCTTAGCTATAAAACATAAGATAATATATAAATTCAAAGTAACAACACTTATAAAACACAGCTTGAGATTAATTATAAGAATATTTAACAAGTAGATACAAAATAAATTAGAATTTTAAAATACTAAACTATGATAACTAAAGATTATATTGGGGTAAAAGCTTATATATCTAAAAATTAATGAAAAAGAAGGTAGTACATATTTGATATATTTAGTTATCTTTAATTATTATTAAAGTTTCATCAACTAATTTTATTAAATAAGATTTATCCTCAAATAACTAACTTATGAAATGAGCTTTAATTATTTCTTCGATAAATAAGGATAACTTAAAAAAGTTAAACTAGCTTAAAGTTTATATCTATTTATCTGTTATTTTATATAAAAATTTTTAGTTTTTTAATGATTAGTTAGCGGGATATTTACTTAAAAGTTAAAGAGAAATGATAAGCAAATGTTATGAATATAAAAAATAATATTAGGTATACACTTAAATAAATTAGTCAATCATATATGCATTCAACTTAACCCTTTATGTAATAATAGATAGCAATTTCTTTATTTTTACCTTATTTACGTTTTGGGAGTAGTTTTCTAACTTTTAAAGGAATAACTTTTTTTTATTATATGCTAAAATATCCAAATTAAAGTTATTTTTATAAATACAATCGAATTTTTTGCATTATTTAGATATATATCCAACTGAGATTTATCAAACATATAAACGACTAAAAGGATTTCATACATCCTTTGGAATCTGCTTGTCAATTATTACGTATATACTTTTTTTACTTGCCTTTGTTAGTATGGGAAGAGATATGATGCTTAGAAGCAATCCTACTGTTCTTACTTAAGCTTTAAAATAAGATCATAGACTTTGATAATAAATAGGAAGAAACAATTTTAGCTTTTTATTCTAATTTACTAATGCTACTAATATCATTCAAGTACCTCCCTCTTATTTCACCCTTGAAGCAGGATACACTATTTAGACTTCTGAAAATGTTACTTTTTATCCTATTCCTTTAAAATAATGCGACATAAGTTATTTTAAGGATTTTAGGGAACTATTCAACGCTCCAGTTCCAGAATACTATCTCAACTGATGCTTTGATTTTGATTCTTTGAATTGGCAGTTTATTGAACAGAGACCTTAATGGGTATTTTCTTTATAAAAGTGAACATGTGTAAAAATTAGTCAGATTCGGATATAATATGTGCCTCATTAAGTGAGATAGAGGAAATTATTTCCAATTAGCTTTATTTTGATATTTACTTTACTGATAAAATAATTGACATTTCCAACTTTGATAGTCCAATTAAAAGTAAGCTTAGCACGTATTGATGAACTATTTATTTGTACACCTATAAGTATACTAACATATTCTTCAGGCCTATTGAAATCATCACAGATGATGGATTTTTGATGGAGCATTCAAATACAATAAATGATGTACAAGTTGATAGAGATTAGATAGATCTAACCACTAACTACAAACTATAAAATCCGAGTGTGTTTATGCTGAATATTTATTCCTCTGACAGTATTTTATAATATAAGAGAAAATATAAGAAGATCTAAGATGTGGTAGCTTAAATAGGAGGTGTTCTGAACATAATAATAATAGCATGCATGATGCTTGCTAGATTCTATTCACAATACGCTTTTTCATACAAATTTATAAATGACATATTTGAAGTAAAAGATCACTAAGAAAATTAAGACTAATAAACTTAAGAAAAATTGAATGAAATTAGTTAGAAAATTAACCTTATTAATACTTAACCATCATTAATGCCTCAGAATGAGGAAGAATCTTAATTAGAAAATTTAGAATGAAAAAATATTTCAAACATTGAAAAAAAGAAAGGAATAAATATTTCCTTTTATTTATAACCTAGAAACTTAGTATTTAGATTATAATAAAACATAAAATGGAGATAATTCTTAAGATGTAGGTTATTAAAAGAGTAATCAAAGAAGGCTATTTAATATTATTGAAAAGGATAAAAATTTGGAAGATGTTGATCCAATATCCAAAATTTCATTCAGTTCTTAAGAAAAATATGACTTTGGAAACGATTTTTAATAAACTTTTGAATAAACCAAAAAAATAGAGAATCTAAATTCCTAAAGCGAATGCGATCTTAATACATAAGAAAATGAAAATAATCTGCAGAATAATAGGAAATAAGAAGAAGGAAGAAATAATTAAAAAAGCTAAGAATTGATTATTGAATAAATTTTAAGTCTTTAGTAAGAAACTTAAATATAAGGATTATCTAATAGTAAAGTAAAACTCTAAATGACTTAAGAAAACAAGATAAAATACCTGAAATCTTAATAAAAAAATAGAATTTTTTTAAGATAAACTTTTTATAGTACGTATTTCTAAAATTTTTCAAATTATGCAGAAAAAAAAATAATAAAGAAGTAAGCTAAAAGCGGGAAAAATAATAGCTGCTTGAAAAGGCTGAAAATGTGATTCGAGACCATATGGAAGCTGATTACTTTGAAAAAAAATGATAGAACTCGAAAAACTAAAAAAGATAATATTCAATGATGAGTAGCTAATAGTCTTTAATTATATATCTAAACCTATTGTTAGAAAAAATAAAAAAGAGTTCTAAAGCTTAAATGATTTCACCTTATCTCCACTTTTTTAAATAGATAAAACTAAGCAAATTGAAAATATTCAAATTCATAGAGAAATAGATAAAGTCCATGATTATTGCAACACAATTATAAATGAAAAGTCATAAAATTCAATAGATTTAAAACTGTTCAAAATGATTGATAAGAATATTCATAAGTTTGTTGAGGTAGTGAAATAGGAATAACTTTGATTTTTATATAATTTTAAAATATAATGAAATATATATTTACTAATTATAAAAATGAACTTTCTTGCTGGTCTCTTTAACTTTTAATCAATAATTTCTATATAATTTTCAAATTATAATATCTTCATTTTTTAGTAGTCATTTCATATTTATACTATTTACTGTTCAAAACTGGGATGGCAAAAATATCTTAATGTTAAATATCGAAATAACATATCTTTTAGAAATTGACAAAGTAAATTTAAATTTCTCATTTAAACTTTTTTAAAAAAGGTTGTAAAAGTCCATATAATTATTTTATAAATTTGATTTTACTATTGATTTCTGCTTAGAAGCTTATAAATTAAATCCTAGATAAACTAAAATAAGGCTTATTATTAAGTTTTAAATCATATGTTACTAGATGTTCTTCACTTAATGATAGATTTATTTATAAACATTTTAAGATGGTTAAATTATCTATTTCTTTGAAGTATGTTGCTTTATTTATTCTCAATTTTTACTTAAAAAACAACTTTATGGTTTTCTTTTTCTGTCTATCTTGATGTGATTATAAGTTATCTTATGTAATTATGGTAAAGACTTTTATATACTTTGTTTTGATTAGATTAAAATATTTTAAAATGCATTTTACGCTTATCTGGCTTAAAATTAGTTAAAACTTGAAACAATTGACATTTAAATGTCTTCCTTTAGTCTATAATACATCTAAACAAATAAGTAATTTATTTAATATCTCCTATAAATTTATCTATTAGCAGATTATATAACTTTTGCTTCAGTATAAGTTAATCTTTTACGAAATTTGCTTAATTTATTACAAGTTTTTATACTTCAGTAATAGACTTTTACTCTTAAATTTTCTCAATTATCATCATATTTTCTTTAAGCGTTATTAAGATATTATTTCTTTTATTTAAACTTATTTTTCTTAAAGATAAGACAATCAGGATAAAATATTCTGATTCTGTTAATTAAAGTTAGAAATCTATTATTGTATACTATAGATATTATTAAACAGATTGTTTTTACCTAATTTTATATTTTAAATGGATTTACTTTTATTTAACTACTTATTAATTTGTATTATACCTATTATGAGGAATTTAATTTCCAAATTACTTATATTTTAGTAATTTTATACTTTATTTAACTTCATATTTTTACCACTTTTTTCTATATTATTTTAATACTATCAACCTTAATCATATTTCTAAATGATTTAAATTTGAGTTAGTTTATATATTACTTACTTGGTTCTGAGTAAATAATAACTAGTTTAATTTGTATAAATTTTAAAATAATTGAGATTTTGCTGCTTTAGTATCTGAATATTTTATATCTCTGTAAGTTAATTTTCAGTTTGCTACTTCAAGAATGTGAAATAACAGAAAACTGAGATAGTTGTGATTGCTGCTTTTATTACTTTTATAAAGCTTACTAGGTTATTCTTGTTCTCTTTTAAATGATAATTTAGTTTGAAAAACTCATACTAGTATAAAGAGAAAATTAGAGGAATTTTAAGGTAATATGTATAATAGCAAGAGAGTCAAATGAATCAGAACTAAGTTAGTAATCTCAAACTCGCTATTTGAACAAATCCCTTGCTACGAAAATTATAACTAATTTTAAATAGATAACTACTTTTATTTTCTTTCTTTAGTTATATAAAATTCACTCTTTTTCAGTAGCATTACTTATATATCAGCTTTTCACTTCTTTTAAATACATCTTAGAAATATATCTTTTGAATATCATTAGTAGCTAATCACTTAGAATGCAAATTTATAAATCGCAGAATGAGAGAGATTTACGTTTGCTTATCTTAGTCTAATTTTTATAGCTGAATATAAGTTCAGCAATTCTTAATTTTTTTAATCTTTAAAATAAGTTATTCATTTTATCTAGTAATGATTTCACTTTCCTAATTATTAGATTTTATCTTTGAATAGGGTAAAGCTGCTCTTAGCATACATAGAAGCTAATTAAATGTGTATTGATTAGAATGCTTTAAAAGAAAAAAGGTAAATTAAGAATTGAAGTTGAATGCATTATTAGCTAAGTTACTACTACCCAACATTCTCAATATTTTATCAATTTTAAGTGAAGAGTATTAAGTATATCTACAATTAATTAAAGCTTTTGATTAAGTTAATTTAAATATATTAGAAAGGTAACTAAAGGCTGCTGCTTTTTTAAGACTGCATTACAATGAAATTACTTTGAAAATCCTATATTGATTTAAATTAATTAGTTGTTCGCACTGCTTAGTATATAAAAGAGAATTTGATTCATCTTAGCCATTTTCTTAGCCCTTTAGAGAAATGAAATTGATAGATGAAACAAGAGTATAAAACTTTAGATGATAAATAGTATCTCAATAACCAACAATTTGATATACTTAGTGGAGATTAACTACATTATATTTACAATAAATCGAAAGCCAAAACTCACTTTTATCTCTCTGAAAACATAAATTTCTATAGAGAAAAAATCAAAAAAACTTAATTGAAAAGATTAATAAATTAGATTAGTTATAAGCAAATCACTTAAGTAAAGTTAATATATAAAGCTAAAACATTAAATTAGTATTGTGATTGTTTAGAATTACCTATTTAAATATATGTAGCTTATAAACTAGAGCTTAGCTTAAACTTTTAGCTTAATTGAGAAAGAATCCGAATCTATAATAAACATCTTAATTCAAAAAGTTTTTGATATGAAATGGTATTAATGCAATGAAATATAAAGTGAGATAATTTTATATTTCAAACTAAAATTTAAATAATGGGATTTAAAGTCTTAATTCTAGAATAAGTTTAGAAAAAGTTATTGGCAATGCTTATATTAACAATTCTAGCTTCGTAGACTCCTACTTGATACTGAACTCTTGCTCAATAAATTTAGTAAAGATTATTTTATTCCTATATTTGTTGCCTTTATAAAGAGGCTACTATTATATTTGTTTATCTCTTTAAAGAAAATGAATTATATGGCAAGAAATTTAAAAGATTATACGTATAATTAATATTAAAGGGATTAGATTTTGTATTAGGAAAGAACATAAAACCAAAATGAAATTTATTTATTATTTAGGAAGAAGCACTTAAAGTATAAGGATGAATCACTTTATTACTAGCCTAATGATTATAACCTAGCAACTCCATTAGCTATATTCAGTCTAAACTTAAATTTTAAGAACTTAATGTATTCTATTATATTATATCTACTAAAAATTAAATACTTCCTCTTAACTTAGATAAGGGGACTATTAATTAGTTAATCTTTATTAATCTATTTTTATTTGGAAGGCTATAAAGAAGTATCTGCTTAATAAGACTTAGTTTAATTATAATAACTATGCTTAGTTAAGAGATAGCAAGAGAAATAAAAGGTTTAGTATAAGTGAGCTAATATATTTTGGTTCTTTAAATTATAGTAGCCATTTTTATTTTAGGTGATATAAAGAATTTAGTTAAATTAGTTATGAATATAGCTTTAAATTTATAATTAATAGAGCTTTTTAAAGGTTTGTTGAAGCCATGTTTTTTATTATTTTAAAATGACATCTTTTCAAGAAGCTCAGACAAAAGGACTTCCTTGGCCCGCTGGACCTGATGATCTAAGACCTGGCAAGTAGCAATTTTAGTATTTATATGCTGGTGGTTTGACTAGAAAAGCATACGCAACAGCTGGCGTTGTATGGGCTGCTTGGTTCGGTGGAATTTATACTTTAGACAAATGGTTATTACACAGAAGACAGTTCAGAGCTTAAAATGCTATGCTGGAAAAAGTTTGCATGTTCTCGACTCAATGGTTTGTTCCAACTTTCTTAGTTCTATTTGTTGGAATTCCAGGAGCAAGATTTACTTATGATGTTTTGTTGAACATTGTAGTCGGAATTGAGCCTGTGACAAGAGAATCTTTACCAAAATGGAAGCCTGGCGAGAGTCCTTTCTCTCACTGAACAGATATTTATTAACTTTAAAAAGTTTAATTATATATTACTTACTCTTAATTAAGAAAACATTAACTTCAATCTTTCCACTCTGTCTTTATTTAAGCTATAACACAGATTCTAATTCAACCAATGAGAAATTGATAACATCTCAATGCTGTCCAAAAAAGTGAATGTAATATCATAATATCAAGCTAATTGCACTGCTTAGATTTAAATTAAAGGGAATTTCTAAATTAAGGTGAAATGCAAATTATATTGTGAATACATTTATATCTTAATTAGAAATGGCAATTCCATAAACATGCTTAGCAGTGAGACTTATTGAAACAGGAAAGCCTCCTGTTCTTAAAGTAGAAGAAATCCCTACACCTCGTCCAAGATAAGGTTAAGTTCTTGTTAGAATGGAATATTCTCCTTTGCATCCAGCTGATATTTCTTCGCTGTATGCTACTTATGGTACCAAAAAATAATTACCATTCACACCAGGACTTGAGGGAGCAGGCACTGTAGTTGCTTCAGGTGGTGGCTTTATGGCTTGGACATTATAAGGAAAACGTGTGGCTGTAGTGTCAAATGCAAAATCTGAATATGGTTGTTGATAATAATATTAACCAGTTTCAGTGTATTCATGCATCGCTATTCCAAACAACGTTGATCTTGAATAAGCAGCTTGTGCCACTGCTAATCCATCTACAGCTATTATGTTTTTAGAGTATGTAAAAAATGGAGGACATAAAGCTGTTGTTTAGAATGCAGCTGCAGGAGCATTAGGAAAGATAGTTTATGCTTATTTAGCAGCAAAAGGTTATCCAGTAATTAATATAGTAAGAAAACCTGAGCAAGTGAAGATTCTTAAGGACATGGGAGCAACTTATGTTCTAAATTCTGAAGAGCAAGGATTCGTCGATTAATTAGAAAAACTATGCACTGATCTCAATGCTACTATTGCCTTTGACTGTGTAGGAGGAGATCAAACACAAGTTTTATCTAAAGCTATGCCTCCAAAATCTCACATCTATGTTTATGGAAATTTATCAAAATCATAATAGACTGGTGTTGAACCTGGTCCTTTTCTCTACAAGGGATAAAAAATAGAAGGAGCATGGGTAACAAGCTGGATATAGACAAAATCACTATATGCGAAATACTGCTTATCAAAGGAAATTTAGAAATATGTAGGAAATGTGTTTTCAACTTAAATTAGCAAAAAGTTCAAACTAGATCAAGTCTTAGATGCACTAGATTATTATAGAAGAAACATGACAGAAGGAAAAGTATTAATATGTCCTTGGAGTAACTGATCAACATTTTAAAAGTAACTTTTTATCCATTCTCTTTATTTTTAAACTAATAAGCATCCTATTAAGTAAAAGAAAAACAAATAAAATTATCCTTGCATTTCTTGATTAATCTTCCGAAATAAATCATTAGGAACATTTAAAGAAGCATTTTAAATTAAGTCAATCATTTATTTCTTACATACTCTTATATATTTATTTGCTTTATCAAGTTACAGGTTCAAATAATTAAGAAGGCTAAGATGATTCTCTGAATCACTAGTAATTCAATTACTCGAGAGTAATAATTCTAAGCATACTAATTTAAAGGTTGATATCATAGCAAATTAAGAAAGTAAATAGATAAATCAGATAGAAATATCTTGGCTAGTTTTCTCATAGGCAATAAAGTTTAATTTCAAGATATAATTACTCAATGTTGTATAAGCATACATTTAATATACTACGTATGCTCATTTTATTAGGTAACAGGATACGTAGCATCCACTTTGTAATTAGCAAACTAGTAAGGATTATTGCAAATAAAGGAACTATTTTATAAGCTTTTTATTAATTTTAATTTAAATCTTTAATATCAATAATTAGTTTTGAAAAGCTCTGCAATTTAAAAATGCAATAAGAATAGTAAAACGAAGATTATAGCTTGGAGTCAGAATTGATGCTTTTTAATAATTAAGAATGGAATGACTGGACATTGTAATAGCTGTTAAGTACATAATCTATTCTACTTATCACATCTAAGCAGCATGCTGAATCTCTTCCTCTAGATAATAATCTAAAAATTGCTTATTAAGCGGATAGCTTAAAGAATATAGAGGACGAGCAGGTTATAGTGATAGATGAAGGGTTTTTTAAATACTGACAGTTATATGATATTTGACCTACTAAAAAATGATTTAACAATAATAGGAAAAAAGCCGTTACTATCGTTCAGTACGTTAAAGAGGAAGATTTATATAGCGATACTTAACTAAACCTGAAATGTACTGTAATGCTCAATATTCTTCTTTAGCACTAAACATATAAAATAGAATAAGAGAGTAGACTTACCTGCTAGCCAAAATAGGTAGTTTTTAGTTAAGAGAACGAAAGCTAATACTAATAATAATTAATATGCTAAATAATGAAGTTTGGGTAAGAACTATCAGATATACTAGTATGTGATGTCAAAATCTACTTCTTTTATAGTAACTACAAGAGAATTAAAAGTATCTAAGATAGTCTCTTTAACTAAAACTTCGTCTATAGAAGACAAGACTTGTAAAGAGGTGACTTTATATTCAATGATTTAGAAGAAAAATACCGCAACTAAAGGTTGGGATATATTCTAGTCCAAAATGAAGAAGAATTAAGTGAAATAGTGAACACATTAAATACCTAATCTAGTTAAAAAAATAGTAAAACATTTCTATGAACCTAAATGTTCGTTGATTAAGAAGATATATCATATTAAAATTAAGGATTCATTGTTTTCCATTTAAATTTAGAAAACCAACCAGTGAAAAAGGAAGAACTAGATGATGGAAGCTGGATATAAATTAAAAAAGAAGATTTACTAGAAGTATTAAACCTTCTTCAGAAAAACTGTAATTGAATTAAGCTTTTATCTTAAAATTAACTTCACTAACTTATTTCTACTTAAAGGTGTTCATTTATTCTACCAGTTCATTCAAACTTTCTATAATTATAATATCTTAAGCTCTTGGAAATGCAGAAAGTTATAAAATGTTTATTTATTTAAAGGTAGGCAAGAAGAACGAAAATAGCTATTTATTTAAGTAAAAAGGCTTTACAAATAGGAGTAGGCTTGCTTAAGAAATTAAGTAAGTATAAATAGAGCAAAATATAACCTTCAAGAATCTGCTATTATAGACTTTAGGATACTTTTAACAGGTCAAATAAAAACTATCTTAAGGTAGAATAATGAAATTGATTGTTACTATTATCTTGTCTTTTTAGTCTTAAAGTAGATATTTAAATAAACAGAAGTAGGATTATTATAAATAGCTTAAAGTAACTTTCTACAATATAATAAGATAAGATTAAAGTAGTATTTATCATTCATACTTAAGATATAGGCTACTAGTTAAAAGTAATTCCTTCTATTAAAAATATAAAATTAAGGATAACTAGATTAAGATATAAGAGCTATGGGAAAGGAACGATGAGCAAAAGGGAATATTAAGGTAAGATTAGCATCAATTTACTTCAGCTTGCCTTATTTAAAAATGGGATTTCTAGGATCAAAAAGCATTAATAAAATAATGATAAATTAGCTAATCAATTTTAAAATAAGTAATATAAATTAAAATCATAAAAGAAAGAAATTTAGTTAAAATAGCAGACTTGAAAAGAATGATACACTAAACGAGGATTAGAATAAATGGAATTTTATTAAAGTAGAAAAACGATAAATAGAAGCAAAGACATTATAAAATAGTACTAATGAATTTTTAAATAAAAAACCAAAAAATTGATAGATAACTGAAATCTAGCTTATAACTGGTTTCTTACATTGCTAATAATATTCAACTTATGTTTGGCTTTAATTAAAGAATAAATAGAAATTCATCGAGTAAAATTAGTGTATAAAGATATAAGATTTTAGAAAACTAAACAAGAGTATTAAGAAGCTAAATCAGTATTATATAGTTATGAGCAGAAATTTAGATCATTAAGAGTTGCTTTTCATTAGCAAATCTATTATTTTTAGAAGGAAATTTTGTTTAAATTATCTTAGTAGCCAGAAAAGAAAATTGAACCGCAAAGCTAATATTTTTTAATATATGGTTGGGTTTAAGAAAAGCCTCATTGATTAGAAGAGATTCATATCAGTGTAAAAAGGAAATTTGAGATTTGTATTTTATATTCGCCACAAAAAAAAGATAAGCTTCATTAAGAAACAAAAAGCTTCAATTTCTTATGCTTTATGGAATTAGGATCCTTCTTAGTAGAGTTCAATCTATTTAAAATCTTATTGACTATTTTCTCTCTTGTCTTAATATTTTCCACTATGTAAAGTCTAAAGTTTAAAATCAAATAAATCAGAGATGCATAATATAGGAGTTGAATCTACAAAAAACGATAAAAACTAGCTTCATACTAATTTAGTTTATCCTAGTTTCCTTAAAATCTAAGTATGTTCCCTCTGTTTCTAGTTTCATAGTATTGAAGCTTTATTTTCTAAATTATTGGTAAAGCTTTTTTGAATATAAGTTTTTATTACTCGAAGTAATTAGTAGGTTGATAACCGTTTAGCTAATTATAATTTCATAGTAAAAGTTAAGCGTTCCATTAAAATGAGGGTTTTGTATTTAACTTATTTGACATCTTTAATTGTAATTTTTATTGAATGGCCGAACCAGAAGAAGTACATCGGCAATATATAGAAACCATGATAAACCCAATTTTAGAAGAAGTAGTCACATAAATGCTTGTTTCAAAGCCGGCAGACCCTCCAACTTTTATGTTAGAGTATTTATTGAATAAAAGTGGAAAAAAGGCTGCGTTATCATCTTCAGAAAAGGAGGAATTGCATAATTTACGCAAGGAAGTTGCTGGTTTAAGGTAACAAGTAGTTCATGAGGAACATGAAAAATCAGGAGGAAGTGAAAGTGAAGAAGATGAAGATGATGTAATGGAAGATCTTCCAGTTGTTGCTTAAAATAAAAAAGGCCCTAGAGCATCTGTAAGTGCTGAAGCTTTTGGAAGCTGGAATCAGAAATCAGTTTTTAAACCTAGAGTAATATAAAAGAGTTAAGAGTAAAAGGAAAGAATATTAGATAAATTGAGCAGAGCTTTCATGTTTCAAGCTCTTGATGAAAATGAAGTGTAAATCGTAATTGATGCTATGGAAGAGAAAGTAGTTAAAGCAGGAGAAGCTGTTATTAAATAAGGAGAAGATGGTAATGAAATGTATGTAGTTGACTCTGGAAAGTTAGAGTGTACTAAATTGTTTTCAGGAGAATAAGTTCCAAAAAAATTGAAAGAATATTATGCTGGTGATGCATTTGGAGAGCTAGCTCTTTTATATAATGCTCCAAGAGCTGCAAACATTATTGCTCTTGAAGAATCAGTTTTATGGTGTCTTGATAGAGGAACTTTCAATAATATAGTAAAAGAAGCTGCAATGTAACTATTTTAATTTTAGAAAAAAAAGAGAAAAGTATGAGGAATTTATGCAACACGCAGCTTTATTTAAAGAAACAGATCCTTATGAGAGATCGAAAATAGCTGATGCTTTCAAATCTGTTAATTTCCCACCAAATGAGTATGTGGTAAGAGAAGGTGATTGGGGTGACATTTTTTATATTATTGAAGAAGGAAAAGCTAAGGCCACCAAAACTTTAGAGCCAGGAAAGGCACCAGAGGAAGTGAAGGCATATAGTCCTGGAGATTACTTTGGTGAGTTAGCACTTTTGAGAGGTGAGCCTCGAGCTGCAAATATCATAAGCATAGTAATTTTTAATATTTAGACATAGCTTCGATGTGCAACGTTAGATAGACATAGTTTTAAAAGATTACTTGGACCATTGGAAGAAATATTAAAAAGAAACTCTGCTACATATTAGAAATATATGAAAAAGTGATAAATTACTATTTATTTACATTTTATTTATGTTAATCTTAAATGGAGGCAACTCATCTTCATTCAATATCCTTAATCTTAATATCTTTAAGTATTTAAGTAAAGATACCAAAAATATATCTGGAATCAAATTTTGATAGAGTGATTGTTTAGAATTATCTAAGTGAGGAATAGGTAAGACTTTAATGAGAGAGTATTAGTTAGATGGAAGTAATATTATATAATTAAATAAGTTTAACAATAAATTTAACTAACCTAATTATTTGAATTCAGACCAGTAAATTTACTTACTTTTGTTAAATTTTTTCTCAGTTATTAAAAAATTAATTCTACCTGCAAAATTTGAATTTTCATACATATGCAGAAACTATAATGCTAAACCAGTATAAAAATGTTCTTATTTAAATATGATAGATTTGCAATTTTACCTTAAAAAAGAAATTAATCTTAAAAATTATTTTTAAGTATAAGACACAAAAATACTTGCAAATATTTTTATTATGAAGATCCATTGAAAAAATAAAAATATCTTGGAAATATTTTAGTAGAAGCATGTAAAAATAGCTAGTTTTAATTAAATTTCTTGATTATATTTAGTGATGATACTCAACCTATCAAGCTATATGTGGACTTAAAATTTTTATTTTTATTAATAAACCTTCAGAATATTTTCTGCTTTTCCTTTTTAAATAGTAGATATACATAGAAATTACCTAAGAAGATATTTTTGGTAGAAGCTTCTATTAACATTTTATCCTCAAAGTTTTTGTCATTTTTCATATTAATTACGTCTTAGATACTATTGACTCAATCAAATTAATAGAATCTTACATCAAAAATGAATTATTTGCTAAAAGAATAAAAACAAGCAAAAATAGTCTAATCATAGATCACTTTTAGAAATGATTTAATTAAAATAACTTAAATTAAAAATTATCTTAATTAATTAAAAGTAGTCATATTCCTAGATGCCTTAGTAAGATTAAATTGAGAGGTAAAAGGAAATTAAAAGCATTTTTAGTAAAATGCTTTAGGAGATGAAAATAAAATTAATATTTAATAAACTTTTAAAGTGCTTTAGTTAAATGCTTGACTTAATAAGAAGCAAAATTGATAAAGTTCTACTATTGCTAATAAAAGGGTTTAGCTTATAATTATTTTTAATTTATTTTATAACTTTAAGAAGTAAATTATCTTTAGATGATTAATTATTGATATCATTACATTTATATGTTCAATCAAATCTTTGCAGTATAAGCTAAATAAGCATAGATATTTATTGGATGGCTGAGTGATGAAATTGATGAAGTAAATATATTAGAAGATATATAAGGCTCTATTTAATATAACTATGATCTGTATTGATTCAAATAATTTTAAAAATATAATATATATTAATATAAAAAATGGGCCTAAATGCTTATATAAAAGCAGTTCATCCTATAAGAGCAGCATGCACTAGATAAATCTATAGATCCATATCCACTTATTAGTTTCAGCAACCTAAATTTATCGCATTAAAAAGCCCAGTCTATAACTTATGTTCAGTTTAATACTTAGTATCTCCTTTGCTTTTGATTAAAAGTCCAGGTTCTTTGACCTCTTTGGCTTTAATAACTTCAGAAGGATTAACAGGAAGTAATTTTTAATATTTAGTTGGAGATAATGGTGATGATGAAGAGGGGCTAAGTCCTATCGCTCGCCTCGTTCCGATTTGCTCTGTTTCTAACTGAGCAAATACTTAAGTTTATACCTTTAATTTTAAATTTACATTTTAGATTTATTGCCCATTAACTAGAAATCTTAATATACCCTTTTTAATTAGTAACACAATTGCATACTTACGACCCTTATTCAAAAAAGAGTGTATATCACTCTTTAATTCCTTTCTAACGCCACTTAATTATAAATGTTTGTTACTTAATTCCATTTTAAAAGATTTAGACATTTGCTATATAAAAAAGTTGATTGATAGAAAGAATTATGATTAAGAACAAAAAGCAAAATTAACAGTGTTAAGTTCAAATTGATTAAGACTCCTATTCTATTTTAATTTTCTTGCGAATTTTGTATTTCGGTTTTAAACTTGAAATTTGTATGATTTATACCTTTTCCTCCTCCTCCTCCTACTTTATTTCCTATTTTCCCAGAAGTTTTAATTTAGTTTTAAAGGCTTCTTCATCTTCATCGATTCTCTTTATATAATTGTATTTTATATCTTCTTAGTCCAGTTCTTCCTTAAGAAGAATTTTATTAAAATCATTTATGTAGTTTTTCAGTTTTTTCATTTGTTCTTCAGCTTCTTGTTTTAAAGATCTCTCTTAGATTACATTTTCAAGAACTTCTTCAGCATCTACTGTCTTTAGTCTTTTATTCCTATTTCGTAATTTTTCTAATGTATCAATTAATTCCATTTCCTTTTTACTCTCAGCAGTTCTTGCTTCTAAATGTGCCATTGGATCTTTGGCAGTTTCCTATTTCTGCTTTTGTATCTCAAAAGTAGCTTATTCTAAGTCTTTCCATATATCGTAATTTCTCGAAGCTCCATGTTCAATTATATAATCATTATTCTTAGGATCAGTTCTCATCGTAATTTCAGCAGCGCATCTAGCGCATTTCCAGAAAAACCTAAAAATTTTGATATCTAGATACTAAAGCTCACAACCCTCCTTTCTCATATTATATTTACTTCCTATGTACATATAATTTCCACAAGTCAAGCACTTACAACTAAAAGGCATCATCATACGCACTTTTTCCTGTTTATCAATCTTAAGGTTTTGCTTCGAACTCTTAATTCTCTACGGGTCATAGTCATGAGGGTAGAACTTATTGATAACTTTTCTTTCAGACATTATAAAGGAAACTAAAAGAACAAATAAGATAAAGCTAAATATGACAGAACTGGTAATACCATAATAAAATAAGGTAGAAGTATAGAAGTTTAAGTACTCTTTAAATAGAATTCTAATAAAGTACCTCTAACTTAATTAAATATCAACTCATTTAAAATTCAATAGCAAGAATGCTAAAATCGCAGAAACATAATATTGCTAAGAAATATCCTACGCCCTTAAAACGGATTAAAGTGGACTAGTTCGCCAGACTTACTAGCTTACTGTAGCAAAAACCCAGACCTAATAATAATAATTTTATTGAATGTCTTAAAATTATAAGCAATGATTTTATTGAATGCTTGTAGTCTGAAAGTGAAGATCTTTAGATTGCTTAAAAATCGTTGGTTAAAAGTGCCTAGTTTCTGAAGGAAAAGTAGGAAAATGGCTTGTTTGAGGCCTTGCTGTAAGAAATGACGAGTTCTAGTATCGGAAAATTATTCTCGCCTATAACAGAAATTTCTTATAAAGCGATGGAGCAATAACTAACTTAGTCTGAGATCTTTGTCATTGAATTAGCAGCTGAGCAAAGAATACTAACTAAAACTCTTTTAGGATGAGCTACTCATTCCAGAAAATGCCCAGCGGCTAGTTAATACCTTAAAAAGCCAGGGTCTGCACTACTTGTTGCAATTTAAAAAGATAACGAATTTTTTGTAGATGAAATAATGCTATGATAAAGAATAGACTACTAGTTAGCATTCAATTTGATATCTTTAGGCATATAATATAATGCTATTTCAGTCTTAACTAACCTCATTAGGTAATCCAACTTTATTATTGATTCTGTCATATTGAACTAAATTCTGTAGCAGAATGATATAATAAAATTATTCTCAAACAAGCTAAATGTGTTAATGAGCTGGGCATTACAAACATATAATAAGAACGATCCTCTAAATCAGCTTTTATGAAGACTATGTAACGCAACAGATATTGGAAATCTACTTAAGCAACCCTTTATCTATAATTCAATGACTTTAGAAGATAAATTAAATCAGATTAACATAAATGAAGTTAATGAGACAGTTCACAAAATAAAAATGTGGTAGAAGAAGAGAAATTTCGTATTTGTTTTTTCGAAGGTAAAAGAACCTTTCTTATATCTTTAAAAAATTTAATTTGTCTAGAATTTTTTTAATTCCTAACTTTCTAAGTTGCCTTTTGTTAACTCGCTTCTCTATTTATTGAAATCACTTTCTCTTCTATAGTTTATGTTTGCTGATGCAGGAAATAAATACTTCTGTTTCTTATAAATAGTTTAAAAATGTTATATTTAAGGAATAAGGTTCAGATCCATATAAATAGAATTGAGGTAATAATTTATCTTTACTACATTCATAATCAAGATAAGTGCAGCAATGTAGGATAAAGCAATGCATATAATGAAATTACTTAATAATAAATGCTTGCTAATATATGAGAACAATTGCTTATACTGTAATCTCAACTAAATGCTCTATTATTTTAAAAGAAATCGCTCTTAAATGTATGTAATAGCTTATTACTATAAATATAAATTAGTAGCACTGAATATAGTTAATCTGATCTTAATTGGTAAATAGTTTAAATTATTTAATGTAATATGAAGCTAATTATGTGTAATCTAACTGATTATTAAAGGTTTAATAAAGAAAGGAAAAGGAAGTATTAAATTAAATAATATTTTTATTTATTCCTTAAGATTTCCTTTTATTGCTTGAAAACAAGAAGCAAATTATGACTATCCAATATGATTAATAAAATAATCACAAACAGTATAATTTGGAAAGGAGATAACCAAGTTTTAATTATTCTATTTTTAGACTTAAGTTACTTAACGCTGGGAGTAGTTTAGAAAACCCAATAAATATAGAGAATTAGGCTTTTACATTTGTATTAATGCATATTAATGATACTTAATTTATGCAGTTATGCATTTTTAATTATATGCTAGGGTATCCCTCCGATTTTACATAAACCTAATGACATATTTCTTTTAATGCACTCATAGAAATTTCCAATAATAAATATCATAATTTTTCTGTTTTTAATACTCTAATATATAGGCAAAATATTAATATAATTACTTATTAAATCTTTCATCTTTAACTTTAGTTCTCATCCAAGTTAATCTAAATAAGAGAGTAATTAATAGCTTTAATAATAAGAAATGCAGCTAAATTTAAACTAAACTTTAGATTAGCCTTATACTATTTTAATTCTACTAATATAGATAGAAGTTTTATCTAAAGTTACTAAATTATAGTAGAAATAGCCTCTTTTATTTTAGCATTTTAAACATTTTGCTTATATATCATTAACTATAGCTTTATATTTTAAATTAGTCTTTCATTTGTTGAGTATTATATGTCTATCTTAAAGCTAGTATGTGGATATTATCATGAATCTCTAATGCTGTAATAGATATAATATTATTGCAAATAAAGGATTAAGTTAATGCTAACTAGTTAGGCTAGCAAGTAAAAGACTTCCTTATAAATTTAGTTATCATTAGGAAAAGTGATGGATGAAGTTAGTGTAGTTGATTATGCTGAAGTTAAGTAATACTATATGCTTAAATAAAATATCTATAAAGCTCATTAATATACCTTTATTTCAAGAAATGAGAATCATAATATCTAAGTTATTGCTTATAGATTAGCTTAATACTTACTAATGACTAGACTAATGAAATTAACCAAATTTCTTAGCGAAAATAGTAATCAAGAAAGTTTAATTTATAAGTTAATCATCTGTCTTTAAAGATAATCAGTCTGATGAAGCTTTTAATCTTTAAAATTTAACATAAGGAGTGAATCTAAAATAACTATTATAGGAGTATCATATAACTGTATTAACAGTCAGTAGTAGGTTTAAGTTAACGGTCTAAAAGGAAAAAGTTGATGATATTTGTAATATTTATAATCAAATAGTTTTAAACAAGAATAGTTGTTTACAATTTGGCTCTTTTTTTATAAAGTAAAAGTTAAATGAAAGAATAAAAAAAAGAATAATAAAAGCCAGGATATCTAAAGATTAATGATAGAGAAACCTCTACTTATAATGAAGAAATTATTAAAGACCGATATAATGCTGCCTATCTCATTTTTATCTTGTTAGGCTTAGGAATTTTGATTGCATGAAACGCGTTTTTAATGTCTCTGGACTATTTTGAAGATTAGGTGAGTACTTAATATTTAGTTGCCTGATTATCATCCATCTTTTATCTTGCCAATGCTTTATTTTGGAGTAGTTATTACATCAATGTTATTAACTATCACTAAAATTAAAAAAATAAGCTTTACTTATAGGTTAGTTACCACTTTCTGCATTAATGGAGTACTCTTAGCAATTTTACCCTTTCCTATAGGTTTATTTTCCAAAAGTACTGCTTTTGGAGTGATAGTTTCCATTATAACAGTTTTATCATTGGCTTAATCTATTCTTCAGGGTTCTGTCTACGGATTAGCAGGAATTTTTCCTCAGAAATTTACATAAGGAGTAATGCTTGGCAATGGCCTGTCTTCCGTAGTGATAATAATAGCAAGGATTTCAACTGTATTAAGCTTTGAATAAAATAACCATGGAAAGAAAGTATCAGCAGAAATTTATTTTATTATAGCTGGTCTTATACTTTTCTTCTGCGTTATATTTACCTTCATACTTCTAAGACTCAACTTCACTTAATACTATATTTCTCTTTCTGGTAGTAACTCTCCTTCATAAAGCAAATTTGAAAGTAAAAAGATGCTCTCATTCAGACAGAATGAGAAGCAGTTGATTAGCTCACCCTTAGGTTATTCTGTTTCTAAAGTTATTTATTAATCTGCTGCTTAGATTAATAAAAAAGAGTAAAGCGAAAAAGAAAACAGTGTAAGCTATTAAAAATACAGAATTAGCAAGAATTAAATGATCTACTTCAAGATTCAAAACAAGCATAACAGCAGTTGACTCTTAATACTTAACAACTTAAGCAAGTATGAAAAAAAGTCTAATGATTTGCTAGTCTTAATGCTCTTAGTTTTGTAATAACGTTTATTTGTTTTCCTGCCTTATGCCTATAGAAACCAGATGATAGAATGTCCGATACATGGTATGCCATTTTAATACTTGGTGTTTTCAATTTATTTGACACTGTAGGAAGGTCTCTTCCTCAGTTTTACATATTTTTCAACAAAGCAAATATCATTTATGGAGTCATTTTTAGGGCTATTTTCATTTTTACTTTTGCATTTGGAGCGTTTGGCTTCGTTAAAAGTGTTTTTCAGAATTTAATTTTCAGAATTCTTAACATGTCTCTATTTGCTTTTACAAACGGATATATAGGTACTATTTGTATGATGTACGGACCTAACGAAGTTGAATAGGTTGAAAAAGAAGTAGCTGGAGTTATCATGAACGTATTATTTGTAGGAGGTATTTTCTTGGGTTCAGTTTTAGCAAATATTTGGCTACCCTTCATATGAAGAAAAAATTCACTTTTATTATTTAATTAAAATAAAAAGAACAGATTACTTGCTCAAGCAGGCTTTTTCTTATTCTATATCTTTTTCTATCTCTCCTAAAAATAAAAACTTATAATTACCAAAATGATTAATTATATAAAGTTTCGAGTACAAATGAATTTGCATGCAGGTAAGTCTAAAGGCTATGCTGAATTTTTCTATAGTTCAGAGGTATCTCTAAAGATTATTTAAAAGTAAGAAATTAGCTAAAAGCAGTTCCTTTATTAGAAATATAGTTTATAGTTTTAACTTTGTATTATAGTTTCAACTATAACGTTTTTTGTATATTATTAAGCTTAACATTTACATTATTAATTGGCGAAATATAAAATCCATTCATTTATATGAAAATATAATAAAAACGATATTTTGTTTAAAATAAATTTGCGTTCTTTCTAGATTCTCACCGGTTTATGACACCCATTTTGATTTCACAGCTATCTAAAACCTTGCATCTGGGATTCGGCTACTATGATAAAATAAAGAAATTTGAAATATCTAATCAGTTTCTATATATACCTTGCATATTAATATAATTACTTTCGTTTAGCTATGGATCTCTTATTCCTTAATTTAATGATTAATAATTCTTTTAGAATATGTTAATTTATCATTTTTATAACTAATTAAAATATTTGCAATATTTATTAAAACTTAAACTAAATAGCAATACTTACAGCTTTTTAACTTTTAACTAATAATATTAAAGCTTCTTTATTTCTTCTAGCTTCTGGACCAAGATAGATTTAAATATACTTAATAGATTAGTTATTTTAGCTTTAATTTATTAATAAATTTGTATTTATTACCCCTATCTAAATGTCTTTATGACTATATTTATTCTTCTTTTACAACTGAAATCTAAATAAGTTAGCTTTTCAAGCATAATGCTCTTATGTAAAGTTATAAGTAATTAGTCCTCTTGCTGAATATGCTGATATTTCATCTTAGCATAGATTGTTCTATATTTAAGTTTCCTTCAAACTGCTTAAGTAGCTTTAGGAAAATTTCCATATTTGATTAAATCTTAAAAATAGGTATTAAAATGAATAAGAAGCTAAATAAAGATCAATAATGGTGTTGGAATAATGAGAGTGAAGATAGAATATTATTTACATTAAATTCAGCATTTTTCTATCAATCTAAACTGGAAATCATATTATATTTCTTTGCTACTATTAAAAAAGGAAAGTCTATATCTATGTATATCTATATACTTCTCAATTCTTTTAAAAGCCTGATTAATAAATCTTAAGCAAGTTTCTCAGAATGCAAACTGAGAATCAAAAATACAGTTCTAAATTAAAATATCGTGAAGTAAAATAAAGAAACTAGCAATAAATCCTTATGTTTTACCATACTATGACAGAACTTAAAAATAAAGTAAATTAACTAACTTAAACTTTCATTTTTCTATGAATCCTACAGACATTTAATCTTTAATTTGAATCACAGTAAATTACATAAGGTAATTTAGTTGTTAGTATCAAAGGGAAATTTGTTAGAAATGTAAATTAATCTAGAGAAAGTAGAGGCTTAGGAAGCAAAAAAGATTAATCTTGTATATAAAGTTTATTTTAAATTATATAGATAAATACATACAATCCATATATGTTTAATAATAGTTTAGATGCAGAAGAAAAATATTAACAATTTAGATTTGAAGTTAAATAAGTTGAAGGGCTTTAATATATAAAGGAGAAAAAATGAAGAAACCCTTTAAGTTTTCAAGTCTCTAACTCAAGTTTATATGTCTCAGAAAAAGAAAAAATGAGCGATTTAAAGATTTAAACTGTAAAGTGGCTAAACTATTGAAGTGTGGCTTCACTATATTAATTATTATTATTATATGAAAAAGTTAAAAACTAGTTTAAGATATTATGCAGGCTATATACTTATTAATTAATAATGCTATTAGGATGGAAAATTATTAAGGTAAAAAGGTAATTTTAAATGAAAAAATGACATACTTAAAGACACACGCTTTATCTTAAGTAGGATTTAAAAAAATGGAAATGAAATAGAATATTCGACTATCTAAAAATTAGGCAAGGAACGCAAGAAGAAGAGCTAACAAAGAACTAGAGAAGAAGTAGAAATCAATGGAACACTTATCAAGCTCCTCTTCAGAAGGCAAAGTAATGGTTGGACAAGTTAATGAGAGCACTTCGCTTTCAATTGAAATGGAAAAGATGAAAAAATTAATTTCTAAATATGAAGAAGAAACATATAATCAAGGAGAAAGAATTAGAGAGCTTATGAATAACATTGAGGATCAAAATAACGAACTATTAATTCTTAGGAAATAGCTTATATAAAACAATTTTGTGGTAGAACAATAGCTCTATACTCAGTCTTAAAATAATTTCAAACAAGGGGTAAACATGAGTATTGAAGTCCTCCCTTCTTAAGCAAAAGATTAAGAAATAAATATAGAATAAAATGTTGATAAAAGTTTAATTAAAAGAATAGAACAAATAGAAAAATTAATTTTGCCTTAGTTGAATAAAAAAAAATAGACAAAAAATTGTTGATGTTGTAGGTCGAAATATCACTTATTAAAAAATTGTTAAAAATGATAAAAATTGAAAAAAAGAGAAGAAATAAAAACATGAAGGATGTTAAACAAACTTTGAATAACCGACTCAGGAATTTATAAATAGAAATTATTTAGTGGTAACATGGAAAATTCATTGTGGTAGCCACCCACATTCAAAAAAGGCCGTGGTATACATCCACGTTAAAAAAAAGGCGGAGCGAAATCGGTTGGAATCCCGAAGAACTCCAAAACTCTTAACATTTAGTTTACATTATTATCTTAAGTAGGATTTAAGAAATATAACTGCATATTATAATGGAAAATACTAAAATAATATAAAAAGAAAAGATATTTAAATAATAAAACATGTAATATTTAAATTAGAAACTATCCCAATTAATAATATCAAAAATCAGCATTTTTTAATAAAAATTTATAGTTTAAAATTAGGATTTTATTTAGTACCTTAAATTTCTAATAATTAAGATAAATATCTCTTTATCTTTTTCACCTATGTTTGCTTATATTCTTTCTATTTAAACTAAAAAAATTGTAATATAAAGATACTTTCAATTTTCAAATTAAATAGGCATTATTAAATTATAAAAAATATAGATGTTGGCTGGTCAGGAGAACTAGTAGGTAATCTGGTGCAGTGTATATTGAATTGTGAGTAATCTCGCACTAGATTCTTTCATGAAGAAGGGTAGATAATCTCAGAAGAGACAAGTCTAACTTGCCAGATGGATCTTGTTAGCAGTATGAACGTTTGACTGTCGGGTTATCTATTAACTTAATTACTAATTTTTATTTGGATCTTATTCAAGATGACTGGAACATTTGGTTCAAGAATATTGAATAAATTTTAATTAGTAAGTTCCCTATTTGGAGAAGTTTAAATGACTCTTTGACGGCTAGAATAACAACATGAAGTATGAGAACATTCTTTTTAATATTAATATTGAAAGAGCTGCTCTCAAACGAGGGGCTACACCCTCTGAAATAAAATTTATTTGTTTATTATTCATTTAAATAGCTTAATGTATTTTAAAAATATAAGTATAGTAAAGAAGCAATAAAATACATCAACAACTAACTGATATTTTATAATTATTTTGTACATAAGCTACTGATAAAGCAGGAAAATTAAGACTTTGTAGTTGATAGGTTGAAAATAAAATCTATATAGTGTAATATAAATCTTATAAACAAGTAAAAGTAATAGATAGATTAATAATCAAAACATTTAGCAAATAGATAGATTTCTCTTCATTATAATGAAAAAAATTGCTTTTTTTGGTGATTATACGCTAACAATACATATGCAACATTTTTTCTAAATCATAATTAAAAGAGTAAGCATTTCAGTGTTTCCATCGTAAGAATATCAATCTGTCAATGAAAGGGAATTAAACATATATGATAGAAGATAAAGGCAGACAGGTAAAAGCATATATTTCTGGAAATGAAAGGAAACTATTTTAAAATAATAAATATTCTAATAATCTTATAAGTTCTGTAGATTGTCTCATTTGAATAGTCAGTTTATTGCGTGCTAATTAATCATACTTATTAACTTCCTCAAATAATAAACTATATTAACTAAGAAAAATAGAGAAGTCTAATTAAAAGTATTAATAAGGTATCAATCTAATCATCTAAATTAGAATAAATAAATATAAAAATATAATAAATATACTTAAAATCAAAAGACCTTAAACTTTATAGATTAGTATATAATATGGAGCATAAGTATAATCTACTTATATAATTAGTAAATGATTCTTTAACTTAGCTGCTTCTAATTATAAAGAAAATTCCAGTTCTAATAGTCTGCTAACTTTATTATTTCTCTAAAGCTAATTTTAGCTAAATCTAGAGAGAAGCATAATATACACTATTCTAAGAACCATATTTAATGATAATATCCTACCTATTGTAGATATAACTTGTTTATTCATTTCTTTAGATGGTCAAGATATAAAAACCAAAATTAGTTTGCATGTAGAAGTGTTTGCTTCTAATAATCAAAATGAAAGTGAAATCATTATTCTATATAATTAACAACAAGGAATTAGGATAAAGCAATAGCCAATGCTTAGCATCTAAGCAAAGAAGTTTCTAGTATATAAATAACTTTCAATATAGCAAATTAATTTTTCTTTCAATGCTAGAAATAAATTTTTGCTTAATAGCAAATTTTTCTGATGAAATTTAGATTAAAATATAGAAATTTTATTTAAATAAAAAATGTCTGATAGGTCTAAGAAAAGAACTATTAAAATTTGAAAATTAAATAAATCTAAGAATGAAGCCTATTATGGACTTAATGACTTATTTATTAAAAAGAAAGAGTTAATATCATTAACATTAATAGCAATCTTCATTTAGGCTAAGCAGTGTTTAAATAAAGTAGCTTCTATTAAATATAATATGCATTATACATTTCTATTTTGTACGTTAAAATATAGCTTTGTTAAAACTTAATCACTTAATTTAGATAGTTAATACATTTCTATTAACCCAATAAAGCATCTTCATTAACTTCTTATTTAATTTTATCTAAGAAATATTTCTAGTTTGGATCCAATTGAACTAAAAGTAATAAAAGTAAATAATTGAGCTAGAAAAATGAAGACTAGCATCTCTTTTAAAAATAGTGTCTATAATTTCTATTTATTAGGGAATGCTTGGAGTTAGAAATTTTGAAATAATCGAACATCTTCTAATTTTATATTCTAAGCACACTTAATTTCTTGTCTTAGAATTGAATCTAAAAACGAATAAATATATTAATTGATAAGCTTAATAAAAGATTTAGATAGCTGATTACTTTAAGATCTAATGTTAGCTTAGCATATTAAAAGTTAATCTAATTTCTTCCATAGCAAAGACATGCCAATTGTTTTTAAAGTATTTAAAGTAAGCTTTGAAAATAGAAGATTATTAAACAAATAGCTAATATTCTATTAAAGCATGCTAATAATACCTTTCTTTATTAATTTCTGATTTAAACACTAATCCTTTAAAAATAATGAAGAATTTAATAATGAAACTATCTATCCAGTTGAAACTAAAGCTAATTATATTAATTCCACATTTTAGTTTTAATTTTATCACTATTTTTAGCGATAAACTATCTAGTAAATAAATAGAAAATAGTCTTAATTAGGAAGTAATTATCATAATATATATCACTAAAAATTAAAATTTTGAAGATAATGCTTTTAAGTAATTAGTTGAATGTTGTGAAATAGCATATAATTGAGTTGGTAATTTTATATAAAAATTGAAAATAAGATAGAAAAGTAGAAAAAAAAAGATGGAGAGTTGGAACAAAGGTTTACTTATCGAAAAGATTACTCGTAATACTACTGATCAATCTTTCTAAAATTAACAAACACCAACTAAGATTTAAAAGAAAAAATATTGCTAAATATCAGAAGAAACATAACTACCTGCAAAAATTCCTAAAAAGAGGCATATATTTAATCAACTAATGAATTTAGACAAGGAATAACTCGTGGAGATTATTTTCGACTACACTGATAAAGTCGAGAATCTCGAGCATTATGTTATCAGTTTATAAGGAGATTTATAAGATCATGTGGACGATGAGAAGCCACACACTGAATTTGTTACAAAATAGGATATTAATAACAGATATCAAGAAATAGAATGCGATATTGTTAGAATAGATGAATAAATGGGAATAGACTTTTAAAAATATGAAAATGCCTTTTAGCAAGTTAAAGAAATTAAGCAAAGGTTAGAGAAATTAGAGAGCTAATAGCCATAAAAAAATCAAGATTCGATGATAATAGAAGAACAACCCATGACTTAAAAAGGACTTAAAAAAAGTGCTACATATATGGCAGTCAATATCATCTTTGAAGAAGATGCTAGGGAAATAAGGAAATTAGAAAAAAGAGTTGAAATGAATTGACCATGTTTTATCCTTCCTCGGATGGTTAATTATGACGTAAGAAGATAACTCCAAGACCGTTCGGAAAGCTCGGAAGTGAACTTGGGTGGAGACACTGGGGTCCGAGACCCTGTAAAAGGTAATACAGGGGGTTATGGATCTTTTAAGGGAACACTCCATTAACCTTAAAATTTTTAATTTAATTTAAGATAGAAAAGTAGCTGACTAGATATATGTTAGCAATAAGAAGCTTTTATTCTTCATAGTTAACTATAAGTTTAATATAAGCGATACTAGCATCCAATTAATAAAAGACTTATGCAAATCTTAAGTACCATTTTCCTTTCTATTACTGTGTTTTTTTAATGGAACTAAATATATTTACTAAGGATATTTACTTAAATTTAAAGTAATGTATATTAAAAAGAGAAAATATCGACTAATGGAAGGATAGTAAATTAAAAATGAGACTAAATTTACTATTTTTTCTCCTTTCAAAAATCAATTAAAGCAATAATCAGTTTGTTTGGAAAACTATTGATTAATTTAAATTTTTTTATTATAAAGTAATTTAAAAAACTTTAAATGAATATTTGAAAATTGCCTTTTAACTAAGAATGGAGTTAAAATAACAATAATAGAAGATAATAAATGGATTTAAATTTTTTATATTTTTTTGATATTTATCCTACTCAAATCCGATTGACCTACAAAAGATTTAATGGATTCCATACATTATTTGGGACTTTCTTATCGATCTGTACTTACATACTTTTTACGCTTGCCTTTTTAAATATGGGAAGTGATATGATGTATAAAACTAATCCTAGCGTTATTTCTTAAGTCGTAAAATAAGAATAAGCTCCATGATAATATATTGGAAAGAATAATTTCACTTTTGCTTTTTCATTGTCAAATGAGACAGATTTTCTTGAAATATAACCTCAGTATTTCTCATTTGAATTAGGATATATTATTCAAACGCCTGAAAGCGTCTATACTTAGCCTATTCCTTCTAAATAGTGTGATATTAGTTATTTTAAAGGATTCGAAGAATATTTCAACAGACCAGGACCAAAATACTATCTCAATTAATGTATAGATCTAGAATCATTTTAAGTAGGAGGATGGTGATCTGAACCTTATATGAGTGGTTTATATATAAAAGTAAAGATGTGCTAGAACTCATCGGATTCAGATATAATATGTGCTTCATAAAGCGAAATTCAGAAATTAGTTGAAAATAACTTTTATTTTTAGATCAAACATACTGACAAAATAATCGATATTTCTAATTACGAACAGCCTATCAAAGACAAGCTTTACGAATAATACTGAACTGTTGATATGTATTCCTCTAAATAAAGTACTATGTTCATCAAATCCATTGAAATTATAACTGATGATGGCTTTTTATTGGAAAACTCATATACATAAAGGGATTTTTAACTTGAAAGAAGTTAAGATGATTTTAATGCTAACTTCTAGTAGCAGAATCCTTATTTTTTTTAGTTATATATTCACTCTTCTGACAATGTCCTGTAATATAAGAGAAGGTACAAGAAATTCCAAGATGTGATTGCATAAACAGGAGGTACTCTTAATATTATTCTTATAACTTGCTCTTTCTTGGTAAGAATCTATGCTTAATATGCATTTGCTAATAAGTTTGTTAATGATATTTTTGATTTAGAGGATTTTTAAGATAATCAATTTTAATCAATTTAAACTACAAACATTTCAAACCAAAAAAATAAACCTAACAATAAAATTTATCCAAAGAATGAAAATGCAAATTTAAGCCCTAGTTGTGAAGAAATAATTTCTGGATGATCAAATAACTGAAAAAGCCCTAGCAGTAAACTATTAAAATAAAAAATGAAGAGAGTGGGTTCTCTTACTTAAGATTTAGAAGATAATTCTATTGATAGAATTAAAAATTAAGTTAAAGATAAAAATATTGAAACTTCTAAAAATGTTAATTAGTAGTAAGAAAATTAAAAAAATCTTCATGATATAAAAGAGAACTAAGAAAGAGAGAAGGCAATTGCAGAGATTTATACAGATTCGTTTGAAAATTAGAAAAAAGAAAAAGGAATTTCATAAAATAATCAAACAATTGATGAAATTGAAAACCCTAGTCCCTCAAATGGAAGTATCTGTAATTTTGGAGAAGAGAAATAACTAGCAAGCGATCACTAAATACCACTAAGTGGCTGGAATGAAATATGTTAAAAATGTCATCCTACATCTGTAAAAAAATTTAAATAAGAGCATTAAACTAGTAATAAATCCAATAAACAATTAAATCTTCAAATGCCAATTGATAAAAAAATAGATTATTTAAGAACTAGAAATAAAGAACAGAATAGCTTTAAAATCAATTTTTTCTAATATTACTTCAATAAAATATTTAAAAGATGCAAGAAATAGAATTAGGGATTTTAAGTCAAAAGTCAAATTTAAAAGAAAATCGAACTTTTCGACAAAGCAGAAGAGATGATTTAAGATTATTTAGAAGCTGACTATTTGGTCAAAAAAATGATAGAAATAGAAAAATTAAAAAAAATAATATTTGATGATAATCAATTAATCGTATTCAACTATATCTCTAAGCCTACTGTCTGTTCACAGGAAGTTGAATTACTTAGTTCAAGAGAATTTGCACTGTCACCTTCATTTAAATTTAAGAAAAAAGAAACATTAAGGAATATTAAAATCCATTAAGAACTAGATAAGGTACTTGAGTTCTGCAATAAAGTTATCAACGAGAAAGCAGAGGATCCAGTAGATATCAAGCTATTCAACTTAATTGACAAAAAGATACTTAAATTCATGGAAATTGAAAAAGAGGAATAACTTTTGTGGTTTATAATTATCTTTTATTAAAGAGTCTAAACAACAGTAAATTTTATCCTTTTATCTTCTTATTAAATATACTTATTAAGTTATAAATATTTCCATAACAAATTTAGTTAAGATTCAAGTTTATTATAGAAACATTTCCTCTTGAATTAAGAAAGTTTAACTATTATACATTCTTTAAAGGTATTATTATTTTTATCGAAAATGAAATTTAAAGCATTTACTCAAATTCATATTTTCAAAATCGGATAAATTTACAATATTACCATTAATTTTATAAGGAATAAAGTATCTTACTTTACTTATAACCTCACTCGCTAATATTGATTATCTAATATTTACAACTAAACTAAATATTAGTTCTTGATTTTATTTTATAATTACATGACTCGGAGATCCTTTTTATTAAAATTACTCATATAGATGACAAAATGCCCAATTTTATTAAAGTGAAAAATATCAAATGAGAAGAAGCTGTCTAATACTAGTCGATAATTAGCAATAAATCTATTTTAACTAATTTTTATGCATCTTTCTAACTTACTTCATTTATAATTTACTTCATTCCTTATTTTTTTATATGAAAGTTATACTTTTGATTTATAAAGCTTATTAATGCTTTTGTTGGTGTCAAAACTTTTTCTGTCGCTTTCTTTTTTAAAAGATTCTTTTAAAATGAATATAGATTTAGATTCTCTCAGTTATTAGAAATACTTAATTTACGTTTTTAATTATAATTATGTATAATACTACTTATTCTTACATTTATATTCTAATGTTATTTAACTCATTTCATTTTCCTATTTAATTCTTCTGAATCTCAACTCTTGAGTTAACCTTAAAGTGTAGGTCTCATTTAGGAAGACTAGGCTTATAAAAAAGTTAAAGATATAAAGAGTAGCTAATTGTTGTTCTAAGGTTTAATGTTGAATATATAGCTTTATTTAATATGAAGTATATTACTAAACTTAATTCAACCCTAACTTTATCTTATTAGTTATGTAAAGAACTTTGCCATTACTTTTCCCTATTAAATATACTGCTTTAAATTATATGGGCTCAATTACCTTCTTAAATAGCCTTGCTAATGTTTATTAAAGATTTAAGCTAAGTAAAGTAATAAGAACTAGGATTAAAAATCCAAATTTATATGATAAAGATTGATAAAGGATAATTATTTAGGAAAGATTAAATGACCCTTAATATAGATATTCTCCTTCTATCCTAAGTTAGCTATAGAGCTAATATATGTTTAATTATTCAATTTAATAATCTAAGTTAATTAAAATACCACTTCTTAATGATCTTCATTAAATCTCCTTTTAGTGTAAGCAAAATTATAATATCTTAGGAAGTCTCTTTGGCTTATACTAGAGTTTGCTTATTAATGTTATGACTATAATATTTAGACTGATGTGATAGAGAAGCTTTTTATATGATGACTTAATTGAAATTACTTCGCTTATTTTTCTTAACTTAAGTAAATTCTATTTATTATACATTTATCACTAGTTCCTTCCATATCCTTCTGCATCCTTTATAACTTGATAAAATAGTTGTCTTCCACATTATTAGTGAGCAAAGCATTAAGATACAAATGTTATAAGATATGTAAGTATAATAGTTTAGTAATGGGCATAACAGATATAGGAGTAATAGTAGCTAAGTAGTAGTAGCTAAGTAGTAGAGTTATAGTTAACAATAGAGTAAAGTAAAAATAATTAGAGAGGTTCAATTAAAATAATGGTAGAGACCTAGAAACATAAAATTATAAAGTATTTCATAAAAAATGCTCCAACAGGGGAATTACAGTCAGTACTCAAAGATTTAAAAACCTTAGCCGGTCCGGAAATTCTTGATGAAGCTGTAATTCATTAGGAAATTGGATAAAACTTAATGGATAACTACACAATTCTTTAGTTGCCTGATGGAAAAGATGCTATAGTATCAGCTTACAATCGACTCGATAATACAAATTTGAATTTTTATGATCCAGTTCATGCAGTTAATTTTTCAGTAGATCCATTGACACTTCAGACGAATATTATACAGAAAAGAGATGGAAATGATGAATGAACTAGTACTTTGTAATAGTGGGTAGATTACTACATTAAGGAGAATATAGGAGGAGATAAAGTGCTAGGAAGAGTCTATAATTACTCTAACTAAACCTATTACATTGTAATATCAACTTCTTGCATTCGATTAAATAGCTTTTGGACAGGATGCTGGACTAGTAGCTGAAGTTTTGATGTTAACACATGGAATCTAGAAGGATATGTGAGATTGAGGTCTCATTATTTCGAAGATGGAAATGTGTAGTTTTAGCAGGAGAAGTCTTATCCAGCTGCTTAAGTACAAGCAGATACTAATTCTTTACCTGAAGAAATAGTGAAATAAATCCAAAGATGTGAGGAGTAAATATAAGCAGGCATTTAGTAAGTATATGATAATATACCTAACGAATTTTTCAAGGTAAAGCTACTATGCAGGCTATGAGAAGACAACTACCAGTCACTCAGGATTTATTTAACTGGAACCAAGCGAATCTTAAGCTCAAAGCTACTAAATGAGATTAAAATCATTATTATCTTTCCCTTTATTAAATTGATATTAAGTAATCTAATCACCATAATAAAAAGAACATTCATGATCTTCTAAGAACTAGTGAGTTCTTAACCTTATAAAAATTTAAGTTAATGGGCTAAGAAAACATTTAGACAATTCTTAGGTAATATGAATTAGCTTATCCAAACATCTAATTTCTATCATAATAATTAAATAGAAGACTACTTAAATAAAAAGTCTACAGCCTAACTTAGCATTCATAATTGTCTAATAGATAGATATAATATAATAAGGTAATAAGAATAACTCAAAGTTTATCTTAGTATCATAACCTAAATAAGCTATTTCCTATATAGAAGCAAGCAAAAGTAATACTAATATGTAAAACTATACGATCAGATGATTTATTTTAATATTAAGGAACAAGATGAGAAATAGATTTGCCAACTTATCTTAAATACCTTAATGGGCAATAAAGGTAAATTTCTAATAAGATATCTTAGCATATTTTATATAGTTATTATGGATTTGTTATTTCACATATTTTTACATAGTATTTGCCTATATTAGCTATTGTAGTTATACTTAAATATCTAATTACAGTTTTATCAATTAATTATTAAGTCTCTTAAACTAAAATTGATTGTGGAAATGGAAGAAGATAAGACAGAAGAATATGAGATGGTTGCTAGGCTTGGCAGAGGAGCTTTTGGAGAGGTGTTTAAGGCTATAAACAAGAAAACTGATGCTACAGTAGCTATAAAAATAGTAGATTTGCAAGATGATCAATTATATAACTAGATATCTAGAGAACTATAAGTACTTACTGAATGTAAGAACGAAAGGATTATTTAATTATATGAAAGCTTCACTAAAAATAACGAGCTATATATGGTTCTTGAATACTTAGCTGGTGGGAGTGTTCGAGATATCTTGAATGATAGAGGTCCTCTGTAGGAGGTTTATATCTGCATTTTGATGAGAGAAATTTTACTAGCTCTAGATTATCTACATAGCATTAACTTAATTCACAGAGATATCAAAGCTGCTAACATTCTTCTTAGTTCTAATGGTGATGTGAAGCTTGGAGATTTTGGGGTTAGTGCGCAAATTACTGAAACACTTTAAAAGCGTAATACTTTTGTAGGAACTCCTTACTGAATTGCTCCTGAAGTTATTAAAAACTCATAGTATGATTTTAAGGCAGATATATGATCTCTTGGAATTACAGCTTTTGAAATAGCAAAAGGAAATCCTCCTTATATGGGATTGCATCCAGTAAAAGCCTTATTTGAGATTCAATAAAATGAACCTCCAGTACTTGAGGGAAATTTTTCAAACGCTTTTGTTGATTTCATTGCCCAATGTTTGAAAAAAGATCCGAATGAAAGACCAGATGTTAAGACATTGCTAAAGCATCGTTTTATTAGAAACGCAAAGAAAACTTCCTATTTAACAGACTTGCTAGATAACTCTAATATATTCAAAAAAGAGCTTTCACATATTAGAAGCATTTCAAATGAGTCTGCAAAAAAGGAAGCCGAAGCTGCTTTGAATGTATAACCAAGCCACAGACATACATAATCAAGTGGACCAACAAACTGGAAAGAGTTGCAAATAAATTTAGATCAAAGTAACGATTCAGAAAGTAACATCAGTATAACACCTAACCATCAGATTAATGTAGGTATAAATGCTGCTTTATAGAAATAGGACTTTTAGGTATAAAACCCAAATGCTAGCTCTACTAAAGAAAATGAATAAAGCTTTAAATCTTAGCAAGCCCCAATTGACTATGGAAGATAGGTTTCTTTTTAAAGTATGGAAAGCTAGATATCCCTGTAAAAAAACATATCTGGTTTTTCCAATTTTTCCAACATATCAGTTATAAACAAAAATTAGCAAAAGCATAGTGATGTATTATAAGCCCTTGAGAGCGTTTGACTCAAATTCGATGAAAAACCAGGCTTGGCAGAAGGATTTAGATATATATAAGAAGGTATCATACTAATAGAAGAATAGGAAAAAGGAATGTCAATAAAAGTAAGGAATAAATACAGGTTTTAAGCGAGATAATGAAGGGTCTAGAGTGAGAGTGTCGTTTTATTTAAATAGATTCTTATTAATAAATATTAGTTTATAAGTGCTAAGCTTCCTAAATTCTTTAAATATTAGTATTAACTTCTAGATTGCAAAAGCTCTATTAGTTTATAAGAAGCTTATTAAAATAGTATTGATAATAACGGTAATTACTGGAAATAGATATTTTAATAAAAATGCTTCATAGTATTTATAAAGGTATAAACAAAAATGGATATCAGGATGGAAACGTCGTATAATGTGTTAAATTGTAGAATTCTAGAAATGAAGCAGGAACTAAGGAAGAGATAGCTGGGCTAGCTAATGGAAGCAAAGAGTGAGAACGTGTTGAAATAACCTTAAAATTCATGCAAAGTTATTGTCAATAAAGAGAAGGTTAAAGAAATATCTCTTCATCTTAAAGATCAGATAACTAAGATTAGAAGCTTAAACTTAATGAAATCATTTTAAAAAATTTCTCAAAACTCTCAAACTTAATTGACTTCTCCTATTCAAACTCCTATTCTAATGAGTCCTAAAACATTGAAGTTTAATAGACTGCAAAAATATGAGAGGATTTGGTCTTGCAAGTCATTTAAAGATAAGAAATTTTAATTCTAAACAGAGGAAAATGCTTAAGAAGAAGATCAGAACTTCAATGTTATCGAGCTAGATAATCTACTGGATGAAAGTAGTACCTTAACAAATAAAATCTCAGATTAAAGAAAATTTGAATAAAGTATTCTTTCTGAAAACGTTTAAATGAGCTATGCGCATGCCAACACTTTCGATAGTGGGAACTATAAAAATAAGCAATTTTATAACTCTTTAAAGTAACTAAACTTAAAAGAAGAAGAGAGAATCAACAGTTTTAATCAATATAACGAAGAGATTGTAATATAACCCGAAAATTTACAGCATGAAATATATAAACTGAAGGATAATAATGATATAGAGTAGTAAATGACTAGCTTAAGGTTGAAAATTAATGGCAAGAAAATAAAGCAATTAAATCGATAAGATACACTGAGAAATTTTCAGCCGTAAAGAAAATAGATGGTTATAAGTGAATCTTGTAAAAATTTCAACTGCTTGTGGAATAACGAAGAGCCAACAAAGAAATAGTATAAAGAGGTTACAACTTCTATTTAAGATTCCTATCAAAAGGAGTTAAAGTAATTTGAATATCTAAGTTATGTAAGTCAAAAAAGCCCTTAATTTGATTAGAGTCCTTTTCTGCCATATTTTACATCAGAAGATTACTTTAAAACCTACAATATATAAAAATGCTTCAATAAGGTAATGAGAAAGAACCTCAGATTCATTTTCAATAAAATCAAATAATTTTCGATACTAAATAGAAATGTTAGCTATCTAGATATATGCCACTAAAATAACTCTAAGAAGAGTAGTCTAAGTAGAGTCTTTTAAATTTGAAAGAGATATGTCTTTTAAGAAATTCCTTTGACTTAAGGGGTTCAAAGTCTTAGCTAATTAATGAAATAATTCAGCAAAAAATCATTTTTTATTAACTTGAGAGTTAGAGCTTTCAGTAAGTAAGTTGAAGAAAGCTTGATAAAAGCGGCTAATATTTTAAATAAAATGGTAAGAAACCGGGAATAATAAGCCTTTAAAAGCTTGAAAGAAAATTAGATAGAGGAAAGCAGACGAAAAAAGCTTTAAAAAGCGAAGGATTATATCTTAAGGAATCTTCTGAAATGTATAAGTAAGAAATAGGTTGTATAGGTAAGGGAAGCCTTTTTTATATTAACTCACTTGAAAATAAATATTTCTAAATTTCAAAGAGGATATAAAATAATAAATGTAAGCCTTAATTTTAGAGTATTATAAGAAAAAAGACAAGAATGCTAAAAATTTCTAGCTTTAGTAGTTTAAGATAACTAAGAATTAAATTTCAAAATCTAAAGATAAAAGCAATGTTCATAGCTTAAATGAGGTAAAAACTCGAAAGAAACTATGTTAAAAAATTAAAAAAGCAAGGATTATCTGTACTTAAGCACTACAGTCAATCACTTCTACATCGATAACTTATTACCTAGAAGTAGAATAAAACCTAAGAAATGTTGTTTAAATAGTTACAGGCAGTGAAGTGAATTAAATCGATTGTGCTAAAGCAGAGATTTTAACTTTTCCAAATTTTTTCCAATGCTGCTCATCAAATACATAAGCTCTATTAAAAAAAGCATCTGAACAAGACACTTATATGGAAAAAAATGGTTTCCTTATCCAATTTAAGATTAAAAGTCTTTTTCCAGAAATGGAAATATAACCTAAATTTCCAAGAGTTTAGATAAGTAACATATAATCTCTTCAAAATTAAATTCAGGAAAATTATGCAGCTGAATTAACAAAGACTAGTGAGAATTTCATTTCTTAAGTGGAAGCCTTGGGCATGAACTAGACAACAAGTAAAGGAACATATAAAAATATTCACTAACAAAGTAATTAAAAAGCATATGAGATGAATTAGAATAATATCCAATCAGTTTAAGCATGCCAAGATAGGACTAAAAAGGTTGTAAAACGTTTAGTAGGTCTTTAAAAGGAAGTGCTTTTAGTAACTAAAAAGATTGGTATTCGGTGTTAAACGATCATCGTGCTTAGCTAGAATATCTAAGTTTTCTTTGTTTTCAAACAAATATTCCACATCGGAAGAGCTAAGGTTCAATTACAAAAACGCTGCAAATATCAGTCCTATGAAGTTTCAAAATCCATTACTTGCTGATTCAAGAAGATACACTGTAATGGGAGAAACTAGAAGATAAGGCACTAGTTTTTCTGTAACAAACCTAGCTGAAATGTAGCAAAAATTTATAGAGTAGAAAGATTGAGAAAAAGGATATAAAGTGTTTAAGCATTTGCTAAAGGAAAAGAAGAAGCAAAAGCTGGAAAGTTTAGGGTATAATATCGTCACAAAGAAAATTGAATCTCCAGAAAAAAAAAAAAAAAAAAAAACAAAATAAAATAGCCAAAAGTACTAGATTCAAGAGTATCTATGCTCTTAAGCAATATCGATAACATCGAAAAATTTTTTAATAGATTTTGTGAAGAAACATTTACAGAAATAGACGAAGATCTTATTGACTTTGCAGAGGAAATTTAACTAGAAGCGGAATAAATTCTTCAAGATAGTCTAGAAAATGATATAAAAGAAGCTGAAGAAGAAAACAAAAAAGCTCTAGAAGAATTCGTGAAAGGATCTAATAAATCGCAACCTCCTTTGAATTTATAAGCTTGCAAAAAATAGCTTACATTAATCTAGGAACAAGAAGAAGAAGAAAATGAATCCGTATTATTCAAAAATGATACTCCTTTTAGCATTAATTTGCAGGAATGCATTGTAGAAAAAACTCATAATCAGAAATAAAATTTTTAAAGTTCATAAAATGATTTCAATTTTCTGATTGATCAGCTTAAAGATCACTTTCAGAATTAAAAATATAATGAGTCCAAAAATACCTCTATCTAAGAAGATCAATAGCAAACGAAAGGTTAAAAGTAAGAAAGTCTAGCTTTTGATAAAGATTCTTTATTAAAACTGAGAAAAGTTAAGAGATCAAAAAGTAATAAGTTTTTAAAGTATCAAAAAACAGGATCTCTCTGGAAACGACTTATGTAAGTATAGTAAGGGGAAGATAAAAATGAAATTGAAAGTCCATGAAAAAAACCCTAGTATTCTAGATATGGAAGATCAGATCTTTCACCTAAATCAAGTATTCTTTTGATTCCCGATAACTCATTTAGAAAGCCAAAAGGAAAATCAATTCATGAAATCTTACAAGAAAAATTTGAATAATATTAGAAAGAAAAAGAAGAAAAGAAGAAACTGAAATAACAGCAAAACGAAAATAAGGTTGATAATCAAATTGAAGAAAATAGCTAAGAAAGCGATACGGATGAAGATGATATAATAGAAGAGGAAGAAATGCACAAGATTATGTAGAATAGAAGAAAGGCAATATTTGGGGAGTTGACATCAATAAAGATTTGAATTTAATTAAGTTTTAACAAAATAGATCCTTTAACTTTTAAAATTATATAGGTAGTTATTGATCTTATATCAAAGTAGTACGAAATTAAAATTTTAAGTTTTATTTGTTCTCTTAAATCTTGATTTCCTAAATCTAAAATATTAAGACTATAATATAATGGAAAATATCAAAGTGAGAATAGTATCACGTAATGTTGTTTTGAATCTTAACTTGTTAACTCAATAGTAATCCTTTTGAAATTTCTGCATTCATCTTCTTAGAAAAAGCTGCGATTCGTTTTTCATAAGGAGATTCCATTCTTATGTTAAGCTACATAGCTCTGCTTATTAATAACAAATAGCATTTTAAATCTAATAAAAAGCTTACTACTACTATATATTAGCTAAGGCATTCTTTAAATTAAACTTCTATGAAATTCGTATCGATAATTATAATTCCTTCATTCAATATAACTCTAAGTATTAAACCTTATTAATGAAATCCGTAATTATTACTCCACTTATTACAAACTTATACTTAAATAGTTTCTCTTGTATAGTAATTAAAAATAACTTAGGCATTATGTCTTTATATGTATTAGATCAAACCAAGTCATAAACCACTACCTGTGTATTATTCATTTTAAACTATGTTAATTAATCCTCCTATCCTTAGTATAAGCTAATTAATGAAAGCAATATTTCTTACTTTTATTATCCTAATATATCTTAAGCAAGATGACGATAAATGAACTTAAGGTTCTAACAATAGGTATTTCATAGAAAAAAGAGAGGATTCTTATTTGAAATAGATAGAGTATTTTCAAGGGATTCAAATATATAGAGATTTAAAATTTCTTAACTTATATTCAATTATAGTTAAAAATGTCTTATACTGCCTCACCTTCTAGACCCACTAGATATACACCTCCTCCAACTTATTAGTCACCTGTTCGAAATAATACTAACTCTAGACTTGCTTTAAAACTTGAAAGCTAACGAGGAAGTGCAAATCTAAATTTAGCTGACTGCTTTGTTGGTGACGAAGGGTGTCCCTTAATTGTGCAGTTTTTAGAGGATAATCCATAGGTAACTTCTTTAGAGCTTAGAGGGAATAATATTTGTGCTGAAGGAGTTAAAGTCCTAGCTGAAGTCTTCAAAAGTCCTAGTTAGATAAAATCAATGAATATGGAATGGAATAATATTGGAATGCTGGATAGTGGAGTGGAAATATTGGCTGAATCATTAGCTTTAAATAATAGTGTTGCTATTCTAGATTTAAGGAATAATAGAATTGGCCCTTAAGGAGCTGAAGCATTAGCTAAAATGCTTAGAACTAATACAGCTTTGCAAAAAGTAGATCTCAGATGAAACGAAATTGGACCTACTGGAGGTAGAGCTTTATTACAATCCTTGTAAAGTAACAAATCTCTTACTCAACTTGAACTGGCAGGAAATAAAATTCCTGAGGATATCATTGAAGAAATAGACCTACTTCTAAAAAAAGGAGGAGGTTCTTAAGCTTAATTCTCTAATAAGTTTTAATAGGGATAAAAGAATGAATCTATAAAAGAGATACAAAAAGAATAGGTAAAAAGAAAGGTACTGGAATAAGAAATTCAGCAAGTCAGAGAATAGAAGATGGAATAATCTTAAGAGCCTTAATATAAAGAAAGTTTCTAAATGTAATATAGAGATCCATATAAGATTTATCAAAAAGAAAGAGATTTCTCTTATGAAGTGCAGTAAAAATTTGATTCTTAAGTAATCGCTCACTCTCGAACAGAAGCAAAAATAGGAGAAATAGAAGTGCTGCTTGAAAGAGAAAAAGCAAGAACCAGAGAAATGAAAAATAATCTGTTAAACGAACTTGAATAAGAGAAATTAATGAGGTCTCATGCTGAAGATTCATTATTATAACTGAAAGAAGAAATAATGAAACATGAACTTGAAGACAGCAAATTAATGTAGGAGCTTGAACTTAAAATAAACAATGAAATGCATGATAAAGCTTCACTGTAAATTGAGATAAACAGGCTTAAAGAGTAATTTGATAGAAGCAAGATGAATGAGTCTGACAAAATAAAGTCATTGGAAGATAAACTCCTAGTTACACAGAAAAATCATACAAATCTAGAAGATTAAAGCAAGATATAGTTGAGAAAGATAGCGCAAGAAAAAATTTAAGAAAGAAATGAACTGGTTAACGAATGGGAGAAAAAGTTCATGATTGCAGAAGAGGCAAATCGCTCTGCTAAAAAGACATTGGAAGATGCAGAAGCTGAAGCAAAAGAAATGAGAGCTGCTATTTTGAGCTTTAAAATATAACACGAAGAAACAGCATAGAAAATTGAATCAGACATTAGAGATGATGAAGAAAAAAAGTTTAATTCTGCGATTAGAAATCTAGAATAGAAAATAAAGAACTTAGAAGAAGCAAGAGAAAATTTATAAAGAAGCAATCAAGAACTACAAAGAAAACTAGTCAAAAGTTAAAAAACTGCAACTGATCACTAGCTTTAACTTTAAAATGAAATTAATGGTACTACTGATCAGAAAAACGAACTTTGGATGCAAATTAATGAATTTATTACAAGATCTGAATAGCTATAGAGTGAGTTATAGATATATGAAAATCAAATAGAAAAATCTGAATAAAATAAAAGTCTTCTACAAAAAAAATTACATTAACGTGAAGAAGTAAACAACGAGTAAATAGACAAAGTTTAGATGGCTCATTTAAAAGAAAAAAAAGCTTGGGATCAAATTAAAGAATCTCAGTCAAGAAAACTAAATGATCTTGAAAAATAATTGCAAAGAGCCAACCTAGAGCTTAACTTTGTGAAAAGCAACCATGTAATTTTTTATTTTAGGAACGATTGTCTGAAATTTTAAAAGAGACTATGAGCAAGGTAGTACATGCAACAGTGATGGAGCATTTAAAATTCATAGAGAGCTCCAGAAATACTTTCTGAGACTGATTTCTTATTTAATACTTATTATTTATTCTTTTATATCAACAAATAACTCTTCAATTTAAAGTAGAGATTTAATAAAATCAGCTTTACAAATGTTATTGTTATAAAAGTTTAGTTTAATACCTCAATTCAAAAATTCATTCTAATGACTTCTTATACATTCTTTGAACTTATCTAGCATTTTTCTTTTTTCAACTTCATTATTCAGAAAAACTGGCAAGATCTATATAATTATAACTTACAGGGCCATTTCTCATATGAATTTTAATTGAGTCCATGTCTGGTTCTATATTCTTTATTTGCTTGGCCTATATTTTCTATTCTATTTTTTTGCTTTTTATATCTATGAAGGCAATTATTTTTGTAGTCAGAACTAGTAATAATTATCTTTACTTTTTGTCAATTATCACACCCTATGCAATAAAGGGAGAGTCATATAACTTTTTATCAATTCCTACTATAAATTGCTTAGCTTCAGCATCGTGATCATTATATGCTTTCATGATTGCATATTCTCCGTAAAATACTCTTGGAGCTCTTATTCTCTCGAAGCTTGGCTTTTCGTCAAAATATACAGCTGTGTTTTTTATACCTTCAGCAGTCTTACTAGCTACATCAAATATACCTGCTATTGGTTTAACAAATAATCCTCCTAATCCTTTAGCGGATCCTTTTAAAAAGCCTTTCACTCCTTCAGATTTTCCACCTTTATAAGGTTATTTTACAACTCCAATGATTCCTGATGTCATTCCTTTATAAAGGGATTTAAAACCTTGTCCAACCCCTTAAACCACATTTCCAGGAGCTTTCGCTTTAATTTTAGCTCTATCCATTAAATATTCCTTGTCCTGGGAAATGATTGAAAGACCTGTAGCTAAACTATTGGTAATTTTGCTCACGGAATTGAAAGTTCCTTTAACAGTGTGCTTTAGAAGACTTCCAGTACCTTTAATTATACCTTTGCCACCAGAAATGGGTCCTCTAATAAAACCCTAAGCCGGTTCATAAAAGAAATCCCTAAACCCAGTTCCAAGCGTATTGACTAGTCCTATTGGATTTCCAATAATATCAGCAGATCCAACAATATTATAGACTTCTTGCAGTAAAGAATGCTTATAATGCAAAGATAAAATATCCAAAGTTCCCTTTAAAGTCGAATGAACGTTTTATAACTACACTGCATTTAGTTTAATAGGAGCTTAATCTAGATTTATTACTGCCATACCTACTTATTTAGCTACTTCTGATATGCTTTTTTACTCTTCTACACCTTACAGAAGCATTATAGTCAATTCTGCCCTTACTGGATGCAAAGTTAATTCCTTAAAGAATAAAGATTTTTATTAACGCTCTTGAGGGAATTATAGGATCTAAGCCTGAGCTTGTTATGAGGATAAAAAGATAGGATGAACCAAACTCTCAGAAACAAACATTCTGTTTATCATATTAAACAGCTACCTAGCAGCCTATTCCTCAATTTAAATAGAAAGAGGCTATAAAAGTAGTTCACAATTTTCTACATTCAGTACTTAAGGATGCTGATCAAGAAGGTAAATAAAACTTGCAGCAAGCATATTCCTTCTTTAATCATTTGGCATTGGCTAAGGCTAAAGGAGAACGGGGAATATTGGAGATGCCTGCATTACATTATCTATCTGCAGGGATTTTATCTAAACCTCTAACCTCCTTTCCTTACCTACATCTTACATAACTAATTCCACACTTTTAGCCCACATGTAAATAACCTCCCTTCTCTAGACCTCTAAACCTTCCACAAAGCTGAATCCAAGATTTCTTATAAAAACGCTTAACTAATAATCGACAACTTCTTCTTCATCTTGCTATGAATTCATGAAAGACTTATCTCTCAAGCATAGTACCTTTGTTATTCCCTCAGAACGAGTACATCCATAAATAACGAACCCTTAATCACTAGTCTTTTGAACTTTTACTCTAAACTCTCTATTCAACTTGTCAAAATTTATTTTGGCAGTAGCTCCTGTAAATAAAGGTGCTGATTTTAAATTCCCTATCATAAATTCCAGGATAAGTTTATGCTTTTCAATTGGTTTCGACCAAGCAAAAGGAATTGTGGATTAAGTATCCAAGAAGTAATAATCCTACGTACTTTCCTAGTAAATCTTTAGAGATACATACGAACTTTGATTCTCAATCCTATAGCTACAGCTCTTTTAGTCTTCTTGATAAAACGTTACATGCATACTAATATCTCTAAGTTCAACTTCAACATTTATCAAGATATAAAGATTTGGCTATTCTATATTTCTCAGTTTTAAGGTGGTACTCATACATTTGAAGTATCCACTCCATTCATAATTAGTAGCGCAGATTTTTATGATCTCTTTGCACCTTCCATCAAACCAATGAAAAGGAATAGTAGTTCCACTAAGGATAAGAAGTGATGTTGTAGTGTAATTTTCTTATTAAATCTTCATATCAATATTCAGCTTGTTGCAGAAGAAATACTTCGGAGCTATAGTAACTATGGAGGTTAAGGATTATACTTCTTCATGTGGATATCAAAGTTGAGACATACAGCCAAATTAAAACTTCTAGTAACTATTATCGCTTTGCTTTGGCCCATACAAATCTATAAAGCTTTTAACTCCTGCAGCTAATGGCTTGATACCCATAGCATACATATTAGAATACGCAACTCCCAGAAATTGTTTTGGATTTGACCCAAGGACAATTTCAGGAAGCTATTGCGTAATTTATCCAGGTAATAGATCTCTTCCTACCTTCTTTTCTTTAAAGAACAAAAGCGGCATCTTAGTCTTATTTATAATAACAAGTTTAGAATAGAAAGTAATATCCAAAGACTTTTTAGTCTTACTATCTATTCCTAATACTAGTTTTCTCTTATTTGCATCTCTAATCTCAATTGTCTTTTGTGTTTTTCCCTTTTTATCTACGAGTTTTTGAATTTAACTCCAGCCAAAACCCTAAATTTGGAACTAAACTTTGATATTTTGCAGGTTTGAAAAATTATGAATGTTTGCATTTTAAGATTTAGTAAGAGAAATTTCTAGGTTTTTCTTTTATTTCCCTTACTCCTAGAATAGACGTATATGAAGATCTACTGGTAAAGCATTTCTTATTTTCAATGGAGCTACAAAATGTAAATTTATCATTTGCTTATTATAGGCACTTCTCTCACATGTCAACTTATAGTTGGATTACCCTGATTGCACTATTTCGTGATACTAAGGGCTTTTAGTGAATTATTAGATGAAAGATCTAAGTTCTATAGGCATGCTTCAATTACCTGCCTCTCTGTCGTTTTCACAAAAGAACATTCTTTTATCAATGTAGTCTAATGGAACAGGTCGATACTCGTTTGGTCCAATAACCATTTCTTTATCCATTATTCTAACTCATATATTGCTACTTGAATCATTTTATAGAAGGAGTTAGCTTCGTACTTATAATATTTTTTTGTTGCCTTTTAAGAAGAAATGAGAAAATAAAAGGTGAACTCCAGGCTCTCCTGATTAGTATTATAAAAAGCTGACTGTAACTCCTGTCCTAGCAAGCGAAATTCCTTCAACAGGTCTCAGTTATTTGGAGGTGTCAAAAATACGAATACTTACTTATTCGTTTGATTAGTTTTAAAATGCGATAGACTCAAAGAAATCTAAATTAAAAGGTTTCGTTTCATTTTACTCTAAGAGTATTTCTTCTTAATTCATATCCTTTTAAACGGAAATTCTATAACCTGTTTGGTTTTCTATAGAGAAGGGAGTGACACATTGTGAAATATTCTCTGTTTATTTTTTCCATCCTTTTCATGCTCTGTACAGTTACTTAACCATAATTTCTGTAATATTGAAATTTAGAGGAATTTCAGGGTCAACAGTAAGACTTATATACTGTTTTGGTGAAGTGTCTTAGCTGTTTTATGTTTCCAATTTCGAATTGAAGCACTCGATAAATGGTTCCCAGCAACCAGCTATTGGATTATAGTAATCTACATTAATTCACCAATCTGCTACTGAACGTGTAACTGCTTATTCATAAAATTTTTCATAAGAGAAATTATCAAAATTAAAGACCATTACTGGAGAGTATGTTCCACCTACATCGTTAATTAGTATAATTTGCCACTAACCAATTTGTACCTTTAAGTTTTCTTTATATTGAAGTTTTTCAAACTCTTCCTTTTACTTTTTTTCAAACTAAGAGTATATTTTATTCCATTAGGTCAAATTTGTCTCCTTTTTAATAGCTGGTGAAGGACCCTCATAATTTTTAGACTTAACTCGTTAACTTTAACTAAATTGTTGCTTTGGAGCTTGATTTAAAATTGGTTTTTGCGACATAATTTCAGAATCTAAGTCCCTTTCTTATTCAGGTTACTCAGGTTTTTCTTCATCAATAATTTCTCCAGCCAGTATTTTAATTTAACGATCAGACTATTTATAAAGATTAGTTTAGAATTCATAAATCTTCTTAAGGATTATTAAGTCTTACAAACTGGATCTTAAGAAGACCTTATCTATTTAAAGGAAGGTCTCATATCTGAACAAAGGAGATATATCAGCTTTTCTCTTGATAAATGTCTTGCAACTGTAAATTAACTAAAATGGCGAGATTAATTGTCTACAGTGCTACTTCATTGACTCAAGTTTTTATCCTTCTTTTATAATTTTCGTTAAGTTTTGACAAGTGTAAATTTCTATCTTTTCTAAGGTTCAATGCTAAAGACTATGTGGTAGTTCATTGTTTATGTAATCAACAAGCTTTTTCGCCAATTCTCTTTGGTAACTGAATCTTAGATCACACTAGCCTACTACACATACTTTGGATACATTAGGAATAGGCAGTATAATTTGAGGACATGGTACTTGAATTAAACAGCTGAGCTGAGGAGCTATATATTCATTATACTCGATTTAAGGAGCTCTTCACTTAGTTAAATTATCATATGGAGTATCTTCTTGATTTGTATAATCAGGAATACCATAGAAGAAGTAATAGAATATAGACATTATCTTACCATATATTAAATTCGTTACTAAGTTGTCGCATGTTATTGTTATGTCTTTTTCTCCTACAGGGTTCTTTAAAAATTTCACCTTAAGCTCATGCTTCATTGTGAATTAATCATATAACTACCATCTTTCCTAGTCATTCTCGAACTCTGTCACTTCGTTACAATCTATTTGGCAGTCCATATACCAATCATTATAGTTTATCTACTATATTTTAAAATTGGAAAGCTCAATGTTTATAACTTATTCATTTTCTACGTCTAGCAGCATCCATAAAAATTTTTTGAAGGTAATGTTTAAAGAAATGAAAACACCTCCATGATTTCCCTCAAGTATATAAGGAGTTTTATCAGTAAATTTCCAATTCATGTTGTCATCATAAACTAAATTCATATCAACGTTTTTCATGAAATTCAAGTATTACTACTAATTCATTGTTCAGTTCAACTGTTCTGCACTGCCTTATATTTTATACGATAAATCTACTCCTTTAACGTACTAAAACTCTTCTCAGTAAATTGGACGTTCAACTGTCAGTTCCATATCGAATGGCTAGCTAACTTCTACTAAGCTTTGGTCATAAGCATGGATCTTCATATCTTTCATTTTGATAGTGATGATGTCTAAGTACATATTATTTTAAGGGCATCTTTCAGTTGTTTAACCCCATTAATTAGTAATTACTATATTACCTAAATCAAATTTAAATCCCAAGGGCTGTAATCATTATCTTGGCTACATCCATATTACAGGGTTATGAAGTTTAATGTTCATATTCGTAAAAGTTTTCTTTGCAGGAGTCTAGTTTTGAAGATTGAAGTCTATTAAAGATTATTCCATTAAAGAAATTCCCATTGCAGATTCTTTATCAGGTTCATATTCCATTAAGATAGTTAGCATCTTATCATTAAAATAATCGCATCATCTTATTATTGGCTAGTGAAGATACAACAGTTCAAGACCAAAAATTTCAAGAATTATTTCTAACGAAATTTCTCTGTCATTGTAACTTCAAATCTCGAAGGTAAAGCATTTTTACTATTATTATTACTTGGCACTTATCAAGCAGAACTTTTCAGGAGCTTCTCTTTAAAGTGCTGTTTTTGGCCAGTCTGTAGTATCTCAAACAAGAAGTTATTCTAACGATCCTTTAAAGACAAATTTATCCTGGTAGTACAAAACTTGCATATCAACATTAACTAATTGAATTCAGCCTATATTAAATCTATGCTTTTGGATAGGTAAGTTTATCTATAATTAAGGTGAAGAAAGTTTGAAATCTGTCCAGACTCTCTAACTTTCAAAAAGAGAACTTGGTTGCTAAACTATAAACAATTTCACTTTCTCGACATCAGGAGGCCTATTATTTAAGAAGAAATTGCTCAGTCTCTATAATGTAATGTTATTCCAGTATAATAGTATTTTACCAAAGTTTGCTTCTATGATTATATCTTTATTCTAATAATTAGGATGTTGTGTATTTAATGTTAGAATTGTTAACTGCAAATATTAATTTTGTTCTACCCCAGGATTAGAAGCCATTACTTAATAGAACTCCTCACTCATAAAGTCTAGAATTTCTAAGTTATTAGAGTCAATTTTAATATCATTATCTAGTGGTCTAATTTTGACATTAATCTAATTATCACTCAATTTAAACTTAAGTCAGTTAATGTCTTTCTAGTCATTAATGTTAATATATGCAGTATTTATTTTGAAGATAACCTGGAATTTTATAAAATTGTAGTCTTGGACTGTAGTTTTAGCCATACTTACATGTGATTACATTTCTTTTACTTTATTTTGTAGTTAGCTAATCCACTTTTCCATAGTTTGACTATCATCAAATGCTAGATTTATTGATCCGTACATGTTTTCTATTTAAATGCAGTTAGGAAGTTCATTTGTTTTTGTTATTTTGCAGTCTTTAATGTAAAGATAGTCTTTGTAAGTAACGTCGTTATGTGAGTTGAATACGTAAATATATCCTAGGGATAAAACACTTATGCTGTTTTGCCAATTCATATATCTTCGAAATTTAGCCTGACTCATCAAGCTCGCTGACTTTAATAGAGCAGTTTTAGTTTATTAAAGTTAGTTATATCCACCTTCTATATCCTAAGGATAGAATGCTTCAGGTAAGAAAAATATATACTGATATACTCTTTAGTATAGGTTAAATTGAAGCTCATCAATCTTACTTATCAGAAAGACTTTACAATTTTCTAATAATTCAGCGTATATTTTTAGCTCACATTCAATGCTAAAGTTCTAAATCACTTGGAGAACTCCTCTTTGACTTTCTTAATAAATAGCAAGATTTTTTACAAAGCTTCAGTTTAGATTAGTGAAGTTGAGGTCAAAACTCTCATATTCTTCTTTATTATCTTTGTTTCTGAATTGAAAATGACCAAAATTAAAAATTCATGCTGGTGAATTGGTGTCTCTGTTAGTCCAGATTGGTACTATAACTGAAGGAGCTGCGATGTTTAGTTCGAACTTCTTTTTCACTTTCATTTAAAGAGCGTTTTGTAGCGTATTTTTACTCAAGTCTTGTAATTCTTGAAATTTATCCCAAGCTCTTTTTCTTAATTCTTGATCAATATTGGGAGCATCAAAATAATCAATAATTCTGAATATTGCGGTAGTATGGTAGTACATTGAAATTGGTTTAGAGTTTATCTTCACTTCTGTCAGTGACGGTGAATGTAAGAAGAATATATCAACACAATTTGAGTTCTCTTCTAGATCAGTAAAATGAAGTATCTCTGTGCTTAGCTTTACGTTCATGGAAAAATTATCGAAATTAATAAGTTTGAATTGCTGCATCTAAACTGTACTTGAAAATTCTTCCTTTTTTTGAATATAATGAATATGGAGTTAATTGTATGTGAGTTGTAGACCTTCTTCTTTACCACTTGCTTGTTTATTTGAAAGCATAAATATTCCTTCTCCTAATACAAAATTTAACTGCAATAGAATAATGTTCGGATCTATATTTAAATCTGGGAGACTATTTTTGTCAAATTAAACTAAGTCATATAACTACTAGACTTCTTTCTCATCTAACTCAACCTCTACATTAGATCCTCCTCCCCACATTTTGTTATACCATGATTTTTTCTTTTGCTGCTCAGCTTGGAGTTCTTACTTCTTCTTTTAAATTTACTCTTATTCGCTTTGGATGAATTAAGCAGTTCAAGCTTCCCATTCATAAAGATTATCAATAGGAGCACACTATAGAATTTGGTTATATTCATTAGATTCCTCTTATAACCCTTTTCCCTTTAATATTTTATATCTATATTGCTTATATAATTGTTCCCATCTCTTTATTAGCTCTTCAGATTATTTAAAAGCGTCAACACCTTTTGCCGATCTAACTTCTCTTATAACACATTCTATGGCAAATTTTCATCATTTTTTAGGGTTTTCTTTACAGCTTTCAAGTGGTTTCAAGAACCTGTATTTTTGTTTAGATCTACAACTCTCAACAAATTAGAAGTACTTAGCAGTGATTTCAAGGAGAGTTAAGCTTGCTAGAAATTGCTTTCTGGAGTAATTTAACATTAAGGATTATAAGTCAACTAGGACTTGAATTTTTGGACTTTCGTCTTGAATCTTAACTTTAATTTCGCAATCCATTGGTAAGAGTAAAAAATGCAGAGTATTCAAGTAATTCAATTATTCTACTATTTCTTCGTTATTCTCAAGCTTACTGATAAACGTTTCCTCATGAGCTTGAAAATATATTCCTAACTGATTTGACTTAATTAGCTTGTGTACAATATACTCTTACATTTTTGTTCTATCTTAGAATTCAGGAGCCCAGTTTTCATTAGTTGTGTACATGGTTAAGGAATCCAATGTGATTCCCCATGATAAGTTTTTTTCAGGATCTTCGTATCTGATGTGAATGTCTCTCACTGTTAATTAAAGATTATCTATTACTTTAGTTTAAAGTTTTGATAAAAACCCTTACTATTGAGCCTACTCAGTAGGAGACATTTTCAGGCCTTCAAGCTTATTCATATACTTCTGGAGTAAATACTCCCTATGTTAGCTTGAGTGAGTGTCATAGAACTCCCACTGTTCAAATTGCTATGGAACAATAATTAAATAAATTCCTTCTATAATGCATTCCACAGGGGCACTAGATAGCTTAGTTCATGGAATTCTAAGTTGTAATTTAGTAATTTTGCCCATGAATAATTTGATAGGTAGCATACCTAATTTCCTTCTAATAGCAATAGGATTTATAAATACGTTTTCTAAAGCTATATTTCCAGACCAAACGCCTATTTATAAATTTTTGCTATCTAGATTCAATAAATACTCTCCACAATATTTCTAAAGAAGACTTTCTGCTAACTTTTCAAACATTTTTTATAATATGGCAGCAAAGCCTGTTTTGGAGTAGATTTAGACCTATGGAAGGAAAAAGCATGCTACAGCTGTAGCCGAGATTACAAGAGGAAAGGGTTTAATAAGAGTCAATGGATAACCTCTACATTTAATAGAGCCTGCTGTATTAAGAGCTAAAGTTTTCGAACCTATTTTGCTTCTTGGCTAATAGAAATTCGAAGGAATCGATATCAGAGTTAGAGTTAATGGTGGAGGTAGAATCGCTTAGATTTACGCAATTAGATAAGCGATTGCTAAAGGAATTGTTGCTTGGTATGCTAAATTTGTCGACGAAGCTGCAAAGAGAGAAATCAAAGATACTTTACTTACTTATGATAGACTTTTACTAGTATCAGATCCAAGAAGAGCTGAACCTAAAAAGTTTGGTGGTAGAAGAGCAAGAAAGCGTAGATAGAAGTCTTACCGTTGATTGTATCTCTGTTATAGACTGCTAATTAAACTTATAATAATACTTTAAAACTAATTCCATACCCATACCTTTATCCTATTATCTCTTATATCACTACCTAAAATCCTTTTAACTAAGAAAATATCAAATAAGTGACGTTTTTCAATTCTTTGAGAAAGAGTAAATTAAGATAAAAAGTAAATGGGTGATTTCTATTTATTATAAGCTTAAAATTACTAATTAAATTAACAATTTTACATTATACTAGAGACTTGTTTCCATATATCATTAATACTAAAATCAAAAGCAAATATACTCATTAAAATGATTATTAACTTATGCACTTTTGAATTATCTTTATTACTATTCTATTTAAATATCCTAATACTCATCAATAGTCACTTATCAAATACCCTTTTTCAATAAAATTCTTAGAATGTTTATATTATAGATTGATTTGTTCAGGTTTAGGATAAAATAATAAAGATATATTTGAATCGTACATATACTAAAATATTAGATTCTTTTAAAGTTTGCTTATAATTTAGTATCTATAATATTAATACTCTTTATATTTAACATTACCTTTCCATTAAGCTAGCTTATTTACAACTTTTATTTATTAACTAACTATTTTTAGTGATTCTGCTTTTCATATAAACTCAATTACTTACTAGTTTTCCCTAAATATGTCGAATTTCTGTAAAATATATCATATGAATTTTGTTGAATAAAGTGTGGATGATAAACTGATTATTTATTAGTTTGTTGATTTATATTTAAAAGCTACTTGCTATTAAATATTTTAAAATTACATTAAATTGCTTTTAAAGAAGATGCTTGAATTTACTTATTCAGGAATTTAATAAATGCTACTATTTACTATTTACTTTATCTAGTTCTTCATTTTTCTTTTAAAGCATGACTAACTTGATTAAATTAAATCACTCAGCTTTTTATATCTTTGAAGTAAGTCTTTATCTCCTTTTTAGTACTAAAAGCTATTATTTTCAGTATTTTAGCTATATTCATCTCTCCTCTTAATCCTATCTAATTTATCATTTAAAATTGAATGTCTTTAGAAACTATTTTAGTATTTGAAGGCTCCAGGAAATTTGAAATCCTTGGAAGAAAAGTCTTTAAATTAAGTACTATCAATGCAAGGAAATTAATAACCGTGCATGTAATTTAAGTATCTAAGATCTTAAGATGATATCCTAGATTATGATAAGAAGATGATTTAAGTTTAAAAAGTTAAGGATTATATAGTCCTATCTATTTCATTATAATGTAATAATATAGAACCCTAAGCTAATTACTCTTTCAATTAGTTCTTTATGTTTAGTCTTTACAGCCAAGAGATATAAGTAGATTAACTTTCTAAAGTAGTTATTCTGTACCTCTGTTCACTTAGCTTTAATTTATAGTCTCAAATTAATAGATTGCATGAGAACTGAAGCTATTTCTTTAGAAGAATGTTTATCATTTTAATTAAATTTAAATGAAAAGAAGGTCCTAGAACAATTAAGAATAAGCAAATGTAAAGAAGAAATAGAAAACAACCATAGTCAAGAGATACCACAGTCCCTTATAAAACACCAAACAAAACTAATTTATCAAAATCCTAAAGCTTCGCTAGTTAGGAAGATAGAACAAAGTAAATAAGCTTGGAGTGTTATTTAGTAAGATCTAGCTCTTAATGAGTAAATATGAAATTTTCCCTAATTTAATTATTACTATTTTTGATTTGAAGTGGGATATCAGAAGATTAAGTGCTCAAATAAAACTCAGTTAGAATGATAAAAAAGCTTAATTTTTAAATCGGACGATGATATACCCACATGGACATTTTGCACTAGGTTAGATAAAATTATTTAGCCACAAATTATATAATTTTCACTTTAAAATTACAGTTAACAACTAAGGAATTTTCCAAATAGGTTTGTCAAGAGCAGGCCAAATAATTAACGATCCTTACTACAAAACCCATCATAAATGTTTCATTTGTGTATACAAGGACAGAGTTGAAATATACAGACATGATCATCTAATAGAAACTATATTTATTAAGCTTTTAGTCAGCTAAATAATTTCAATGACTGCTGATATTAATAAAGGCACTTTGAGTTTTTAAGGTGATATGCTTCCTGATAAAATCACTATAGAAGACGTTAATTTTGCAATGAAATATTTTCCAGCATTAAGGGCATGCGGAGGCACTAGTGTAGAGATAATTTTAGCAACTGGATGCTGAGGTTAGTTAAACGTTAACTATTTGATTATTATTTTTCTCTTTAATAGAAATCTAGAGTAATAAACTTTCACATAGCTAAGCTGTTTAGCCTACTTAAAATTAAAAAATTTCCTTTTATAAGCTTCATAAAAGGAATCATTTTAATTCTAAACTCTTATAAATTTTCATACTGTTATTACAAAGTTAGAAGCATTATATATACAAGCCTTATAATAATAACGCTAATAAAAGATACCTTAAGAAGAAAAAACTAATTTAACTAGATAAACTATAAGCTAGAGCAAAAAGTACTAAAGAATGACATATTACTAAAACTCTATATCAAGATAAAATGCCATTAAATGTTTAAACTTATAAATATTAAGTAATATAATTCTGAGGTTTAATGAAGAATAATCTTAACCATCTACTACTCAAATATAAACTAGGCTTATTATATTATACTCATAAATTAATAAAATAAAAAGTCATAGATAGAAAGCAAAATTTAATTATACTTTAATTTTTAAATTTTATCTTATATTTTTCATTAACAAATCTAATTTCCTTAATTTCCTTCTGCATTACTTTATTTTAATTTTTCTGCCTTACTAAAACAGTCGTTTGCTTCGTCGTGTCTTCCTAATTCTTTAAGAGAATTTCCTTTCTTAGTGTAACCCTATTGATTATTTTCATCCAATCTTAAGCATTTGGTAAGCATTACTAAAGCTTATTCATGTTTGCCTTCTTTTTATAGCGTTTCAGCTTACATTAAAAACTAATTAGCCTAAATAGAATTTAATTTTTTGGATTAATTGAAGCATTCTGCTGCTTCTTAACTCCTTCCTAAGTTTTTAAGAATGTTTCCTTTAGTATTTAAAGCATAGGCATTAAGAGGATCTAGTTAAAGAGATTTTTCTAGACACTGTAGTGCTTCTTCGTTATTTCCCAGGCCTGAAAGTGCATTTCCTTTCCAACTTAAAGCCTCAGGATCATCAGGTTGTAACTGTAGAGATTTATCGAAGCATTCAACTGCTTCTTAGTTCTTATTAAGCTTGTTAAGAGACTGACCTTTATTGAAATAAGCTACACAGTTTTCTGGATTGATATGAATGGCCTTGTTATAATTCTCAATTGATTCTTAATATCTTTCGAATTTAAAGAGTGCTATTCCTTTATTTACATAAGCAGCTTCAACATTAGGATCTATTTAAATAATTTTATCACAGCAATCTATTGAATCTTGATGCCTTTCCATAAGAGCGAAAACAACTGATTTATTGATATAAGCATCAATGCTATTCGCATTTTCCTAAATAGCTTTATCATAGCATTCAAGTGCTTCAAATAGTTTTCCCTTTTCAACTAACTCATTTCCTTAATCAACAAGATTCCCCATTTATATAATTCTGAAAATGAAGCACTTATAATGAGAGTATTCTGCTTAATAAATGGTAAATATGCAAATTAAAGCTCTTAACTCCAATTCTAAAACTAAGAATAGAATCAAGTATAAAATGCAATCATCACCCATACATAAAACTTCCAGGTTCATCTATTAATAATTCTCCTATATAGCTAAGACTTATAGCTTTCTCATTATCTAAGCATATAAATGATTTGGCTCTTCTATATATCTATTAGAGAAAACAATAACATTTAAGAGATTAAATAAAGTTAGTAAAGAAAATATTTTCTCTATCACTTTTCTGTGCACAAAACTAGCAAAAAACTGGCTAAACTAAGAATTTATAATATAAAAATGAAATAAAAAGGGCTTTTAACAGAAATAGTCTAATTAGCATTTTATATTTATTTATCATTTAATGTTCATAAGTTTTATCATAAATTCCAGTAAAGAAGATTAAAAATAACGCTGTTTATCTTTAGATTTATTTACTTAATTTTTTAAATTATAGTTTAAAAGCATAAGAAAAGTTAATTTAGAATGCGTTTACTTGAAAAATATATCACTAAGCTAATAAAAAGCTTTCCTAACGAATTGAGTTCATAAAAGTGTCTGAAGTATTTTTATTGACTTTAATGAAGATTAACTTTAGTAAATACAAAAGTAGGAAGTAATTTAAAATAATATACCTAGGGTATAACATTTCTAAGTCTTAACAGTTAATTCACTTATTTAGCTACTAGCTTTTATTCTTTATTTATCAATTACCTTCTCTTATTTTATATTTCTGCTAACTCTTTTCGACTTTATTTGATTTATAGTTTACAAAATTATAAGATATATTGGAATTAATGAAGATATCAAAGTACATACAACTTAAAGGCTTTCTACTGAAACACTATAAAATTTGGTTTATTATAGAAGTAGAAAAACAAATCGAAGCTATAAAATGAAAAAGAGAAATTAAAATATCTCTTGAATGAAATTAATTGAATTTCTAGAATTTATATTACAATAAAGGTAACTAGATAAAGTAAGTTAGCATTAAATAAAGCAAAATAGCTATTTCTATAAATCATCCAATTTGGTATGCTTTGTTTAATAAATTAGTCTAATTATTTTAAGAATCATAATCAAATTAATATAATTAGAGTCCTAATATTATTACTATAATGTTCCGTATTGTTTTCAATTAGATTAATAGAAAAGTTTATTATTTATTATGAATGCTTTAACTAATTCTTAGAAGAGAATTATAGTCAAGGATTAAGAAAATTATCTCTAAAATTAGGGCTAGAAGTATTGGATCAAATTAAATTTAGTGTTGTATAAGGGAGATAAAATAGATGAATAAATGTATAACGAGTAGTAGGAATATATAAGGTATAATTATTAGATGCATACCATTATAGATGCATATAAAGAACAATATTCAGTTTTCTAGAATCTAATTTATTAAGAAATAAATTTAAATTAAAGAGTTTAAATTAGATAAACTTGCTTAATTAAGTTTAAGGAGTTCAATTTAAAGAAATAAGAAATCTAATTTATAAAAATGGATTCAGCAGAATCTAAGAAGTAAAATAGTAGAAATAAGATTGAAAGTTTATGTGAACATTCTTTAGAAAAAAGCAAAGTTAAAAAAAGCCAGAGTATATCTTATGATGTGAATTATTGGAGGATTAAAAAATTTTTCATGCAACCCATAGACATACATAAAGAAGTAATATAATGTTAGGACACCACTTGTACTGATAAATCTATAAATGGTTCAGCTCTTATAAGAGAAGGAGCAGCTATAAAGCCTTTTCATCAAGCTAAAGAATCACCTGAATTAAGCAAAATTAAACTTGAAATTAAGTCATTAAAATATTTTTTTAGACTAAGCAAAGAGTATCCTCTCGATCTTAAGGATTTTGAAGATTTAAAAAAGAAATCAATGCTTCAATGATCTTTCGCAAAATTAGAAAATAAAAAGAATTTGCAAATATTCTAAGATATTAAAGATAAATTGAAGAAGTCAAAGTATTTCAAGGAACTGCTATGAATTTCAATTCATATTTTGCTGGTTTTTAGAGGTAGCACAGAAAAGAAGGACAAATTTATAATATCGTGCTAATAAATCTTGATTATAAAAGGATTTTAAATCCTTAATGATCATTCTTTCAAGGAAGGAAACACGAAGAAGATATTAAAAGTTAAAAAAAGAGAATAATTTAAATTACCGCCTTGATCTTTGTTGTGCTCAACAAAAATCTTCCCAAAAAAGTTTATAAACGAAGAAAAAGAATAATATTTAACAAGTTCTGTTTACAAAATAATTATATATGACAGGGGGAGGTTTAAAATGATAGATAAAAAAGAAAAAGCAATCGAATGTTATAACATTTTATTGAATTTGATCAAAATCATTTTTAATATTCATTTTAATAAAGGAAATTTCCAAAAAGACGATCAATCAATAAAGTGTTATAACAATCCCAAAAACTTAATCCAAATAATGCGCTTTCTACAATAATAAAGAATTTTAGCGCAAAATAAAAATGAAGAAGCAATCAAGTGATTAGTTAGATATTTTCCTTTTAGTGTTAATTTAAAATAGTATATCAATTTTATCCAGTCTTTATTAGTTTCCAATCAAACGTATTTTGCATAAAATAATAAATTTTATTAATTTAGAATATCCTTAACTAATACTTTGATAACTAGAACTACAATTTTATCTTTATATTTTATAATATCAAAAAACTAATAGGGCTACTCCATATATTTTCAGTTAATCTGAAATATATTTTAACTTGTTTTTTTAAATGCGAAGGATAAAAAATATATAGATTTAGTTGTAAAAACATAAAAAATGCTAAGAGGATCTTTTAATTTAAGTTTTATCATATAAAAATTGTAGATAGATATATTCATTTTTTTTTGCTGCTTAAAATATTTTACTTCAAGAGTAAAATTAAATTGCTATAAGATAAATCATTCTTAAGAAAGGACAGGTTTAGAAGTATCACTTATTAATTAGAAATTTTTGCTAATTAATTCTATATAAATCTAAAAATTATTAATTATTAAAAAAATTAGGAATTTTGTGAAACATTCATACTTCAATGAAATTTAAGAGCTAGTATAGATAAATTTTTCTTCAATTATTTCTTTTTATATAATTTAATTTAGCTTTCAGTAGAACATTATACTATAAATAATTTATATAGGTTTCCATTTATTTTCTCAAAATTTAATTATAGAAACATTTTATAGCATAATTAACTTTTCAATTAAATTTATACATCTATTCAAGCTTTTATCATACTTTATATTATCATCTATTTTAAAAATACTTAAATCAGATTCGAATTAACTTAATACTTCAAACAGTCAAGATAAAAAAGTGATATTACCAGCTTATTTATGACAATATAACTTTAATTTTTTACTTGCCGAATATTTTAAATTTGTATCTTTTTGCTAAATTTTCTTTCTGTACTTAGTATGAAATTGCTATTAAAGATAGGTTGATCTTAAAGAAGTATTTTTTATTTAAGCTTATTCATAATAAACTAATTTATATAATTTATTTAAAAAATAAATAAGGTATTATTAGTTTAAATAAATAAGTTTGCTCCTATTTATTTAGTTAAATGTTACCTATAGTTTAGTTTGCTTTTTTAAGTTTAAATTTTAATAGTTTGTATCTAAGTATCATATTTATACAATCTTATAAATGGCTTGCCTAACTTAGAATCCTAAACCTTCTATAATTATTTTACTTTATGCTTTATTAACTATTCCCAATAAGATATTATATCTAAATTGCTAGTTCTATTGAGAGTACCTTTTAACAAACTCAATTCAAAATTTATTATTCAGGTCTCATTGATTTAGCAAACCATTTATCAATAAATAAGTTTATATAATATCTAGTTAATACCTCAATTAAAATACACAATTAAGTTATTAATATTGAGAAACTTAAACTCTAGATGATAAGCATGAAATATAAGCTAAATATTTTTATAATCTCTTAAACAAGTTTTGGTTCAAGTAAGCAATCTTATAATACTAAACTAGCTATAGGTATTTTATAGTATCTTCTTATTTCAATCTCATTTTTACCTTTATTAGAAGGAATGCTAGAACAAGGGTATTTTTAAATGTAATTAAAATTTTGGTTACATATACTTACTTAAATACTTCTTATTAAGTGTAATTGTGAAAATATAATTATAGACTGTTTTAGGTTTAAATTTATAGTAATAAATATTTATACGAAAACAATTGTTTAAAGTTACTAAACCAAGCAATCAAATCCCTAAAGAAAAAGCTCTATAGATGATAATCACTTTGTAATAATTACTTAATAATGCTATTGATATAATTTAATTATATAAGACTACTACTATCTTATAATAACTCTCTAAGAGATATTATAAATAACTAAAGTACTTATTATTATATGCTAAATTTATCGTATCTTAGTTATTATTCAATTAAAGTCTACTAGCATTAATTAAAGCTAATATTCTTCTTATATGCTTAATGCTTATTAAGGCAATATTTATTAGAATTTATTAAATAAGTATTTTGATTCTTTAGCTTTTCCTCTAAATTTATAAATATAGCATTGTAAAAGATCTAATATTAGTTATTAGGAGGTTTATTACATAATTAGCTTTGACTTGATAAAAAGATAGATACTGGTTAGATTATATAGCTCTATCCAAACATTCAAGTATATATTGCTATATTTATCACTTTGATTCTTAATTAATAGACTAAGATATTATTTTAAATATTTTTGCTTACTAGTTCATATTATATAGATATATTCTAAAGTATTACATACTTTAACAAAAGTCTCTTATATTAGATCTTTTAGCTTAGTTTTTCGCTAATAAAATTAATGTTGCAATGTATTTTAAATAACCTAGTTAGTAAATTAAAAGTAACCTATATAATTGAAATGAACTAGCGAATATTAGAATTTAGAGAACTTAATCTAAAAGCGACTCTATTGCAAGCACTATAAGAGAACGAAATAATTAAAGTTAAATAAGCTTAAGTAGAACATATTTAAAATATATTGGAAAGAGCAAATATTTTTAGTATATGATCAAGCAAAAAGGAATAGATCATTTCTATTCTCATTGGCATTTTATAATTAATTAACGAGTAATTGGATGAAACTTAAGCTTTAATTTTAGTTCATAATAAGCAAACTGCTTAACTTATCAACTCTCAGATTTAGAAGCTTGGAAAATTTTTATGTGTAAAATCTTGGACCTTAAAAGGTGGAGTTTAAATGTAAAGAGATTTAGAAGCTATAGAATAAAACATCTAAGTGATAATAGGAACTCCACTGAGTGTTTCTAATGTAATGAAGACAAACAAAAACATCATGAGAAATATAAAAATAGTTTCAGTATTCTATGCTTAAAAAATAATTTAAAGAGGATTAGAAACTTATTTAGAAGAAATAGTTTAATAGTTATCTATAGAAGTCTAAATATGCTTGTGCACAAATTACACTGATAAATTAGTTTTAGATTTGAAATAGAAGTTACTTTAGAATTCAACCGAAATAAATAGTAATTAATCATGGGAAAAATCTTTAGATGGTATTAGGTAATTTTATGTAGAAATTGAAAGAGAAAAATGAAAAATGGAAACATTGCTGGATTTACTTGATATGTTTCCTATAAATAATGTAGTTATTTATTGTAATAAGAGCAGAACTGTTAACTGAATTTAGAAAGAGTTAAGCTAAAATAATATTATCACTTTAACGTTAAATCAGGAAAGTTCAACTGAGGAATAAACAAATGTATGAAGAGAATTTAGATATGGAAAGTGTAGAGTTTTAGTTTTGATAGATCGTTTAGATCAAACTCCTATATATGATACTTATATAATAGTAAATTATGATCTGATTTAAGATTATGATGACTACTTAGATAGAATAGGTTTGAGTGGTAAATTTGGAAGAAAAAGAGTGTGTATAAACTTCATAGTTTATGAAGATAAGCATTTTATAAAAAAATTGGAAAATTATTTTACTACATAAATAGAAGAGTTACCTCAAAACTGGATTGATTATGTATGATTCGATATCTTCAACGCTTTGAGTATATTTATTTGTATATCTATTTAATTGAAAAAGCTGTCTCTTTTACATTTTAATTTAGTTTTAAAAAGTATAAAAAACTATGAATTAAAATGTTTAAATGTGTTCATTTATTTATTTCAATTTTAAATAATTCTTATACATTTCTAGTTAATATTAGTACAATATATTTAGTAGATTATTAGATTAGTTTTGCAAAGATAAAATAAGTTCTATTACATATTTCAAAATATTATGGAAAAAAGGCTATCCTTACAATATTTAAATGGTAAATTAATTATAGAAGGGATTTTACATAACCTCCTCAATGAAAGGAGAGAAAATCAGAAGCAACTCTAGCAAACACGTATTAGCTTTAATTATCTCAAACTTCTTATAATTTTCAATTGACTAACAGAGAATAAAATTAGAAAATTAAGAAATTATACTTAAAATAATCCTTAATAATAGCTTTTACAAAAAGGTAAGCAAGTAACAACATAGTTCCACAACTGATATAGAAATAGTTCACAATATAGAAAATAATGACTGAATAGATCATTAAATTATAAAAAATAATTTCTTTGTAACTTGACTTAAGAGTAAAATCTAGTAATTGACTAAATCAAACATATAAAATTATTTTCAAATTAATAAAAATTCTTTTGACTCAGAATAGCAGTTAGGGAAACTCTAACATGACTTAGAACATCAAGCTACAGTGGAAGCATACATAACTTTGCTTAACTCTAAGAAAGATATGAAACGAAGATTGAATATTTAATTGATAAGCTTTTGTAAATTAATTAATTTATCGCTTCAACCCCCTTAAATAATAAAATATATTAGCTAAATAAAATCATCAAAGTCTACTTAAAGCTTTTATAAAGTAGCGAGCAAATTCGATGAAATAAATTATTATAAATAAGTTTTAAAAGTAAAATACTTTAAAGGTTATTAGATAATTGGGCAGCAATTTTTAATTGATTTGACAATTAGTTAATATTCTATTAAAAGTTAATAATTAATTAAAAGCTAAGCAAGAAGTTTGATATGGCTATTAAAATACAGATATTAAAAATAACGGATTAAACTGTTTAAGTATATCTAATAGCTTAATAAATCATCTTTATTAACTTCTAGTTTAGTTTAGATTCCACTCGCATTTTAAATTTAATTGAATTAAAAGCAACAAAGATTAATAATCTAAATGAGTTAGAAAAAAGAAATTATGAAAATAGTTTTCTATTTAGTTTCTGTTAATTAAGGGATTGATAAGAGTAATACTTCAAGCTAATCTGAATATCTTCTAATTTATGCTATAAGTTCACTTAAATTTCTTTATTTAGATAAAACTACAAGCTATTAAATCTCTGCAATAGGCAAAATGGCTTAGAAAGTTTATTTTAAGAATAGATAATTAATAATGAAATCAAGATATATCTTTAGTTTAGAATTTGCAAAGTTATATAATCTCTTCCATATATAAAGATCATCAATGACATCTAAAACAAGTACCTAAAATAGATTATTAAGAAATATAATAGTTAAATTTACATTAAAACAGGTTAAAATTACTTCCTTTTTAAGCTTTATATAGTTAATATAAGCCTATAGAAATAATGAAAAGTTAATTATTAATAAACTTAAATTAGATAATTATTACAATTTAAATTAAATTACTTCCATTTATCCAGTCTTTCTACTTCAAAATTATAGTTATCTTTATAAATAAACTCAGTTATTAGCAAATAAATAAGCTACTTAATTTGGAAGTAATTATCATTTTGTACTCTCCTTGGAAATAAAAGTTCGAAGAAAACGCTTTAAAATATTTAGTTGAATGCTATGTAAACAGATAATTGAAGCAATTATATTGTAGAAGATTGAAAATAGGAATTGATTAAAAATAGAAAAGCTGATGAAAGATATATGCTAAGGATAAGAAAACTTCTATATTTATATTATGCTACAAAATTTGTCTCATTAAACTCTAATATCCAAATAAAAAAAGCAGAGACTAATATAAATCTCAATGTACTATTATTTTTTTATTACTGTTTTTTTAAGTGAAGCTAAAAATATATTAACTAAGAATAAATGCTAAATTTTAAAGTAATGCATATTAAAAGAAGAAAATATTAACTAATGTAATGATAGTAAATTAAAAATAAGATTAAAAGTACTAAAGATTTTTATCTTTCTAAAATTAATTAATGATAAAGCGCTTGTTTGGAAAACTATTGATTGATTTACATTTTTTTATTATAAAATAATTTAAAAGACTTTAAGTGAGTATTTGTCTTTTAGTTAAGAATGAAGTAAATATAATAGAAGATAAATAAAAAATGGATTTAAATTTTTTATATTTTATAGATATTTATCCTACTCAAATCCGATTGACCTACAAAAGATTTAATGGATTCCATACATTTTTTGGGACTTTCTTATCGATCTGTACTTACATACTTTTTACGCTTGCCTTTTTAAATATGGGAAGTGATATGATGTATAAAACTAATCCAAATGTTATTTCTTAAGTCATAAAATAAGAATAAGCTCCATGGTAGTACATTGGAAAGAATAATTTCACTTTGACCTTTGCATCGTCAAATGAGACTTAAATTATTGAAATATAACCTCAGTATTTCTCATTTGAATTAGGATATATTATTCAAACCCCTTAAAGCGTCTATACTTAGCCTATTCCTTCAAAATAGTGTGATATTAGTTATTTTAAAGGATTCGAAGAATATTTCAATAGACCAGGACCAAAATACTATCTCAATTAATGTATAGATCTAGAATAATTTTAAGTAGGAGGGTGGTGATCTGAACCTTATATGAGTGGTATATATATAAAAGTAAAATTGTGCTAGAACTCATCAGATTCAGATATTATATGTGCTTCATAAAGTGAAATTCAGAAGTTAGTTTAAAATAACTTTTATTTTTAGCTCACAAATACTGACAAAATAATCGATATTTCTAATTACGAACAGCCTATCAAAGACAAGCTTAATGAATAATTTTGAACTATTGATATGTATTCCTCTAAATAAAGTACTATGTTCATCAAATCCATTGAAATTATAACTGATGATGGCTTTTTATTGGAAAACTCTTATACGTAAAGATATATTTAACTAGAAAGAAGTTAAGATGATTTTAATGCTAACTTCTAGTAGCAAAATCCTTATTTTTTTTAGTTATATATTCACTCTTCTGACAATATACTGTAGTATAAGAGAAGGTACAAGAAATTCCAAGATGTGATTGCTTAGATAGGAGGTACTCTTAATATTATTCTTATAACTTGCTCTTTCTTGATAAGAATCTATGCTTAATATGCCTTTGCTAATAAGTTTGCTAATGATATTTTTGATTTAGAGAACTTATAAGATGATAAATTTTAATCAATTTAAATTCCAAACATTTCATACCAAAAAAATAAACCTAACAATAAAATTTATCCAAAGAATGAAAATGCAAATTTAAGCCCTAGTTGTGAAGAAATAATTTCTGGATGATAAAATAACTGAAAAAGCACGCGCAAAAAATCGTTAAAGAACGAAATGACGAGAGTGGATTTTCACACTTAAGATTTAGAAGAAAATTCTATTGATGAAAATAAAAATTAAGCTAAAGATGAAAAAAATGAAACTTCTAAAAATGTTAATTAGTAGTAAGAAAACCAAACAAATTAAAAAAATCTTCATGATATAAAAGAGAACTAAGAAAGAGAGAAGACAACATCTGATATTTCAAAACATTCATTTTAAAATTAGAAAAAAGAAGGAGAAATTCCATAAAATAATCAAACAATTGATGAAATTGAAAACCCTAGTCTTTCAAATGGAAGTATCTGTAATTTTGGAGAAGAGAAACAACTAGTAAGCGATCACTAAATACCAATAAGTGGCCTGAATGAAACAAGATAAAATTGATATCCTACTTCTGAATAAAGCTTTAAATAAGAACCATAAACTAAAAATAAATTCACCAACCAAATAAATCTTCAAATGCCAATTGATAAAAAAATAGATTATTTGAGAACTAGAAATAAATAGTAGAATAACTTTAAAATGAATTTTTTCTAATACTATTTCAACAAGATATTTAAAAGATGCAATAAATAGAATTAAGAATTTTAAATAAAGAATGAAAACTAAAAGAAAATAGAAATTTTTGAAAAAGCAGAAGAGATGATTTAAGATTATTTAGAAGCTGACTACTTGGTAAAAAAAATGATAGAAATAGAAAAATTAAAACAAATAATATTTGATGATAATAAATTAATCGTATTCAACTATATCTCTAAACCTACTGTCTGTTCACAGGAAATTGAACTACTTAGCTCAAGATAATTCTCACTGTCACCTTCATTTAAATTACAGAAAAAAGAAACCTTAAATAGTATTAAAATCCATTAAGAACTAGATAAGGTACTTGAGTTCTGCAATAAAGTTATCAACTAGAAAGCAGAGGATCCAGTAGATATCAAGTTATTCAACTTAATTGACAAAAAAATACTTAAATTCATGGAAATTGAAAAAGAGGAATAACTTTTATGGTTTATAATTATCTTTTATTAAAGAGTCTAAACAACAGTAAATTTTATCCTTTTATTTTCTTATGAAATATACTTATTAAGCCATTTTTATTTTATTATAATGTTTAAAAATTAGTTATATTTCAGATCTAAAATGTAACTTAAATTTATACTCTAATTTAAAATTTAAGAATAGATAAATTTAAAACAAATTACTTTGCTTTTTCAAAGTAAAAGTTATTTTAAAACTTTCTTCAATGTATATATTGGAGCTCAGCAAAGATTTAGTTAAATAATAGTTTTCTCTTATAGTGGAAAATTATCTAATATTTAATTTTCTTTTAACACTATTTATAGAATATTATCAAGAGTTTTAGACTAATTGAAGAAAGGTTTACTTTAAACAATTTCTTAAGAGTATTAGAAAAATAAAACATTATAGGAGAGTAAATATCCAAAAGCTAAATTTCTTAATTCATTAAAAGTTCCTTCTTACTTATCTCACTTATCATATAATAATTATTATAATTGATTATAAATACAATTTTTAGGAGCAGTTTGCTAAGAACATTCAATATACCAAATGAGTTTAAATTAATTAATATTTTACCTATTTGCAAAAAAGGAAGTAAAAATGTCCGATGATATGATGCCAACAACCCTATTGAATAGCTTATTTAAAATATATGATAAAGCACTAACTTAAAGACTTTATAATTATATGTGTGAAATAGATATTATTTATCAAATTTAATTTGATTTTCTTCGGAAAAGATCTCCATCATAACAAATTTGATAACTTGACAAGGTTATAGAATTAAATTAATAAGCATTAATAAAAGCTTGTACTTTAAAGGGTAAAGCAAATAAATTAATGAGCTTAACTATTAAATGCAATTATAGATACAAAATTATAAAATATTGAGTGTATATCTAGCTATTTAATACAAATGTAAAATCAAAAAGAATCGAACTTTAAAGAACTGCTAGATTAAATTATAAAAGTAAATAATTTAAAAGATAGCATTTTAATGTTTTCTTTATAAGCTATTAGTTTTTTTCATAGATACCTAAAATACTTATACAATTAACTAAAAGTAAATTTACTAAAAGGCTATAGAAAATTAAATTATTTGGACTCAAAAGTCAATAACTTATTTATTCAATAATAAATATAGGTTAATAGTTGGAAAAAAAAATCAGAATTTTTCGCGGCTCCAGAAAGGCAGGAGTTAATGACATCCTAGAGAGACTAGGACCAGGGGAAGAGAACCAAAAAGGTCATCCTTCAAATCGAATCTCATACTTCTAAAGAAATGCCGAAGAAATAGACTAAAAATGTTAAGAGTACGAAAGCCTCCAATCTTATCACAGAGTAATAAATAAGCTATAATTAGCTGTTAAAAGTGGTGTTTGAACTCTAGGAAGAGGTCAAAAATGTGAAGAAAGATAATAAGAAGTTAATGGAAAAATTGGAACTTGCAGAGGAAATGGAATCGAGACTTAAGACCTAAGAAAGAGACCTTAAGGCATTTTGAAATGATTCACAAGACCAGAAAAACTAATCATAACACTAATAATAGAAGCAGATAGAACTGGTCACAAAATAGAAAAAATACAAGAAAATCACAAAAATTGCAGCGCCTAAAAAAATATGGAAATGATTCAAATGATAATCGAAGGAAAAACTCAAGATTAAAACCTAAATGAGAATAAAAAAAATGCAATTATTATAGCTCTCGATCGCATCTATGGAAATAATGCAAGAAATTTTAAAACTTTAAATAAGATACTGAATCTAATAGAAGAAGTTGGAGAATAAAAAGAAGAGACAATAACAGCTAAAACTATCAAGAATAAGAGAAAGATTATATTGTAAGAAATTAGCAAGGAAAAGATATCAAGTATCTGGCGAAATAATAATTCAATGACAACATGCATAGCAAGGAGAAGGATTTTAGAGACATTTAAACTTTTATATTTAGCCTTTAGAGTAATCTAGAGGCTGGTGAGAAAGAGGTTAAAATGCCTCCAAGAACGCCAAACATTTAATTTTGTATTTGTATTTGTATATATGGTCTAATACGGTATAAGCTATCTTTGTCTTACTTAAATATAAGGTAAAACATTTAAAATAACTAATTTATATAACTAATAATAAAATTCATTATATATCTTTATAATTAGTTTAATGGCATGTAATAAGTTTTTTAAGCTAATCTTAATATGGAAAAAGTTAATCTAGATGTAATAATATGATATCAAGCATATAAAAAAGTAGAAAAAGCTATAATAGAAGTTTTAAATTAATTAAGAAAAAGTTGAGAAAGAAAGTAATAAAAGGGAGACTGTTATTTAGCTTTTTAAAACTAGAAAAAGCTTCACTTAAAGAGAAATACTAGAATTAAAGAAAACTGAACAATAAATAAGCACTGAAGATTAAAAAATATTGTATGTGAATTTAAATAATTTTTTTATTAAAAGAAGAGATTAGAGATTAATGAAAATGTGTTAAAACTTTGAAGAAAAAAAATATTCAAGTCAATAAAATAAATAATAGATAGCTAAAATTATTTAAATAAGTAGAATAAAAACTTAATCACAATCAACGAAATTAAAAATATATTCACGAGTAAATTTCTAATTCAGGAATAGGATAGGACATTTATTTAAAATGAATAGTGAGAGAGTAGAAAGATAGCTATAAAATTAAATATCAAACAAATGGGAACAAACTGCAATTTAAATATTAAAATTTCTAGAAAGAAATGGTATTACTGTAAATCAACTCTACTTTTAGTTTATAATTATAAGATGTTTCGGAGTTGGAAGAAGATCAAAATTAAAGCAAAAATTATTAAAAATAAGAATTTATTGTCATAGAGGAAACTAGTATATAAGACAATTGTAACGTAATATATACTTCTGAATACTGGAAGGTAAAGTATTAAAAATCTTTCAAGAAATAGATAAAAAAGAAAAGATAAAAGAATTAAAAAATTTTCTTACCTTTATTAGTTTTTTGATTTGTTTATTTTTGCTTTAAATTATTTCCACAATATTAGCCTTAAATTTTATCAAATATTCAATAATAAAATTATAAAATGCAAATAAAGAAATAATAAAATTAATAAAAATCATATGGGTGAGAAAATTTCTAGAAAGTAATAGAAATCCAAAAAACTCAATTGTTTGGTAAATTGGGAAAAGCATTTATAAAATAAAAAATATATTATAGCTTAAAATATATAATATAAAATTGCTGGCTTCAAGAAGGGTTTTTTTACCACCTTCTTAGAACAGGAGAGAAAACCAGAAGCACGTATTATCACCATGTCTTCTTCAACTTAACGCTCTTCTTAATAAAAATAACCAGAATTTTCTAATAGATTAGAAGAACTTATAAAGAATATTAACTCCTACTAATTAAAATAAAGAGGATTTCTTCCATCAAAGGATAAGTAAGAACTGAGATAAAATTTAGAACAGAAAGCTAACACAACTCTCAACATTTCCATTGGAAACTGAAAAAAGAAACCATTCAAATGAATCAATAAAAATAATAACGGAAAAATAAAAAATAAACGAAAAAGGTAAAGTATGACAATTCAAAAAGATCCTATTACCTTTGATTTAGACAATATCGAAATAGAACAAATGGACTCTAAGTAGATGAAACAGCTGATTCATCAACTTATTAGAAGCATAAAAAACTTGAAGAGGAATTAAAATCCCAGAAGAAAGAGATGTTTATAATAAGTCAGGATTTAATAAATTATGAAGATGATGATGAAGTCCATATGGTAGACCGAAGAGCTACAGTCGGATTTTAACTCATAATAGCAAATTACTTGGTGATACCAAGCAGAGAAATTTTATAATTAGATAGAAAAAAATTTTATTATAGAAATAAATTGTTAAATATGGCCTCTTAACCTACCTGACATACCAACTGAATAGAAATGGAAGTTTGCTATGTATTGAAAAATATAAGTCCAAGCAGAGTGTATTAGATTATATTGTAAAATGAAATAATTATATCTAAAGTATAAGATCAAAATTGAAACTCAAGATAGCAAAGGAGATCGAAGAAAAACTAGATTTAGAAACTTATACTTAAAGAATAAAAAGTAGTTAATCTATTAAAGAAGATTCACAATAATCAATTGAATTATTATTCTTATTTAGATGTACCTCATACCTGAAATTACAAATAGTAGGTATAGTGATTATTATAAATAAAAAATGAATTATACCTCTCCTTCAAAAAATAAATAACCTTAACAATGAATCACTAAAAGAAATATAATAACTGTTCTCAGAGAACAAATCTTAAAATTTTTAGTCTTTAGAATTAAACGAAAAATTTAGGGCTTGAGAAAAACTGTGGTGAAGATTCAGCAATAAAATGTTTAATTTAAAAAGAAAGTCGGCGGCAAATCGGAAACGCAAGAAGTAAATTTTCAACTAAAATAAATAGAAGAAAGAATCAATTAATTTACTTTATAAGCACAATTAATAACTAGAAAAACTAAAACAATGGAGACCCTATGAATATTGAAAAAGTTGAAAATTACGATTATATCTACAGGCAGAAAATAGATTAAGTCGTTGATTCTGCAAGACTAAAGTATATTTAGTAAAGCAATGTTAATAGTTTAATATAAAGTAAGAATTGAGGAAAAAATATTTTCGGAGAAATCTGATCTAAATATATTACACGCAGAAGAAGGTAAAATTTATAGAAATTTTTATCAGGAATATAATTACAAAAAAAAATAACGGAAGCGAATAATGAGAAATATGTTTAAAGAAACTATTGGATTCGCTATATCAAAAGTGGAAAAAGAGGACTGAAACTCAGAGCAAGATGAAGAAGTTGAATAAGAAATATAAGAGCAAATTCGAAAAAACAGTAGAAATATTTTAAAGCAAATAAATTGAACTTAAAAGTGATAAAAGAAAATCCACTATAATAGATTATTATTATTATCATTATATAAAAATAGAAAAGAAAGATTTAGTGTAATTAAATAAAAAGATAAAATAGTATATTTTTATATGCCTTAAAAATTAAAAATATCTAAATTTTTCTTATTATAGTAAAACACTACTCAGTTTTTAATTGAAATCAACAAATAATAAGCAACATTTTTTTATTCTAAATTAATGTTTAGATATTTTATTACTATTCATTATAATCTAAAAAAGAAATTATATGATAATGGTTGTGGCATTCAATGGTTTAAAGTATATACAAAATGAAAATGACAAGTAGAATAGCAAAAGATACGAAATTCTTTAAAAAGCAGTTTATTAAAAAATTATAAATAATCAAATAATTAATGTTTAACTTTGCGTATTAATTCATTTAAATAAACTGTCTATTAGAAATTGCTTAACTCAATGTATCAACTTCCTAAAAAAGGTTAACTTAATAAAAGAAAATTATCTTTCAAGTCTTATTTTGAGTTATGAAGATATTTGAATCTCAATTCGTGGATTAAATAAGCAGCTTAGAGTGTTTAAAGGCTATAATTAGCTATCAATAACATTAATTGCTTTGAATTTGAGTCATTAATTGCATAAACAAAAAATACCCAAATTTTAATAAGATAAAGCTAGGATTTATTAGATAATACAATTTATAATTTTGATTTCTTAACTATCTAATATTTGCTTAGCTATTTTAGATTTGATGGATTCTTGAAAAAACTATTTTTAGGTTAGTTGCAACTCAAATTAAAGAATTTTTATCTATAGTTTAGTCAACTTTTTTAGTCAGATTATAAATAAATCGTTTAAAATGATTTATTTATTTTTATAAATTTCTGAGTTTTTTCAGCATTTTTTGTAATGATGTTACTTTTAACAAATGTATTAAACTAATTTTTATTTTTATAAATTATTAATCAGTCTCGTTTAATTTTTGAACTATTTAAGCTTAGATCTTAATTATAGCCTCATCTATAGATGAAAATTAAAGTTATAGTTGTTTGTCTATTTTATCTAGTATTATTCTTATTTTTCTACTTTTTATTTTAATTATGTACATTCTTCCTAGATATTTGCTATTGATGCACTTTTGTACAAACTACTCTTAAGATTAATTTTACTCTTATTGTTAAGGTTTTTCTTCGGTCTGAATGAGTTATTATTCTTATTTTTAAGATATTAATCAAGAAAGGTATGTTTTTCATAGAAGCCATTATTTTATAATAACTTATAATTATAATAAAATATTAAATATATACAGATCTAAGAAAAGAGCATTCATAATTGAAAGTATGTAAGATCTATGAATGAGATTATTATAGCTTAAAGACTTAATTATTAAAAGAAAGAGGATAATTATACTAATAACAATAATACTTAGATTATGCACTATTAAATATAAATAACCCTATTCTATTAACTTATGCACCATAAGCTTATATTTTAAATGCTAAAATTTGATTATTTATAATTTAATGATGTAGTTAGAAAATTGTAGTATAAATATTAACTTAATAAATCCTACTTTTGAACTTCTTGCCTTAATTTAAGTTTAATAGAAATAAAAATGGTAAAGATAAATAATTTAAAGGAATTAGAATAATGAGGACTTAATTTAGCTTTTGAAAATAAGATTAAAGTTATCTTTATTATTTTAGTAGATGCTAAGAGTTAGGTTTTAAATAAATAATCTAGATTGTTTCTAGTTTTAGTACTCTAAAAACTCTTTTATTTTATTTAGAAATGAACTTAAAAAATATTAAATTAATATAGGGATAATATTAAAAAAGCGCTAAATATTAATAATGATCTTAAGATTTAATGACAATTTTGCCTATACAAACTTTATCTAAATTATTATAAATTAAAAATGTTTCATTGAGGACTAAAAGATTAAAGTAAGTAATTGGAATAGATTATTATAAAATAAAATAACAAAGATTCTATAAATCTAGGTAAAATACTTATCTTTCTAAGTTCTAGTTTTTAAGTATTAGCATTTAGAAATAATGAAAAGTATATAATTAAAAAATGAAATAATCTAAATTATAACTAAAGCTACTTTAATTTATTGCATACTTTACTTCAATTTTATAATTTAATTTAATTAGAAAATTATTTAAATTTAGTAATCGTAAATAAGCTTTAGCTACTTAGGAAGTAGACATCCTTTTATTATTCCCTCTGAAAGAATTCTTTTGAAGACAACACTTGCAAGGGATTAGTTGATAATCATGTAACACAGCTAATTGAGTTGGCTATTCTGAAGAGAGATTATAAATAAAATTCGAAAAAGATAGAAAAGTAGATAGCAAGATATATAGCAATAATAAGATTATTTATATATCTTATAGTTTGCTACAATATTAATTTCTATGGACTCTAAGATCCAATTAAAATAATAAAAGAATGACTCAAAGTTCAGCGTATTGCTAATTTTTATATTACTGACTCATTTAAAATAGAAACTAAAATTATATTTACTAAAGTTAAATGCTAAAGCTAAAACTTTGTAAATTAAAGGCAGCAATTTATCACTAATGGAAGGATAAGATGAGATTCAAAATATTAAATATTTTTTATCTTCTGTCTTATCTAAAATTAATAAAGCAACAATCAGATTATTTGGAAAACTTATTTTTGATTTTAAGTTTCTTCTATTTTGAAATAGTTAAAAGACTTTAAGTGAGCATTTGTCTTTTAGTTAAGAATGAAGTAAATATAATAGAAGATAAATAAAAAATGGAATTAAATCTTTTATATTTTTTTGATATTTACCCTACTCAAATTAGACTGACTTACAAAAGATTTAATGGATTCCATACATTTTTTGGGACTTTCTTATCTGTTTGCACTTACGGACTATTTTTGCTTGCCTTTTTTAATATGGGAAGTGATATGGTTAATAAAACAAATCCAAATGTTATTTCTTAAGTCATAAAATAAGAATAAGCTCCATGGTAGTACATTGGAAAGAATAATTTCACTTTGACCTTTGCATTGTCAAATGAGACTTAAATTATTGAAATATAACCTCAATATTTCTCCATTGAAATAGGATATATTATTCAAACTCCTGATAATATCTATACTTAGCCTATTCCTTCAAAATAGTGCGATATTAGCTATTTTAAAGGATTTGAAGACTAATTCAATAGACCGCTCTCAAATTATTAACACAGCTAGTGTATTGACCAAGAAACATTTTAAGTAGGAGGTTGATGAACTGAAATTAATATGAGTGGTTTATATATAAAAGTAAAAGTGTGCTAGAACTCATCAGATTCAGATATTATATGTGCTTCATAAAGTGAAATTCAGAAGTTAGTTTAAAATAACTTTTATTTTTAGCTCACAAATACTGACAAAATAATCGATATTTCTAATTACGAACAGCCTATCAAAGACAAGCTTAATGAATAATTTTGAACTATTGATATGTATTCCTCTAAATAAAGTATTATGTTCATCAAATCCATTGAGATTATAACTGATGATGGCTTTTTATTGGAAAACTCTTATACGTAAAGGGATATTTTAATAGAAAGAAGTTAAGATGATTTTTCTGCTAACTTTTAATAAGAAAATCCTTATTTTTTTTAGTTATATATTCACTCTTCTGACTTCATATTATAATATAAGAGAAGGTACAAGAAATTCCAAGATGTAATTGCTTAGATAGGAGGTACTCTTAATATTATTCTTATAACTTGCTCTTTCTTGGTAAGAATCTATGCTTAATATGCCTTCGCAAATAAGTTTGTTAATGATATTTTTGAATGAGAAGATTTTCAAGATAAGCAGCTTTAAACAAATTAAACGCTTAGTTCTTCGTAAACCTAAAAGAAACCTAGCAAAAAAATTTATCCATAGACTGGTGGTATTGATTTTAATCTTAGTTGCGAATAATTGGCTTCTGGATGATAAAATAACTGAAAAAGCACGCGCAAAAAACCGTTAAAGAACGAAATGACGAGAGTGGATTTTCACACTTAAGATTTAGAAGTTATCTCCATTGATGAAAATAAAGATTAAGCTAAAGATATAAAAAATGAAAGTTCTATAAATGTGAGTTAGTAATAAATATATCAAATAGCCAAGCAAAATATTCAATAAGTAAAAGAGAACTCAGAAAGAGTAAAGATATCACCTGACATTTTAACAGATTCGTTTTAAAATTAGAAAAAAGAAGAGGAAATTCTATAAAATAATCAAACTATCGATGAAATTGAAAATCCTAAATTTTCGAATCCCCTTATCTATAAATTTGGAGAGAAAAAATAACAAGGAAAGGATTACTAAATACCGAAAGAAAGTTTGAATGAAACGAGTTAAAAATGATATCCTACATCTGAATAAAGCTTTAAATAAGAACCATAAACTAGTAATAAATCCACTAAACGATTAAATCTTCAAATGCCAATTGATAAAAAAATAGATTATTTAAGAACTAGAAATAAAGAACAGAATAGCTTTAAAACGAATTTTTTCTAATACTATTTCAACAAGATATTTAAAAGATGCAATAAATAGAATTAAGAACTTTAAATAAAGAATGAAAACTAAAAGAAAATAGAAATTTTTGAAAAAGCAGAAGAGATGATCAAAGATTATTTAGAAGCTGACTACTTAGTAAAAAAAATGATAGAAATAGAAAAATTAAAATAAATAATATTTGATGATAATCAATTAATCGTATTCAACTATATCTCTAAACCTACTGTCTGATAGAAAGAAGTTGATTTAGATTGTTAAAATGAATTCTCACTGTCACCTTAATTTAAATTACAGAAAAAAGAAACCTTAAATAGTATTAAAATCCATTAAGAACTAGATAAGGTACTTGAGTTCTGCAATAAAGTTATCAACTAGAAAGCAGAGGATCCAGTAGATATCAAGTTATTCAACTTAATTGACAAAAAAATACTTAAATTCATGGAAATTGAAAAAGAGGAATAACTTTTATGGTTTAAAATTTTCTTTTAATAAAGAGTTAAATCAGTAAACTTTATCCTTTTATCTTCTTAAGAAAAATACTTATAAAGCCATAAATATCTCCATATACTATTTTAATTATTTGCATATAAAATTCGAATTTTATTATATAGACATTATTTTTATTGATTTAAAGAAAAGTATATATACAGTCCTAAAAAATTGTATTTTTAATTTAAATTATAATTTAACTTTTACTAAATTTCAAATTTTCAAGCCGGATAAATATTAAATATATGGCTTTGAACTTTTAAATTAAAAACTACTAAAAACTTGCTACTAATTATATACCAGGAAAGCTAAGCAAAAGGTTTAGCAAATAGTTACTTTCTCTTCTAATGGTAAGTTAACTAATATTTTCTTTTCTTTAGTCTCTATTTGAGATTTTAATAAGAGGGTTTATATGCTAATTGATGGTGAGATTTTATATAAAAAATTCTTTAGAATAAGAAGAAAAAAATAGAATATAGTGGATAAATTTACTATCTAATGTTAAGGACTAAGAAAAATCTTTGCATTTATCTCACTTATCGGAAAAAATATTAAGAATAGCCCAAATCTTGCTAAGCAAAACTAGGTTTAATGACAATAAAAAACAGATTAAGCTAAATACTGTAGATATATAAATTAGGGGAAAAAGCTTTAATAAAAAGAGAAACTAATATTTATTAAAATGGCTCCTTAATCAAGTTTAAAATAAGAGCTTTATCTAATCTGCAAAACATGATTGATTAATAATATAAAAAGTATCTTTTCCCTACCAATATAAGAAGTAAAATAACTAAAAGTATATCTGATATAGTAAATGAAGAAAAAAGGTTATATCTATATTAATTAGTATAATGATATGTAATTAGTTTTTTCTAGTTAGACTTAATACAGAAAATATTATCTTATAAAGAACAGATATCCTTAAAATATTAAAATCTTCTATAGTACTAGCATTTTCCTAATTTTAAGGGGCTATTATATCCTTTAATGCTTTATTCTTATTATCAAACAGATATAGCAGGGACTTAATTAGATGCTTTAAACTGTTATAATATTAATTAACCTTATCTTATAGAATGCATATCAATTAGTTATTGCTTTATGCCTATACTTTAATATTATATAAGAGTGCTCTTGTATATATGTTTATCTAAAACTTAAAGCATTTATTTAAAAAGCAATATCTATCCTAACGATAGTGTAGAAAATAGATCCAACAATATAATGCCAAATGCAACTAAAGAAGCTTCAGAGTACTTAATTCTTAAATGATATGACTATTATTTATGCAATATAAGAGAAAATCAAAATATAACCAAAAGAATAATTAAAAATAAGTAATTCAAATCCTTAATAAATGCAGTAGCGTTTAAGAAAAGTAGTTGCACATTAAGATTAAATTCAACAATTAAAATAGTTTTGATATCTACTCCTAAGATTAAAATGGGATCATGTTGTAGTTAATTAGATGGAAACATAGATTAGCCTAAAAAGAAGAAAGGTCAGACTTAAAATACGAAAAATTAAAGCGATTTTTAGCCTGCTACGAAAGCTACTCATTAAACAACTTTGTAAAGAGGTAAGATTTATAAAGTTAGATATAAGATTAGATTACAAATTTGGTAAAACGTTAGGACATGGCAGTTTTGGAACTGTTAGAAAAGCCTATTAAAGAGTTTCTGAAGGAGGGGAGGAAATAATAAAAAAGAAATATGCAATAAAAACTATTTAGAAAGAGAAAGTTAAGACTGAAATGCATCTTCTCAAGCGAGAAATCGAAATTTTACATAGTTGTGATCATCCAAATATTATTAGATTGTATTACACTTATGAAGATGCAAAATACTTACATATTGTAATGGAATTTTGTGAAGGAGGAGAATTATTTGATAGAATTATTAAAAAGTAGAAGTTAACTGAAAAAGAAGCCTCTATGCAATTTGAAAAAATGCTAAGAGCAGTAAAGCATCTTCACGAAAATAACATCTCCCATCGAGATATTAAACCTGAAAACTTTCTATTTGAAACCTAAGATGATGATTCTGAAATAAAACTAATTGATTTTGGTCTTTCTAATAAATTTGGAAGACAGCAAGGAATCATGAAAACTATGGTGGGAACTCCCTATTATGTAGCTCCTGAAGTTTTAAAAGGAGGTTATGGAAAGGAATGTGACATTTGATCATTGGGAGTTGTATTATACTATATGCTAAGTGGTATGCTACCTTTCGAAGGAGCTGACACATAAGATATATTTAGAAAAATTTAAAGTCAAAAGGTATCTTTCAAGTAGAAAATATGAAACTCTGCATCAAAGAATGCTAAAAGTCTAATAATTGGTCTATTATAAAAAAATCCAAATTAAAGAATTACAATCTAGAAAGCATTAAATCATAGTTGGTTCCATAAAGCTACACGTCTATAGAACTAAATTCCTTTATAAATATTTGAGAATATGAAAAGTTTTCGCGCTGACGTGAAGTTAAGGAAAGAAGCCATGAAAATTATAGTAAAGAATCTTCATTAAGAAGAAATAAAAGAACTGATCTAAGCTTTCAACTTAATAGACAGCAATAAAACAGGTTTTATTAGTGCTTAGCAACTAAAGAAAACTATAAGTGATTTCGGACATAATTTAGCAGAAGAAAAAATAAATAAAATACTATAAGAAATGAACTATATTGGAAACGGAAAAATTAATTATAGTGAATTCATAGCTGCATCTCTTAATAAAAAGATATATATGAAAGAGGAAAAACTTTGGGAAGCTTTCAACTTCTTTGATACAGATAAATCAGGATACATAACCAAAGATGACCTACAAAAAGCTTTCATTCAAAATGGAGCTTAGTTCACTATAGAGGAAATATAGAAAATGATAAGCGATGTTGATCTAGCACATGATAACAGGATTTCGTTTGATGAGTTTAAAAATATGATGGATCCATCTGGTTTAAAAATACATGCATAAAATTAAGAAAAGTAAGGAAGTAACAAAATTTTACCAACATCTGAGAGTATTGAATCGAAAATAACAGCCATCACCAATTAGACAAAGGCTTAAAAGAAAAACGGAGCTAACGAAGAGAAAGAAGCTTAAGTGTATAGAAATAACGAAACTTAGGAATCTTGATATTCTTTTATATAAAAATAGCTAAATTATTAAATAATTGATTTCTACTTATCTCCTCATATCTTTAATAAGGTTAATTTTAAGACTTTGATGATAACTCCATAGTATATTACTTTTTAACTGTTTTTATACTAAAAAATTATTAAAATGCACTCTTTTTTTGAAAAATCTCATCTTAGAAAGAACTCAGAGCCTGAAAAATTTTAGAGGAAAATATCTGAAAGTTCAAGTCTGAAATCAGAAATAACTGAATAATAGGAATTCTAATAAGTTAGGCGTTTGGATTCACAGAAAAGTGAAAAACCTTGTAAAGACGTAAACAATAGCTTAAACTCTAGTTTACTAAATATAGCAATTGAAGGGTCTTTTAAGCCAAATTCATCAGGTAATATAAACAGCTAAAATAGCAAGTGCAAAAAGATAAAAATATTGAATGGCCCTAGAAAGATCTCTGCAGTAGATAGTCAAAATTTCTAAAGAAAAATGAAGATTTAAAATAGTGAAAAAGAAAATTAGAGTAAGCATATGTAAGAAATTCAGTTTTATAAAGATAAGTTTAAGAATAAAAAGCAATAATAGTTTAAGAAATTTAAGCTGCTTATTGATAGCAATTTAAATAGTTGAATGCGTAATCAACGCTCTACACCAAAGTTAGGATAAGATAATTAGTGTTTAATGTAATAGCAAGCTATAAAAAAGTAATCATATCAACCTAAAATTGTTTAGATGCACTAAAGATCAAAATCTCAGTTAAATAACGATCAGCACCAAACTTTGAAGAATAATGCTAAAGAATAGAAATAAAGTAACCTGAAAGATAAAATAAAAGCTGACTAAAGTAATGAAAGATCTTAAACTAATAATGAGATGAAGTAATCAAGTAAGGCAATTCATTTGAAGAGCTAAAGTGTTATTAATCCCTAGTTGTTTTATAAGATAAGCTAGTAGGTTTAAAATAATTCTGCAAAGAATCTTAACTAAAGTTAGATAAGTCTTTGAGAAAAATCAACTTCATAGTTAATCAAAAATTAGGAAAAGGTAACAAACAAAAAATGTGATAAATAGAACGAATAAACTAAATTAAGCTAAACACAAACTTAAGAAATTTTGAGCTGGAAGAATAGTTCTCAGCACACTCCAACAGAATCTCCTTCTAATGATAAAAATAAGCAATCAAGCAGAGTAATAAACTAAGGATATTTTAGCTCATAAATCTAACATTACTTCAGTACCCCTAAATCTTTAGTGTAAGAGAAGTAGAATGGAATAACTCTTCAAATTAATTAAAATAGTAACTTGCTAAGAACAAATAGAAGTCCTAAAAAGTCTTAGATAAATAAGAGCAGTGAGTAAAGTGACCAAAAGGGCCAAAAAATAATGTAGTAGATAATAAAATACACCAAGAAAATTCATTAATAAGATTTAGCCACCAAGAGTAGAAATAAAATATCTTCAAGATAAAAAAGTTAAAAAAGCTAAGAAGAAACTAAAAGTAACTAAAATGTGAAACAAAGTAAAAAAAATGAGGAGAATGTAATATCAAGTTAAAATTACAAAAATTTCAAGAAAAGTAAAGTAAAAGAATCTAACCTACAAAGCAAAACTTAAGAAGTGTAAAATCGTGAAAATAATGATGAAAGTTTTTCCTCTTTAAATACCTTTAAGACAAGTGAGTATTTGAATATAAACTCAAAAAGATATAGAAATGACATAGATTTGAGCTTCGATTAAGTAAGTGCTAGTCCTATCTAATAAGAAACTTTCTATACTAATGATCAAAGCTTTTTAAACTTAAATACTGAATTAATAAACATAATTTAAGACGAATTGTAGAATTTTAGCTTCAATAGTAGCTTCTAGAATTTAACTTAAAGTACTCGAAGTACTATGAAAGTAAATCAAAATCAATAGAAAAGAAAATTCTCAAAAGAGATAGTGAAAAATTAAATACACGACTCAGTATTACCAATCAACACATCAGAGATTGATAGCAAACTAACATAAGATAAGCTAATATAAAAGGACTAAGAGTTTGAATCTGTAAATTACAAAACTGAAAAGTAAATAAATGGACAAAATGATTAGTAAAAACTTGATTTATTATAGAAGAAATAGGTTCTAGATACTATAAAGAACTTTGCTTAAGCATATAGAAATCAACAGCAATAGACCAAAACGACAATAAACTAAAGTATGAAATCATTAAAAGATTAAAATATTATCAATATAAATAAGCTAACAAAAAAATTTTAACTAGACGGGGATCTCTTGGTTCTAGGGGTTAAACTCCAAAATACTCCTAAATTTCAGTAATAAAAGAAAGCTTTTAGCAAGAGTAATGATGTGTCTTTCCTATTCAATAAGAGTGAAAAGTAAAACTAATCAATGATAGAATGAAGAAGTGGCGACGTGTTCATAATGCTGCTAATAACTTTAAATTTAGTATTAAATAAGCTGGTATATAAGTCTTATTATTGTCTTCGCTTTAAACCATTAAATAGTCTATATTCCTCAGTGTCTTTTAAAAGATTTAATATAAACAACAAATTCTTGCTTTCGCTCAGTTAATAGATAAATTTATATAAATAATTAGAGCTATCATAAAGATAATTTACAAAGTACTGAGAATAAGTAAAGAGAACATGCATTAATTGATTAGAGTTTAATGATAAATATGGTAAGTAATGATAAATAATTAAAATGAGTGTAAAATGGAATTTAAAGAAATCCAGACTACTATGTTCATCTGCCATATTGAAAATTAAAGACAAAGAAGTGTGAGATTAAAATGGAGAAGAAGAATTTAATAGGAAGCTATGTTCTGTCTAAATGGTAAGATGGGAAGTGATATGAAGCTTAAGTTCTCGATTCTCGTAATGAGTCTGGACTATAATTTTATGTTAGGTACATTGAATTTAATAAAAGACTGGATTAGTGGGTCGACGAAAACTGAATAAGCTTAAAAGAGGAAAACAGCAAAAATGAAAACAGATTTGATAATTTTTAGACTTAAAATTAAGACTAGATAGTACATGGACCTGCAGCTCATACTAGGAAAAGAAATAACTAAACTAGTAAAAGTAGAGTTAATCCTATTACAAAAGGTGAGTCTGAAGAAGAAGACGAAGAATCCACATTATAACCTAAAGTTAGAAACATAGAAAAAATCATAATAGGCAACTATGAAATTTAGACATGGTATTATTCTCCATTTGTTCTAGCTTATTCCAATATAAACAGACTATACTTTTGCTCAAATTGCTTAAAATATATGAAGAAACTAGGAACCTTAAAAAAGCATAAGTCTTGATGTAGAAACTAAATAGTAGGAACTATTTTATACTAATAATAAGTTCAGCGAGATGGTATAAAATCTGTTATAATCAGTGAAGTAAAAGGAGCAGAAAATAAGCTTCTGTGTTAAAACATTAGCTTATTGGGTAAGCTTTTCCTTGATCATAAAGGACTTTGCTATGATATATAAAGCTTCAATTTTTACTTATTAATAGAAGAAAGATAAGGATGCAATGATGTTGCTGGTTTTTTTAGTAAAGAGAATGACTCAGATGAATATAATCTTGCTTGCATAGTAGTTTTCCCTCCTTTTCAGAACAAAGGATATGGTAAGTTGTTAATCTAATTTTCCTATTAACTAAGTAGAAAGGAAAATAAAATTGGCACACCAGAAAGACCTCTTTCTGATATGGGAGCGATTTCATACAAATCTTACTGAGGAGATGAAATACTAAAGTATCTAGCAAAACAAGAAGATCCTACTTCTGTGACATTTTAAGAGATTTCTGATAATACTTTTCTAGCAGTGGATGATGTGAGAGATACTCTAGTTCACTTAGGCTTGGCAAAATATTGAAAAGGGTAGTACATTTTGAACGAATTTGACAGCAAAATAATTAATTAAAAGTTGTCTTAGAAAACAAAGAATAGATTGGCAAAGAAAGATCTTATTGAGTTTCAAGCTTGTTTTTTAAAATTCTGATTAGGCTTTATAACCTACACCTTACATAACTTAATTAAGAAAATTTGCCTTTTATCTTATTTTATTTTGAATAACAACTATCAAGCCAATTAAGCAACACTACTAAGCATTTTATAAGCATTCTATCATAACCACTCTTATCAATCATTTCTCTAACCATTGTATCTTGTAATAAGTTCTTATCTTTAGTTCTGCTATTTAATAAAGCTATTAGATACAATTGTAAAGAAAGTTATCTTAAGTATAAATCTATAAAGAACCAAAAATATGCAAAAGTTAGATTTATATAAGGTTAATTTTGCAAATAGTAAAGGCATTAAAATCCCAGTAGATGTTTGAAATATTTAAAGATCAGTACCAGAAAAAAGGTTTATTGATATAGCTTCGAGCTTTTTAAATATAGAAACTACATAAAATTTACAATTAACGTACTAAGAATATGAGTCAAAATATCGTAAATTAAAAAATATAGTAACATTAAATAATTAATATTTATAAGAGTTTCAGCGCTCAATATACATGCTTTTACTTTTTGGTACTGTTGATGACTTAAAATTAAAATTCTTATTTTAATCATAAAATTAGTATTAAAACTAACAGTTCATTACATTATCATTAAAATATAAATCCACTTGAAGGAATTTCTAGTTTAAGTGACTAAGAATAATTTTCTACTTCTGCACTACAGTTTTCTGAACTAAAGAATTTTTGATTTATTGTAACAGCCTTGGCACTTATATTCTGATTAGGATGGTTTTCGGTATCGTTCAAAAGATTAATTCCTCCATAATTATCAAATTGTAGGAAAATGTCCACACTTCCGATTTACGCTTAATATTGCAATCCTTTTTCTAAGACTACATATATCATATCAAGTACCAAACTTATAATTTTAAATTCCTTTTCTGACTTAAATTAGATAATGAGATAGATTAAGTTTTGCTTGAGCAGGTATTGTAATTAAGTGCAATTACCGTATTGTAAAATATTAAAGATACAATATAAAGCTTCGTATTAAACCTAAATATCTTAATGATACTTACATCTTTGCTTTTGCTGTCTAATAACTCAAAGATAAATGAAGTGAAACTCTGCTCCATAAAGACTTATATATGATTTTCTTTTTGAACCAGCAAATTGCTAATAACAAACAGAACTTCCTTTATTACTTCACATTTTTCTCTATTTTTCTCTATTTTTCTCTATTACTTTTTTCAGCTTAGGAAATACTCCTATTTCTACTAAAGCTTCAGTATATTAATCTTCACCTTCTGATATTTTCGCTAAGATATTAATGACTTCTTGCAGATAGCTACTATCCAAATTATCCAAAAGCTCAACAACTTTCTCATGAGCTCCTCTTTCAAAAAGTAACTCAAGCTAATTTTCATCCTATAGAATAATTTTAATACCTAAGCATGCCTCCCTTATTATATTATCCATATCTATATACAATGCTTTATGGAAAATCTTCAAGGCTTTATGAAAGAAAGTCTAATCGACCTCTTTACTTCTCAGTAAATTCCAGAGAATTCATAAGCTTATCTCTAGTAAATCTGGAGGTATTCCTTGATCGCATTGAATTAGATCTATAACAATATTGATGAAGTTCTGCTATATTAAGCTGTTCCTATTCTCCTAGTTATCGCTTGCAATATTTCCTAAAGCTATTAAAGTATCTTAAACATCATCTAAATCATTCTTTTGCTATATAATGTCTATTAGTAAAGGGATCAGATCATTGTTTATCAACTCTCTAATGAATAAGCTTTGCCCTGAAGTAATTCCAATAACCACCCATAAAGCTTCTTTTCTGAATTTTAGATACTCAGGTTTAAGAAAATCCACTATTCTAGGAATTAATTTTGCTTCATAAACAGCTTCCAATATTTAAAACTATTGATCAGAATTTAGTAAGATATTTGTTAAGTTTTTCCTAATTGTGTAAAGACAAAAGAGTGGAATTTCATGGTTCTCTTTGTTTCACTATTGATTCATATAAACCAATATTTGCTAGAGTTTTGCTATAATACTTTGATTCTACTCACTTAGAATTGTAGGAGTTCGCAAGATGAGCTGATTACTTATTAAAATTGAGGATTTATCTAAAAGGCTTATTTTTTAGAAATCATCATATTCTTATTACTTGCTTGATAGTGAATTCTAGAATCTCCTTTGGTTAAACTTGCTGTGTCTGTTTTATTTCCTTAACTCAATCTAAAACTCTTATCTTTTTTCCTTGGCTATTGATAGATTTTGGCCTTTAAGGTAGGAATGAATACTATTTTTATTGTCTTACATAGATCTACTCTCAGGTAAGTCAAGTCTAATCTCCGCGGTAAGCATTTATAATTATAAATTTGAATCTAATTTAAATTTAAAGCTTTCTAATTTTAAATTAATTGGCTTGGAAAGATTTGCTGCTTATTTTCTTTTCCAACTCTAAATTTTTAAATCTCTCACTTATTTATTAATTTAACTGGCATGCATTATGCTTATATCACTTAAATAGAAATCTGCTTCTAATGTATGCTTATCTATAAGCTTATATATTAACTCTTAATTTACTTTATAGTCTAACTTCGTTTAAATCTATAAGGTTTTCAGTTCCTTAAGAGATCTAGACCAATATTGTCTTATAGAGTGAGATAATCATATAGGCTAATCTTTGTAATATAAAAGAGAAGAAGATATACACCTATTTACTATGTTTACTTCTAGTCTATTCTACTTGGAAAGCTCTTCAGATTATCTTATATTTACCTTGTATAGACTGCTCCTTTTAGCGTTATTTATGAACTTAAGTATTAGTAATTTATTTCATTTTTAGTATCTTAAATATCTTTATATTTATATAACAAAAAGAGGAAGAAGATTATAAATAGAGAGAATGGAAAATAAAGCAAGCTAAGTTAAGCATATTTAGGCACATTCGAATGAGAAGTTAAACAGCTAAATAATCTAAAATAATAGAGTAAAACACCAAATCAGATAAGAACCTTAAAAGAGTGATTAGAAGTAGTTAGAAGAGTAAGTTGAAAGTAATTAGTTTCTTATTCTTTATCAAAAGAAGCAAGTATCAAAAGAATTAAGTTTTGAAGAAATAGAGCAGGATATCTTAAAGAATTTTGAGGAGAGTTTAGTTAAAGAAGTATAAGATGAGGAGGATAATATCTATTTGGGGGAAGAGGCATATGATGGTGCTATATATGACTCTACTTGTAGTTTAAATAAAGAAGCATATATAATTAACGTTGAGCCTACTCAACATAATAAGCCTTTAGTTCAAAATTATCCTAAACTTTAAGAATTTAGAGAGGAAAACAAATAGATTCAGGCTCTAGAGTCTCATAAATATACTTAAGATGTAGATAACTAATATAACTTCAGCTTTAGTGAGCTAAAAATTAGAGATTAAATAACTCACTAGAAGATTCAAAATAAATGCTTAGAATAAAAGGAAAAGTAACCCTTTTATCCTGAAAAAGAAGTGGGAGTTGATAAGTTTTAAAGTTAATAAAAAGACAAAATTCCATCTCTTAAGTTTTCTAAAAGTCCAGAATAAAGAACAGGACTCAAAATATCAATTTTTTAGAATTACTATAAGAAAGTTCATGAAAAATACAAATAACCTCAAATAAATAAATTGGACAATTTACTTTAATGTAAGCAAACTTAAGAAGCTAACTAAGACTCAGAAGAATATTACCAAGGATTTTTTGAAACTATATTAAAAGCAGAAAACTCTGAAGATTTGAGAAATATTCTTCAGTCAACTCAAGAAAGTAATGAAAATATGCTTTGGAGGGGTTTCTTAGAGTGAAAAATGCTCACTTGTACATTCTAAATGATTATTTCTAATTAATAACGGATTAAGTATAGCTTAAGATACCTTATCTTTACACTATTAAATAAAGGCAAAAAGCTAAGAGAAATCAAATTAGAGCTACTTTAGCTTCTATATTTTTCTTGTATTCTTCTTATTAACTTTTATAAACTAAAAAACTTTAAATCAGGTGTTTGCTACTTTTAACATACTAAGCAAGCACTCTGAATAATTAAAAAATTTATATTCTTACCTTTATAGGAAGATAATAAGGATATTTATGTTAACTAATATCCTCTCTAATCTTTCCCTATATGCAATTAGAATTTGCTACTTGTACTTATTAAGCATTATAAATAAGAATTTATCTAGACAAACAAAATTATTATTTATTGAGCTTATTTAAAAAACTTAGAATACTTAATCAAAGTATAGAAAAGTCATGGGTAAGCCTACTAAAACAGGTTTCCTTTCAATTCTTTTCCAATTCCATTGTCTAAATTCAGATGAAAGACCAAGTCAACTAAATCGCTTAGCATTTTTTCTATTAAAGACTACTAAACAGTTGTATCTTATCAAAGTGCAGGGTTCGTGTTTGCTTCTATAAATCAAACTTTGTTATCTTTAGTTATCATAAAGTCGAGTCCTAGTAGTTCAAAGCATCCTGCTTTTTACCTTATATGATTTTTGGTTACTGTAAAAAGAGTTTTGATTTGACTAAAGATTTGTTCATCGATTTTTCGAATAAGATCTCCTTAGATATAGTTTGAGAACTACTCTTTACTTCATATGGTTTCTTCCTTCATTGCATTGAATTATTCATGCTTCTTTTGAATAGAGTTATTTGTTAAATGAACCATATAATTATCACTCTACAAATCAAATTTTTCTAGTGATCTTCTTATATAATATTCAGGGTATCAAAATGCTATAAGAGGCTTACAGTGAGCAACTAAAGCATAACATCTTATGTCAAATTTGTTTTCATGTAAAAGCAAAGGGTTTTCAAGATACCTTTGAATAATTCCTCTCTTTAACTACTTATTCTTTACTTCCTTTTTTAAATCTATTACATTTTTGTATACCTTTATCCCTTTACCTTAGCTTAAATCTGGTGGCTTCCATAACCAAATTCCTCCTTTTGTATCATTTAGAAAACTTTCTGTTTCTTTTCTATTTGTCAATTGAAATGTTTTAGGCTGTATGGATGCAGCTCCTCCTTGAACTAGAATATGATGCAAATTAGATTTTCATGTGAAAAATTTGTAGAGTTCAGGGACATGATTAGCTAGCATTCCAGTCCATAGATTCTCGTAGTCTATTCCATAAGGCTATAAAATTCAGCGAACTTTTACTGTTTTATTTTTGTCTAATTCTTATGTTAGTCCTTTACTAATCAAAGTTCGAATTACTAGCTCGCTATTGTTGCCAGGGCCAACATAAAAAGTATTTTGAAGCTAAAATCCTCTTGGAATAGGTAACTGCTTATATTCCTCCTTCTTTATTTATTAAAGCCTTTAGACTACATTTTAACTCAAGGGCTTTATTTTTACTTACTTTTGTATGATTTACTTTGAAAGCGATTACCTTCTAACATCCAGTTTTTTAACACTTAGCGAGAATGAAGTTTCATTTAATCTATAGGATTTGGACAATTAATTATTAATCCCCTGATTCTGCTTCTTTATAGTATTCTACTCAATAACCTTCTGCAAAGAAATAGGTGTTTTATAATCACTTCTCAATGAACTTCTAAAAGTGCTCTCTTCTTATTTTAAGCCTCTCATTTAAGCTCTTTAAGTAGGTCTAGGAGAAAGAGAAAATTTAGGTTGTAAATGCTAAGCCTTATTGCTTTATACATTTCTATTAGTCTAATTTTTAATTACTTAAACCTTAGTCTAGACACTCTAGCTAAATGGCTTTCCTCTAAAAACTTATTAGCTTCTAGAAATCTTTACTGAACTACTTCAAGTCTTAGAGCTATTCTTGTTGTTATCCATTTACAGTCTTGATTTATAATCAAGAAATTAAATAACTTTAAAGACAGTTAGTTGAAATGCTATCTAATATGGATCAAATCATAGCAGATAAGAAAGAAGGGAATATAGAATAAGCAGTGAGTGGTATGGTAGAAAAGGGAATTTAAATAGCTTTACTTATAATAAATAGCTCTATTTAGGCTTAAAGCTTTAGTAATTGACTCTTTATTTTAATCTTTAAAGTGGATTGTTTTATATAAATGTAATACTTAAATGCAGAGGAAAGTGAAGAAACTGCTTTTATATCCAAACTTGAATTGGAAAAATTTAATATGTTAGTAACCGAAAAATCTGATGACTAGAGCTTAGTTAGATCGAACAGGTTATAAAATTAGTCTAAAGAATAGTATAAAAGAAAAAGCAGCAAGCTTAGTTATAATTAGTAGAAACCTAATCAGTCCTTGCCAAAAAACGCTACTTATAGTAATGAAACTGCGTTTAATAAATTGGATAATCTATCCTTGATAAATTAAATTAATCCTTATCTTCATTAGCTTTAAAGAACTTATACTACTCCTTCTAATCTGGCTCAGTAATAATAAGAGTTATCTTAAAGGAAGTAAATCTACATTAAGAAGAGAAATTAGAATAAATCTGCTAAAATCGATTGTGAAAACAACCTTGGCTAATAACCTGAAATTTTAATGCTGGATGCTTAAAAATCACTTATAACTGTATCATCTCTAAACGATTAAGACTAAATGAAACTTAAAGCAGTGCAATCTTTAAACTCGTTTTAAGGTGAAAATCACTCATAGAGACATGAAATATCATTAAGCTTGCTTTAAGAACTTAAAACTAGACTAGAAACAGAAATAGCTAATAATGAGAAGCTACAAGAGTAAGTGGTAAGTTTAAAAGATTATATAAAACACAAGCAAAATGAAAGCAACAATGACATATAAAAGCTAATAAACTAAAACAAAGCATTAGTCTAGTAAAACAACTAATACCAGTTGGCTATTGATAAGCTGTCTAACTAAATAGAAATCTAGCAAAAATAAATTAATCAATATCAAAAGATGCTTGAAAGCCAGTTCGTTCAAATGAGCATGATTTAAAGCTAAAGCTTAAATGCTTCTCCTAGAAGCATTATGCTGAGAGTCTAAAAAGCAAATCATAATACAAAAATTAAAACTTAGAAAGCATAATTTTCTCCTACTGCTAAAGATAAGATTAAAAGTAATACTTCTTAGGGCTTTATGAGTAAAGTTTAAACGAAAAATACAAGATAAGAATTAATGAGAAGTACATAGGATTTTAAAAGCAAAAACTTCAAATAGTCCCCTATCTTTAAAAATGCAAAATCAGAAGCTAAATTTTAATAGAGTCCTTAGTTAAGAATAAATGTTGCAAGTAGTTGCTAAAAATTAAAACTAGACTATAATCGAAAATATCAAGAAGTTGATAAGGATGCTGAAACCAAATAATCAGATCTTAATAATCAGATTTCTGCTCTAATGTCAGAAAATACAAGATTGAAGAACTCGAACGACTAACTAAATAAATAGATGAGGAAGATTCGTATAAAATTGCTAGAAAATGTATTTGCTAATACATTCCAAACTACTCCAACTTAAAAATAAAGTAAAATACCCTAGAGAGAAAAAGAAAGCCAAAGATCAAACTTTCTAAGTGAAAACTCTTTTATAAATATACCTTCAGATGAAAGCTTCCTTGAGAGCTTTATACTAGACAAATAGCCAGAGTAAATTTAATAGGTAGATTATTAAGTAAATTATACGGGAAAGATACATGGAGGTGAATTGGAGGAATTAAAAAAAGCGAAAAGTTAAATAAAGTGTAATAAAAAACGAATTTAAAAGGATGATTTTATATTAATTTTAATAAACCTGCTATCTTAATACCGTAAATAAAGCATAAAGTCTGATTAAATATTTAATCTTGCTTTTTATCTTATAATATGGGGTAAAAATAACCAACATTCAAATTATAAGATTCTATAGGAAGTAAGATGCTCTTTATGTTTGGAAGCAACGACTAGGGATAAATCATAGACAAATCAGGAAGGCATTTCAATAATATAAAAGCATTCGAAAAAATATATTGTGGGCCATATAATACATTTGTAAAAACCAACAATAATGATATGCTATGTTGGGGAGAAAACATATATGCTTAATGTGGATAACTACCTTCTGAGTAGATTGATAAACCAGTTCAAATTGCCTTTAACAAGTAATTAGAAGAATATCAGAGAGAAAGTATAATAAACTAGCAATAAAATCCAAATAAAGTTTAAAATGTTTAAGATATGCAGCCAGATATTAATATCGTAAAAATATCAGTGGGATCTAATCATGTCTGTGCCATTTCTGATTAAGGACTTTTATTTTCTTGAGGATGCGGTGACGATAATTAGCTTGGATATAGACTTTCTCTTAATAGTAAAATAAACAACGGTATTGATCTAAGAAGTAACATTTAGATTGAACCTAAGATTGTAGATTTCTTTTGAGATATGAATGTCAAAGATGTTGCATGTGGAAAAAATTTCACTATAGTGATAAATAATAAGAATGAAGCTTATTCTTTTGGATGGTAAAAATTCGGAGTTCTTGGTTTAGGATCATATTAAAAAGCCGATAAACCTACCTAAATACCTCTTAATGAAATAGGAGGGTTTAGTAGAGTGTCTGCAGGAATGTCACATGTATTAGCTTTAAATGTAGAGAAAAATAGAATATATACATGAGGAAATCCTTATATTGAATTAAATTCAAGCTACTAAGATATTTTGTCTCCTTAAGAAGTTAAGTTCAAAAACTACGAGCACAACGATTAGCTAAGAATTAAAATTAAAGATATTCAATGCGGAATTTATCATTCGATTGCTTTGACTTCTTAGGGTGAAGTATATATATGAGGAGCGAACTGCTTTGGCTAACTAGGAATAAAAACAGACATTAAATATATACAATAAGAAGCTACAGTTTTGGATTCTATTAAGCCTAAAGTAGAAAAAATCTGCACTAAAAGTCACTTTAATTTACTACTCCTTAATGACGGAAGTATTATTGGCTTTGGAAGTAATCTCTAGGGATGTCTTGGCAAAGATTTACCCAAAACTCATAATATCGCCCCTGTCCAAATTTATGATTACCAAATAAAAGCTAAAAAAGTAAGTCTTTATTATAATTAGTTAAGTTGTGGCTATAGTCATGTAGTTACTTTAAGCTTCTGTGAACCTTTCGAAATTTCCCACTTAGATACAGAGAAATTTTTAGAACATGATGAAATAGAATTGAAATAATCAAAAAGCTCGTAAAAGGAAAGCATTAATTAAGAAAACAAGCCAAGTTTCGAAAGACAGGAAGTTTGAGAATAAATAAATTTAAAGTAAACTATTAAAATTAAAAATAAGAATTAAGAGAAGCTTTAATATGCTTTTAACATATCAATCCTTTATACAATATAGCAAAATCTAGTAAGCATTAGGTATAAAATCATTCATTCACCTCTGGCTATTATATTTTGCCTATCTCTCTCTGCATAAAATAAGAAATTTTTATAATAATGCTATTTCATCACAGATTACAATATATAAATACTTCCAAATCAAATTTAACTATTTATACTTTAAGCATCCTAGTAATATTTCGCTTGCTTCTAATAAGAATGATAAGTAATCTTGTATACAGAATATTGCATCAATCTAGCATTATTTTACTCTTGCTTAGAAGAAATAAAAAGAACTGAATAAATCATTAATTTTGCTATTAAAATTGATAGTTAATAGACTATTTACCCTTTATATGCTTATTTTAATAAAGAATTCGGCTTTAAATAGTTAATTATAAGCAATTAAGATTCTTAATCTATAATTTTAAACTTTATAGTTACTTATCAATGCTTAAGATACACTGTATTAGATTTTGCTTTATGAACAATTTTTAATATTTAGGACTATTTGCTTATTATATTAAGTGACTAGTCTTAGTAAATTAATTGGGTAGAATGATTTCTTTAGCATTTAAATATCAATCAAGTTCCTATTTATGTTGGTGTTGATTAGATTGTATTTACTATTGAAGATGTAATAGTTTGTAAGTGTATGTTTAAATGCCCTTTTCTATTATCATTCAATGAAGTTATAGCAATGCTAGTCTTAAATGAATTTTAAGATTTGGTTAGTTATACTAATTATTTATATTAATTATTTCTAATTATTGATGTGCCTCTAGCAAACAAATACTGTTAAAATTTATTTGATATTGCTTAGAATATCTTACTTTTACAATCCACTTGGCTCCATTATAACTAATTAAGTACTATTATTTAGATACTTCTTTAATAAAAATAATAACTTTTGACACCTTATTCCATAAGCATTTATTCATTCAATTTACTAACTCTTAGCATCCATTTTCCACAAATAGTTCCCATTTATTTCTTAGGATGAAGTAATTACACTTTTAGTTGATAACAGTTACATTAAATTTTCTTAGGGAAATATAATTTTCAATTTATGAAAAAAGAAAAACAAATTAAGAAATGAGAATTTCATGGCAGGTTCTACATTTGTATACAACCTTTATCTAATCATCAGAACCGTAGCAGAAGCTTCCTTAAAAGCAACTGAACATTAAGTGCTTTATATCTTTTACCAATGATTAACTTTACCCTTTATTTATATTTACCTCTATGCTGTTCTAGTTACTATCCTTTCAGCTTTCGTAGCACTATCACGCTAGCATTTAGGACAAAATACTATTTTTTATCTAAAATTATTAATTAAATTACGTCATCCTGCTTGTAGAATCTCTAGGGGATTTTTACTCTTCAAGAACAAACTCATTAATAGATATTCTTACTCTCTAATTAGGCTCCATAGCTTAGTCCTCATTGAAATTTAAGTCTTATTCCTTATTAGCAGGCACTATATTCTCTTGTTAAACATCAAATGGATTAGCTCCACTTCTTATTCTATCTCTTATTATAAAATCAGGAAACAATAGATCAATGTTTTTAAAGTTGGTGTCAAACTATTTAGGAGAGCCTTTATCTTAATTATTTTGCTAAGTATGACATTCAGTTGTTTTTTAATAATTTAAATTATGTTTTGTTTCTACTTTTTTTCTCTGGTTTATGATAGGTGACAACTATACATTTTTGAATTCAACTATATTTTACACTTAAATATCTGTCTCTAATTTTATTTCCTTTTACTTCGTGGATAATTAAGAGGGCTTTTTTTGTATGTTTCGCTACCTTAGTTCGTTTTGATTCTAAATGACTTAATCTTAGTTCTTATTTTGTACATTATAAGATTTATTAATCTTATAATCACTTTGATTTATGCCATTTTCTTTATTGAAAAGAGACTGATTTTAAGATAATACATCTTATTTAGCAGGATTTGATTGTATAACGTTTTCTTCTATATCATCTTCCTAAACACTGCTCTAGTCGCCTAATATTTCTATACCATTTAAAGGGGAAATTTCTTTACCCTTGTCTTCAGACTTGGATCTTGTGTTTAGAGGCGTTTCATATTTATTAGATTCTTTTTTCACTGTATTTTATCTTGTCTAAGTAGCATTTGCTTTTTACGGAAGTAGAGGAGAAGCTTTCTGGCTTACTTAAATGTGCTTTTCTTCTTCTTAGCCTTAGTGGTTTCTGAAATAGTCTGAAAAGTTGAAAGCTTCTTTTTGAAAACTAGAAATTTCCTCAGAAACGCTCAAAGACTAATCATTGTTTTAACCATTTTCTAGTTCAACTGCCAAGTCCTTAAGTTAAAGAAACTTTTTCCCAATGTTCGAATTCTTCCCCTCAGATCCTAAATGAGAGCTAACAACATCATAATCTCTATCAATTTCTTTATCAAAGTCAGGTTCATGCTAAAGTAATTTATTTAATTAGGTTTACAAAGTAGGAGAATTCATATTAGCTTGCGGGTTAGGAACAGGAAAAAGCATAGGCTTAGCGTTAGCGGAGAGTTTTCGCTTTTCATTAATTCTTCTAAGCATATTCCTACTTGTTTCGTATTTTTGAGAGTTTTCCATTTAATAGTTCTAATATCCTTTTTATTATTAATGAAATCATTATTATCCCTTTATTTCTATAAACTACTACATGCCTTTACGATTACTTATTCAACTATTTATTAAATTTCTTTAATCCTAACCCACTATTATCCTCTGCTTACTTTCCACTACCTTATAAGTAAGAAAATTAAACTTCTTATTAAACAACATTCAACCTACCTATATTTGACTTCTTCTGTATGCATATACAGCTAACCTTAACTAACTGTTATGGTTTAAACTTAACATGCTTATGGAGTTTCTTCCTCTTAATAATGTAAAGCCTTAAAATACTGCTTATTTACTTTCTTTTATAAATTTCCTTAATTTAAAGATTAAACTAATACTTTACTATTCTCACTTACCATCTCCATAGTTTAATCATTAATTCGCTATCATATACCACCAGTTCCACTATGAAGCTAGCTTACTCTAATTAGCATCTTTGTATATAATAGTATATTTTGAATGCAGCTCTGTAAGTAGGTAAGGTATAGAGTAGCAGGCGTAATTGAATTAAAGTGAATTAAAAGTATATTTGTTTAAATAAACTGTATATGAAGAATCAGTAAGACTCTATATTACTGAAGCAAAACTCTTCCTAAGAATAAAATTTACCTTCACCTAATGCTTTAACCACCAAATTAGAAAAGGAGTAAATGTATAAAATCGAATTGCAATCCTTAGAAATTGAAGACTTAAAATTTCAGATTCAGAACTTGAAAAGAATGAACGATTCTCTTAACAAAGCATATGGGAATTAACCGAAAGAGGAACAGCCTTTTAAAAATATTATGGAGAGTGAGTTGGAGAGAATTGTCTAGTAACATCAAGTTGAGATAAAAGAAATTAAATAGCATAGTTAGGAGCAAATTCAAAGAGAGAAGGATAAAATTAAAGAAATGAAATAGAAGATGAACTAGACTTCTTAGCAGCACTAGAAAGAAATTGAAAAACTTGAAAGCATTATCAACTCTTATAAGATCTAAATCGATTAATTTGAAAACTGGAAGAAGCATGCTTATTCAGATCAACTGAAGTAAGAAATTATGCTTCATAAGTAAGAACAAGAAGCTTAAATTAAAAAAAATTAGGAAGATTATGAATAAAAGCTGTACAAGATCTAGTAATAACATACTATTATGGCTTCAGATATCAAAAATGAGTATGAAAAATAGATTTTACAGTAGCAAAACTAAATAGAATCTCTAAAAATCAAACTACAAGAACTTTCTTTTTCCAATTAAAATGAAACTGTCTATAGTGCTAAACTTGATGCCTTATATAAAGAAAAAGAAGAGCAACTTGTTACTATTTAGTAATTAAACGGAGAACTAGAAGCTAAGATTAAACAGTAGCAATAGCATATCACTGAACTGTAGAATTAATTACAAGAGTTAAGTGAGAGCAAATAATAAGAAGTTAAAAGTTTGAAGCAAAAACTTTAAAAGGCTAAAGAGGTTTTGGATCGAACTGAATAATTGCAAACCGAGTATCAAAAGCAGACTCAATTAAATCAAAAATACAAGTAGAAAATATAGTAGTACATTGATAATGAAATACAGCTTAATAAGGAAAATGAAGAATTAAAGCATTAATTAGATAATCTTGAGATGGAATATGAGTAGAGACTTAAGCAAGAAAAAATGAGGATTGCCATGTTTTAGAAAAATATAGAAGAGGATATTTCTCTTTCACCTAATACCAATTCTTCGAAACAATTAAACTAAGAAATTCATTAGAAAGACTTGATGATTTAAAAACTGAAATAGAAAAATGACGAACTTTCTAAAAAATTGCTTTAGATGTCTTATAATTTTCCAAAACAGATGACTTAGCAGAATAACTAGAAGCCTCTTTCTTCAAGAGATATAAGTCCTGCGTAACTCTAGCCCCCTAAAAAGCATTCTTCTAAAAGCCCAAGAATAAAGACAGAAATGTATAATAAAACCGAAAACTAGCAAATTAATCTTGACGATTCTGTATCCTAAAGCTTGTCTTATTCAGATTTACAAATTAGTCAGAAAAACAAAAGTTGAAAAAGGGAATCTAGTTAGCTTATTCTACAAGCAAAGTAAGAATATGAGACTTAAAATAAGCATAAGACAAACTAATGTTGCCAATATGCAAATTAAACCCATATATCTCAATCTGAATTATATTAGCTTTAGTAATACAAAAAGATAATATAGGCAGCAGGAGCGATTGAATGTGATTCTTGTAAATTAGTATTTTCAACCTAAAACTTTGTGGAGCATATAAGTAACTGTAATGCAAGTGCCTAGAACATTTCTAATATTCAATTTAATAATAGTTTTGCTATGTTCGAAAGTTGTAAATTAGAAAGTCTGTCAGAGGAATATGAACACTTTTATAATTAGTAGTGTGGAGTATAAAACACTACTCAGAGCTTAAATTCAGGAAGGTCAAGGAGTTAAATTATAATTTTGTAAGAATAGAAAAAAGTTCTTGAGGATAAGCTTCAGTAGTTTAGTAAAAAACTCACTAGCACAAATGCGATAAACCATCAGTTGGAGAAAGAAATAGATAGACTTAAAAAATAATTGAAGGAATATAAATTGCATTAAGCACTTGAAGAGTAAAAGTTTGTGGAAAAAGAACTTTAGCTAAAAAATGAAATAAAGTATCTAATTAATAAACTTATTCAATTCAAAGAAAAAATAGTCTAAACCAAAGAAGCAAAATAAGAGATTAAAAAATTGATTAATAGGCTTGAACTAGAGGGAGAGCTTTGCAAAACCTAAGATATATTGGACCAAGAATTTTAGGCTTAAACTATGAACTATTTAGAAAACTTAGTTCCAGAAAATAGACTTAAACCTCCAATGTAAACTAAGTTTGTTTCACACAGGAGCAGCGCTTCGTTGAACTAGCAGGGCTTCTAGCTGTAAAGCAAAGAATTGAAAACTGCGAGAGATTGTTCTCCTTTGTAGAGAAATCTCAAGCAGAGTAGAAATGTAAATTTTTATTCAGATGTAAATCTACAAAAATAAATGAGCATTCAAATCTCAAGGTGGATTTGTTTAAATTAGTAATTTTAATATTAAAATTATTATCTTCAAATCTCTCCAAATCAACATACTTTTAACTTCTCTCTCGCCTTAAAATCTAATTACTAAGTGGAGTTTTATTCTATTAAGTATAACTAAAGCCAGAATTTTAGTACCAAATATAATCTATATAGTGAATAATGGACTAAATATCTTGTACATATTTAACGCATAAAGAAAGTAGGAAAATAAACTAAAATATTTTTAGGTTTAATTGCTCAACTATAATAGAGCTTGAAGGGTTATCAATGATTAATCATTAAGATTAGTAAAATTTAGGAATATGCAGATAGTTTTCTAGCATTAGTTATAATAACTGCCAAAAAATATCATTATTAGTAGTTCAAACACACTGTATTCTACTTCATTTAATATACTATAAAAAACTATATTTCTATAAGTATCCGCTCTATTTATAAGCTTAGTTAAATCTATAATAGAGATATTAGATAGTAGTACTATAGTTGATAGCAGGATAAAATAGTATTACCAGATAAATTTTTAAGGTTAATGCATAGGATAAATTTAACTTTATTAATAAAATAGACTGCTATTATCTAATTGAAAGATAAACTAAGAGAACATTATTTAAAATTAATATTTAATAGTTATGAAATACTTAATTAGCTGATCTAAAGTGAGATATTAAAGCATACTTTTAAACATAATTATAAAGAAGCTGTTTTAATAAGTTTCTAGCTAAAGGATAAATTTATTAAGGTAATTGAAATAAGAAATATTAAGACTGATTAAAGTTATAAAGTCTTTAAAATTATAGTAATTTAGCTCTTTTAAGATTTTATTTTATCTAATTACTGTAAATTGAAAGAATCAGAGCCTTTTTCTTATAGAATTAAGAATTAAATGATAAAATGCATTAATTAATACAACTTAGTCACATTAATGAATAGCCAGCTAATCATTATCTTAATATACTTTAGTGCTATACTCTTTAATGCTTGTCATGGTATCACTCTATTAAAATATATGAAATAGATAAAACTGGTATTTGGTTATTATTAATTTAGAGTATTCCTTCTAACTTGAATAAGCTTGTATGTCTTAACTAGTTATTAAAGAAGAGAAATGTAAGTTAGGATTATTAAATGACTGCTCTCTTAGAATCCTTATTTAGATCTAAAGTATAGCTATATGAATATTCATAATACTGATAGAGTGATTTCCACTCTAATATCAATTGCTTGTATTAAAGATGTCAAATAAATTAGACGACTTGTTTGTAAATTACATGCTAGAAATAGAAAAGAACTATTAAATGCTTAGTAAACATGACAGGATAAGAGTAGAGTAATGGTCTAGAAAGCTTTGCTAAGTTATGACCAATCCTGTCTGAAAGAAGAATAGAAATACTTATGCTGAGCTGCTTCTTTAAATGATTATTAATCAAAACTTATAGGAACCTTTCTCAAAAATACCTCCTGAAGGTGCACTCACTGTATTAAATAAGTCTCAATTTCCTTTTCTCTACAAGAAATAAGCTAAAGAATGGAATAAAAGAGATCCAACAAGTAAAAGTATCGAAGAGAAAAATGCCCCGCAGCAAGAAAACAATTCTGTTGGTCTTGCTATATAAACCAATTTATAGAATCAAGTTATAAACAATCAGTAGTGATAAACTTAAGGTGCATTAACTTCTAATAAGGGAAAGATAAAACAAGAGGAAGTATAAAGAGTTCAAAGACCAAAAACTTAAATTCAAGCCACATAATCAAATTAACAAACCCCAGTCAATTAAAATTACTCAAGACTATTGGAAAATGAACTAGCAAGAGTGAGAGCAGAGTTGGAAGTAAGTAGAATAAATGAGAAGCATTTGAAAGATCAGTTAAATGTATTTTTTTATTTTAGATTAAGAGCAAAGCAACAGCATAGTTATAAGCTGAGAACGAAGATTTGAAAAACGAACTTAATGAATTAAAGGAACAACTATAAAATTAGCAAGGCTACTAATACGTCCCGTAAAGCAAGCAATAGTCTAAATTCTCAAAGATAGATAAAAAAGTTGACTAAATACTATAACGCTCAAGTGAAAGTAGCGAGCATCTATCAGAAAGTGAAGATCACAGTAAATTCTTCGCAAAGTTAGATTATTTTTAACGAGAAACAGTAATTAATTAATATAGGAAAAACTAACCAAAGAAACAGAGAACCTTCTAGTCCAGCAAGATTCATTTTAACACTATTTTGTTCTTTAATTATTTAATGCTAAACTTACAATCTAATATCTAATTTAATATCCTAGTTATATTATAAGGCTAGAGTGTACTTAATTAAGTTACTTCTATCTGAGGGCTAAAAAAGGAATAAAGTTAGGATAGTGTAATAATTAAAAGAGATTCTAGCTTTGCTAACTAACTATCATATAAGTTTGTCTAATTATCAGTAGCAGAAAGAATTGAAGAGTATGATTCATATAAAGATTAACTAATAGCTTCATAAAGTTGAATAAGCCCATTGCTTTAATACCTATAAGGAAAAAATAGGTTTTTAAACAATATAAATCTTGTGATGAAAGGATTGAAATAAAGGTATTGCAGAAAAAGATGATTAAATTGAGTGTCTACATTAGATAAATAACGCTCTAAAGCTAGATTATTTATAGATGTTAAATATTAAATATGCATATAGTAGTAATTTACACATAATAATTTAATTTAGATATATAAAAAACCAATTATCATATAAATAGTAAATTTAGTAGATTAAATAAGCTAAGCATGATAAAGTAAATTTAACTATATTTATATTTATTAGTAAAAGTTAAATTTAAAGTTCCAAGGACTTAAGGATAGTAAGAAAGAGCTGCTTGAAATAAAAACATAAAAATAAGCTATTTTCAAAATGGAAATATCCTTACAATCTAAATTTATATACTTGAATTATTTTTCATGAAAGCTTTCCATTTTTTAGTTGCTAATTAAAGATTGCTAAAAGCTGAATAAATTTAGTTACAGAAAAGGAATCTAAATATGAGATTAATATAAGAAAATGTTGCAAGCAAATTAAATTAAAACATATAAAGTTGAAGGATTAGCTTCTAGTTATTAATTTAAATTATTTCCCTTTATTTTCTCTTTTAAGCATACATAAGAGTTAGAAATTAAACTTTATATTTAAAGTAATTGGCTAAGTTGGACAAAAATTATTAGAGTTATGAGATTTAGATACAACAAATAAAGATTATATGTAAATAATCCTACAAATTAGGTCAAAGCACCTAGTAATATTTAAACTCAGTTGTTCTCATATTTAAGAGTAAAATTATTTTATTCCTAAGTGACTATTAAAGTAAAGATAAGAGTATATTAATTAGCTACTTATTAAAAAATGCAAATTTGAATTTATTCCTTAGTATCTTTTATGCTTTACTTTGTAAGCTTCCATCTGTATTGGAAATTCGCGTAAGGCTGCTTAGAAATAACAGCATCGTATTTTAGTATCAATCACTTTAGGAAGTATATCCATTTTTCGCTTGGAAGTGGTTTATTATGAAGCTTAGTTTTTAAAGCTAGATTTGATATTAGTTTTATAGTATTTCTTTGAGTATCTCTTTATTATTTCTATTAAAGCAAGCTAGAACTGGGAAAATACACTAACTTGTACTGAAATTTGACTAGAGTTGTTTGTGCCTTTATTATTATGTACTTTAGAAGTGATTTGTTCAAATACGCCTCCTATTTAGAAAAGTACTCTCTTTGAATGGGAATTTGTATACTATTATGAAACCTTAGTTTACTATCTTTCTAGATTTAAACGAATGTTTTGATTTATGGTATGATTTTATGCATCAATAGCTGGAAAATTTTAATTTTGCTTTGTATTTTTTGATATATAATTTGGTTTAAGAATAACAAAGATAGTCAATTGCTAAATGTCCTAATTCTCTGATAAACTTCGATTTTTGTTTTATTTAATAATGTGATATAGATTGATGCAACTGAACTTCTAGTTTATAAGCTATTGAGTGGTGGAATACTCTTATTTCTTTGTCTTAAACCTAATAGAATTGTTTATATCTTTAGTCAAATTTTGTACTCAAGCTTTTTGATATATATATCAAGCTGCTTAGCTATGATAATATATTAATTAAGATTTCCCAATTTAACTCTTTTCCTTTATTTTATTGGAATAGAGCTGTTCTTAATGAGCAGCTTTCTTAGAGTAAGAACTATTTAGGATTTGATAATTTAACAAATTATAAACAAAATCAGCAAGACTTGCAGCATTATGAGTTGGATTCTTTTATTATCTCCTTCAAACCAATCAATTCTCTTTGTATTTTTAGCATGTTGCACTCTAAAAACAATACATAGTATAAAGGTAGTTGAAGGTGCTTTAATTCTAACTAGCGTTTATATAGTTATGTACTATCTTTTTTTCTCCAATCTAATTGTATGCATTTATATAGATATCACTGTGAAATGTTCTAATGGGATGTGCTTCTTTATTGCTACCTTAGTTTTAGATAGATAACTTTTACTATAATGTTATTCTGCTTCCGTAGTTCAATTTCAGCTGATTAAATGAGTTTATGCTTCTTATAGCTTAAGTACCTTTACTAATAATTTGAATTACATAATAAAACCTTGATATCATCTTTTGATTCTTACCATTTCCTTTAATCATTGTCATTTTATCTGAACTTCCTTGCTAAAAACTGCTAGGTAAGCTCTATTATATTTAGCTTTGCTTTTATTCGCTTTTAGTATGGAACTAGCTTTTAAACCCACAATAGTAAAAGCTCAACCAAAGATAAAGAACACTATAATAGAATTTAATTAAAAGCTAGAGAAAGTAAAGAAGAAGTATAATATAGGCAGAAAAAGATAGAAAACCAAGCAGCAGGTAGAAGTTACTCAGGAAAAGCAAGTAAAAAAGCACAGAAGAAGTAAATCGAAATCAGATTGATTGGGTATTTCTAATAAAGTTACTTTCATCTTAAATACTAAGCTATTAAATACTCTCTTTACTTTGTATATCTACTAGCTATTTGCTCTATATTTATTAGCAATACTAATGCTTCTCCTTTTAAAAGGATAATAGCATTATTCTCACACTTTGCTCTATTTACTAGGAAATGCATTTAGGTCAAAAGATGCATATTTATAAGTCTAAAACTCATAATTTATATACAATTGCTTAAGAGCGTTATATTAGACAATTAAAAGAAACCTTAAGGTAAGAATAAAGAAAGCTAGGAATAGTAATATTTATAATATAATAGCTTATGAATAATATAACTAGCAATAGAAGAAATTAATATTTAACTTTGATGCTATTTAATTTTTAATGCCATAAGCATTTAATTAAACATTCTAGCATAACTTTTAATATCAGATGAGTGCTTAGATAGTGTAGTATGCGAGGAAGATAGTATTTAAAGATGGTGGAAGGAAAAGTTTTGTTATAAATGTGTAGTATTATATAAGAATATAAAGGATTCTTATAAGATTAAGCTTAGTTTAGGGATTTTAATATTTACTATTAGAAAAGTAAAGAAATAAGTATCTTAAATGAACCTATTATTGGTCAGTATGCCTAGAATTAAAATTATCCAAATATTAAGATGGATATAATAATTTTATGTATAATCTAGCACTATATTTAAATATTGCTATTAAAGGAAAGATATAAAGCAGATGATTGATTAATCTCCTTATAAAGATATTAAATCATTATTTAATTGAAATTAAATGCTGAAAGGCTTTTTATTGTTTCCAAAGTCAGTTCTGTCAAGTTCCTTAGTAGTTCATTTTATGTACTCTTTGAAATCTGCTGATGAAGAATAAGTAATATACGTTGAAGAAAGATGTAATAGTTAAAAGTCTTTAATTGTAGCAGATCATTCTTTTATTGTGCTTACAACTGATACTGGCAGAAAAGTAAGAATGGATTATGGCCCTGCAAAAGATCCTATGTTTTCAGATTCATATTGAAGTCTTATGCCTGAAGATATGTTTCGTTAGGCATAGTGCATTCCTTTATTAACAGTGAAAGAAGCAAAAGAGATATTTAAGAAGAATGCAAATAAATAAAAATACAATGTATTAAAGCATAACTGCTAGCATGTTGCTAGAGATACATTTAACGATCTAACTGGTGAAAATGATGTCAGAACTAGAAATAATTGAATTCAAATGTTCTTATAATCCATCTCTGAAGAGGAAAAAGAGTACTATTTATAAAATGATTAATCTTTAAAGCACCTGAAACATTTAAGAAAGATAATATAGTAGCAGAAACAAAAATTATCTCCAGAGGAATTTGAAAGAATGATGAGCTAGCAAAAATACATCTTTAAAGAATGGAAAAAGAAATCCCAACAACTATTTGCTGATTTGGGGTATTCATATCCTTTTGACAGGGAATAAATATCTTGATAGCTTTTATTTAATTCTTATTTAAATGTTTTAGTTTAAGCATTTTAGTTCATTATCTTTCCCCTCTAAAGTTAATTAATTCTCTTTAGTAAAAATTCCCCTTTATATGGCAGATAATGAATAGAACTATTCATATCCTAAGATTAATAAAATTTTCCTTCACTACGATATTATTAAGATAGCTTTTAACTTTAATACTTTATCTTCTAATGAGAATCATCCTTCCTTATAAAGTATAAGAATCAAATTAAGCTATTTAAACCTTTAGCAATGTAATTTACAATATAAGGTTATTCAATCAAATAAGAGAGATATAATATCAAAATTAGAATAGAATCTATTTATAAACAGAGCATTAGATTGGCTAAGTGAATAACTTAATAATAAGCAAATTAAGCTTATAGTGTAAGAGATACTTCAATTATGTATTAAAAAGGTATAAATTTCTATATTAGTTATAAAGATAAATCACAGCTAACTTAGAGTTAATACTTTACAGCAAGTAATTTCTTAATTATATGTGTTCCTGATATTTTTAAACTATCGTTTTATATAAGAATTGATTAAGATAATGAAGATTAAGTAGATATATAGGAATACAATAATGAGTAAGTTGGAAATAAAATGATAACAAATCAGATTTGTAAATTGTTTTCCTTACCCCATTTCTTAATAACTTTAATTATATATTCTACTTGGGGGTTATTTGTATTTCTTAGTAGGTCAACAACTTCTAACAAGTGTTCATTATCTTCTTTACCTGCTACAAGCATTTAGAAAACTCCTACAACGGCTCCTCTTTTGCCTTCTCAATATTCTGGATCAGGGTCAAGTCTTTCTAATACATCAAAAGCTTTTGCTGCGTAATAAAAATGGCCCATTCTATAACAGTCATTAGCAATGAGTTGTAAGAGAGAAAAAGATTCGTTGCTAGTTTCCATATTTATGTATAGATTCCAAGCTGCACCTGCTTTCCCATTCATAATATAAATTCTTGCAAGTCAAGATAGATAAACATAGTCAGTTTTATGCTTTTCGTTTTGTATTAATAATAGTCCTTCTTCTGCTTCTTTATACTCTCCAGCTGCAGCACTTGCTATGCCGTAGTTCCAGTTAAAATCATCATCGTTTTAAAAATACTACCTTATGCTTTTAAGATAAACCAAAACGTCTTCGAACTATTTTAGCAAAAAGAAGCAAGAAGCCATACATTATCTTCCAGGAATTGTATCACATTCTGCAGCCGAAGCTCCAACCAACTAAAATAGCTATTAAGCAATTTTCAGATGTTCCTTAGATTCCGTTTCTTATCCAAGCATAGCATGAACTACTCCTTTTATAATATATTAGTTAGGAGCCATTGGTTCTAAATCCTTGATTAAGTTATAAGCTTCTTATATTTCTGAATTTTTTAAATAGTGAATCACAAGATTCAGCTTGGCTTCAGGTATAACTTCTACCAATGGAGGTAGCACCTAAAGAGCATCTTCTCCTCCACGAAATACAACCAAATTATGTCTCAAAAGATCATTCTATTAGAATACATTTCCTGATGCTGATGCTTATTAAAGTGCCTTTAATTCTTATTCAGCAGCTCTTCCGTTATAAAGTTAGAAATGGTTACATGCTCTTAGATTTACTGCTGTTACGCTATGTGGCTCTTAAGATAGATAAACATTCAAAATTTCTAATGAGACATCATAATAATCCAGTTTATAGTAGCATAGTGCAATATAGACGTTAAGCGCATGATATTCTCTATTGTCTAGAAGCAATCTTTTATAAATGTCAGTAGCGTCTTCAAAATGCGAACGAAGGTAATGTATTGCAGCAATACAGAGTTAATCTTCTGTTTCAGATCCTAGCTTATGGTGATATACCATTAAAGCATTTTCGTCTCCTCTTTTATGAGCAATATGAAACATAAGTCTTATTTGTAGAGGACTTTCTTTCGTTTTTAAACACTCTTCATATGCTTTTTCATAATCGCAAAATGCATAATGACAACAAGCTTTGTATAAATGGAGATCTGTATTATAGTCAGGTCTATTAGTCAGATCATCATAGCAATCTAATGCTTTCTTATATTCTCCTAAATGAAAAGCACAATATGCAACTCAAAGAAGCGTTTTTTCATCTTTTCCTTTTTTCTAAAACTCTAGTAAAGTAATTGCTCCTGATCAATCTCTCTTTTAGACCATTTCATTTAGTGTTGGAACTTACTACTCCTTTTTCACAGCAGTAGGTCCTCCTGGAGCTGATTATTTTTATTTCATTCTAGTCAAAGCAGAACCTGGGCGAATCATTTTATTTAAAATGGATAAATAAACCTTAATTAAATAATCTAATAGCTATCATCTTTAATAATCAATCAGACAACCAATCACTAGTAATACAGCCTAAAGAAGCCACTTTAAGGTTATCATTAACTTATACTTTCTATCATTATATCAATTAAGGTTTTTTATATTAATGATAGCAAACAATCTCAAATGTAAGGCTTTCAGTGCAAAAAAGAAAACTTAACTTCTATAAATTTGGATAATTTAAGTCTAAGAAAAAGAGATGAAATGCATTTATAATAAAATAATTAAAATTCTAATCTTTAATATGCTCTTAATACTTCTTTAATATACTAGCTTTAAACTAAACCAAGACTATTATCCTATAATTAGCCTAAAGCTGATTCTAATAAGCAAATAAGTAAATAATAAATATTAAAGCCTCTTTAGCTTAATAAATACAATGCTTAATAAAACTCATCATATCAACTTATAGTTACATGAAGCCTCATTAGTATATTATATAATATCCTTATTAATTTCTATAATTAGTACCAAGATTAAAGAGATGTGATAAAACAAACCTAATTCAAGACTAAACTAAGAAATAGAGACAGTTAAAGTAAATAGGGCTAATAAATAGTGATAAGTGTTAAATTAAACAAAAGAGTGAATAGTAGAAAATAAGTTTAGTTACTATTAAAATAATAAGTTACAATGTATTTCTAGGATAGATAATAACATTGAAGGTAACATAATTCTCTTATTGGATGATGCTCTATGAATTATCCCGCTTTTCTAGAATCTGCGAGATATAAGAAATATACTCCCAAAGACTATAGCAATTCAGAATTTCACTACTAAAAATAAATTTAGACTGCACCTAGAGGATTATCAGTGAGACCTCTTTCGTCATCCTAATCAACGAGAATAGAAGGTTTAGAACAAATTAGTTAAAGAACTTAGAGCTGGAGATAATTGACTGAGTAGAAAGAGTTACAAGTTAGAACTATGGGCATTTAGCATAAAAAAGAAAACTTCTGAACGAATTACAAATTACCTGATACTAGGATGCAAAAGTTGAGTACTGCTAGTTTAAGTACAGCTAGTCATTAGACTTTAGTAGAATAATCTATTAGGTCGAACCCAAGCTTATCCAGCTTTTCATCTGTTCGTCCTGCACATGCTATAATTGGTCCTGAAAAACACCCAGTATTAGAAAAAAAATTTCAAGATTCCATTTTCAAAAAGACATGAAAACCTGGGTAACCATAATCTGTACTAACAGAAGCTCGTCTAGCAGAGGTGCTAAAAAATCCAGAAGTATAGTCATTGAATGTTGAATAGCATTGGTGGCTGCGTGATGAGTTTCTGTTTAAAATTGGAGATTATGCTCCAAACTTAAAAGAGATTTCATTAAGAGGAATAAACATTTCCCAGGAAGCTTTTACCAAATTAACTTAGCAGTGCAGATAACTTTATAAAATAGATATTTCATGAAATAACAGCTTGGGAGAATAAGCTGTTAAAGATATTGCTGATAACTGTAAGCATATTATGTCTCTAAAAATGAACAAATGCCCATAAGCTGTTACTGACTCTTCTCTGGAGTATTTGAGTACTTAAATTTCTAGCTTAGAAGAAATTGAAATTTCATTCTGTGATAAAATAACAGATCTTGGTATAAAATCTCTTGCTAATAGTAAAAACTTAATTAGAAGTTTGAATATCAGTGGGTTAAAGCAACTTACAGATAATGGACTTGGTCATTTAGTGGAGAAAAAAAGTAAAAGCTTGGAATACTTGAAAATGAATTTTCTTGATCAGTAAAGTATAACAGACAATCTATGCGACTCTCTATTTTCGTGCTCTTAGTTAAGATAACTGCACATGACTGGCTGTAAAAATATAGGTGACTAAGGAATGATGAAAATGTTTGACTAAGAAAAACATATTTAAATTTCCTCTTAAGGATTCTTGTAACTTAAAGGCCTAAAACTAGGAGGCTTGATTGGTTTAGGAGACTTTGGGTTAAAATATTTAGCAGAGTAAAAATCTCTAACTGAACTAGAAATTTGTAATATAGGAGAAGTTAGCTTCTATTGGTTGTCTTAATTAGTTAAGTAATGCACAAATTTGAAATATTTAGATATAAGGAAGATAAAAAACTTGTCAGAGGAAGAAATTTAAGAGCTTAGTAATATAAGGAGTGACTTATGTATTTATTCACCACATACTGAAACTAAACCAGTAGATAACGGATTGAGAGTTCCACTTCCTCCTATTCCTAAAGTTAAAAAGAAGGTTAAAAAGGGAATGGGAAAGAAAAAGAAAAAATGAGGAAAATACTTTAATTGCATTTTTAATTTTATTATAATTTTATTTTGTAACACTATCTAGCTTAGCTTCTTCATAACTTAATATCTTTACAAAACTTGTTACTATTATATAAAAATGGTCACAGTGAGTCTCGAACTCACGACCTCTGCGTTATTAGCACAGCGCTCTAACCAGCTGAGCTATGCGACCTTATTTATAATTGGTTTGCTTAAATTAATATATTCCAATTAAATTATGCATACTACAAAATGTACCCATTACTCATTATGTTTTAATCTAGTATTAAGTTAAAGCCTTGTAAGTGATTAACCATAATATCATATTACTTTCTATTTCTAAATAAATACTTTAATATTAAAGGTTTATATAGTTTAGCATATTCCCTTTATATCCTAATAAAGAAGCAGCTAGATATTAGATATAGATTAACAGTTAATCTAATCTATAAATTTTAATAAGGTGCTTATATCTTATATCTTAGATTTTAAATAATTATAGTTTCACTGCTATTACTAAGCAAGCTTTATTATATATCTTACTTTATAACTTGCTTATTTTGCTAATCAGCCTGTTACTTCTAATTAAAAGACTGCTATCAATATGAATATTATTAGAGTATTAAGTCTAAGTTTATAGTTAAGAGTATTTGGTCAATTATGATATATTACAATAAAATAGACATAAGGCCACTTAAAAGTATCGTAATTAGAAATGAAATGAGATAAAGCATTTAAGATATAATTTATAGTATAGCAATGCTATACTATCTAAATAGGTAAATTTAAACAGTAGAAATAAACTGATAAAGTAGCTTAAGATCTTAGTATGTTGGATACATAAAGTTAAAGGAAAACCTTTATAAATAATATTTATTGCTATAGTAGTAATCAATATACTAAGGGGAGTATTTATTATAGTAGTATCATTATTTTATTGTAGTGAGTCTTATTTATAATTAATAGATATAACGATAAAATTTAGAAAACAGGCTTAAGTCACTTTTTGAATATTTTCTAGAAATCTTAGTAAAAGGAAAAAATATTTTGTCTATGATTAAAAGTTTAGAGATAATGTAAGGAGTAATTGCATCTATGTATATATAGCAATCCTAATTTAAATTATTTTTAAGTTAAAAACTATAAAGATATCTAATAAACTGATAGAGTAGCTTTATTAACATAACTAGAGATATTTCTAAATAAACAATTTAAATTAGAAAGCTAAGAAGATTCAATAGTTACAAATAAGCTTTACATAAATTCGTTCAATAAAGATTAAAGCTAGTTATTATAAAAGAGATATCAAAATTTAGCTGATTTTATTTATTGGCTTACGTTTCATAAAAGAGGCTTTAATTTCATTATAATTTGCTTATATAGCATTTAATCGCTGAAGTTGAGTAATTCTTTTATGAGAAATGAAAATTAAGTTTATTATTATTTAAGTTAGCATCTTCTTTCAATATAGCCCTAATTAGTATTATATAATCATTAACTTCATTACTTGTTAAGATTAACTAAGCTGTTTAGTTTTGCTTACAATTGAAGACAGATGAAAAATTCGTCCTCGAAATTAAAGGATAACTCTTATGTTATCAAGGTAAAATCTTAAATACCATCATACTAATGTAAGATAATAAAGCTAGAAGTAAAGAATAGGATAATAGCTAATGAAGTAAATATAAAGATAGAGATGAATTTCTTAGCATTTTATATATAATACTAATAATTTATTCTTAAATGTATGCTTAAGACTTAATGCAAGAACTTAACATTCCCATGTCTCATTTTACTGAGCAGGATCTGTTAGCACTCGAGATGGGAAATTTAACGGTTTCAGAATCAGATTCAGAGTTTGATGTTTCTAAATCAGGCCAGCTGTCCTCTTTCAGAGTTTCTAAAGAATAAGATGTAAGATTAAAGGACATGGAATTGAGATTAAAAATAACCCTGTAGGAAAGAGAAGAACTGCTAGATAGGATTGAGATTTAAAAGCAGTAGTTTCGTAATGAGTTTAAGCAATATCAGGAAAAGAACAATGAAGAGATACAAGCAATCAGAACTCTTCAGAGGAAATATGAGCAGGAAGCTCCTCTTCTCAAATAGAAAATGGACTTTTTAAAGGAAAGTCTATCAGTAATGCTAATCCCATAGATGGATTATAACAGACTAAAACAATAGCCAGAAGAGTTAACATCAATATCAGAATGAGTATAAATAAAAGTATATGAATTAGTAATGAAGCATAAGAATAGTGAAGAAAGGTATAAGAATGAGTTTTTATAAGTACAGCAGATTTACTAAGAAGTTCAGGAGAAATACGAGAAAATTATGAGAGATTTCACATTTTAAAATAAGGCTTGGGAAGAAAGAAATAGTGATTTGTAAAAAAGGTTAGAATTAGCTGAAAAAAGGAATAAAAATCTAGAGGAAGAAGTTTATAGATTATAGTAAAATCTTTCTAATATGGAATAAAAGGCTAATAGATACGATTAGTTAACCATAAATTATAAGCGAGAGGAAGAAGAATTAGATATGCTAAGAAAGTAAACAGCTACTCAAGCACAAGTAATTGGAAGTACCACTGCTTAGCGAGATGAGCTCTAGAAAGAAATATAAAGATTAAGGTAAGAATTAGACTTGGTGATCTAAGATAAAAACTTCTTAACTAAGGAAAATGCTATGCTAATAGATAAGAAGTCTAGTTTAGAGGACTATAATGAAAGATTGAACAAAGAGCTAACAAATGTAAAATAATAATCTCAAACATACTTAGACCGTTTGCTTGATACAAAGACTGAAAAAACAAATAATCTGGAGGAGAAATTTTAGAATGAGTTATAATAAATGAGAGAGAACCATTCAAGAGAGTTGAAATATGCCAAAGATACACTATAAGAAATACATGAGCAAAAGGAGCGTTATTTAAAAGACACTAGAGATGAAGCTGAATAAAGATCTTAAAAGTTTGAAACTTAATTGAAGGATAAAGAATCAGCTTACGAGGAACTATAGATGGAATTCCTTTAATTCAAAAGAACATCCGAGGATTACAGTTCAGATATAAAATCATAGTTGAAAATTAAATAAGAGAAGTTTGATTTACTATAAGCAAACTATGAGTAAGCATTAAGGAATATAAAAGAATTGAAAGTTTCAAATGAATCTTATCAAGAGTAGGTGGAAGTCTTAAAGTAAGAATGCGTCAAATTAACTACATAAAACAAGGAAGAGTTAGCTGAATACCGTGCAAAGTTAATGCTTACAACTGAATAACTTAAGTAATATGAGGATATTGAAAAATAATTAGATCTTGCAATTTAAGAGCTTGACAGTGATATGCTAGAAAAATAAATGCCAACTACTGCAAAGAGAAGAATCTAATAAAGTTTGCAATTAGCTGCCTAGCTAAGAGCTAAAACCATGGAGGTAGAAGAATTGAAGAAGTAGATAACAGAATTAGAAAAATATATACATTCTTAAAATTCTGAACTAGAAACAAACAAGTCAATGCTTTAAAATACATCTTAGCCTTATTAATATCTAATCTAGTAAATCCAATAAAAGGACGGAATTATAGCACAATAAAAGTAAGATTTGATGAAGTATCAATAATAAATTACATCTTATCAATAAGAGTTAGATGCAATAAGAAAAAGATACGCTAATCTTGAAATTGAGTTATCCAAACTTAAATCATAAAGACCTAAGTTAGAAATGATTTATGATGCTTTGACAATGGTAGCACAAGATGCTCCAGGAAAGACGTTGTCAGGACTTCAAAGTACTCAGAAACAGTTTTCATAAAAGAATTTCTCTCTTCAGCAAACACCAGTAAAGGTGCCATAGTGGTATTAGCAGTTGAAGTATAGTTAGCAGAACAGTCCTAACAAGTTTTAGTGAAAACCATGAAGAATACAAACAAAAATTTAATATATTTATAGATTTAAAGCTTATATAAAGATCTTCATTATAAGTATAACTTACTTATCACAGATAGTATTAAGTATCTTACTATACTTCATAAATATAACTACATAATTTTGACTAAAGTAAAACACTAAAGCATAATAAGATATTTATTCCATCTATTTTAAGGACTGTATTTTGTTTAGTATTCATAAGTTTAATTCAGTTACTTTATATATTCTAAAAGGCTTGGCGGTTTATAAGAATTAACTATTGTGCTGAATAGATAAATTATGAAAATGGTCAAAAGACCATCATATAAATAAAAAAGCAATAAGATGTTTATAAGTCTGAGATATAATTGGACGGTATTTTACAGGAATCAATAAGAATATACTTGAACTGCTTGGTTTGCTGAGTTAATTATAACTTACCTCTAGCAAACAGCAGGGTCTAATACTTATAAATAGTAATAGTTAAGATAATTTAATGTAGTGAATCAACTAAAATAGAAAAATATGGGAGCATGCTTAAATAAATTAAATTCTAAGGAGTTATATTAATAAATAGTGCTATTACTATGATACAGTCTAAATAGGTGATAAATTCGTGAATAATTAATAAATATTAAGCTATCTCAAATATAAAAGCAAGCTCTTCGTATATTCATACCAATATAAGAAATAGTTATTCAAATATATTAGACTAGTATTTCACTTCTAAAATAGCTTACTATCAATAGTGCTTATAAAGAGCTTTCTCTTTATTAAGATAAAAATATTTTTATCTATAAAAATATAAGAAACTGAGCAATGCTGATTTAGCTTAATTTTAATAATATAATGGCCCAAATAAAATATCTTTCACAAAAAACTCGATTAAGGGTGGCAAAAGGCTTAAGCATGCTTAAAGGTTAAATTTTAGAATATGTTATATAGAAAAAGAAATTGATATACAGAGCTTAAATATGCCTAACCTTACATTTAAGAGTCTACTAGCATTCTATTTAATTAAGATAAGGGAAACAATAAAATCTATTTAAGATGTTTATTAATAATGGTAAGAAGCTTAAAGATCTTCTTTCTTGTAAAAAATAGCATTTTCACTATAATTTGAAGTTTCAATTATTTTCTACTATTCTAGGCTTGTTTCTTTGCTACAATTAAGCTAATATGCAAGCAGTCCTCCATAAATAGAAAAATATAGTAACTTTTGTAAAGCAATTAGAAAGAAAGCAATTATATTCCACGCATTTCATACATCATCTAGATCTGATTCAGCATACATAAATACATACTAAAAATATCCTGATACACTTGAGAATCCTATTATAAAAAAGCAGTATAAAAAGTACCAAATTTTGCTGCATCAAAAGAAGTTTAATTACAGTGTGAATTTTATTATAAAGAACCAGTTGCAGAGAAAAAATCCTTACAATCCCAGCATGATTCATTATTCAAGATAAGCAACTATAGTTGCTGATGATAAAATAATAACTAGTTATAGAAATCAGGAGCCTTAAAAAATTATGAAGAATATCTTAGCTTGAACCTAGTATTTCATCCATAGTCAATTATTGTATTTAACTCCTTCTCTCTGATAGCTTTCCTATGAATTTTGCATTTTTATTTGATAACTTTGATTTAATTATCAAATATATTAAGTTAATGGTTTAAATTGCCCATGTATAGAATTCAAGTTTACAAAGGCCTTTAACAAAATTGAATGTAATAGATAATTATAATATTCAGCTTCTAATTTAATCAAGACATTGAGGTGAAGAATGTTAACTGGTTGTAAAAGTTTCTATTTCTGAATTAGAGCTAATATATGTGGCTTTTATTTACTATCCCGCTTCTAATTCACTATATAATACTTTTAAGAAGTCTTACTATAAAATTATCTTAGTATATCTATGTACAATTTATACGATAACTAAATTCAATTATGCTAAAGTATAAACATTTTAGCAATAATTTTCATACCATAAATAAATTGTTTGCTTTTCCCCTCTTTAAAAAGACTACTCATTTTTTATAATTATTAACTGCCAGCTAAAGTTAGCGATTAGAACATTATCTATATTCTATATTCTTATAGCTTTAACATATAAAAAGTAAAATTAAAGTGCAAATTTAATTTAAATTGGAAATTCTACCTTTTAAATAAATTATTTAACCATTTGCTTAGAAATCTTATAAAAAATTTTTAAAATAGCTCTTCAATTTTAAAACGAGTAATGAATTAGTTATTTTAGCAGATTATATGTTTTGCTTATCATTCTAGCTTTTTGTCTTTATTATTCTGATTTCTATTTATAGTTGCAACCTATCTAACTTAGTTAATTTTAGGATTATTGATGTTATTATTTATACCTACATTATTGAAACTTAATTTTCGTGAAACCTAAGGTTCCTCTATTTCGTTCAATAAATAAAGTAATTGATCTTCGTAAAATTAATCGTTGAATTCTTAAGCTTTACTTTCATCTGGCTTTTACTCTTATTTTTTAATGGATTAGACAGTTTCTTATTTTTTATGAATTTATTCGTTTTTGTTTGTTTATGCCTTGTTAAATGATTACAAATTATGAGCTTTAGAATGAGTCTAAATCTAAAATTCCTATTATTCTTTTTCTTTATTTGACTCTTTAACATTGTTATTTATCTTATTTGTCAATTTTTATTATAATGGGATTTAAGACTCTTTTTTTTCTTCCTATAGGGAAGACTAACTAACTTCTTCACTCTATAGAAAATCAATATCCTCATATTTAGATTCAGGTATAATTTAAATCTCATTTTTAAAGCTAACTTTCCTTACGTGAATTTTATTATCCTAATTATTACTTTCATCTCCTGACTAATCGCTTTCAGTTTTGAGCGCACTCTGATTAATCGTGTCCAAAATATCTTAACTATGATCTGATTTTAAATTTTGTTCTTCTAAACTTTCATTTTAATTAAATTTAGGTGGTTGTGCTTGCTTTTACATTCAAAAATTTTCATGGCAGTTAGAATTTCTTGGATGTTATTGTGCTAATTGGGATAAGATAAATGGTGATAAAGTTGAAGCTTGTAAATTACTTGATTCTATATTCAAGTTCCTCAAACTTTCCTGTAGAAAGTCCATTTCTTTTCTAAGACTTTTAATTTCTTCAGCTGCTTATTTACTAGGAGAGTTATTTTACTTATTTTGCTTAGACTATAAATCAAGCTTATTTGACGAACCAATCATTTATTAAGGTGTTTATGAATACATTCTAGAGGAATCTTCATAAAGTAACTAAGAAATTTAAAGTGAAGATTGTGGAATATTATTACTTATATTTTATTCCTTCGGAAAATCAGTTTAAATAGCAATTTCATTGACAGTCTGAGTAGATTTCTATTAATAAAAATCCAAATTTTTATGTAGATGTTACTTGTATTTCTCGTAAACTTGCTTAAAGGACTCAGCTTCATTTTAAATTAAGTTAAGATCAGTATTGCAAGTTTTACTTTTAAGACTATTCTACTTATCTTGCTGAATTTTAAAGCTTTGTAACTATTGAATTTACACTGACTTTTTATAATCTCTAAACATCTCAAGTGTACTCTATAGCTTCTTACTAAGTTCTATATTATCATACTTCAGATTTTAATTCTGGAGCTTTATTTCATTCAGATCTTACGCACTTTACCTCTCTATCTAATTAACCTTTTCTTATAAACATTGTTTCTGCTCTTTTTCCTCTCTTAGTCTTTTAAGCAAATCACTTACTTTTACTTTATCCTCCTAGCACAGTTCTTTCAGCCTTGCATTTCCTTAGCCTTACTTTAATGGTGAAAAATCAGAATTAAAGCTTAGATTAAGAATAGACTCTTTTTAGGTAGATACAAAACTTGTATTACCACTTTACTAAGGGCTTTGCTTTACACTCTTTTGCTTAGTTTATTTCTTTCTAATAGTAGCTGTCTATTATTGCTAACTCATCACTTGATTTTAGATACCTGATGGGGGCTTAGATTTCTTTTAAAAGCTTTAGTTAGTTTCCTAGTTAGCTGATTATATTTACTATTACTTAGATTATCTGCTCTTCATTAAATCTATCCAATATTATCAAATCAAATTTATTAAAGAAACTTATAAAGCTACCAGATGCTATTAATACAATATACCTAAGTTAGAATAAAAAAGGGAAGTTTGATAGAGTAATAGTGGCTGAGAAGTTTAGATTTACTTATTAAAGAATGGTATTTAGAGAACTTATAAGTACTAAGATATACAATTAAATTACTCCTAAAAGTAATATGCATCATATATAGAAGGCTTTTATTTAAGCTATAATATAATCAGACTGCTCATCTTTAATAAGAGATAACTTTATAAAAAGCAAGATTTAGTAACTTATAGAAATAGATATGATGGAACTTATCCCATCTATTCATATAAAGCTTTTAGCGTTAAGAAAATCTATTGAACTATTAAATAGAAATATATTTGAACTGATATATGAAGGGTATTAGCTATATATAATATAGTAGCTTAATAAAATACTAGTATATTGAAATACTATAATAGTCTATTATGATCTTCAATATTAGAGTTTGCTTAACCAATCTCAATATAATTATCTACTATCTATAGATAATATGATATGCAACATTAGAGAAAAATGGACTTAGAACATTAGAAGAATAATTAAAAGAGTAACTTAGTGTTTCTTATTTTTGTGCTAAAGAAAAAATAATAGCCAGCTAGTTAATAAGTAAGTTACCTTTGTCAACTTATTTAATAATACAATTAGTGATTATAAATGGATGGCTGATAGAGGATTAAGTACTTAGTATTCAATAAATTATCTTTACTTATACTTTAAATTAAACTTCTAAGTAGTGATATTAATATCTCCTTAATTATGAAGTAATTGATATGCTATTCTAATGCCTTTTAGCCATTTTTATTGATCTTTCCTAAATAGAATTTCAGTCTTTTTCAATCTTATTTTTTTAATTAATCAATGTAACTGAGACTTCATAATGCAAGAACGATATTACTTTAATATTTGCTCAGCTGTATTGTGAAGTGTATGAAAATTGGGCTATTAAAAACATTGAGTATAAGCACTTATAGTGAAAGATAAGAAAATAGAGTTTTTGGATTAAATTCTTAAAGAAAATATTTGTAAATCACTCTTTGGTTTGAGTGTTTAAGGCCTAGAAACTATCTTTGCTTTTCTTATCTTTCTTCTCTGGTAAGGATGCTTAATCAAAAAAGCTGAGATTTGATATATTAACCGAAAGCTCCAAGCCTTCTTCATCATTTAATGAAGTTTTCATAATAAACTAAGTGATATCCTTAAAAGTAACAATACCTAATATTTCACCTTAGAACTCCTATTTTATTTGCATGCAGTACATCAAATTCTAACTCTAAAAATATAAAATCTTACAGATTCAGTAATCAAGGCCATTTTACAGTTAGATTTATTAAGCTAAGGCACAATGTCAAGAAGCGTTTTAGAAGGTTTAGTTATTAAAGGAATTTTTAGCTTAACTTAGCTATACTCATTTAATTTCTTGTTCTAGGTTTTATCTAAGAGAAGCAGATCTTTTATCTACAGAATTCCAATTACATTATTTTCATTACCTTTGTAAACTAAGACTCTTCAGTATCCCGAGTTTATTATTTGCTGAACAAAATCCCAGTTAACAATAGAATTTACATCTACCTTGTAAACTTTTCTAAAAGGAATCATTATAGTTTATATGGTTTACTCTCTAATTTTAAGCGATTATAATATTATATCTGTCTAAGCTTAAAGTAATGGTTCGCATTCGCTTTTCTTGGGATCTAAGTGAGCCGATGGTGGTTCAGTTCTAGTAGATTCAACTTAAGAGGTTTCATTAGTGTTTTAGTTTCTTATATTCTCTAAGTTATAGGGAATCAATTTTTTGATCCAGGATTTTAATTTATTTCCGCTAGATTTACTCATCGATTACCTCGCATACTAAGTCTAGAAAAACATTGCCTTACGAGTATGAATGTCTATCAGAGCTTTGAACTCATGAATGGTGAATCTTTTCTTAGAATCGTCACGTTTAAAGCAGTATTCTAGAAATATTGCAAAAGGCTTAGCTAAAGGCCAGAATACAAATAGTAGAAATTTAACCAGAGGAACTAGTTTAGAAGCAATTTTTATTTGATTAGGTCCTGTACAAATAGCTCCAGGAACTATTTCCCCGAAAAATAAAACCAAAATAATAGACAACAAAATAGCAAATAAAGGAGGGACAAGTTTATGTAGGAAAGTTGGAAAGAGCACAACGCAAGCTACATAAACATAAAGAAGGGTCACCAAAAGTAAGTAATGCTTCTATAAAATTGGAAACACCTTCTTCGCCTAAGATTTTAAAGCTTCATCTTCTAATCTCATTGTAAGTTCTATTTCCAAAGGATCGATAGATAAAAATGCAATTAGCAATCCTTAACTCGTTGCAGTTATAATCGTAAGGATAATAACCATTGATATTCGGAATATGATATCATTAGTTGTTAGATCCTCTTCAGACATCTTCAACAACTTTATTAAATAAAGTAAAAACAAAAATGATAAAAGCTAAATAAACTTAATAGCTTAATAGTTGAATAAAACTTTTTAGCAGCTATAAAATTATAATAAACAACTTACAAAAATAACTCAAGCACTGCTACATTTAGTATATTTAAATTCTTAGTTGCTAAAATGCATTAAAAGATAACTTAAATAAGTTTACTAAACGTACTATCATCTATAAATATCTTATAAGCTATTTTAATATGTATCATTTTCAGCAATTAAGCTTGATATGATCTAATTTAAAATAATATATTTGGCATTAGTATAAATGGTATAAGAGTCAATAGCTTAATCTAGCTTCTTAAAGTTGAGGATAAATGCTAAATATTAGATAGAAGTTTGCTTAAGCTAATAATTGAATAGATACGATATTGTATATTAAATCTACTTTACACAGGGAAGAAATTTCGACTTCTAAAGTCTCTAGTTATTGCTTTAAGATTGCTAACTGGATTTAATAAGTGTAGAGCAAATATTAGTTTTATAGTGTAATAATATGAAGCATTAATAGATGATATATAAGCCGGTTAAAATGATAATTATTAAAGAAAACGATTAAGTAATTCATATTCTGGCAAAGCTTTGTTAGCAAATGCTTGATTTATATTAATTATTTTTAACCTTAGCATAAAACAATGAAATATATAAATATATTTTAAGCTATATAAGCTTAACATTAGATAATTCATATATGACAATATTGGGATACAAGAGATAATTAATGTAATTAATACTAAATTATCATCATTTATTAAGTTATAACTAGTGCTTATTCGCAAAGGAAAGCTTCAACTTAAGCTAGAAATCTACAATATCATGATTTTATCGATCTCTAAAAACAGAAAACACCAATAAAAAAAGATTAATCTACTACATCTTAATTTCATTATAGAACAAGATATATTTTATATCTTAGAGCTATAGGAGAGAAACATTTATTAAGTGTACTTAAATTTATAATTATATAAATATTTATTATTTAACCCTTTTATTCAAATAAATAGAGGAATTTAATATCACGCCATTTAAATAATTCTTTTATAAGGCAAACAATCAAAGTGCTTTGTCTTAGAAAAGGCATCATCTATTAATCTATAAATCTTATTTATGTAAATTAGAAACTAAATACATCAAGTTCTATATTAATTTGCTTAGAATAGTAAAAAGATATAAGACTGTGAAATGTATAAAAGCTATCAAAATAGCTATCAAGAACTGAAGAAAGAATAATAAAGGTAATATTTATAAAAGTTATAGTTTTTTAAATATCTATTTAAATTAAGAAATTAAGTAAGCTATCAATTTATTATGAATATAATTCATTATGAATGCTAGAAGATAGCTAAGAGTTACCTCTGATGCTTTCTCAATTACCTCTTATTTGATTTAATTAGGATATTCTGCTGATCAGTTTTTGCTTAAAAGGATTTTATGAGTAAATACTATATAATCATAGATTTTAATTTGTTTAAGGCATAAGTAGACATTTAAAATACTGTTCTTTTAATTACTTAGCTATAATTTATATAATTATGTAATATATCTAACTATTCTACTCTGATAAAGAGAAACACTAGCTAGTTTTAAAACAATATTGCATTTCTAAAATGATTCCTATAATATATTTCAGCATCTGCTCAAAATCAATAAAAATGAATTCTATCAACTACTAGATAAAAGTTAATAAAATAAGTAGATAAGAAAAAGTTAAACGAGGAAATTTGAAAAACCTAAATTTAAGTTAACGAAACTATATTAGATACCTTAATTAAATTATCTTGGTAATATCTACTTTATAAGCAGATTTAGAGTTTCAATATTTTTATTTCTATTGAAATAAAAGAGCCGAAAATATGTTTTGATAATATAATTATGGAAAGAAGGAGCTAAGATTCACATAACTCATAAAATAAATTTCTAATAGTATTTTACATATTTCACAACCACATACTTGATAAATCCTATTTCTACTAATTGCGCTCGTTGTAAAGGGCATTGTAGTTATTTTCCTTGTTATCATCCTCCATTAATCCAATATTCTGAGTTGATGCTTAATTATCTATTTTATTTGGCTGAAATTGCTAATTTTTCTGCATGACATTTGGATCAGATGAATTAGAAAACGGATTTCGCTCCTTTTAATATGAGATATTGCTTCCTTTGCTCGAAAAAACAAAATTTATTCCTCCCATTTTGTTTTCAATTTTTAATCTTTCTCTGTTGTTAACTTTTTATTTCTGAATTATAGAACCTTCAGGATAAGAAAAGTAGCAATACTCGCTTTTATCTTAGTTTTTATTAAGAATAGTTTGCACATCCTCTTCAGAAATATATAGCATATCTTATTTTTTCATTTCTTATATCAATTATTCTTTGAAAATATCTACTTTCTGAATCATTTCATCCAAGAATTTTTCCTCTTATGCTAATTTTTCATATTCTTACTCAGCATTTTAGCATTTTTAATTTTGGTTATAATAGGAATCTCCTTTCCATATTATCTAGTTTTTTCCACACTTTTTTATTTACCCACTGCTTTCTAACACATTAATGATATCGTAAATCCTTCGTTTCTAGACATATAATTGCTCAGCAGCTTCATTCATAGAAATTTATTGATCAGGTTTACTCTTAAGTAGACGTATAAGTAAAATTGTAAGATTTCCTAGACTGTTATCTGATTTCTGTGTGTACTACTATTCTGAATTTTGCTAAGCTTACTCCCGGGATTTAGCGAAATTTTCCTATTTAATATCCATATAAATTATTATTAAAGCTATTCAAATTTAATTTGAATTGAGGGTTTAGATGTTGAAGAACAAAAATATCTTATTTCAACTTTAACAAATTATCTACTTAGAGTTCATATCAATTACCACTACTTCTTTACCTTACCTTGTCCTATCTTTTCCTTTGTTTTATCTTTAACGTTTATTATCCTTAAGTCTAAAATATATCTCAATTAAATCTAAACACTATCATTTCTTACTCCCTAATAACAGAGGATCAGGTATAAAGGAATCCAGGTATAAAATAAGCTCTTATTGTAGTAAATAATTGGTTACTTGATTTGGCTATTAGTTTATAAATGAGAGAAGTATAAATTTTGATAATAATCTAATAAATAATATGATAGCTTGCTTCTATAATTATCTTTATAGTAGCCTATGTATAAACTATTATGCTTTTTTCTTTAAGCCTCCATACTACTTTTTAGCTATTCTGCTATGATCTTAAAACTATATTTACAAATATTATAAAAAATAAGTTTTAAGTAAAGATTAGCTAAATAATAAAGGGAGGGAAGGTGAACAGTCTGAATATAGAGTGTAAAGTAAAGAAGAGAAGAAATGAAAAAGAGTATAAATAAGCAAAATAGAGGATTGTACATAATGTAAATACTTATCCATAATCAAAATATTATTGCTATTTCAAATACTAATTATTACTATCTCCATATTATTTATTGTAATGATATCAAATAACAAAGAAACCATAACCATTACTATAGATTAATCCACACCTCCATAAGGAAATGATCTGTCTGATTCTACTATGGTAGTATATGGATAGCATTTTTCTGAGAAGAGTGAGTAAGAAAGAAATTAAATTGTAAATAAGATATTTGAATACTTGAAAACTCTAGTTCCTTACCTTTATTAAATTAGGGAAGGCTACGATCCTCTGGCTTCTGCTTAGATTTATAAATCTGAAAGACATAGAAAATCAAGAAAAGTAAAGATAAATAATAACTCTAACTTAGCTTAAGAATATGAATTATGCGAGTGTTGCAACTATCCTGTTGAAGGATAAAAAATGAAGCTTTGCTGTTAATTAGAAGACTTAGCAGACCAGGGGCTTATTTTTCCTCTTTATTTAATGTTCCTAAAATTTTGCATAATGGTTCTTATTTTAGCCTATTTTCCTTGCGGAATGATTATTAATCTATACTGTTGAAGCCAAAATAAATTCATGGGAGAGGATAACTTGGAAAATAGGTTCAGCCTTAGAAGTTCTTTAGCCAATTTAGGAAATGAGAATATACCTTGGTGATTTGGCTTGTGTAATTTCATTATAATAGTAGAGCTAAGCATTGGATGGTTTATATGAAATAAATACTAATCTAAAAAAATAGAAATAATGGATGCTAATATCTAAGATCCAACTGATTATACGGTATGACTAAGAAATTTCAGTGAAGATATAGACTAAGAAGAATTAATTAACTTTCTATAAGAAATTGCCTTTAACAATCAAAAGGTTGTTGTTACTAAAATAAATTTCCCCCATTACATAAATGACAAAATAGAACTAATTAAAAAGTATTAGAAATAGGCCTTGAAATTGCATAATATAAACGATAATTTAAAAGAAAATGAAAATTAACAGGATTCAAAAACAGAGACTAAAATTGGTTCAAAGTAAAAGAAAAATGAAGCTGATGAGATAATTCTAAAACTAAGCTAACTTTAATAAAAAATTGAAATTCTAGATTAACATAAAAGTCAATAAGGAGCAAAAAATTTTATTGGATAAGCTTTTGTATCGTTTCTACATTAAAAATAGGCGGCAGAAGTAAACAAATTTTTCTTCCGCAATTGATTATAAGAAATACTTTTAAAAGTTTTCAATTACTCGGCAAATAAAATTCCTAAATACAAGAACAAATACACTCTATTCTCAGAAAGAGCGCCAGATCCTTCAGATATATACTGAAAGAATTTAGGAATAAGCAAAAGGAAGAAGATAGTAAGAATCTTAATTACTTACTTTTTTATAAGCCTTATTTTATTCCTTCTTCTGCTTTCCCTGGTTTAGTTTAGAATGTACTACGATTCCCATTTAAAAAACTAGTCCATTTTTTATTCGGTTCTGCCAGGAATTTTTATCGTAATTTCTAACTAATTAATCAAAGTAATCTCTAAGAGCTTGAGCAAGTTTGAACATCACGAAACTTACACAAAGTTCACGATTGCTTATACAATAAAGATGACAATATCTTAAATATGCGCTACAGCTGTTATTATACTTGCCATATATTGAGATACAGATTAATGGTTTTAAGAAAATACCCTCATTACTAACATTTTTTTCATTTTAGTTACGAATGCTATTTTAAATCCTTTAGCTTATATTTTTGACCCTTCTATACTTATTAAGAAACTGCAAAAAATGTATGTGATGAAAAACATAATAAACTAATTTTATACCCAAGAAGAGCTTAATGAAATATGATAGGATATACCTTTTGATATAGCTGAAAGATATAGTGATATCATTAAAACTATGTCATGCACTTTATGATATGCTCCTATTTATCCTCTTGGATTGCTTATTTCATTTATAGGACTAATTTTCTTTTATTGAGTTGATAAATATATGCTTTTGAGAACGTACTCAGTACCTTAAAAATTGGGCATGCAAGTCAATAAAGCTTTAGGGTAATGGTTTCCCTGACTTTTATTAATCCAATCTGCAATGGGATTTATGTTCTATACAAGACTAAAAAGTGAGAATTGAGGATAAATTTTGATGCTGATTACCTTTATTTTCGTAGTAGTAATAATAGTTTTACCTCATAATTCTAGAGTTTTCAACTCTTGTAAAAAGAACAATCAAGTGAAAGAGGAAAAGCAAGTAGAAGATCTAGAGTATTTTAGTTAATCTTTGCTGTTTGTTAATGTAATTTCACTTATTTTTAGGACTATGACCGTAGTAATCCTGTTACAAGCTAAAAAGCATGAGTCAGATTTAAAAAAAACGTGAACAAGCATATCGAAGTAAATCATTTCTTTACGTATAAAAACGATAAATAAACCAAAGTTGTCTAAAAGGATTTAAGTGAAGAAGCTAACTAAGTAGTGAAAGAGTTGTAAATTGAAGATTTTTAAATAAATTTAACGAAAAACTCTGAAAATACGGAAAAGCGAATGCAAAGAAATATGTTAAATGGCTAACAAAATTAATCTTAACTAAATAATAGAAGATCAACAACTGATACAGTACAGCAGCTAATAAGCAAATAAATTCTACAAAATCATTTTAAAATAAACTTAGATTAAGTTATGAATGAAAAGATAAGCAAAAAGAAAACATAGAGTAGCTCTATTATCATACATCAGTAGCTAATAAAAGGCTTAGTATAGAAAAAAAGAAGAGAAGGTATTTTGCTCAATTAAATTGACTAATTGATAAACTAAAATGAAGCAATATCAAATGAAAGTACATCGAGAATTAGCTAGAGAATATTAGAAGCAAATATACCTCCTTAGTCTTCCTAATCTTAAATGAAAGCTCTACTTTTATTTATATCTTTATTATCATCTTGTCTTCTTTCTAATTATTTAAGAATTTAATCAAATTAAAAGCAAGAAAAAGTAACTTTTAAATAGTTTTATTATCTAAATAGTTTATATTAGTATTGCTTTCTTAGATTTCTCATAAAGTTGGCTATTTAATTATGCTTCATTTATATAAGAGCATACTAAATGAAACTGAAATTATCTAGATGCTTATTTATATAAGCTTGGTATATGAGTTGATATATCAAGACAAAAGACAACTAAAATTAAAACTAAATGAGGTAAAGAAGAGAAAAGCTATATATTAAATCAATCAATATTGGTAAATTCCAAAAGCGATTACAGAGCAGAAAATATTGTCATTCTAATATGTTTCAAAAGCGCATGCATCTGTTTCTTAATCCCAAAAGCATCTTCCTCCGAACCTCACGCCTTGTCCTTTTTACTCTCCAATAGTAACCTAAACCACAAATTTGTATCTCTTAGAAAACTCTAAATCTTTCATACGTTTCTTCACCAAATCCGAAATTTCTCTAATAGTTGTCTAACAACCTTCTGCTGAATATGTCAAACTCTTCAGACGAGCTTCTAGTACTTCTCTGATAACTGCTTTTACAGCTAAACTCCTAAATTTTTCTTTATATGAAGGTCTTATCTAATAAAGTTCTGAGTTAGGATCTGAAGCTCTCATTTTTATTTTAATTATCGATAAAAATGAGTAAAGTAGTTAATTCAGCAAAAGATTACTTGAATTGGGCAACTGAGTAAGCTATTAAAGCAGGTAAATCAATCACTGAATACATCTTTGCTGAACTTGAAACTACTTCGACTTTAATTGAGTAGGCTAGGTTCTATCTTGCTAATCTTGAAATATGGGAAAAGTTTTAGAATATAGAGCCAAGCAATTTTCTAGTAAAAGTAAAAGAGTTATATTTATCCAGAGGAGGAATGTGAAGTCCAACTATAGAGCTGTGCACTGAAAATTTTTATAAAGTAGCTCAATCTTGTAAAAATGGATTATAAGCTGTAGCTGAATGCTTGCTAAAAGGAAGAAATAAAATTCATGAGCACATATATGAAGCTTGGCTTTTAATATGCTAATAATAATCGCTTGCAAGTACTTTCGAAAACTTCACTAATAGTCTTAAAGATAAACTTTCAGTACTGCAGCAATAAGTTAAGTCAGTCAGATTAGAAGATTACCTTCCACAAATCTAAATCTTCTACTCAGTGGCTACTATGCATAAGCTAAAATCTTTGATAGACTTTAGCTGGTAATAGTTCGTTAAGCTAAAGGATAAAACAGTTGATTCTATTTCCGATGTGAAGTTTTTAATGTTTATTGTAGTGGATTTTGTTAGTCTATAAGGTTTAAAACTATTAGATATAAAGAGCTTGGAAAATATAAAGAACTATACAATCTAAGCTTTCTAATCCCTATAGGAGTACCTTAAGAGCAAATATACTGATCTTAATTAATAGATTCAAGAGCTTATGGAACGTGTTAATCAGTCTTAATTGCCTGAAACTGTTAAAGAGAAGGTGATTATATTTCTTTCCTGGTGCGAAAATGAAGATGCTAAACAAAAGCTAGAAGAATGATGGGAAACACTGGATTTAGATGAAGATGGTATAGTCAAAATCAGAGATTTAGTGGAGTCAATAGTGCATCTTGTTTAAATAATCTTCAACAAACTACCCAGTAAATCTGAAATGATCGAAATAATTTATAAGTCTAAATAAATTATTACTGGTGGATAAAAAGCTGAGAATAAAGGACAAGAGGAATAAAAATCTGAGATTCAAAATTAAGCACAAAATCAGCAAAATTAAAGCGAAATTCAAGGTTCCTTATAAAAAAATTTCGAAAATGAACAAGAAAATTAATAAGAAAGCCAGGAAAGTAGAAAGGAGGAAGTTCAAAAGGAAAATTAAGAATGAGTTAAACAGTTTTAATACTTAGATTGATTTTATCATTTCAGTAAAAAGAAATTCTAATTTTTTACCTCTTTATAATTTAATCCATTCTGTATAAGTTAAAAGTCAATTATTTATCTCAAACTATTGATATCATAATAAAAAAATTTATAAATAAAAGCCCTTAAATGCACTAAGCTATAACGTTATAAATTAGGAATAAATAAAATGGTGATGATATTAATTATAAGATAAGTTAATTTCCCATTGCTAGATTTAGTAAAATTTAAAGCTTTCCTTTATTTTATTTAGAATTGTAAATCCTTCAAATAGTTATAAAATAAATAGAAAAATAAAGTTTAGCATTTCAATTAGATGGCTTAGTAATTATTTAATGATGATATATCTAATTTATATACCTTTACGAAAGATATTCTTTTTACTAAGTTATATATATGAGTATTTATTGGAAGCGTGTAGATATGCTATCTTATTATATCCTTATAATTAAAGTAAAGTTAATTATTTTAGCAATAAATGTAATGTATCTTAATGCTAAAGACTAAGCATGAACATGCTAAATTTTAATTATTTAATTAAATTAGAAAGTTACTAGCAGACAAATGATCTGTATTTATTAGAAATTATGATATTGGCATATCTATGTTAAAAGAAGGAGCTCTAATATCAAAACTAGAAGAAGTTTTATATAAAGCATATAGAATTTTTAAAATGCTAAGCGAATCATTCAAAAACTCCCCTTTTATTTTTCTAGAAATGATATTATCCACTCCTTAATTTGGACAATATATCTTCAAAATTGTTTATCATAATGGCAACTAAGTTTTTATAACTATTTTACATAAATCATAGTACTTGAAGTACTATAGAATGATGAAAAGAAAAAGTTGAAAATAATAAATTTATGATGCATGAACTAAGATATACTTATGTAGCTTATAATAGAAATCCTAATCTAACATAAAGTATTTATAGTGTTTATTATAAAAGTAAGAAATATATTAATGTTTAAGCCTAATCAAAGCAGAATTACCATTATGTTAGTTGACTTCTTGAATAAGCAGAACAAGACTGTGGTAAATGATTAAAAAAGCTACTAAGAAGTTATTTAAATTATTCAGTAAAAGCATTCAACTCAGCTGCTATCTCAAATATAACTCTTTGCTTAGTTAGAATCTTAGGTTTTAATAAAATCCAATCAAGATATGCTTAATGCAATTTCTATATAAAAGGAGAAGTAAGCAAGGCAGTTAGAAATAAATTACAACTATACCCTCTTATAGAAGGATTAAAATGTAACTATAGAGAATAATTATGTTGAATGTAAAGAATGTAAATTCAGATTAACCACTTATGAATTTCAATTTCATGCTTGTAGCAATAACTCTAATGAAAATTAATCAAATTAGTAGTATCCTTCTTAATTGCATGTACGAAAAAAGGGACAAATCTAATTCTTTCATATGGGAATAATACAAAAATATGCTGATCTATTTAGCGAAATTTACAAGCAATATCCAAAGCTAGAAAAAAATGCTGTATTAGCAGTTAAGCAAAAAGAAAATACATACTTGATAAAGGATCAGTAAACATGGGAATAATAGATATAGTACTGCAGAGATAATTAGATAGAAACTATTTTGATTAAAGTAAAAGATTAATATGATAATCAGTATCAAGTAGCCAACCAAATAAATTTAAGCAACGTTTAGTAAAACAATAGCAAATAATAACCAGATAATAAAGTAAACATAAGGGAATAAAATAAATATTAAATCTAGAAACAGTCAAACTAATTGTAAATAGATCCTCCAAACTACTTAGATTAAAATCTATTATGAAAAGATAAGCAAGGAGAGAAAAATAGACTAAGTAAAGATAATATAATTTGGTTTTAGCTGAATTAGAACAATTAATGAATTCCTTTCATTTAAAAATACCAATTTCTCATGGAAAAGGCATATTAGAAGTAAATAAAACTATCCATCGTACTTTTATCAAAAATTTATATAATTGACTTCAATTCTTGCACTATGCAAAATCTTTCTGACTCTCAAGAAAACATTTTTATAAAGAGATATATAAACCCATAGCTGCATTTTTATAATTAAGAATAGTAGTAAAATTACTTTTTAGAAGACATAAATACTGAAATTTGGGAATAATACTTAGAAGGGAAAGTGCTAATTAAGTATAAATTATAAGAGTAATGATATGTTTTAAACTTAGAGAATATGGTGTAAAATATATAAAATGACAATTAATCTTAACTAGTTTACGTACTTAATGGCTATGAATATTAATAATTCTAAGTATGCTAATTATGTAATATCTGGTATATAATTGACTAAGAAGAATAGCATAATGAACTACATATTTACAACTAAATTAGTTAAAGAAATGAGTAACCAATAGAAATACTAGATTAGTTATAGCGAAATTAGAAAATCAATTACCGTGATAAAGATTTATAGCCAAACCTTTAAGCTTTAAATGAATTTAATCAGCATAATTTTTAAAAGCAGAGTTCCCTATAAGATTAGTTTATTTAAAAGAAAAAATAGAATAAAAATTAGAAAAATTATATTATTAGCAACTAAGTCAACGAAAACTTTAATAATATTCCTTAAAATGTACCCTAATTAGATGAAGGAAATTTTAATAAATAAGATAAACATTTTCGGATGTGTAATTAATGTAAATTGTTAATAGAAGAAAAGAGCTTTTAAGATCATATATACTGTCACTAATTGCAAGCATAGGAAAATTAGCAACATGATAACAATTATTTAAAAGCAAAGAGAATGCAATAGTAATAAAATGATTAGGGCAATAGATCATCAAGCTAATAGTAGAAGAAATAGAAATAAAATTATTAGAAAAAAGAAGAAAAGAAGCTAAATAATAATAAACAAGCTAAAAAACCTATTATTAATAAGAAACCACAGAATTAATTAAATTAAAAAAATAGAAATATGGAATAGATTCTAAATGTATAACCTTAAATTAATAGTAACAATCTAGAAACGTATGAGGTAAGCTTTTTTATATAAAGTAATTGCTAGAATTAGATAAAAGCTTATATAATAAAGGAAAGGGATTGTCTTAATATGAAATAGAAAATCTAACTACTGAGATGGCTGACATTTCTTCTGATCAAGATTGTAGTATTTGCTAGAGTGCATATTTAAATAACTAAGTATTAAAAATCCTTTGGTGTAATCATAAATTTCATATAAAATGTATTGAGGAGTGGTTACAGAGATCTAAAGTTTGTCCAATATGCAAAGAAATGTATTAAGTTCAAGATAAACAATTTTGATTTAAATTTATAATTTAGATAAATTTCTATCTTATTTATATGAAATAGCTCAGGCTTCTTTTAAAGCTAGATTTAGTGCAAATACAATAAAATTAAAAAATTAATTAATTTATCCTAAAAATTATAATAATTTCATTATTTTATATTTTTAAATCAAAATGAATCAGCAAATATTTTAATAATATGAGATCTATTTAAGCTGCTAACAAATTTCTAACTTAAGCTTTATATCATAAAATTCTTTCTAATCAATATAATTTCTTAAATTTCGTTAATATGAAAAAGAGATTTATCTAGCAAAAATTTTCTACCTTAAATATAAACTATTTATTTTCATTTATACACACAAAGTCACTCTTTCAATTGCTTAATTATCCTTACTGCTTAAAACAGGCATTTAACTTATCTACTAGCTGTAATATTTAAAATTTAATTTAGTTTTAATATTTTAATTTTTGGGTGTCAAATCTTTTATTTTTAGTCTAGGTTCTTAGATACCTAATTGAAAAAAATTAAAAAATAAAGTTAGCTAGATAAAACAAAATAAATGAATAAAGGATATTTATATTGATATATGCTTCTATGATATAAGATTAAATATTTATAACTTTTAGTAGTAAGTCATTCTTAGATTCCTTAACTTATGAATGAAACTTAATGCTTAATCTCATTTAATGTAAATAACTAGATTTTAATTTTAACTTTGATAAACATCAGAGAGATTGCTAAAAGTTACATTTTAAAAGATATAGCTATATATATATATTTAAATTTAAGATCTCTTTTAGCTTAATTGATAAAAGAATGATTGTAAGTAATAATAAGAACTTAAAATCAAAAACATACAAAGATAAAATGTTTCATAGCTCTTCAAAAATACTTTCACTTTCACTTTTATCTATATTTTCAATATTTTCTACTATACTTGTAATATTTTGGCTATTTATTTTCGCTCTCTTAGATTGAGATTTAGTATTTTCCTGACTTGCTTACTAATTAAGAATTAGTTTTCTCTTTCCATTGCTAAGTTCCTGGCTAGATACCCTTTTGGATTGACTTTAAAACTATTTTTTTTAAGATTAAATAGATTTTTAAGAAAGTTTTTCTTTATCTTTACTAACTTAGAGATTTATCATTTTATCATTTAGCTGGCTTTTAGGAGGCTTATCCTGGATTATAGTTTCAAATATTTTGGTAAGATCACTTATCTAATTCAAAAACTCCTTAGTATTTTCTTCATTTTATTGCTTATTAATTATGTTCAGTTTCTTTTCTATTCCTGCTATAACAAAATTTGCTTTTTATTTAATCTTCTATTAGAAAACTAGAGCTTTCAATTAACTCTCATTCTCTTTCTAATTTTTAGTTCTACATTTAAGAGGCTAGCTTGCTTTAATTTTCCTAATTTTGAATCTGATTAACTAATTTTATTTGATATTCTCAGTTTCTTGTTTCTACTATGATTCAGCTTATATTTCTTTTTCTATAAAAGCTGATTGTAATGTCTCTTATTACTCTATTGCATTTTATTTACCCTCTAAATTAACTTCTTCTTGCATATACTTTTATAATAGTTAACCTTTCCTTATATGAGCTGACAATATATTATTAAAATAGAGGATATTTAAGATACATTTTTAAGAAAGATATTGCTACGATAATTCTTATATTTAACCATTTAAAAGTAAGAAAAGCTACAGTTATATATAAAGAAGGTAGTTCATTATCCTACTTTATTAGTTATATAGTTGGTTACAATTATGCTTTCATACCCTTGTATAAAATAGCATTATTGTAATAGTTATAATTCTTAGAACTTAATGTATATTAATTAAATTTAGTAGGAAAGCCAAATTAGCATGAAATGCTTTAAGGAACTATTTTTTATGAAATGGACTAAAGATTCTTAAATTAAGTTTGAAAGTTTAGAAAAGCACTCTGTTGTAACATTTTTGAAGCTTGTAGAAGGTATTAATATATAATTAGATTCAAGGAGTTTAGTTGTAAGAATAAATAAAATTTGCTTAAGTTAGGTAAAAGTTTGTAGCTCATTTTGGGATTCTTAAACCATGAGCTGCGAAAAGCATACAACTGAGAGTCAAAACAGCTGAAGTTTGATGGATCACTCCTTTGTCAACTGGTACTGCCGTCATTAAAGCCCAGATTCCTGATATAAGTTGCCAGTTAACCATTAAAAATAAAATTTAGATACCTATTCTCGATCTTTTTGGAAGATGAGGAAGGTGTCTCTAAGCTAAATATGATCCTAGTGTTAGTAAATAAGATAAGTGAGCGAAATTACGGTGATTAAACTAAGTTAAAGCAGGGTTTTCGCAAAAATTTCTCCAAGTTGGTTCAATATCAAATGCTTCTTCAGGAAGAAAATAATTTTATCCCATAAATGGATAATTATTGTAAATTCTGCCTGCATCATTTCCTGCTACTAGTGATCCTAGAAAAGTTGTAAAAGGAATTGCTAAAGCAGTGGCAAGCATTCAGGGTCTTAAAACTTTCATACTAGCTATCTATAGAGGTTATAAGTTCTAAACACTTTATGGCATTATATTTAGTAATTACCATATACCCATACTAAAAGTTGTGAAACCTAAAGTTAGGTGAGTGCTCAGCCTATATGGCGACACTCTCACTCTTCCATTCAAATCCATTTCTTCCCATTGAATTCCAGATTTTACCATTCACCATCCTACTATTCCTTGAAGGCAAATAAGTCCACTAAATCCTAGCATTCTTAATTTAAAAGCAGGCTAGAAGTACTTCCATAAAAGGGGAAGTGGAGTAATAGTTCAAACTCCAATACTTCTTGCAAGTTGTCTATGAAGTCACTCGTTTCTGAAAATAAACTTGAATTCTTCTAAATTCATATCAGGATTTTTGTACTTAAACTCAGGAGATTATTTATATAACTCAAATTCTTCTTCCCAACTTTCTTATGATGATGGTCATCTGGATTCTTCAAGTCTTCAACGAACCATTGACAGCCCAGAATGAGTAAGCCTGGTGTATCCACCTAATATAATCAAACCTCCAATGGAAAGTGTAGATACACCTAACCAAACTCTAATTTTATTTACGGGGGCATTTGCCTTTAAAAATTTAGAAAGAATACTCTATGCCATCTAACACTATTTATAGGATATTTTATTAAAATCACTACTTTAATTATTAAAAACATTTCTCATTATCTATACATGCTCCCATGCATAGTTTAGCATTATTCAGAAACTATTATAAAGTAAAGAAAATATTGTCTTAAGATTAGAATAAATAGGTGTTTACAGATATTAGTATTAGCAACGACTATAGTTTCTTGGATTTAGTATTAGCTATTTAATTTTGACATTATTTTAAAAAAGATTGATTATGTAGAAAAGCTTTTGTTTGTAAGAAGTTATTTAATTAAATAATAAATCTAATTTAATAGGTTAAACTGGTATTAGCACTTATAAAACACAAATAGGTGTAATAAAAACTGAGTCATCATCAAGAATGTTAAAAGCAAAATATTCGCAACTAGTTGCTTAAACATTTAATTAAAAGAATCATTCTAGCTTAATATTTAATCTTAAAAACAAACGCTCCATAATTTGGAGTTATTAATTAATATAAGCGTATGAAATTAAAATAAACAAATGAGTTAGTAGATATTTATAAAATTATCTTTAAAAAATTATATTTATTCATTTAAAATAATTTAAATTTATGCCTAAAATTTTTAGTACAAATTGTCTTAGATAAACATAGTATAATAATAGCTTCTCAGTTTAGCATCTATTTCACATTATCATTCGAAATATGGAAGTCATTATTTTATAATAAAATTATTTCTAAGCATGAATACTATGAATTTATTACATTCTATCAATAATTTACAATATTTTTCCTTACCTTATCTTAACATATTTAAAAAATAAAATTGATAAAAGTTGACTAATCTAACTTTTTTATTTGTATCTACTTTTTAAACTTTAATCTTATTTTGATTCTTTTAAAGTTGATTCTTTTAAAGATAAAAATATTATTCAATAAAATAAATTGCATTTTTGTTTAGTGTCTTCATCAAAGTAAAATTTTAACTTTATTTTAAGCCTCAAATAATTTTGAAAATCCATTAAATTTTATTCTATGAAATGTTTTACCACACTGTATTTTAGATATGGTTTGATTAAAATCAAATTTTCATTGAAGTAAAATCAAAAATATATTCCTTTAATTAATAATCCTTTAGGAGCATATATTTTTTTCTATTTCTATCATTAATTGGATAAATTTTCAGTCAGCCAAATTAAATATTAAAGTGAAATCGCTTTTTTTCAAATAAAATCATTACTTTATTTGAATTGAAGGAAAATCGAACTTTTATATATAGTTTAGCCATTATTTCTGAAATATTTTAAGCATATTTTTGCTAGAATTGCTTCATTTGGTTAACTCTTCCATCTTATTAAAGATCTTTCTTTTGCTTAATTTCCTAAAGCTTCTTTTATTCATTATGAACATTTTAATTTACGCCACAAGCAAATTTTATAATAGTATTAGATAAATCAATTATTTTCTGTTAAATAATTTTAAAGTTTTATTTTATTGAGGTTAAGCACTAAAAGATTCCGAAAATAGCTAAGATTTATATCTTTAGTTGATAATTTAAAATTTAAATTTAAAACTCTAAGAAATAAAAATGTATTCTTAAACTTAAATCTATTTACTACTAGTTTTTTATTTTATGCTATAAAGTACCTTTTTCTATTTTTATTTAAACCCATATTTTTATAATGTATTTAAATATAAAATAACTTAGTTCATTTTTATTATATTTCCTTTAAAAATATTCATATATATTAATTCTAGTTGTCGAAGATATATCTTTTTGAACCAATAAAGTAAAGACATTAGGCTTTGAGAGTCTGAAAATCTTTGTTATATAATTATAATAAGAATACAAAAATTTAATTTGGTGTTTTTGAAACTTCATGGTGTTTAGCTTTAACTAATATCAAAGACTTTTGAAAAAAAGTAGTTAAAATAAGATTAATGACTAAAAGAAATTGAATAGGAAATTATCTATAAGAGTGTTTAAATTCAAAGATAAAATCAAATTTTCTTTATTTTTGTATTTAACTAATTTTTAGTTTAATTTATGATATCTTTTGCTATATTTTTTAAATATTTATAGCTTAACTTTACGTCTTTTCAAGGTTTTCAATAGATACAAAAATAAATTTTAGATAGAGCGGTTATATCGGAAAGTTGTGTGCTATTCTCAATTTACCAGTCGTTTGAAAATAAATAATGATTTAAACTTCTAGTGCATTAGTGGTTTAATGCTATTTCAATATAATAAAATAATATAAATAGTCTTTTAAAGCAAACAAAATAAAGATATTCAATGGGCTAGAATTCTTAAGTAATTTTAGATTTAAGTTAATTTTTTGTTTATTTATATTCTAAAAAGCATTTACATAAAACCTAATAATTATGCATTTTTTAATTAGTTAAATCAAAGAAAGTAAGACAAAAAAGACATAAGTGTTTACTTTTTTTAACTAAAATGTCGTTTTGGTATTAAAAATAGTCAAATCTGCTTCCTTAATCTAAAAACATGAATAATGCTTTTAGGATATCATTTTAACTATATCTTTCCATCTAATTGTTTTCTTCTTATTTTCTAAGTTTTCTTACAACCTTCTCTATTTCAAACAGCCAATTCTTCTTGACTTAAATATCTTGTGAAATAAATGTTTCATAATTCTAAATATTAAATTTAATTAACTAGTAAAGAGTTATATAACTTTAATCATATAAAATAAGCATAAAATTAAAATAATTGCATCTGATAAATCTCCTAATGGAAATAACTTAAAGTAATAAACTATAGAAGATATCAATAATGAAAATGATGCTTTTATAAGAGATATTCAAGCAAATAATAGTTGCTATAAAGAATAAAAAATAAATTACCAAAGATATCTATTTCTATTATTTATTTAAATTACTATTTCTAGGAAAAAATTAGATAAAACCATAATTCAAATTATTTATAATTAGAAAATAAAATAAAAGGATTTAGTGAAATATAACTACTCTTTTTAACTATATAATATATAAGCGAATACTTATGTAAATGAAAGCTAATAAAACTTTTAATTGTTTTTACTATGCAGATTCAAGAAAATTATTTTTCTACCTTTTTTAATGGGATAAAAATTAAAATTCTCTTCACTTTATCTTTTCCAAATCAATAAAAGTGTGTGAGTTAGTTTCGTATTTTTCTTTAAATAAAGTTAAAAATAATGATTGTATTTTTAGTAAAAGGCTTATTTTTGTTCTTCAACATTAAATATATTATTAAGCACTATAAAACTAATTTAAGGATTAAGAACTTAAGCACAATAAAAAGGCCATCAATATTATTTAATTAGTGAGTATGTTAATTATCTCAGTAACTAATAATTTTAATTTTGAAAAAAGCTTAAAATTCCTATTAAAGACACAGAAAGATTAAGTCTCTTAATAATTTTAGTAATAATCTAAAAATATAGCTTAATAAAATATCTATACATATCTTAAAATATTAATTTAAGCACTAGCGAAATATAACATATATAGTATATTGCTAATTATATAGCAGATAATGTACTTTTATTAAAATATTATTCCATAAATATAATAATAGCATGATAAATGGGCATGTATAGCTATGATATAAACAGGAATAGCATTTAATTTACATAAATAAAATGGAAGGTTATTCATTTTATTAACACTAAACTGAAAAATATAGAGATATGCTCTCTGTTTACCTAAAATTAAATATAGCAGCTATGTATTATTTTTTAATTAATATAGCTGCGCTTTCTTATAATAAGTTTAGAATAGTTAGTAGAGTAAGATTGATACTGATGTAGTTATTTGGTGCTTCTTAAAACAGTAAACTGTCTTAAACTTATATAAATAGATTTAAGCTTTTAAAAAAGATTTTAAATTAAAAGGGTTGAAATGGTAGAAGAAAACAAAGAAGAAACTATAGAAATAACAATTAAGCGAAAGATTTTCTCACGATACTTACTCAATCATTCTTAAATAGAACAATTATTTTAATTTTTACTAAAAACTAATAAAAATATTGGAATTTAACTTTAAGACACTATTCTGCTAGTAAGAGCTTAATGGAAAATTTAAATAGAGGAGTTATTAGAAAGTTAGCCAATTTATACTAGCTAACCATTTAATTTAACAATACCAAAGAATTAGAATTTCAAATAATTGCTGGTCAAATTTATCAATTAAATTCCAATTATCTACAATCATGCTATCATTTGCAGACTGTAATTGGATTAAGAACAAAAGGTGTAATGCTTTAATATTAAAAGAGTTTAAATTTTAGCTTTAGTGGAATAGAATGTTGTTATTCTTAGATCTCTTCTAGAAAACTATAAATGTATTAAAACATTTTACTCTAATTAACGATGTCCTTAGATATAAATACATGAATTTGTAATTACAAAATAGAATTAAGATGGATTCTGAGCGTTTGCCTTGTTTGAGGAGCATATTCAATAATTTAATAATTTATACAGTTAAAAGATGTAAAAAAATATTTATACGAAAGAGGAAATTCTTTTAATTAAAAACGTAAGATTTCACTTCAGAATCCAAAATCCTTGCAATTGGGAAATGTTGAACCTTTATTTAAAGTGAGAAAAATTCAAAATTCAAATGAAACATAGAGCAGTACAAATAATAGAAATGACTGCAGATGGAAATTTTAGGAATGATAGATAAATAGCTTATACAGTTAATTATTATTAATCTTTTAATTGCAGTAGCACTATTTTATACTTACTTCCTTGTTCTTGCCTAGTAAAGTATTATTAATTGGCATAATTTACGTCTTTGGTAATTTCTTTGCTATTTCTATAAACAACTCTTATATATTTGTTCCATCTTTTGCTGACACTTCTTAGAATATTAAGTTATTTTCCTTTGATAATTGTATACCTTAACTTACACTCACTTGTCTAGATTATGATATATCTGCCTTATTTGCCGCTAGAGCTATAACAATTCTTGGACTTGCAAACTCACGCAATTCTTATATTCAAGATTTAGCTCCTTCAAAACTATCCTGCATTAAGAATTACAAAATTGGTTAAATCATATACTACTAGAGCTGCACTCGCATTCCTGTAGTACATAGGTGTCAAAGCCCTGAATCTTTCTTATCCAGCGGTATCTCAAATTTCATATTTAATAGTATCTCCATTCAATTATAAAGCTTTAGGCATAAAATTAGCTCCTATAGTAGGTTCTATTTAATCTGGAAACTTATTGTTTATAAATCTTTAAACGATGCAAGACTTACCAACAGCAGCGTCTCCAACCAAAACTACTTTAAAAGATCTTTCCATTTTTACCTTAATCTATAAACTTCAAAACGTTAGCGTTTTTGTCTGCTTATTCAAATTTATTAATTCAACTACTATAAATTAAATGATAGATTGGGATATTTAATAAATGGACTATTATACCTTGCTAATCTCTTTAAAACCCTTTTCTTCATTTTTTGCTCTAAATTCTTTATTATATCAAAGCAATCTAAATCAGTCTTTATCAAATGCATATTATGTTCTCATAGCATCAGTTATCAAGATAGGAGTAGTAAGTAAAAGGGTAATTTTATGAAATGCTAATAATATAGTATTAGTAGCGAAATCTAACAGTGTATAGTAGATTGCTACTTAAATATTAAAAGGAAAAATGGATTGCTTTATGTAGCAGTATTCAAAACTATCTACTTTATTAAAAAGAACTAACTTTCATATTTCTTCTTTATAGTTATACATTAAGGGAAATACTTAAATCAGAACTATTTAAATTAAGTTCTCACCTTAGGAAATAACTTGAAAGAATAGAAGATTTGGTTAAAGGAGGCACTAGCTTTAATACAGTGCATTACTAAACAAAAATAATAGTTTTAAAGAAATAAAAAAGGAAAGGTAATTCCAATCAGGGATAGATATTATGAAAAAGATATAGGAAGTTTATAAAATAAAGTTAGAAATGATGGATATAATTAAAAGATATTAGAGATGCCAGATATGATAAATAAATAAATATCAATCATTCAAATTACTTAGTTACAAAATAAATGGAGGATAAGAAAGGCTCAATTAAACTAGAAGATGCTATTAAATTACTACAAAGTATGTATCCTGGCCTATCGCCTGACATTATTAAAAAGGCACTTATTGCAAACAGTATTTATTGTAATATTTATAGATGGATACCTTGAACCTGCTACTGAAGCATTATGCGAGTATTATGAGCAGAAATTTTTAAATGTGTAATAGCAGTAGTAGGACTCTGATGAAGACATATTGGCTGATTTTGGTAAAGATTTTCTGCGTTTAGAAGATTCTTCAGAATCTTATAGGAATGCTGAAGTGGAATAAGCTTAGCAGTAATAAAAGTCCGATAAATGAACATTAGGAGATGAATAATTAGCAATTGCACTATAGTAATAGTACTTAGCTGAAAACAAGGAAGAAATGGCAAAAGCATAATAGCAGTAATAGAAATAGTAATAGGTCTAGAGATAATCTATGCCTCGCTTACAAGGTTAAGCATCATAGCAAAATGCTTAACAAAATATCTAAGTTCCTGCTTTAAAGTCAGCTAAGTCCGTAGAACCTGAAAAAGAAGAGAAAAAATCATTTTGGAAAAAGTCAAAAGAAAAACTAAAAAACATGTTCAAGAAGAAAAAAGTTAATTTGCAGGAAGTTTAAATTGAAGAAAATGAAGAAGAGATGAAATAAATCTAAAGCTCTCATTATAAAAATGAAGAGGAAGAAGTTATTTCTTTCTCTCAAGTGCCAAAATAAAATAAATATTAGTAGCAAAGCTATTAGTAAGGTTAAATGAGCAAGCAATAGTAATCAGCTACAGTTCCAAAAACTTTTGAAGAAGAAGATGATGAGGAAATATTAAGCTATATTTCAAAACGAAACTGATTTGTTTCAAGAATTACTTACTAAAGTCATTATTCTAATTACAGCTATTATATTAACCATATAATCCAACATTTTCTTACATTTTAGTCAAAGAAAGCTTGAATGTTCTACATATAATCTTCTGTTTTCTCTACTTTTACAATAGAAAAAAATAATGCTTCATTCAAAGATTATAGGATTGAACATCTAATTTATTTACTTTTCTCATATAAAAAAGTCTTTTAAATAAATGTTGACACACTTAATATAATAATCTTAAGAACATTAAGGAATTAAAAAGATTAATTTAATTAAACAAAAGCTTTTTATAAATTGCTGAAGAAGATAAAAAGATTTAATACTTACTTCACTAAATTTATAACTTTACTTAATAAATTTATAATTATAAGTATCCAAATTAGTTGAGGAGAGAATATATAATAGATGAATATTATAGAAAATAGATGAAATAGTCAAGATCTTTTATTTATGCATTGAGTATAATATAATATAAGATAAAAGCTGGGTATTTTATAACTAAATTTGAACTCAAAAACAAGACACTAATGGGATTCTTTCAATTTAAAACTTTAGAGTAAATTTATAATAAAATAGAATCTTCTTAGTCTATAAAACTGCTTTGTATTATTATAAATATATTAGCTTTCTTTTAAGTTTTTTGAAAGGCCCAAAATTCAAACAGAGAAATTGGTTTTATAACAAAGAGCTAATGACTTTATTCTTCATTATATCTAGATTTAATTGAATTTTGATAGTAAACCTAGATGCTTGAAGATAAGAATGCTAAGTGATTTAAGTTTATATTTTGATAAATTAGCTAGAGCATATAGAATAAATTAATTAATAGTGATTATTCTTCTTTTTATTGATAAAGCATTTAGTTAAAGTCAGTGGTTACTCCTTATACTATATTCACTTCTTATAATAAAAGAATGAAAGCTTAAAATCCACCTTATAATTCTATTCAATCTTGGTAAAAGAAACAATTTATGAACTCATATTGACTATAATTAAGGTTAGAACAGCAATGAAACAAATGTATAAATAGATCTAGTTATTATATATATTAAAGGTATTTATACATATTCTAGTAGAATAAGCCATTTATAAATAAATCATCATTAAGCAGTTTAAATATAAAGGAGGAATTATTTAAGCATAATCTATAATTCGTAAATTCATATACATCAAAGCTTTAAATCATTTTGCATTAATATTATTAACTCTATACATTTAGGAATGAAAAAACAACTGAAGACTGTGAAACTATAAAAGAAAATAAGCAAAGGAAGAGCTAAGCTATTTTAATGCTTGCTAAAAGAAATTGCAATAAGAACAGAATATTAAATGAGTATAATAGTAAAGTATTAGGATAAGCATAAAGATTAATAATAGATAGATAAATTCTAGTTTTTAATTTAAAAGCATAATGATTCTATCCCTTAAATTTAAATCAAATTAAAAAATAATTGATAAATTTTTGCTTTAATGATACCGTAAAAATAGTTAATGATGCATCTAATTCTAAAAGAAATTTAACTAATATAAAGAACAAAACTTAACTTATTTGCTCTATTTGTAACTTAGCAGCTATTATCAAAGCTACTTTTAAAACTTTTCTAATTAGGTTAAAATAAAAGAGAATTAAGGGGTTTTAACTTGAGATTTAGAAAGCAATTTAGATATCTCTAAACTGAAATGATGGTAAATATTAAGTTAGATAGTTGAATTATCTGATAAATATAATAGAAATAATGACTTTAATCTAAAATAATCCTTTGCTTTAAAATGAAGATAAATGTATCAAACTTAAAATTTATAATAAGTTATGGAGTAAAATTATTAATGTCCTATCTGTTTTTGTCCATATAATAAAGGATCAAACAAAGCAATGACGTTAGTTCCATGTGGACATCCTTTATGCCTTTAATGTGGTGATTCCATAATGGCTAGAAATAAAATTTGCCCTCTAGACTACGTTCAAATCTAAAATTATATTCCTAATTGAGGGTTATAGTATGTCGTTGATTTAAATTTCGAAACATCTTAAGAAAATTAGACTAAATAGACGGCAGGTAACACAGTAGAAACTTAAAAGCCCCTATAATCAAACTTATAATAAGATTAGCTATAAGATTAGTTAAAGAAAGCACAAGATTAAATACAAATGATTTTGGAAATTGCTTAAAACTAAACCAATGGCAACAATAATCTAATGTAAAGAGTTTAGCATCTAAATGAAAACTATCAAACTACTATCAATAATTTCTCCTAAGAATTCTTATAGAACTTAGCTATTTTTGCATCTTATTTGTAAAATGAGATACAAATTGCTTAAAATTAGCTTAAAGAAAGTGAATCCTCATAAAATGATGCTTTAGTGAACATCAGCAAGATTAAGAACTTAAATATCTCTGATTCTTAATAAATTCCAGTGTTTATTTAGGAAGTAGAGAAACTACAGAACTCTACGGTAAAAAGCGTTAACATTAATAACTTTAAATAAATACTTGATAATGGAGAAAAATTCTTGGATATACTTAAGCAATTTTAAGATTAGATAGTCACATTTAAGCAGGTGAAAATTATCTTCGATACAAACTTCCAGCCAATAAAGTAATTAATTGATTTACAAGCTTAGAACTTTTTAAATGTTTAGAATGCATCGGGATTGAATTTCAGACTTGATCCTAATAAAAAGGGAAAAAATTTAATATTACAATAGGACAATTTAACATTAAAAAAATATAATTCTTCTTCTTTTGAAACGGTATTCGGAGCAGTTTAATTAACGCCAGGTAACATATATAAGTGGTTTATAAAAATAATAAAAGGAAACTAATTCAAGATAGGTGTTAGTTTAAACTACACAGATTATGATAATGCATTTAGCGATTTTTATACAGGATGGGCATGGTATTTAAATTAAGCTTAACTGAGACATTGCTCTAATTCTACAGGCCCTAATTATGGATAACAAATACAATAAGGAGATATCATTGGAGTTATTTTGAATACAATAGAAGGAAATCTTTCGTTTACTAGAAACGGAGGCAACATGGGAATAGCATATTCTGATCCAACCTTTAAAACAGCTACATTTTATCCAGCTTTTGCTAGTTTTAATGATGGAGATTATCTTGAGCTTGTTTAGGAAAACGGATAGTCTTTTAATGTTTCTAACATTCCTTAGGTTGGTAATAATTTTTCTTTCATATGAGATATAGAAAAATCATATCCCATAATAGAAATTTCGAACTCCAATAAGTGTTGTACTTTCATAGAAGTTAATTCTAGCTATGCAACAGTTATGGGATCAACAGCATTGTAAGCTGGGAAAATATATAGATGAACTTTAAGATTAGCGAAGAGTACAGATTTTAAAATAGGAGTTAGCAAAATTAGATAATAGTTTAATTTTTCATTTAGTGATGATTAAAATGGTTGGGCTTTTTTCAACAGAGAGGCATAACTCAGACATAATTCTAATAGTGGTGGTCCATAGTATGGGAAAAAAGTATCAGAGGGAGAAAATGTTGAAGTGATCTGTAACACATTAATAGGAAACTTAGGCTTCATACTAAATGGATAAGATTTCGGAAATGCTTACACTAATATACAGAGAATGTGTGATGGTGATCTTTATCCTGCAATTTCATGTCTTGAAAATGAAGGTACGATAGAGATATTAAATTCATCAGTTGCAAATGCTTAACAATTTAAAATATTTTATTTAAATAATGGGAAATAAGCATCTAGATTAAAATAATTAAATTGTTCTTGTCAAAACTGGAGATGAAGAGGATTTTACTCCATAAGAATATGATGAAATCTCCTAAATTTCAGAACTTATTCAAGAAGCTCAATTAAGTAATTCTTTATATAGGCAATCCTTAGATACAAAGCTAGGAAATTCTGTAAAACTTAAATTAAGAATCAAAATTAAAAGACATTGTAAAGTAACTATGCGCTATTAGAAGATGTCATGTAAAGATGATTACTCAGAACTAAATAAAACTGCACTAAAAAATGGCAGATATAAAATAGAAGACTTAAACTTTAATGCCATAAGAGAAATGATAAATTCCCTTTTATAGGACTCAAGCTCAGTAATAATAAATAAATCTTAGCTAAATTGAAGATCAACTAATAAGTATTAAGGAAAATATGCAATAATTAGATGAAGAGCTTAATAGTCTCAAACTACCTGAAATTAATAATGATATAAATTAAGTAATAATATTTATCCGTCTATTAATTTAGATATCATAAACTAAATTTAATGATAAATATTAATTTAAGTGATTTTCTCCAGATAGTAATGTAAACTCATTGCTTTACATAGCTTTATGCTTTAAAATTTTATATGGCTTATTGAGACAAAAAGTTCTCAGGATATTTCTTTATTAAATTGATCTTTGCCTTATAAATTCTTATGTAATGCTTCACTAAATAGTATTTTCTAACTTATCAAATAGTTTTCTAGCTAATTATCCTTTACCAACTATTTCCCTTTAGACTCAGCAACAACTAATCAGAAGCTAAGCAATATCAATGCTGCTATGTTTAAGAACTAATAAATATTTTTCAGGTATTTATATAAGTGGCAACTAGAATTGTAAGCTAGCAATATTAGTTTAGCTAATAGTAGATTAGTTCTAAAGGATGCTATATAAAGTTGCTAGTAAAGATAGCTTTTCTGATTTAATTCCTTAGCTTAACCTCATTTTATATTATTATGCATGATATAATTTATTTAAAGCTTAGTAAGATCATATGCATTTAAGCTAAGATTATATTCATATTTTTCATTTTTACATTTCTTAAATAAAAAAGACTAATACTAATGCCATTTCTAAAGGTTTTTAAATTTAACTAGGAAAGTGATTGGTTTACTTACTTAGAACTGTTAAAATGTATAAGCAAAGGGTGTCAGATAATCTATTAGTAATAGAAATATTTAAATAACCATTAAATTACTAACTAATAGATAAGTCCTTATCAATCTATTACAATGCTTTTAAATATCAAAAGAGGCAGATTATAATCCTATTTGATCAATTAACATTTTCCATTAGAGAATTTCATCAGTCAATATGAATTCATTTCATATTTGACAATAGTAAGAGCAAAGTGATTTCAATAGCTACTTCTGCTATTTGAAACTTGATTATATGAAAGCAAGAATAAATAAATAAATTTAATCTGCTTGGAATATAAGAAATAAGCATTATACTATATTTAACCTTAAATCTTATCCTTTTAGATTGTCTAGTTATATAAATCAAACTAAAGAAATGAAATTTCAATCTGATTTCTGATTACATAATAAAGTATCTTTATGATGAAACAATTTTATGGTTAAATATCCAAAAATTGACATATCAGTTAAGTTTACTCTTATTATATATAAATTTTAGTCTAGTGCCTATTTTATGCAAAATAGAGCTATTATAAATGTAAAGATAAAAAGGCCTTGTATTAATGATGGTAAGAGTAATTGAAACTACTTCGAAACAATTATTTGTCTATATTATTAATTTTTACTTAAATAAGTAAAATGGAAACTATTTAAAGCAAAGTTAAGCACATTAAAGGAGATATGACCAAGGGGTGAAAGCATTTATTTTTGTAACTAGAAGGAGAAATTAGGATTATAGACACTATCATCATTTAAGATGGCAAACCTGTTACTTGAATGCTTACTAATGAAAATGGTAACATTCAAAAAATGAAAATTAAGCTTTAGTGGCAAGAAATTGTTGATTCTTTCCTTAATTATTTCTATCAGAAGAGTTAAAAGCAACATGAAGTAGTAGAAGATTCTTCCTTAGATGATCAATCACCTAGAATGATATCTTCATCATACTTAAAATCAAATATAAAGAATGATAAATTTATAGGGCTTTTGACTACTAATAATAGTAGAATAATGATGACATTTGATATTCTAAGCCAAATAAGGAATGATTCTACTCTGAGTTAAATAGAAGCTTTGCAGCTCTTAATATCTCCTTAAACCTTTATTCCAGTCTAGTATTAGAATGTTTATGTGAATAATATGGGAATAATGCATTATATATTCTGCACTTTGAATAATAATCAATTTCAAGAGGTTAATCCCAAATCCTAAACATTCAAAGCTCTGTCGGACTTGTCCAATAAAGTGATAAAAGTATTGGAATCTAAGCTTTAAACTGTTATTAAATATATCTAGATTGTTTACTTTTTAGATAGTGCTAAGAAGTTTTGATTGGTAGGTGTTGATAAATGCATAGTCTAAAGGAAGTAATAAGGCCTTAATCAGATTAGCTTTGATTTTGAGCATTTGCTTTCTGAAAGTAAAGCTGTTTAATACACTCGTGCTTTTAAGTCTTTCAAACAACCAATCAGCCTTAATAAGTCAATGGATTAGAACAAAATAAACACGTTGACCTAATATGAAAGTACTGCTTATAACAGCTAAGACGAAACTGATATTTTCGTTGATAAAAGCTTAGTCATAAATAAGTCAAAGGCAAGTGTTCCCTCATCTCCAAATTAAAAATTTTCCAAATTTAAACATCTAAGAATTGTTCCTTTAACTTCTCAGCAAAACTACGAATTTCCCAAGTTTAGAATAGCTCATTAAGCAAGTAACAAGTATAACTAAATAACATTCAGCAATAAGGTTACTCCAGTTGGTAGCTAGATGCCAAACATTAAAAATAAATAGGAAAAAAGATAAGAAAAACTTTCTAAATACTAAAAACTGTCTTTAAATAGTAATTTACCTGAAATCAACTAAGAATCAAATTAGATAAGCATGCTAAAAGGTATTTTCTCATCCTCTAACCAAAGCTTCTCGTTTCAAAATGAAAAAATTAATAAATTCAACTCCATTCATCACAAAAACTGCCATGGATTGTTCTGTAATTTTAAGATTGAGATTCCTCAGAACTATAAATCAAGGAAAATATACTATATAAATATATAGTAAGTATAGTAAATTAACGCTAAGCAAAATTTAACTAATGAGTCCTATTCACAAATGAAATCAGCCAGCAAAAAAATGTTAATGCCTAATGATCAAAAGTTTTAAAATCGGAATATTAAAAAACCAATAAAAAAGAAGAAATAAATCATGCCTTTAAATGAAAGCTTTAACTTAAGCATGTGTCTTCCAAATGTAAGTGTACAGTTAAAAAAATCAGCTAAAGAACAGAAGAATATAATTATTCCCGTTTGTCCACGTTGTTACTATATTTATACAAAAATTTAAGGTATTAACTCATTTATTTAAGTTCTTTTAGAACTTTTTACTAAGATAGATATAATTTCCTCTTTATATTAAATCAACCATTTAGCTTATACCCTCAATCAATGTATCTCATTCTACCCTATAGCGAATTAAATCTTCAATCAAATCTTATAACTAGTAGTGAAGTTTAATTTTTAGTCTTTTTTAACTTTAAGTATTAAATAGGTATACCATATGAAGTGATATAGGATTATCTAATAATAGTATAAATACAACTATGCTAACATATGATATATGGTTAAATGTTAAGGTTAATACTCCTTAACTTTGTTATTTGGTTAAAAAATTTAGGAATAAAGTAGTTAGTTAAAATATAAATTTAGAGTAATATATTATTATTAGTGACATTAGCTGAATGAGTGCTTTTCATATGAAGCATTCATAAATAAAGTTAGGATATGCAAGCAATTAATTTAAATCTGAGAGGATTTCTTAAAATCAGAATTAAAAAGTAAGAAAATGTATTTCTATAAGTCTATAAATAGAAGAATATCTACTTTAGTAGTATAATCTTTACCTAAGGAACATTTAAAAACTGATATCTTGATTATTGGTGCTGGACCAGCTGGTCTTTCTTGCTCAATTTAGCTTAAGCAACTATAACCAAATCTGTAAATTACTGTTCTTGAAAAATCTTATGAAATAGGTAGTCATATAGTATCTGGATGTTGCTTTGATACCAGAGCGTTAGATGAACTTATTTCTGATTGAAGGAAATATCCAGAATGTCCTGTTAAATAGCAAGTGGAGGAAGAAAGATATTTATTCCTGAAATCTAGCACTTAAAGCTATAAGCTTCCTAATAGTTGAATCCCTTAAATGCTTAGTAAGTAATCAGGAAATTATATAATATCTTTATCTTAATTTTGTAAATGACTTGCTGCTTATGCTTAAGGAATAGGTATCAATGTATATTCAAATTTTCCTGTTAACCAGTTAAAATTAAATGAGTTTAACTAAGTAGAAGGAGCTATTGTAACTGATATTGAAAAAGATTACTAAAATAAATCAGGTATTTTCATTGAAGCTAAGTAAACTATCATTGCTGAAGGAGCAGCTGGAGTTTTAACTAGACAAGTTAAAAAGATGTATTAGTTAGAAAAGTGACATGATGGAGAAAGAGAAGTGGCAAGTCCTACTTATTCACTAGGGCTAAAAGAAATTTGAAAAGTAAATAATTAATTTCATAAGCCAGGCTTGGCTATTCATACTATGGGCTGACCTTCAGATTTTGACAGCTTCAATCGCTCTTTTATATATCATTAAGATGATTCTACTTTATACTTAGGATATGCAGCTGCTTTAGATTACAAAAATCCACATTTTTCTCCTTTTTAAGAGTTCTAGAAATGAAAGCTTCATCCTGAAGTTAGTAAATATCTAGAGAATGGAAAGTGTGTTGAATATGGAGCTAAAATTTTGAATGATGGAGGGTTTTATTCTGTTCCTAAAGTTCAATTTCCTGGAGGAATGATTATAGGTTGTTCAGCAGGATTTTTAAACGTAGCTAAAATGTAAGGAGTTCATACTGCGATGAAATCAGGTATGCTAGCAGCATAAGCAATAAGTGAGGATATTAAGAAGAATAAAGTAATAAAGGCTCCTGATTATTATGAAGCTTATAAGAAATCATGGGTTTATGAACTCTTATTCAAGACTAGAAATGTAAGATCTTGCTTTTATAATTAACTTACAATAGGGTTCTTTAGAAGTGCGCTACTTTTCTATTTATCCTAAGGAAAAAGGCTTACTTTAGAAATTTCAAAGTAATTAGATTTCTAGAGAGACTGTGATATAACTCATCTAGCAAAGAATAGCAAGATATTTTAATACCCTGAACCTAACTAAAAAACTACCTTTAAAATAGAAGATCAACTTAAACTAAGTAACGTATATTATGATCCATAATTTCCGTCTCATATTGGAATCGAAAACAGTGAACAGTGCAAAAATAGTTATGAACTTTTTTAAGAACTAGAAGAAAACTTATGTCCTGCGGGTGTTTTCTTTTGGGAAAATCCAGAAAATTTATAAATTCAATACTAAAACTGCATTCAATGCTAAGCTTGCTTTATTAAATCTCCTTATTTGTTTTACTAAAACTCAAACAGTGGAGGACCAAAATAGTAAGTTTTAAATTTAGCGATCAAATGTGATTTATTTAAATATTCTTATAAACATCTAATTTATTTAATTATCTAATACTTAACTATCTTCATTATTCTTTATGCTTCTTCATTAACTTATTTAATTATTATATCTATAAATCTAAGTAATTCGAAAGTAGGATTATTATAGTTCTTTCTTACTAAATACCTTTAATGTTTAATAAATATACGAAATAAGAATAAATATATATAGTTTATAAAAATTAGGAAAGAGAAAAATTCTAATCAGCAAAAGAATCCTAGAGTGTTGTTTTTATTTTGTCTCACACAAAAACTAAGCTATAATCATATTTGAAATGGAAGCTAATTAAGTTAGCACCTTTAATATCTATGATAATTAGTAATTTAGATTTAACTAATCCTTTTATCCTATATTAATACATAGTTTACTTCATTACTTGTTTAGGTTATCAATTAAGTGGAAATTAATTTATTAATTTATTTTATTTAAGTTTTCTCTTTTATAGATAATAATCTCTTAATATATTGATAAGTTTTTCCTAGCAATTAAAATGATAAATTGTCTTATTATAATACGGTTTTTAATTAAACTAAATATATGAATATGAAATCACAACGTTCAACTTATTTCTTTGTTTTGTTCCTTAGCCTCTTCGTTTTGTTCCTTAGTTTCTTCTGACTGTTAATTGACATCTTAGTTTTCTAAAGTATTCACTTAAACTACATTTTCTTGTAAAGTTTCTTGTTTAGTTTATTAAAACTTAAGTTTCCATTGATGAGCTGCATTTTTTAGGCTCAAATTCTTGTTTTGAACCTATTCATCAGGAAAAATGTAATCTACATATTCTTCCCATCCACCCTCCCCTAATTTTCTTTTCTTTTTGATTCGTGTTGGCAGTTTGCTTTTTATATCTATACCATTTGCGCCTTATTTTAGTTCAAATTCATTCCATTTTTCAAGTAGAAGAGCCCTTGCTTCTCTTTCGTCACTTTATTTTAAATAATCATCACCTCGTTAGAATATTAATCTAGCGTTTAGAATTTCATTGCTTTGTTCCTCAAAGCTTGCATATGAAATCCAGATTTTTACGTGCTAGGCCTTTTTAAGCAGCTATTCGTATAAATTTCTGGCATTTTCTTGTTGTCCAAGCTAGATTTCAAAATCTATTGCTTTTTTCCACAAAAGTTCAGGTCGTTGTAAGTTTTATTAGTCTAGAGAGATTTGAAGGAGTTTCCTTGCTCTATCAAACTCCTCCATCTCAATTTCGAAATTGATAAATTCTAGCCATGGATCTGGATTATTTTAATCTTTACTTAGCCAGAGTTTGTATTGCTCTCTACAGAGTTAAATTTCCCCCAGTTATTACTCAAGCTAAATAAAAGCTTTAAAGAGTTAAGGCTTTCCTTATGTTACCTCAATACCAGTTACAAAAATTTCTCTAGCTTTTTCAATTTACAGCATTCTAATCTCAAAAAGTCCTCATAACATTCAGGTTTTAGCAAATGGAATAGATTGAGGAATGATTTGGAGATTCAGTGTTGAGTAAATTTATCTAGCCTTATCAAAATTTTCTCTCAATTCTTATATGATGGCATAGTGAATTCAGATGAAGACATACCTTTTTCAGTATTTCTTTTCTTTCATTAATGGAATTTGGGATATTGCTCTTTCACAAAGTTCATCATATCTTTCCCAGTTTTACTAAGATTCTTCAAGTCTTATAAAATCAATTCACGTTTCATAATTATAAGGCTCATCTTTAAGCTGATTATCATATAGAGCTCTCCTTTTGTTAATTACAACAGTTTCTAAATTTTCTATTTCTCCATATTATTTTTCTAGCTTAACAAATAGATTTCCCAAACTTGGCTTATTTACATGTTGTAGTCCAAACTATAATATAGTCCTTGCTCTTTCTTGCTCATTCAGCCTAAGCTCAAACTTTGCTCAATGCATGAAAAAGTCTTCGCGGTATGCAGCTTAACCTAATTAATTTAAGCATTACTCGAAAAACTACCTTGCTACGCTTGGATCTTGCTTTTCCAGTATTTTTGCAGATTGAATATATGCTTAGGGAGATTTTAAAGCTTTAACACATCTTTCAAGAACAGCTATAACTTTAGGTATATCCTTCATTCTTTTCCAAAATTTTGCATAAGCCAATCATCCTGAAAGTTCAGGAGAAATCTCCATCCATCTCTCGAAAATTGCTTTGGCTCCATTATAGTTCCTTAAAATTTCTTCCATGTAGGCATATTTATATCAGAACTAATCTATCCTGGGAAAGAGTTTGCAGGCTCTTTCAAAAATGTTTCTTGCTGATTAAACGTTTTTATTAATCATTTCGCATTCAAGATATCTAAGCCATAAAGTGGGATTTTTATAATCAACTTTCAAAGCGCGTTCAAAAACAGATCTTCCTCTATCGAACTTTCCGCACTAAAATTCCCAAGTAGCATATTTAATCCAAGAGTGTATATGATATTTCTACTTCTTAACTTCATTTTCAAATTCCATCCTTTTCCTTAGCTGATATTCAACTAACTCTTCCTCATCTGTAAATCTAGCTCTAGGAGGTTTCAAATCATCAGTTTAGTTAGCTAAAGCTTCTCTGATTAATTGCTCTGAAGTAATTTGAATATCAGCAGCAGTTTTATTTTTAGTTTTAGGAATTCTAACTGCAATTAAGTTAGCAGACAGCTATGTTCCTTACTTTTTAGTAGGCATATCATTCATTTTTATTTAAATAAACAATTAGTTACTTTATGTAAAAGCCTTCTGTTAATACTTTTCTATTCTAACTTTATTACCTATCTAATATAATACCTCTAATACTCAAAATAACAGACTAAGTTGCATCGAATCAGTAGTTACTCATTATAAACCTTATATTTCTATCATTTATAGTGATTTCTAATGCAATTTTAGTTTAGAGGCTTTCTTATAAATAAACCATTAGGGTATAAATAAGATAATGCAAAGGGTTGCTTAGATATATAAAGGAAAGTAGAATTGATTATATACAGCAAGTAGATGGTAAGCTAAGGCTATGGCTTATTAGTCTCTACTATTATTTAACTGTTAAACTTACTAGCCACTCATTTAAGATACTCTTAGCAATTATATCAATCTTTTGTATCTTAGTTTTAATTTAAAAGCTGCTTTATCAAATATTACTATGTCTAGCATTAACATAGAGTAAAGCTAGGAGCTAGCAAGAAAAAGGCAAGATAAAGAGGATATAAGTGAAGAATAATATTAATGCTTAAATAGGACTGAATAGTAATCAAATGAATAGCTAAACCAACTAGACTTACTAGAAAGAGAGTCATAATAATATGATTTATAACTATAAGCTAACAATTTATCTAATTTACTAAAGAGTTAAACTGAAAGCATAAGCTAGAGATGTGCTTATAATCAATCATAGTTAGAAAACTAAATATAAGAAGCTTATGATAGGCTATTAAATCTTATTTAAGAGTATCAGCTCAATCACAAATATATTAGTCAGTAGAAAGAACTTCAGATTCTTGAAGAAATTAGGCTAAGCACTTGTTAATTTGAATGCATTAGAAGAAAAATTGATAAAATTTGCTTTTTGAAAGGTGAATAGAATGAAATAAATAAAATAAAGGATAGTTAACAAGATGAAGCGATAATGTAATAGTTTTCAGTATTAGAAGATGAAAAATTATGTTAAGCTAAATTCACTGAAAAAAAGAGTAAGAAAAATACTAAAAGAAATAAGCAAGTTTACTAGATATAAAGAGACTAAAACTTTAGTTTTTGGGAACATCTACATTAAGATTCTTCGAAGTTATCAATCAATTTTTAAAGAGAGTTAAATTATCCAACAAATACAAGATTCAAATCGTAATTCGAAATATAAAACATTTTCTAAGAAGATCAAAGAGCAAGCCTAGTATTAATTGATAGCTAAATTAAGAAGAATATGATAATATAAATAGGTTTTGAACTAAGTAGAGAAGGAGTTTGAAAAAGTAATAATTATCCCTTTAAATTTCGCGGTGAAATTGGAATTGCTAAGGTTAAATCTATCGATTAAATAAAATTAGACAAAAGTCTTATTTAGCAAAAAGAAATAAAGTTCTGGACTTTATAATTACCTTATGGATTGATATATGAAAGCTCTTCGTTGTCAAAAGATCACTTTCATCATGAAGTTTTTAATTAAAACGATGACTTTTAAATTCTTGTTAATACAATGGATATCAGCTATGTCTAATTTGGAGATAGAAATCATATCTTTTAAGAAAAATATTTCAGAAATTTTTATTTTGAGGACTAGGAAGAAGGTGAATTCTATATAGTATTAGGCTTATATCAAAGACTCTAGAAACTAACAATAAGGAGTACTAAAATATAGGAAGGTGAGTCAATAGATTATCTTGTATTTTGAATAATTCTTTTAGTATTTTTATATAATAATACTTCTATTAAATTCGTTTAAGAAGACAATAATTATTGTTAAATAGAACTATAAAAATAAAATAATTTTGTTACTAGATTTAATATCAAAAACAGCTAAATCACTCTTATAATAATCCCTTGAAATCCAATTCAATAAAATCTAAATCCAATACACCATTAAGAAGTATGTGAAAGTCTAAAGGATATTAGATTATTAATAGTTTTATATGTCTATAAGTCCTAATAATACTACTGAAATAAACGAAAGATTTAAGAAGAATAACCAAAGATAAAAGAATTTAAAGCTATTAATCATTAAATTCTCTATACATAGTAATTCTTAACTTATAAATATAAATTTAATTAATATTATACAAAGATGTTTTATATCCTATTTTAAGCTTAGATATTTCAGTAATAGAAAAAGGCAAGTATTTATATATTAATATACCAAAATAGCCTATTGTTAATTCTATTTAAATTAAAGGTAAATTAGAAAATCTAAAATAAAAGGTTTAGCATATAGCATTAACATATCTTGTTTATTGATATAATCAAAATAATTTGTTAATATATGAGAGCATCTTTTATCATAGGCTTAATAAATAATCTTTTTAGTTATCAAAAACATACTTAGTTGATTAAGGTTATTAAACATCTATAAAAAGATAATCTATTCAAATAGTTAAAAAGCTTTTTTAGAAAGCATTAGACTAATAATTAAGGAATCATTTAATGTTTTTAAATTATAAAATTAATTAAAATCTATAATCCTATTGAAATCAGGTGTCAGGACTCATATCTCGATTTCTTTGCTTACATTTAACATAAAACGAGCATTTGGTAAATTTGTTTTCTTCTGATTTAATATTAATAACTCTCTCCCCAAGTTACTAAGATAGCCTAGAAGAAATATATAGTCCCAAACCAAAACTGTATTAATTTTCATTATTAAGTAGGAATTTGCTGAAATAAAATCTTACTTAAACAAGTGTGTGTCAATTCCACAGCCAGTGTCAAATATTACAAACTTGTAGTAATCATATTCTAACTTTTCATATTCCTTCAGCAATTCGTTCTTTTTTTTAACTCTTATTTCAATAGATCCTTTTTCAGTGAATTTAATAGAGTTTAGAATTATATTTTGAATAATATAAGTTAATTTCTACTTGTCACCTAATAAGTATCTTGGAATATCCTGCTAAATTCTAGATTTTAGCATCAGTTTTTTCTTTTAAGCCTCTTTTGATATCATATCGAACATTTCTCTGATTAGCATTCTTAAGTCAAATTTAATGTAATTTATCTTCGCTTAGTTATCCTGAAGCTATACTATTTCAGAAAGCTAACCAGTTATATTTAACAGCTTTTTGGTATTCAATTCTATGTTGTCAACTTATTCCACTGACTTATTGAAAAATAGCTGTTGAAAATTGTGGACAGAATCGACTGAAGTACTCCTTAGAAGTTTGATTTAACTGATTGATGCAAAAATTTCGTTAAGAGACTCACTAAACTAGGAATTTAGTGACTTTAAAAAATGACTCTTATACTTACTTTCTAACTTAATATTTTCTATTTCAGAGATATTCTTCCTTAGGTTTGTTATGTCTATTAAGTTTATAATTGTTGCCTTTTCATTATTCCAAACTGTGTTTAGAGCTGAAACCTCTATATACTTGCTATTTTCTCCTGTGTCTTATATCTAGCTATTTTAATCCTGAATAATGTTGAATGTTTTGGGTTTTTAAGACCCTTTATTAACATATTCCGTAAAATCTTCCATGAAAGACATTTGGATTTAGTTAGAGTAGTATTTACAGGTTAGAATAAAGCTGCTAAAGTTTCGATTAAGAAGCAGCTCTTTAGCTTTATCGTTTTAAAAGAGGATCTTATCCTAATTTAAAATAAGCACTCCATAAGAGCTTGCATTAGCTATAAAGTACCAGTTGTGCTTATCTTTCTTCTGCTACTCTAGGAAATCTAAGATCTTCTTTTAAAAGAATCTGTTTATAAATACGGAGACATATGCAAAAACGCCAAACATGCTGATACTGCTACTTCAATGGTAGTCAAACTGAATAAAGAATTGATTTTTGTAAGCTCCTACTATTCATCCTATAAGCGTCAGAGTTTAGACTGTTAACTAGATTCCAAGATTTCTAACCCAAGCATTTCCTAGACAAGTTGTAACTAAGAAATACACGAAACCACACCAAACTAAGTCTTCATAAAAAATAGATATATAAATCCCTTAAGCAGCCACATATAGAAATATCCAATGAGTTAACAATTGCATCATGATAGTGTATTCATCGGACCTTATGTAAAGAGCAGATACTCCACAAGTAATTAATCTTATTATCACATCAATCATAGCAGATATACTACTCACTTCAGTAAAGTATTTCAGAAGCAGAAAAACTTACACAGGAAAGATGCAAAAGAGAAAAATAGTAAGCACTGAACGGCTGCTAATCATCTTGAGGTTCTTAAAATCTTCCATTTTTAGTTATCAAAATATAATTAAATCTATAAGGTAAGCTTAAGAAATTTATTTGTAAGTATATTTATATAAAACAAATATTATAGTTTAGTACTAGGAAAAACGAACTTCCACTAAAGCAAAAGTTAATAATACGGTAACAGATATATCTATATATATCAATTATTTAGAAATTATATATTTGACAATCAAATTAATTTAAGCATTAAAAAGTAATTTATGATCTATTCTAGTTAAGTACTTTCAATAACCAAAACTGAAGTATATAATAAGAACTAACAGCAATAAAACCTAATAACGAGATAACTATTTGCTTCAATAAATTTCAATATATTTTGATAGTTTAAATGTCTTAGATATGAATCATTTAATACTTTGTTTTATACATTATAAGGGAACAGATTTTTAATTTAAATCTATTTACTCTTTAAATGCTAAAATATTTTGACTACTATAAATATAATAAATTGTAGAGCATTCTACTAATATTGGCTGTAAAATAACCAGCTAATTAAAATTATAGAATTGGAAGCCTAAGTGAGCCAAAGGTATTGCTCTATAATACTCAGTAGGGTTTTGGGAAGAGCAAAATATATTACATTAGAAGGAGATATTATATTTATATTGTATAGAGTAAAAAATAATACTGTAAGTACATTTATAAAACTTTATGATTATAGTTAGTAAAAACATTTTATTAAATAATATAAAATGGATGTCAGCTGCGTAAGGAGAACAAGTAGGTAATCTGGTGCAGTGTATAATGCATTGCGAGTAATATCGCATTAGATACCACCACGGGGAAGGGTGGATAAGCTCCGTTGAGACATGCCTAACTTACCCCGAGAGCTCTCTCTAGCAGTATGAAAAATTGACTGACGGGCCTTCTAATTAATAACTTAATAACTAATTCTTATTTTGACTTATCAGTGAAGACGGAAGCGTTTGACACGAGAATCAAAACTAATTTCTAATAAGAAGATTCCCCATTTGGAGAAGCTGAAGTGACTCTATGGACGAAAAGAATGAAATAAAGCTTTTGAGAACACTTTTTTAATATTAAATATTAATACTGAAAGAGCTGCGCGCCAACGAAGTGCTACGTGCTCTATAATCATATTTATTTATCTAGATTCTTGCTCTATCTTTAGTTAATATTATAACAGGTTAAGTACTTTATTTAATAAAGTACTAAAATACTAATGGATGTAGTTTATTTCATAGAGTTAAGTTTAATAACAATTTTCTTAACTTATTGTGTCTTATTAAGTGAGAATTTAAATAGAATTTAGAAATTAATGGTTGAAAAAAACTAAATAGACTTTTTATTGGATTTTTCTTTTATTTTCAAAGAATTAAAGTAAATGCCTCTGCTGATCATTTTTTTCTCAATTCAGTTCAACATTCTGTAATTTAAAAGCCACCATTAAGCTATTAAATTTTCTTGCCTTAATAATCTTACGTAAAAAGATATGTTTAAGGCATATTTTTAAGTAAATGAAAAGGATTTAAGATTTTTAGGTAAACTAGAAGTTAAAAAGTTGTAACTTAATATTTTAAACATACAAATTTAATTTAAAAAGAATCTTAAATTAAATGCCTCTTTAGTAATTAATATTTTGCTTGCTTTTCTAATTTTCTTTTCCCTTTAATATTTTCATCACTATCAACTATGCTTCTTATCTAATAAGAAGAATAAAAAAAGAATAACTTACTTTTTAATTTTAAAGATAGTAATCTATTTAAGTATCTAATTAAGAATGAAGCATGGATTTAGGTAAGCTAATTATCTCTTAAGGTTAAATTTAATCTTAATGAGCATTTATTGTCTTTCTAGTAACTAAAGTTGGCTGAAGAAATAAACTGATTTTATAACTTTTTAAAATAGTTAAATCAAGATTTTAGATTGATTTAATATCAAGAAGTGGTTTGCTAGCATAACTAAAGTAATATCCTTATTGTGTATTTATATCTTAGAAAAGTATATAAAATATGATTATCTTATTTATTTTAAACAAAGCTAATTTTATTTTATTTATAAACTATTAATCATCTGCTTGCTTTGCCGTAAATACTCCTTTCATACCTAGAATTTACAAGCCTTAAACTCTCGTTATCGTTCTTTATTCTTTTAGCATCTCTTTCTAAAAGACGAGTTTCCTATGTGATCAGTATGTTGAACTTTCTATTTTCATCAAGTTCTCTCTATAACTAAGTTAATTGGCTTTCTACTTCATTCTTAGTCTTAATATATGAGTTAACTTCATTTTTGGCCATTTAAGATTCTTTGTAGAAAGCTTTTTTTTCTTCTTCGCATTCAAATTGTAATTCTTGGAGTTCTTTTTTCATTTTATTTACAAGCTCTTCCTTTAAATCAATCTATTGAATTACTTCACTTTCTCGATTCATCTATTCCTTTTTCAATTAGCTAATAAGAGTTTCATATCTTTCTTATAGAGAAAGCATCTCAGTTTATAAATTACCTATTTCTTACTTAGTAACAGTCTCATACTATGATTTATAGAAATCCGCTTAAGATTAAGCTTGTTTAGTTTGGTTTACCATATCTACTTCCTAAGATTCTTGTCTATTTCTTAATGATTTTACTTCAAGTATCAAATCATTATGTATTTGAATTTCAGTATCAACTTGCTTTTATATTTCTAAAATTCTTCCTTAAATTTCTTCAATCTAACTCTTCTTCTCATTAATAGCATCCTTTTCCTCAATCGCATAATGCTATTTAAGAGCATTAATCTCTTACAACTGGATTTATTATTCAGAATCAAGCTTCTATCTCAGATACTATATCTACTCTTTCAGCTGTGAAGTTACTTTTTCTTGGATTTCTTCCTGCATTCTAAGTTATTACAAAGTGTCGCTAATCTAGTAGCTTCTTCTCTGATCTTCTTGAGAAATATTTTGAAATTAATCTAAAGATTTTTTGGGAGTATATGATGAATATACGGATGAAAAATGACTTTCACTAAATCGATTAGATCTGTTTAGCATTTTAATCTAATTGTTAATTAACAATTAATCAATAGATTTTTCTTTAAGGTCTATTATTCCTTTATTAACTATTTAAAAAGGTCTCTTCCTTTTATTACTATCTGCTTTAGAAAATCAAACTCTTACATCATAACTCCCTAATTTATTTTACTTTCAGTCTTATATTTATCAAGTTAGCTACTAAGTTAAGTTTATATATCTGTTCATGAATCATATTCCTTAGTCCTTTAATATCAGATAAATAGAAGAAGGATGCTGGATGCAATAGAAGGAAATGTGAATAAAAGCAGTGATAATAGGTAAAGGATATAAAGTACTATATAATAGTATATGCTTTGAATATGGGAGAGAGAAAGCTTATATAGATTATACTTTTATTGAGTGTGTATTAAGATAAAGAATGCTTAATAGATGAAGATCAGAATATTTTAAATAAGTGTTGGGAAATAATTAATTAAGATTTTATTTATCCATTTAATAAAAATGTCATTTGAGTCAGTTGTTTCTTTAATCTTAACTCCTTTAGGTTGCTTTTTGTTAGTATGCATGGTCCCTATAAACTTAAGGCTTTTCAATTGAATTAGAACATTAATCATCAAAGTTATTTCATATAAAATAAACATTGGAGGAAAGTACTTCTAATTAGCTTGGATCATTATCATTTTCTTGTTTGTTTCTTGGATATTTAAATTAAAGGAATTTTGGAAATTAGGATTTGAAATTCCAATGACTGATTTTGATAAAATGACTCATTAAAGAATAGAAAGAAATTTCTGGATGATATCATGCGGATTATTTTCTTGGTTGTAAGTCTTTACTTTTATTTAGTTATTTAGTAGTAATTGGTTAGTAGCAAATTACTAGTGATGATTTGAGCAGACACTTAAAGAAGATTAAAGAGAAGTGAGTTTCCTAAAACAAATTAACTTAATTTCATAATATATTAACGAATCTCTTTCATCTTGCTTATTCTTCTAATAATTATCCTAACTCATTAAATATTCTACTCCTCAATTTTAATGTTTCCCTTATTTCACTTAAGTCTATTTAACTCATTAAATAAAAAAACTGCTAGATGGTAAACTTTTAAACTTAGAGTCTTTTAACCTTTTAGTAGTAAATGAGGAATTTTATTACTTCCTTGATATTTATTGCTAAGTATAGTAAGATTCCTATAATAGTCTAATCTTACCTAGAGTAAATCATTATATGCTTACTTTTGGTTTTGAATGAATTTCATTTAAGTATCATATCCAGTTCTTAATGAGCTATTGCTAATCTAATTTATTGGCTAATGTTATAATTGAATCTAGTTACAAATCTTCTTTAAGCCTTACTAGTAGATATACAATCCTTAATTAAACTCGCTTTCAGCTTTGCTGCATACTGGTACTTAAATTGATGATAGAGATAAGTAAGGGTAGTTGATAAATCTAAGTATAATAGACAGTTATATTAGTAAATATAATATAAATGTAATAATCCAATTCAACAGAAAAAGACTTTGAGTTTTAAACAAAGCTTGGTAAAGGAAGCTTTGGCACAGTATATAAAGTAAAGAGAAAAAGTAAGTTTAATACTTAAATTTAGAAGATGGAAAAATATATGTAATGAAGCAAATAACTATATCATCTATGGATAAAAGATAATAATAAGATGCTATTAATGAGGTTAAAATATTAGCTTCCCTTGATAATATTTATGTAGTTAGATATTATGACTCCTTTATTGAAACCAAACATTTGAATATTGTTATGGAATACTGTGAAAAGGGGGATTTGTAGAAATATCTATTATAATAGATACAAAGGTCTTTAGTTGAATCGAAGATATGAAAAATTTTTATTCAAATATGCTTTGCTTTGGAATATTTGCATAATTAAAAAATACTTCATAGGGATTTAAAGTGCATGAATGTTTTTCTTAAATCGGAAGAAAAAATCAGACTAGGAGATTTAGGAGTTGCAAAAGTTCTATCCAGTAATGTCGCATTTGCGTAAACTGTTGTAGGAACTCCATATTATCTTTCTCCTGAATTATGTGAAGAAAAGCCTTATAACGAAAAATCAGATATATGAGCACTTGGATGCATACTATATGAATTATGCACTTTAAAGCATCCATTTGATGCTAATAGCTAAGGCGCTTTGGTGCTTAAGATAATAAGAGGAAAATATAATCCAATTCCAAATACTTATAACGCTGATCTAAGAAAAATAATAGATTTATGTCTTTTGAAAGATTACAAAAGTAGACCAAGAGTAGAAGATATATTAATCTAGATAAAGGATAAAGTAATAGCTAGTGGGTTGAAAATTCCTTCTGATTCATGCTTATCTTCGTTAAATATAGGATTAAAAAATCCTATATAGAGATAAATTTCCTAAGTAACTTAAAGTGAAGAAGATAAAAGCTAAAAAATAGCAAATTTAGTAGAAAAACTGAAAAGACCATCAAGTAAAGAAGCCAATCCTTCAGCAAAAGAATAGCTAGACAAAAACAAAGCAGAAAATTAGAAAAATGGAAATTTTTACTTAAACGAAAACAATTAGAATGTAAGAAAGGTTCTGCCTGTCCCACAATTAAGAAAATTGCAATTACCTGGATAAAAACCATAGTATATTGTAAATAAAAATTGAATACCACCAAATAGAGATAAAATATAAAGACCAGCTTCGTAAGAAAGGTAAACTAACAACTCTCAGATAAGGAGCAATTAAGTATAAATTTAAAAATAAATAGCATCTAACAGAGGCATCCTTTAATTTCCTTTTACACCTCAGTAAATTTAAAGGCCTGATTTAAAATAGAATAAAGTAGACTAAGAAAAAATATAAGAAATTGAAGAAGTTCTAAATTTACCTGAAACACCCTTTAAGTAATCTGATAAAAATTCTTATTAGCAAGATATTTCTAATTAAAAAGAGGATATACCTTAAATTAAAAAGCCTCTTTATAACTTGCCAGAACCTTTTCCTAAAGAAAAATCTTCATAAGAAATTGTTAAATAAGACTACTATAATTAGGATGTAAAAAATCTTATAAAAGTAAAAGTTAAGCAATTGATTCAATAATCTTCAGAAAGTAGTTCTTCGTCTGAAAACTAATAAGATTAAGAATTGAAATGACCAACTGAAGATTTCTAGTTAAATAGTGTCTATTAACCAGAAGGTTAATAACTTTAGCAGAGCCAAGACAAAATAAATAAAGTTATTCCTAAGAATTAATAAATAAAGGAAAACCATGAGAATTAAGAAAACTCATAAGAAGATAAAGATCAAAAAGTATCAAAAGTAAAATTAGACTCTTAGCAAACAAGCAAAGAGAAAAACTCTATTTAATATGCTACAAATGTAGCAAATAACTTTAAATAACCTTAAAAATAGATTTATCATAAATAAGTGTAATAGTCTAACGATAATTAGCAAGAGAAAAAAGACTTTACTTTTAACTAGTAAAATTAATCATACTAGTAAAACAGTAAGAGCTAAAATAAAATTCCTTCTAAGTAAGTGTAAGAGCAAGAAACATTTCCTGTCTATGAAAAATAAGAAAATGACTAATAACTATAAGAAGAGATAGAGGAAAATTCTAGAGAAGAGGATTTTTATTGATAAGAATAATTAAAGTAACTATAAGAAGAAGAATTATGATATTCTCAAAACTAAGGGGAAAATTATATTGATTATACTTAGAAAGATTCTTAAAACGAGATTTCTCCGGCATAGAATTTTTCGTCTAATGAGAATCTTGCAACATATGATTCATCTGAGTACCAAACTTAAGAATCTAATTGCTAGAAAGTAAATGCTCAAATAATAAAATACCAAAACTTAATAGAAGCTAAAAGAAAAGAATGTATTTCTTATCTAGGTAATTAGATATTTGAGGAAATGTACATATTTTTTAAGCGAAAAGTAGAAAGCGAAATAGATATAAACGAAAACGACTAGTAAGAGATAAACGATTTCGTTTTCAACTAAATAGGGTTAGAAAATACTTAAGTAAGTATTCTATAGTAGATTATTTTTTCGTTGTACAATCTTCTTCATCTGGAGAGTTAGTTGCAAACAGTTAAACAGTAATGTCAATAATTACTTACTTAATTACTCCTTTTTATTTAATTGAGACTAATCTAATTCTCAATCTTATTATTTTTAATATTTATCATGTTTAAAAATAATTTGCTAATATAAATCTAGATTATACAATTAGTTAATTTAAATTTTTGTATTAAACATCTAAGAATTAATAGTAAGCTTTTGTATATAATTTGGCTGATATTATTACCTTAAACCTTGCTATATTTTCTTATATATAGACAGATTTATTTATAATTTTTAAATATTTAAATCTAGATTCTTTAAGAGCACTTTAAGTAATTATGCTGCATTGTTAACTCCAAAAAATATTTATTCAATCTTTTATTTAAAAGGTAATATCATACTCTCAACACTTAAAATATAATCTATATTTGATAAAGTCATGTCTTAATTACTCTTACTAGTCCAATAAACTAATGAGAAAATGCTCTAAATCGTATAAAAGATAGTGTATAACTAAGCATAGTAATTTATTTTTAGAAATAGCAATAAAAATTATTATTAGTATTTGTACCTTAGTAATTTTCTTATTATAGATAATATAATTTGATAAACTAAATTTGTAAATAGCTTTCAGAAAAATCTATTAAGTTTTATAATAGATTCGTTATTTTTTGATTTTAGTAATCTCTTTTACGAGGCAACTATAATTTTCTGAACTTTAGATATGAGTTATAACTTCATTGTCTTTTAAGGCTTTTTAAACCAAATGGAATTTATTTCCTCATTTATTTAATACACCAATTTTAGCTACTTAACTTTACATTCTACTACTTAAAATTGGTTTTTTCTTGATAATAATATATTATTTACTTAAAATAAAAAAATAAGATTGTTTTTTCTTATTCCATTTAAATTTAATCTAGCAGTGATTTATTGATTGTTAAAGGTAAAGAAACTGTAGAAAAAAATTAAATATGCTAACTTAAATTAGAGATGCTTGTTCTTTTATTCTCTTTATAGCTATTTTATGTTCTTATTTGATATATTATTATAGTATGAATGAATAACTAAGTTGAAAAATATTAATATTAGACTATCCAATCTTAGAGGAGTAACCAACTATTCAAATCTCTTGCTTTTAATACTTTTATCCTTAAAATGTACAGAGATTAGTTTAAAATTCACGATTCTGTTATTTTTCTTAATAGCTAAACCAAATGTTTTAAAGCTAAATGTTTCCTATCAATGAATCTTTATGTTCAGATATATATATTAGGAACTAATATTATATATTAAATGAAAGTAATTTAAGAAAAAAGGTAAGAATCTATTCAATAGATTAAAATACAAAAAGCATAAGATTCTTCTTTCTTTAAAAGTATCATTATGTTTATATTCTAAATGATAGCATTTAAATACTTTAGATAACCTACTTTTCTTTATCTAACTATATTTGTTTATTTCATTATATCAAAATGCTTTTTAATAGGCTCTTCAATCAATTTTATATTATTAAGTCAACTATTTTATGGTAAAATATCACAAATTAAATTAATTAAGTTTACCTTTAAGAGAGTAAATAATACAGTAATATGCATAGAGATATCAGTTAGACAATGTAACAAGATTAAATAATCAGTCTAATAAGGAATGTCCATACATTGGATAAGTATAAAATTATTAAAGTAAATGGCAAGTGAAATAATTGTATGTCTAATAGTAAAAGATAATATATTTAAACTAGTTAAAAATAGTTCTTTTATTCTTAACTTTATATTTTTTCTTCATTCTATTCAATTAAAATAATCATCATCATCTATTTTATCCTTTTTCGTAAAACTGAAAAGCAAGTTCAGTTAATCTTTTCTAGAGATTGAAGCATTAATTTAAATAATTTTAACGAATGACAGTTTAATGAGTAGAGAAGAAATCAATTGACTTTAGTTCTAGTGTTTTCTTAATTTTAAAGTATAAGAAAGATTTTAATTTATAATTGTTGCTAAACTACTGATTATATAATTTGATTTAACAGAAATCAAAATCTGTCTACTGGAATTAAAGATTTTCATTTAAAAATTTCAGAAAATAATAATATAAATGGATTAAGAAGCCTTAAATCACTAAGATTAGGATCTTAACTTATAAAATTAATAGGATGAATAAGAAATTTAAAACAATAAGAAGCAAAAATATTCTACAATATCGGAAATAAAAAAGATTATTACTAGCATTAAAAAGTAGTTGGATGAAAGCAATGAAGCAAAAAGTAAAATATTGGAAAAGTTGCTTAAAAATCATAATATTTGCCAATCAACGTACTACAATTGGATTAGAAAGCTAAATCAATATTTTTTTGATGATGAGCTACATTAGGAAGAAAAAATTGGAAGGCTAAACAAATATATCAAAACGATAGAAAATACCATCATTTATTAAACTTAATTGATGATGAAAGGTGAAATAGAAAAAGAGCAAATTTTAGAATGTATTATAGAAAAAGTAAAGGAGTTAGGCCATGAAAACTGCTGTATTAACAATCCTTAAAACTAAAAAAAGCTTGAAAACTAATTAGAAAATATTTGTGACGAAATTCTGAAAACTAAAAATCCTACCAACAAAAGTAAGGAAAAGAGAAAAAAACAAAAATAAGAATAAAGCATAACTTCCTTTAACTAAATATAAAATAATAATTTTAATGCTAAAATCATAAATTTGGAAAATCTGGAAAATTTGGAAAATCTTAAAGCATTAAAATTAAAATAAATTCAAGTAGATTTCAAAAAAAATTAAAAACGTAATAAGAAACTTCCTTAAATTATGATAAAAAGTAAGTAATTAATGTAGATCCTCAAAAAATCTTTCATTAAAGCTTTAACCATTATAATCAATAAGAAATATCATAAGAATAGCAATAATTTAATGGAATACAACTTGTTTCTGTCGTTTCAAAGTAAATAAAAGTTAATTAATCTAATCCAATATAAATGTAAGAATTTGCTTCTGATAATTCATCTTAAAGCGAGTAAAATTTGTAGAATTAGCAAGAAATTAGAACATAATCTTAATAGTTAGAATACGATCCATAAAATTTAATTACGTGACCACAAGAGAAATTTCCCTAAGTTGAAGAAAATGAATTATCCTTTTCTTTATATGACAGGGGGATTAGAACCTTTTACGTATATTTGGAATAAGATCCTAATAGCATAAATTTAAAAATGTGAGTGATGAATATAACAAACTGAATTAAATTAAAAATACTTTTGATATAGTATATAAACAAATAATCATCTTATTATAAAGTTATTTTTCTATTTTCATATTTAACTCATTTTTATTATTTTTAATGCTATAGTCTTTTATGCTTTTTTCTATAAATATCTTGTAAATCAATTTTTCATTAGGATAATTTTTTATCATTAATCATAAACTAGAAATTATAGATATAATAGGTTAAATGTATTTAGAAAATGTAGAAGCTTATAAAATAAATACTTAAAAAGGATAGTAATAAATAAAAAGGTATATCATTAAAATTAATCCTTAAAGATAATAAGATATCTAAAACTTTAAATGCCTTAATCTTCATTCTAACTCTTTAAATATCAACAATATAGATAAGCAAATATGTTAGCACTGTAGAGATTGTTAAAATAATGCTTCTTTCAATTACTATTAATACTTTCGTTTATTTAACTTAAAAGTCCAAATTGCTTAATTTTATCTTAAAAGTACGTTAAACCAAAAGAAAAATATTAATATCATAAAGAGAATTTAAAAGTTCTAAATTAGATAATTTTATTAAAGCTAATTAACTCTAATAAATAACTAAAACTGAAGAGTTATACCAGTTAATTGCTTATAATAGCTAATAGAATAGGAAGATTATAAAAGAGTAAATTTAATAAAATAAAGATGAATTAAAGGAAAACATCTAATTAAGCAATAGATAGCATTCATTTTATAAGATTATTATAAATATCATCTATTAAATTTTCTGATACTTGCTCATTTGTTGTATAGTGAGAATTATCCTTTTATCGACTTTCTTGAGTTGTTTTGCTTATCTTTTCACTTTATACCTCAACTTCTACTGATTTAGTTTTAACTTTATTTCAGATTTTCTCACTTGATATGTAAACAATTGAAAATAAAATTCCTTTGATGGGAATGAAGATGTAAGCAAACTAAATTAATAAATCAGGTAGTTTATCATTGTTTATAAAAAACTGAATTATCCTCAGCATTGAAATGAAAGCCCATGAAATAATGAGAATAAATGGAAATCATAATAATGAGTTAGCTTTGCTAATTCATTGCTAAAAGTCATATTTATCCAATAAGTCAGGCTCTACTGCCAGATTATTCATTTTTTTCCTACAATTCCACATGAAATAAGAGCTAATAACAACTGTGAATATATAAGGAATGTAAACTGAGTACATCTTTAAAACGTTTCCTTCTTTTAGCATTCCTGTATCTCCTTCCTTGTTAATTATAAAGCAAAATCCATTTTCCACCCATCCAAATCATCCATTCACTGCAGGGTAAAATACAAATGGGATTGGAATTAAAAGGGAAAATATAAAGACCTACTTTTCATAAGAAGGTAAGCTTTTGTATACTCATTTCTTAGAAAAAACTGTTTCTTCATCATTGCAAATATAGAGTCATGAGCGAAAGCTAATAAAAACCATAAATATAAAGGAGTTCAAAGAAAAGAAAATTTTAGCTCCAGCAATAAAATCACAAAGACTTTTAGAATCATCAGAAATGAATTGAATTATACTCAAAGACTCATATAATAAATCACTCGCCATACACAAAATCACAAATCTATTCTAAAAATTCCATAGCTATTTTCTGAAAATTATTACCGAAATTAGCACTGCCAAGTTCAATAAAATAGAAAATGAGTACGTTATCAAAGATATTATTTGAAGCGTCGAGTCCAAACTCATTAAAAATAATTATAAAGATAAAGATGAAATGATAGATTATGAAATAAATACTAGCTCTTAAGTTACTAAATCAACTATTAAATATTATTTAGTAGCATCATAAGTTATATTATTTGCTTTCAGTAATTATGGAATATCATTAATTATTTCATCCTAATCAACTTAATTTATAACAACTTTTAACTTTTTAATAAATACATTTTATTCAGTCAGTAATAAAAACACCTAATTGTTTAAGCTATTTTAATTTTAGGAAATTTTAACTATTTTAGCTTAAAAATGACAAAAAACTGAAAGCAAGATAAAAGAGAAATATAGGATTAACTATTTTAATTTCAAATAATTTAGAAATATAGTAATATAGCGGCACTTTATTTATAGCATTTAATAACCAGATATAAAAGGAATGCTAGATAGATCGAATAATTATAGTAAGTTATAAATATTCTGTTACATGCAACAAAATTCTAATTGCTTGCTTAACTCTTTATTTACACCAAAAGATTATTTATTATTCTAGAAAAAATTGAAGTCAAAGAGTTTTAATATACAAAGCTTTAATTTTTCTTTTTAACTAACAATTTTCCTTTGATGATATAATAAATTTTTCTTTTTAAAATACAGATGAGAGATTAAACATCAAATAGATAATTGCAAGCAATTATTATATAAAAGAGGCATAGTTCTAATTAATCTTCTTCAGATATAAAATAAAAATTACTAAAGCCATTTAAATTTATAGCCATTATCTAGAAATATTTTTAAATAAGCAAATTATTCAATTTGATAGATTTTTAAGATTAGTAAAATATAAGCTTCTCTCTCCAACCAAAAACTAGCATACTTTTTTTATTTTTATTGAACTTCTTAAATAAAACCTAGTATAATTTAATATAATTCATTGGAATATATTAAACGAGATAAAAAATAAAGCATTAAAAAGTACACTGTTAATTCTTTTCATTTTAGCACTAAAGTTCTAGGAGTTCCTATAAGAACATCACCTTATTTTTTTATAAAAAATGTTTCGTTCATCATACTCTTTTATTCACTTTAGCATCTTTTAATTTAAGGATGATGTATCATAGGAGTAAGATGAGGTAATTTAATTTTATTACTTCCTATAGCTGAACTTATCTTTCTTATTTAATTTTTCTTGCTTACATTCTAATACTCTCGGTACTCTTATTACTTTATTTCAGGTTTTAACTGAATTTTTTATTTTTTTTAGTTCTAATTCTATATAGGAATCAATCTCAGAGAATTGTTCTTTTGAATCTTCTTTATAACTTGTTGAGAGTTAATTCTTGTCTATAAATTATTTTTCTACTCAATAACTTTTAGCAGCTTTAAATTATTTTTCTTTACTAAAGGCTTTGGACTATTTTCCTTTATTACCTTATGCTAGTTAATTTAAAATCTAGACTATCAAGGAGATTTTGCTTTCTTCTTAATTAAGGTTAAATCCTTGATAACCATAGTTTTTTCCTTTTCTGACTTCATTATTAAATTTCTCCTTTACTCTGCTGAAATGCATTACTAATTAGTATCAGTTGAATCTCCTGCACTCTACAAATTTAGTCTAATTCGCTAACTAATTTATTCCTTTTGTTGTTTATAGAAATCTAGCGATGGTATCACTTATGACTACATTAGACTACTAATATTCCTACTCATTACTTAACTACTTCTCAGAATGCTAGATTGACTTTATACTCTCTACTCAAGTTAAGATTCACTGAAGAAGTCTTGTGGAAAGCAGTTGTTTTTAGTTTATATTCTTGAATATTTCATATTTATACAATCAATTAAAAATTAAATTAGACCATTTCTCTTCCTTTTCCTCTCTAAATATAAGTAATATAAGTTTCCTATGTCTATTCTTATATTAAGATAAAGAACTTAAAATATTCTTTAGAAACTTACTTATCAAATAATACTGAAATGAGACTTTTGAAGCTGGGGTTAATTATATATTTTCTCTATTCTGATATTTATTCAATGGGAGTTATAGAAACTAGTTGCCAAAGGTGTTTATGGTATTAATTAAACCTAGAAGAAATATAAAGATTTAGTATGCTAGTATGTTACTTTAAATCAAAACTTAAAATCACTTTCATTTATTAACTTTAAGGATATTAATATAGCACTATTAGATAAAGAGAAAAATACTATTTCACTATATGAAAGATCAATATATTTTTCTATTTTTAGAGAAAGGCATAGCTTATCTTTACTGTTTTACTGTTAAAGACTGCACTATTTATTAATAATCTTTATATGTAACCTTTAGAGAACATTGAGTAATTTCATCATTTATTATTAACTATTCCTAATATTTCAATTTAAGAGGTATGAACTGACATGTATTTAATAGATTTATCTTATATATATTGAATAAGATTTAATCCTAAAATTAATAAGAATAATAAACACTTTTTTCGTATATTCTATTGCAATCTATTCTCTATTCTAAAGCTATTCCTAACACTTCATAATTTTAATTGAACAGAATTCCTTAACCTTTCCAATTTGATAATTCAATTTTACTAGCCAAAGCAATTATGTATTATTCTTAGTTCACTTAGCATTAAATGTATAACTTAAAGTTTCTCTATAGATAAGTAATAGTTAATAATATTATTAAGTAAACTTAATTTAATTTAATTTAGTGTTGTTTCTATTTATTTAAGCTATGTTCCTATATAAATTTAATATTATGAATTGCTTAGCTATTTCTATTAGTATCTTGTATGCTTATTCTATCTTCTATTGCTAGTTTCTTATGCTATATATCTCTATTAAGCTGCCTTTCATTTTAAATTTGCTTTTAGGAATTTAACTACGAAGTTCATTTTTCAAGATCGCTTTTTACGTTATAATGAGAAAATTAAGAGTTCGCTATTTAATTTTAAGATATCAAATTCAAAATTAGTTTGCAGCAAACAGAAACTAATTTTGACTTAAAAATAAAAAGGAATTGAAAGCATCTCTTACATAGTAATGGATTGAACTTCTACATCTAAGTTGATAAAGACTACTTAATAATTAAAATAAGCATTCCTTTATAATAGTTAAATGCTTAAGAATTAACCTTTATATGCAATTATTTAGAATTAACTTAAGTTTAAAATTATTATAAACTAGACTAAAAATAAAGTTTTAATATATACTTCTACTTTAAAATAAGTAGTTTGTTCTTATTTAGATTAAGCAATTATTTTAAATTAGCTAGGAGTTAGTGAATAGCGAATTATTATAACCAAAAATGTTTTTTATTATTGATAAATTAAAACTAGCAGCTGTAGTGTAAATTATTTGCTATATTAATACATTTTACATTCTTAATACTATTCTATTAAATTAATTAACTCCTTGTTTTACTTCCATGCGTATTTCATTAAATTTTAAGAAATTTTTAAGAATAGAAAATTATAGCCATTTGTATATATACAAGTAGTGAAAAAAAGCAAATTTAGATTTAAGATAGAACATTTTATTTACTTGGCATTTTGCAAGTGAAATTTATTTCCTTAAATAAGAAATACTTTAGAGTTTATTGCTTACTAGCAGTATATTAATTAGCTATTTTACAAATAGAAGTGATATAAAACTAGCATTAAAGTAAAAGATTAAAGATATTTTTATACTTTTAGTAGCAATTTAAATTATTCATAAAGCTACATATTTATAGAGTATCAATGATATATTTTATTCCAAAAGTGGGATATTTATATGACTTTCTTTAGATTATTAAAATAAGATTAAATATTGGTATAAAATAAATTTTATAATCTTTCCTTTTAGTTATGACAGATCTCCTATATAATTAATTAGAAATTATACTTAAGCATGTATACTTAGACGAATGATGACTTATTTTTCTCTATTCTAGTCATCCATAGAATTTCATTATAGATTTATGAAATTAAGTTATATATATAAGTGATAATTAAATTACATTTTATGCTAATGATATAATAAGAAACATATTGTGAGATGAGTTATGTAGATGATGTTTTTTTCCTTTAATCAATAATCTAAATTAATGAATTAAGTTCACTTGCTAAGCAATTCTTTAAGCCCAGATATTTGTCCCTTCATTTTATCTGTAAACTTTCCAGACATAAAGCTAAAAATACTTCCTCTCGGATGTATGCAACCAGCTAAATCTATTAAAGTATCGGCGCCTTGCTGCGTCAAGCTTAGTTATCTCCAGAATATTTCTCCTCTTACTGGATCATTTGCTTGTGGTTTTTCTTAGTGCTCAATAGAACTTTCAAAAAAGGTTTATCCATTGGGATTTGGTAATTATACAACAAGATATACAAATTCTCGTTCTGAGACAGGTCCCATACCTTTTAGAAGTTCCAAAACGGCTTTAACTTAGGGATTATATTACTACAAAATTGTTTAAGACTTTAGAGTATCTCTTCACTTTAACTATTTCTCAACCTCTACAAACCATGAAGTTACTTCTTCTATTTTTTTATTAGCTATCAGAATTTGGCATTTAAAAGCTTTCCATGAATTCAGATCTTTTTTCCAAAATTTAAAATCTGGCTTATTGTCTTCTTGATTCCAATTAGTGTTAGCTATTTCATAATCACATTAAGCCTTCATATTTTTAATACGTTCTAAAAATTCTTATGGAATAGCTGACCAACACTGATCTGGCTTCTTCTCTTCTATTTTCTTTTCTTCAAGTTTTACTTATTCCTGCTTGACCTCTTCAACTTTTTTCTCTTCTTGCTTATTTGTTACTTCCTAAGATGCTGGAGCAGCTGAAATTCCTTTAAACATTGCTTCTTAAAGACTATGAGCTTATGCTTTTACTTTGTCAACCATCTTTCCAGACATAATACTAAAAATGCTTCCCCTTGGATGTACGCAACCTAAAAATTAAACTATAGTATTATTGCCATCAGTCTCAAATTTAAATAATCTCCAAAATATGTCTCCTCTTACCGGATCAGATACTTCTGGTACTTTTTCATGATTAACTGAAGTTTCGAATAATTAGAAGCCATTTGACAATTTGCTAAATACGCTTAAAAAGACAAACTATCTTTCACTTACAGGTCCAAGTCCTTTTAATGATTCGTGAATTGTTTTAACCTATGGATTGTATTGCTATACGACTTCCTATAATTTTAGATTTTCTTTTCAAACTTTTTGCTTTTCTACATCAAGTATCCAAGCTGCTATTTAAGCTGGATTTTTATCTTATACTATAAATCTGCATTTAAAAGCCTTCCAACTATGTAAATCTTTTTTCCAGAACTAGAAGGTAGCGGAATTCTCTTCTTCTTTTCAGTCATTTTGTGCTTCTTTTGTCATTTCTTCAGTCATTGCCTTAAATCTTTCTTAATACCCAGCAGGAACTTAAGGATTTTCTTAAGTAATGAAAGATAAGTCAAAGGGTTTTTCTTAAGGACTTTGTGGAGGGATTTGTTTATTCATATCGGTGACAGGTTTTGTCATCTATCCAGTAGTTTCCTATTTTTTAGCAGGAGTGTTCTAATCAATGAAATTTTATTGTTCCTTAGGTCTACAACAAGATAAACCCATTTATAATAAAATGGAATTTTAAAATAAGGAAAACTATAAATAGAAGTCACTAGTAAGCTTTCTTATTTATCCTTAATATTACTAGAACTACTAAATTATTAACTTACTTAACTTTATTAAATGCTATTTTACTTTTAATGCTCTAAACTAACTTTAGCCCTTTATGTCTTAATATTTCCTCAACTTTCTCTAAACTTAACGTTTATATAAATCTAATCCTTCCTGCTTGATTCAACTGCCTACTTTTTGAATGTTGTTGACAGTATGAATATTAAGTTATAAGAGCTATTTTTAACTACTTTTTAATAAGCCACAACTTGGTTACAAAAAGGGGAAATTACTAAAGAGTAAATAGTATTAATAATGGAGAGTAAATAAAAAGTAAAGGGAACATTAAATTAGAAATAGACTAAATGGTAATATAAGCTAGTTAGGAAAGTACTAGTAACTGCTATAAGCTTTAGTTATTTCATATTCTTATTTTTATTTATACCTTCAATTCACTTTTACTTCTTAAAACTCTAGTATCTTATTCTAACCTTTTTGTATTTAAACTAGAAGGATTAAGAGATGAGGGAATTTAAAATATATACTTATATATGCTAAAAATAATAAGATAATATGCTGGCTGGAGTTTAAGAGAAAGGTATTTAGAACAGATAGAGACAGATAAGTTGAAAATGAAAGGTTTTTAGGAAGGATTAGAAACTGAGCTTTAAATGATTAGTTGATAGTATAAAAGCAATAAATCATGGAATACTAAAATATAAAAGGGTACATTTATTTACATGAAAAAGAACTCATATATACAATAAAAGATTGATGAATAACACAACGAATGAATAACTAAGCACTATAAGACATTAAAAGGAATTTATATCAAGCTTAGTCAAATTTTTAAATATTAAATAATAGCAAAAACTTATTAAACGTTCTAATTCTTTACGTCTCAAGAACTTATAAATGGAAAATTAAAATAGCGCTCTGAAAATATTTTTAGAACCCTAAGAGTAATCAGATGAATTTCTTAAATAGAAAAAGTAAGAACTAGAAAATTTGAAGCAGGAATTAAGCTAGATGCAAGGTGTGGTAATTGAACATTAAAATAAATATAATCCTTAATTATTTAATAAAAATTCATTCTCATATTTGTCAGGGTAACCTATTAAAAGTGATCTAAACTTAGCTTCTGAAGTTATAAATTCTAGTTAGAGGAAAGCAAATAAATTTTAAAACATATAAAGAAATTAGTTAACCTAACAAAGACACTCAAGGAAGTAATCAGCCTAAACTCCATCAATTGAATAATATTCAAGCTTAGATACACTTTCTTCTCCTAAATTTGAAAAATCACCTTCGTAAAATTAAATATTGCCCTTGAATAACATTTAGATGAACTCTCAGAAAAATCTTATACCAAAGCCTATTTAAAATACCAATTAAATAAATTAAACTAGATCAAAATCTAGATAATCAGGGTAAAGTAATGTAAGCAACCAGATATAACATCTGATTGATAAACTAGGAAACAGTTTAGTAATGCAGTACTTAAAAGTCTTTTAAAAATATTCCTCCAGATAGGAAAAAATGACATTGAGGGAATTCGCTAAATTCTTTTAAGAAAATTAGTTAGAATCGTTCTAAAAGAAAAGTATACAGTTAGAGTTTTATAAGATTTCAGGAGGAAAAAATTTCAGTAAGTTTTTTTATTATTTTCATAGTTGAATTCGAAGGTTTTATGAGATGTCTAAACTAATTTACAATGCAAAAATATCCTGACGAAAAATCATTAACAGTTAGATTCCAGTAATTTTACAGCGATTTCTTGCAAGCATAAAAATTAAACAGTCCAAGGTCTGAAAAACTGCAAAACCTATATATTTGGATGTAAACTCCTGAAAATTTAAATATCGTTTTATCTTAGAGAAGTGACTTAATAAAAGTAACTTTTAACTTATTTTCAGCTATTCAAAAAAGCAACAAAAGAAACTGATCTACCTAAAGTGGTAGAAATAAACCAGCTCATATAGTTTTATAAGACATACTAAGTGATACCTATTTTTTGCTCACTGAATGAAGTTCAGAAGGTAATTTGATTTTAACAAATAAACAGATACACTCAAGCTTGCAGAACTAATTTTTTGACTTTAATAATCCAGAGATTCTTTTTCTGGAGATAAGTACACATTACATAGCCTAGGAATATTACACAAAGAATTTTCAATAGAGTGCATTTGAGATTAAAGCAGAAATGTATGTAAGTTTAATAGGGAAGATGAAAAACAGCAAAATATGAAACCCTTTTTAATCTTAGAAATATTTTATTTTCTTATATAATTTTCATTATTTAAATGAAAGCTGATTTTGCTATCAACTCAACTAGGAATCAGTAACTCAATAAAAACCAAGTTATTATTTGCAAAAAAGTCGAGAATGAAGTTTAAATTGCGAGTCATGAGACTGTCGAACGTTTTCCTGCGCCTATTCCCTTTGTGAAAAATAAAGTTAATGTGATTAAATCTGTTGATAAGCAAGAAAATCTTAAGTAAACTACTTAACCTGAAACTAAGCAGCCTACGTTGTGAGTGAAGAAGAAGTAGCATCTTAAGGCAGTAGAAAACGAATAAAATGTGAAACCTTCTCCAGATGCTAAATCATCAAACCATACACCTTAAGTGAAAAAGATAAATTAGCAGAGGAAGAGCAGGAATTAAACAGCTTAAAATACTCCTGCAAGTAAATAAAAGTAACATTTAAAAATGAGCGCAGAGCATTAAACTAAAACGGTAAACAAAAAGCCGCCATCTCATCCCAAAAAGTCTTAAAACCCTATGAGTGAAAGAAAGCGAAGTCCTTTAACAAATGATAAGTTAAAAAATAAGAGAAGCTCAAGTTAAAATTCCAATAAATTATTGTAGTAGCAAACTTATTAGTCTGAAAATTAAGCAAAATCACCTTAGCAAATTTAAAAGAACAACTAATTTTAGCTAGATCAACTAGTCAAAGAAACTTAAAAAAAGTTCAAACATGAATAGTTAAAATAGAAATAAATGCAAGAAAACGAAAGAAACCAGAAAAAGCTAATAAAAGATATGATTAAATAAGAAGATTAAAGAAACCGTTACAGAAATCGATCTAAAGCTTCAACTTAATAAATAACTCCATAAAAAACCTTTAAAATACCCTGGGGAGCTGATTAAAGAAGAATGTTTGATTCTTAACCTCAAAATAAATCATGAATTGAAAGAGAAAAAAGAGAAAAATAAGAACGCAGACAAAGGACTAAAAGTTAAGGAAGATAACGTATTGGACTTGATTTACTTTTTAAGTATGGCGCTAGTAAAAAAAATAGTTCGAGATCTTGTCCACCTAGCAATCGAATTACCAAAAAATTGGAGTTTGAGGCTTTTTCGAAAAACAATTTTGCATAGGAGGAATAAGCCCAGTAAAAGAAAAAGTATTAAAACTACTTAGGAAATAAAAATAAGGATTAAATACAAAAATACATGAAAAAACAAAAAAAGAAGAAAAAAAGAGATCAAATTGTGAGAAATTTTGAAGAACAAATGCGTGAAGAACGTAGAGAATAAAATCTTCGCATGCTTGATACAGCTGCTAAAAAAAGTATAAACAAAGGCTCTAAAAAGCAAAACAATGCTTAAAAAGTTATTAAAATACCTGGAAATTGAATTGAATCAGACTCAGAAATAGAATATGTGACTCATAGCGATCATGAGCAATCAGATTAAGAAGTGATGGGAATAATATCTCAACCCTAGAAAAATTCAAATTAACCATATTAGAGAGAACATGGAATAGTTTCAAAAAATTTGGTAGGAGTAGGAGCTTAAGAGCAAAATTAAGGATAAAATTAGCTAGACTATATAACAAACGCTACTGTTATATCAAATTAAATATGTGACTAAAGACCATTATAAAAGAATTAAGATAGTTCCGATGTCTTATAACCTGCAAATATAACAATGCCAACTGACTAGAAAGATGAATAATGAAGCAAATAAAGATAAAAAATGCTCAAAAAACTAGAATAGATTGACAAATAAAGAGTTACAAATGAAAATTAATAAGAGTTTATTGAATAACTAGCTTAAGTAGAAATTGAAAAAAGGACATATTCTAAAGAGGGGGATGATTAGGAAGAATTTGATTATAGTCATTCAGAGGAAATTATCAACATTTAATAGCAAAATACAGACCAAGAAAGTTCAAATTTAGAACCTCTTGCTAAATAAAGTTAGGGATAAGAAGAGGATTAAAAAAAGAAACAAATTTAAGAAAGAAAGCAAAAACTGAGAAAAAAGCTTGATAAACTTACAGAGAGATTCGAAAAGGCAAAATCCTAAGCAGAATCATAATCAATATCAAAAAGTGGAAATTCATAAGAATACCGTAAAAAATTCGAAAATGATTAGGATAAATATACATACAAGCAATTACAAATTCCATAAGCATCTGAGTTACAAGAAAGACTTTAGTAAAATGATGAAGAAGAGTAGAATCTTTAAACTAAACTTGTTAAGGAAACTAACAAAAAACAGAGTAAAAAATAGAATTAAACGGATTAAAAAAGTGAGCCAAGAGATTTATTCAAGTTTCAGATTGAAATGGAAAGTGAAGAAATTTTAACAGAAGCTGAGAGGGAAAGAATTCAAGCCTTAGTGAATAATTAGAAGAAAGATAAATAAAAATTAGAGAGCCAACATCGTTTAAATAAAGATGCTAATTAATCCCCTAAAACTCAACTAATAAAAGAAACTTCTTCCAAATCACGTTAAAATCCTCAGCCTTACGGTATTCCTTCACAATACTTATACCCTTAAAATTAAAAAGATAACTAAGGTTAAAATTCTTCTTAAAATTCAAACGAAAAACAAGAAAATAATTCAGTCTAAGAGCAGGAAATAATGAAATCTAAGGACATTAAAAAATGACTTGAAGAATAGAAATAAAATATGTACAAGTAATAGTAAGAGCAGTAATCATAATTCCAAAATGAAATGCTGCTGAAATAATAAGACTATTTAGAGAAAATGAAAGAAAATGCTGAAAGTATTTTAAACTCGTAAAGATAAATGCTTTAGTAAGTTGGATAAAATTTCTTATAAGTAATCGAAACAAAAATGAATGTTGTCCAGAATATTTATCAAGCTAATTCGGAAAGGATAGCAATAGAATTGTAGAAAATAGAATCTCCGCAAATTCCCAACACTTCTAGATCATCTACACATTCTCTAGCAGAACTCTCAGCTATTTCAACGAAATCTAATAAAAAAGGGATTGAAATTCTAATGCAAGAAAATTATATGGCATCAGAAGAAGAAGCTGATATTGCGGATTTAATTTAAAGTGAACGCTAGTAAGCAAAATCACCCAGCTCAGTTGAATTATAAATATACGATGAGCAACTTTCAGAGCAGGAATTTAAAAGCGAATATAGCAGTCATAGTCTTTTAGAAGAATTTGGGGCTTTTCCAGAACATCAGTAATAATAAAGCAGTAATGATTAAGAAGAGGAGTAAAAGACTGGAAATCAAAGTTCTAAAACAGGAGATTCAAATTAATGGTCTAAAAAATAGTAATCCCTATAATCTATTGAAGAGTAAACTTTAAAGGAAATAAAAGCATAAAATACAAAGTATTCAGATATAATAAATTAGAAGAAAGAAAAAACATATTAATAGCAATAAGGAACTGAAGTTAACAAAGCAGGAAAACAGCAATAAGCGTAATAAAAATAGAACATAATTGAAGAAGGTGGACTTTCAGACTATGAAAAAGATTTTAACTTTATGAATTCTGAGGAAAGCAGCTCATTTACAAAACTAAAATAAGAATTTAATAATTAAAACTTCTAGGAAGTTGAAGATTTAAGCGAAATTAAATAGGAAATGAGCTCAGATTAGTCTCCTCTTGAATTTTCAAAGGAACAGGAAAGAGGAAATTTTTAAATGTAACCAGAATTTAACATTGATAACGTAAGTCCATTCAGCAAACGAAAAAACGAACAAATTAAAATTGAAAGTGACTTTTAATTAGAAAATGAAAGTGAAGGCTTAGATCAAAGTGACGAAGAAGTAGATCCGAGATAAAAGAAATAAACAAAAGCTATGAAAGAAAATAAAGACTTACGTCAATAGAAGAAATATTAGTTTGAACAAGAAGAAGAGTCATCAGAAAGCTAAGTTATGATTAATAAAGCATATAGCGATTAGCATATAAAAGATAAGTAGTTACGAGAAGATTATATTAAAGACATTGAATAATTTGAATTTGATAGCAAGGGTGAAGAACTTGAAATAGATCAATAAAATGAATCTTAAGAAAATTAAGGTCAAATGCATTCTGAGGAAGATGTATAATTTAGTGAAACTCCATCTGATCAAGAAAAAGAGGGCGATAACCAAAAAATACAAGCGTTTAATAAGCAGATTAAAAATAAATAAGTGGAATAAATTTCTTACGAAGAATCAGAAGAGGAGTAGTAAAATGAGTTTCAAGATTAGTTAAAACAAGAATTCTAAAATATCGATAAATAGTAAAAAGAAGAAAGATCTTCGTAGCAAGAATAATAATTAGATATTGAAAGAGAAGAAGATTGGAATTCTTCTTAGGAAAATAAATCAAATGTCAATTCTGATTTAAAAGAGTCTGAAGATTAACTAGATAGTCAAGAAAACTTCATTAGGTTTTTGTTATAAATAGAATTAATAAAGCCTTATGATGAATATAGTATTTAGTGCAATATTTGCCAAGACGATTATTAGTCTATTTTCTAAATAATGCAACATCTTAATTAAGATCATGAGTAAGAATTTATGGAAGTTATGTAAATGTATGAAATGCAGCAGGACAGTGAGCATGGCTCTGAGAATATACAGTAGTAAAATATAGAATAAAATCCACTTCAATAAATTCCCAAAGCAGAAACCAGTTCTGAGCATTCTTAAGAGAAAAGTATGGAAGAAGATAAGCAATAAAAAAAAGAAAAGCCTTACTATGATAATACTGACGAAATGGTATATAAAGATACTAGTTAAGGAATTTAATTTACTGAGGAAAGCGCAAATTAGATATTATAAGAATTCAATAAAAGTTTTGATTATCTTAATTAAGGAGTTGGAACTAACTAGTAATAAAACCAAGAAATTAATCATTAATAATAAGATAATAATTAAAATAAAGCTGAAGATAAGCTTTAAAATCAAATAAGGGAAGAAAATTTAGCAAATTCTAAAAAAGAAACAGATGAATTTGAAGAGCTATTTTCAGATTTTGAAAAAATAGAATAGTTTGAATAAAATATGAGTTAAGAACTCTCAGAACAAAAGCAAGAAGAAGATTCTAACTCGCAGAACGAGGAAAATGACTAAGAATAGAGTCAAGAAAACTAAATATAAGAAGAGAATAAATCAGATAAGAGCGAAGATCATTCTTTATCTATAGAATAAAAATCAGCTTCAAAATCTGACGTTAATAGTGAAGATGACTAGATGTTTTATTAATAGCAAAAGAATTGGTATAAATTTAAGCAAGATTCTTAGAATTAAGGTATAGAAAAATCTGAAAAGAGGGAAGATTATATATTCGATTAAGAAGTTTAAAATTAAATAAGTGAAGAATATGGAATAAAAGCTTATAATAATAAAATGAAATTTGGTAATGAAAACTAAGTCTATCAAATTAGTCAATAAGAACTACAAAAGCAGTTCAAATAGCAATAAGAATAAGATTTAAATGAAAGATTTACTCAAGTTTAAGAAGAAAAGTAATAGTTAAAATAAGTTGATGTCTTAAATATAGAGAGACAAAATTAAAAGATGAATCACTAAAAGAAAGGGAGCTAAGATGCCGATTATGAAGAGGATTTTGAGAATATAACTGAATCTGAAGAAAAACTAAACAAATAATTATAATAAGATACTAGTGTCGATAAATCTCAAAAGGATAATGAAGAAAAGGAGAATGATTAAATTCAAATTTTACCATTAAAGTCAGATATCAATACTCTTTAAACTCAATCCCATTATTTACCTACTGTTGAAGAAGAGCCTTCATCAAACAGATCTTAATCAGACTAACTTTTTTAATAAATCAGTGAAGAAATATTTAAATAAATGATAGATGAAGCTATTCATTGCATGTGTATTGGAAATTAAACTGAAGTAGTAAGGAGATAAGGAGAATAAGTAGCTGATCAACTTTTTTAAGAACTTTTGGAGGAAACACTATTCATTTCAAATTAAATGACGCAACCCATGTTACCTTTAAAACTAGTGAGAACCAGTACTGAAGGGATTGCGGAATATATAAATGAACTATTGCAAGTAGTCTAATAAAGATACATCGAGCATTTTATGATTAATATTAACACTCCTCTTTATAGAGATCCACTTGAACTTTTAGCTAATTTATAAAATACCGAAATTGGAGGTTTTACAGACCCTCTCGACTATGCTATTCCACATGCTCCCAACGTTTTAGATGTAGATTGGTATCTTCAATTAGAAAAAGAAAGAGAAAATTCAGTTCAAAAAAGTACTAGACTAATATCAGAAGCAGAGCACATTCATAACAAAATGGTATTCGATTGTCTTAATGAGGCTTTAGACTAAAAAAGACCTATGGGATGGCAAGGGCCTCCTTAGCCATGAAGCAGAAAAGTAAGAACTTTAAAGCCAATTTTTCACAATAATTAAGAAGAACCATTGTAATAAATAAGAGAATAGGTACTTTGTTGGTCAGAAATAAAAGCTGGTAAATTGCCCGATCATACTATTTGGGATGAAGAACAACTGCAAATGATTCGGGAAGAAAGATTAGCAGCTCTTTTGGCTTAAGAAGTAGTAGAAATGGAACCTTATTGGGTAGATTACGAGAACGAAGAAACTTAGATAAAGCTTGATTTAGCAGATATGTTACTCGAACATTTAGCTGAGGAGATAGTGATGATACTGAACAACACTCAAAAAAATGTATGAATGCTTTATATTAGGTTTTAAAATTAATAATAGTAAAATTATCTTTCATCATTTATTTCAAATTGAAGCATCTTATTCACTAAGTTCATAAATCAGCAATATTTTTTATTTTACAGTCTGCATTTTAACAAATTCGCTGCATTCAACTATATTTCTAATTTACTTAATTAAGTCTTTTAAGACTATTCTTCAATTGCCTAAACTAAAATAGTGCATTATAAAAGTAAATAGAGCTAAGTGCTTCTTTAATAGAAGCTATTAATTATTTTAGTTTATTATTAAATTTTTATTATTCTTTCAGTGAAGCCATAAAGGATTGCCAATACTAAACATTACTTTAATAAAAAATAATTATATTTAACCAAAAATCAATAGTAGTTCTAGTGTAAAATAATCCTCATCATAAGCTAATTAAAATTTAGTTTTATAACATAAATATCATTTATGGTAATTAATCATAGCAACCAAATATTTTATATCCCAAGTTTCTTAAAACTAAACTAATATAAGTTTACTTAAGATAATTAAAGATAATTTATAATATTAAATTTCAAATATTAATATAATGGAGCTATAGCTTCTCTGTTATACCTAATATCTCATTAATTAAGCAATTACTAAATTAAACTCTTGGGTTATCTGCATTTTTTTCTTATTAATTTGCAGTTTTTAAATAGGCAAATAACTTCTTTTTACTAAATAATTAAAGCAATTAAGAAAAACTAGTTTCAGAAATTTAAAAGCTGTTGCTTAATCTGGTCAAGAATTATTGTAGAAGCATAAAATAAGGATAAGCTTTAATAGATTACTTAGAAAAATACCATTTAGAAGAGTGATGGATGCAAATAAACTGTATTTAATCAAATATTAACATATTAAGTTCATTCATGTGATAAGAAATTCTTAAAGCTTTTCAATTCACAGTCGCCTCCTATTTCAGGATTAAAATGAGCTAAATAATAGATTCCTTCAACTGATATCACTATAATTGAATTAGGCTCCGCACCAAAACAAACAATATGATGCATATCTGGAATTTTAAATTAGGAAAAACTCCATTCTTGACTGAAATATGGAAATCATCCACCCAAAAATGAAAATTTAGATTTAGGATTAGAAGGTTATAATTGATTCTGCTTTTCACTATTTTCTTATTATTTTATATTGAATATGTGAATGATACCTTCATCAGAACTGCATGCGATTCATTTTGAACTTGGATCAAATGTTAATGATCATATTTCTGCATTCGAAATCCCTCGGCGTAGAACTTACAAGCATTCACTTTTTTAAACGTCAAAAATGCGAATAATTCTTCCATTTTGACTTGAAGAAGCTAATTTTGATCCATCTGTATTTAAGGCAATTGCGAATAAAGCAACGGAATGAGCTCTAATTGATTTAGTCTTTTAGTTAATACAGTCTGTTATTGAAACAAATCCTTAGTTTATATCTGGATATGCTAAAATTATTTTATCTTTTCTTGTAGACAAACAACATAATCCTAGAGGATTAAGTCCAGTATCTAATGTATCTAGTAGCTTCAATTCTTGAAAATTGTATATATGGATTTTGTTTTCCAAAACTACAACAACTCTATCTCTGCGTAATCTTACTCCTTTAACTTCACTCCTAAAGCAAAGTTCACCAATATTTCTCTGTTAATAATCATCCCAAAGCATTACTTTATTTTAAGGATATCTTGGACTTTTTCCACGACCAATTAAAGCGAAAACATTACATCTATAAATCATCTCGACTATTCCTATCCCTCCTGTAAATTCTCTTTTGATAGCCTGTTGAAAAGGAAAAACATTATAAATGCTAAATCCCTTACTGGTTCCACATGCAAAGCAGGTTGAATTTTAATTAAATTTTAAGTAAAGAATATCTGAGGATTATTTCTTTTCCATAGTTTATCCTACAATCAGAAATATTCTTTATTTATATCCTTTAAATTAAATCCCTTTATTATTTTCATAAGTCCTCATTTATACACTTGTCTCTCTATATGCTCTTTCTTAAGTATCTGCTAGCATTATTTTATTTAGAAATTTTACTTCATTAAGCTACTAGTACATAACATATTTTATTATCCAAGAAAAAGAATGGTAAGTCGAACCATTATGGTTACGTGCTTGATAGACATAACTTAGCAATTTGTAAAGGAAAAGGAGAAAAATGATAAATATTACTGATATAGCAAAGAACCTTATTATAGAAAGCAAAATAAATAAGCCACACTCATTAGTATTAATATTATGAATAGATCTCTAAGGATTTTATTAGAAATACACAATTTATTAAGTAGCTTCTGTATACTTTCACATTAGTTAAGTCTAAGATTCTAAATATAAGACTAATTATTAAATTTTTAATACTTGAATTAGTTAAATAAGCTTTATATAAATATATAACAAAATTAATTAGCAAATATTATTCAAAAGTAACTAATTAAATCTAGTCTATCTAAGAAAGATACTTAAGACTTAATTAAAGCCTAGTTAGTAATAGATGTACATTGCTCTATCTGCTTTATAATCCAAACTACTATGAAAATAGTATAATATACTAGATATTTATTAGTATCTCTTCTCATAGCAGAACAATTAATAATTGTTATTGCTTATCTATGTAATCAATAGAAATTTTAATAAGGGAGTTTATAAATAATACTTAATTAGATATAAAGTAAAGAATAAAGCTAGCTGAAAAGGAATAAAAAGATATAAATAGCATATCATAAACCATTAGCCTTATTATTATAGTTAATGTAGATAATACATTTAATTTAATATTGATAGGCTTTAGTTATACTTAGAGCTTTAAATCATTAAGATCGGAGGACAAACAAATAGAATTTTCTTTAATAAAAATGGAAATAAGCAATTCAAGTATGATAAACTAAAATAATTCTATTACTACTTTAATGAATAATAAAATTAATAATTCAAACATACTAATGTATATGTACAACTAACTCAAACGTATATCACTAAAAGCACTATTAGAATACAGACAAATAGCAAGGTTATCACTAACAGAGTAATTTTTTTAGTTAAAGGCTATCTTTAATTCATCATATTCACTTATAATTGAAATTCAGAATCGTAATTTAATTCTTCTGTAGTAGGGTAAACAGTAATACTTTCCAAACTCATAGTACCTTCACGTTTAAACAATTTAATTCACATGTTATTTACTTCCTTTATTTCTTTTTCTAAGTTATTTATATCTTGTGCTCTTTCTTCTAAAATAAACGACTCCAGCTCATCTAAAGACTCTTCATTAATTAGTGGCATATTTATTTCACAATTTTAAGTTGAACTATTATGATCATACACTCTATCATTAATGCTGGATTATCAACTACTTTCACTAGAAAGAGTTTCTTTTAGCATAAGCCAAGATTTCTATTGTCTTTAGACTGCTATCTGCTTAATAAGTTTCATATTAAGTTCTTTTTCTTATTACCATTAGATCTTTTGAGTTTCTTAGTATTCATCTAATAACTATATTAATTCTTACCTGCTGGAATTATTTCTTCAAATCTTCAAACTTAGAATCTTAAATATTTTTTTCGGCAAACAACTTGAAAATTATTTTACTTTAGTGATGAACTTCTTTTCTGCAAGTTGATAACGTTCTTCTAAACTTAACATTGTCTTGCTAGCTTCCTAATTTTTTAGTATGTGACTATTAAGCTTGAATTCTCTTTCTGAAATCTGACAGCTACCCATTTAATTCTTCAAAATCAGTTTCCATGCTTAAAAATAGATAAAATAAAGGGATCAAATGAAAAATCTAAGTATCAAAAAATATTGATCTGTTTAACTTTCCTAATATTTAAATTTAGAATTCCCATTTTTAAACTCTTTCTTTACTACCGCCTCCTTTTACTAGCTTTACTATTTTAAATTTTTCATGCTTGCTATCTATAATTAAACTCTCCAACTTTTAGATCTGACTCTTTCTTTAACTTAGTAAGCTTTATATTATAAAGTTCTTACAAATGACAGGATTAACTGATCTTCTAATAATGGTTAATAGTTAAGTAGTTTTAGAAAGATAGGAAGAATAGTATCTTCTTTTTCGAGCAATCAATTACATAGCAATAAGACATAAATTAGTCTTTTATTAAATCTAAAATTAATTAACTATTTCTAACTTTTAGTCTCTTGTTTTACGCTAGCTACATTATTCAAGAGCTTTAATTAAAGATATTTACTAACTATTAAATTAGCTCACAATGCATTATTTGTAATTATCAAGGAGAAATAGTTATTATTAGCATATAGAGGGTTTGCAGCACTATTATTATCTAAAAGACTTTGTATAAATTGATTAAGTTTAAGCTTAAATAAAGAAAATCTAACGGTTAGCTATTAATTTCTAATAAACTAGGAAATTAATAATTTGATTAGAAATAACTTGAGTAGAGTTAAAGTTGAGTTAGAGAATAAGGATTTATATGTATGAGATGTAATAAGTTATTATATGTAGCTTATCTTAATTTAGTGAAGTAATTATAATTTGCCTTAGCTATCAATTCTAATTGTTTCATTTGGATTAAGTTAATAGAGCTGAATTTTCGCACAGTAACTAGTCATTTTTTAATTACATCTAGTCAATTTTTTTTTCTTCTTCTATCTTGTTTTCACTATTTTTGTTATTAGTATCAAAGCTATTTATACCTACCATTACATCAGCAAAAGAATTTGCTATATAAGAAATTACCTTCATCTTTTCCTGTTTATGGATTAAGTACAACTATTGGCATATCAGTGCTAAAAACTTAATTAGTATCACATATATCAAATTGATAGAAAGCAACAATTCTAGGAGGCTCTATAATTTGCTGCTATTATGAAATAGTAAAATAGATGCTTCTTGGCTTGGCTCTTAAAATCCAGCTATATAAATACTTACAAAATAAAGCTTAAAACGATAATCTCTATAGTATCATAGTTTACATCTATAATAAAACGCCTTATGGTTCAATCTTCCGTTCAGTAAGGTAGTATCGAATGTAGACCAACGCTAGTAACTAATTTACTTCCTAGTAAAATATAAGAGCAGTATTTGAATATTTGCATTATAAGGAGTTTTTCTTCAATAGATGGAATCATCAAATTCATATTTTGATTAATTAATCGAGTAAGTCACTCTTGTAGATACAAGATATTAAGGTTTATGCTATGTATTATTATATACCAAACCATGATTCATAATATAAATTCAGTGTACTACATATAAAAGTTTTACGTAAAACAGATAAGGAGCTAACGAGCACGCATACTTAACTATATAAGTAGAGAAAAGAATTTAAAATATCGTTATTATCTCTTTCTGGTCAAGATAGTCTTTAGTAATGCAAAAACCTTTAGCAATCAGTACTAGTATTACAAAAAGCAGAGATAAAGATAGCGATTTAAGGACATCCCAAATCATTAAAACACTTTCTGCTGGGAATTTGTTCCAAGGACACATATTCATTAAAACATTTTAAGTACCATAAATTATTATAAACATACAAGGAATTCCTGACATAAACTTATGCAACAGATTGCTATACCTTTTGTTAATATGGAAGGTATTCACTAATCATCATATTTAAAAGCTAAATCATAAAATTTAATAAGTAAAATACGCTAGTTGAAGCTTATCTACATTTCGACAGTTAAGCGCATAATCTTTGTAAATCTTTGCATGTGCAAAAGGGAATGTTTCGCTCAACTTTTAAAGTGAATTTCCTTATTAATAATTATAAAAGGCAAAGAGATATATTTGCATACTTTGGGCCAACTATTTAAAATTGTTGATCTAAGATTGAGAGAGCAGTTGAAAATTTTCAGAATTTCATATAATAACTTTTATATTCTAAGTACTATTAGCCACTAGTAAAGCATTCTATATTTTAGACGAGTTAGTAAATCAGAAAAATATAGAATTAATACTTAGATTTGGATCATTAAGTTGCTTTATCTTGTCCATCACCTAGTTTTTATCGTAGGTTTCATTAGAAAATAAATAGCCATACATATTGAAACCATCTGCATTAGATCCAAAATAAAATAATTAATTAGAAAATTTCTAAGTTTCGTTTTATATGGTAAGCAAAAGATCGAAGCCTGCGCTTTATGCTTATAAGAATAGTCAGCAATACAGCAAGATCAAGAACGATAGCATCTTTAATAATCTAATATCTATTTTAAATAAATTTTAAGTTTGATAAAGAGAGTAAAAATATAATAATCCAAATATCTACATAAGCTACTCTTTATTAATAATCTAATTGCTTTATGAGAAAATAGTATAAATATAATAAGTTGCACTAATTTAAGAAAATTTAGAGCTAGTATTATATTATAGAAGCATTGGAAAGGAGTAAAAATTAACTAATTTTGAATATTAATAAGTTTAAAATAGAGAAATTTATTAAAAAACAGATTAACTATTTACAGTAAAGCTTCTGTATTAAAACAGCTTTTAAAAGACTTCTACTTAGATAAAGGTTGCCCCATTTTATAGTTGGAAAGTAGATCGAGTGTACTACTGAATCGAGGTGATTATTTTTTCAAAATCATAGCCTAGTGTTTACTTTTTAATGTTTTAAGCACGATATCATTACTTATTACATGCTACTATTTGAAATTTTTAACTTCATTAAAAGTTCTATGTACGCCGAAAGGACTCATAGGCAGTCTTACTATATTAATATCGGCTTCAGGTGAAGCTCTAACTATTATTTTTTCTTAATCTCCATCTTCTAAAAAGTCACTCTGATATGTGTTTAGTTGAGATTTGTTCAGCTCCATATAGTTTTTCTTAAGTACAGTTGATTATGGAATTTGCTTGTTTTATTTTTTCCTAGTCTTAGATTTATTATTGAATAGCTAAATAATCTAATTAATTTATTCTTGCCATTCACTGTTTATCGTAGATTATTTTTTCTAATAGCAGCGTAACTTATTATTTCATTTTAAGCATGAACACTTATAATCGCTAGTCTTCTATTGTGACTTTTCTTTTTTCTTTTCTGAATCTTTTGCGTTCTAAATGAACTTTTAAATTCCTTATGAAAATGAAGAGTTCAAATCTATTTGTGTTAGTCTTTCAGTTTTTACTTTCAATGGTCTTCTGTTTATTCCTTTATGAATAAAATACTAGCTTAGTACAGTGTCTACGTTTCTCCTCTTTTAAATAATCTTTTAACTCTTATAAAGAAGTTTTAACTATTCTTCCAGAAACTAAGGTATTTTTGGATTTTTAGTGTTGCTTCTACGGGATTTGAGTAGGTCTTTGACTAACTCTAATTGATGACTCATGTTTTAACAAATTAATGAATATGATAAATAGCAAATTAATTAGCCTTTACTATTTTATCTCACTACTTCTACCTTTTACTACTAACTAGCATACACCTTACTACACACCATTCCTCATCTTCTATTAAACCTTTTTTATTATATATACTGTGGATTTGATGTGTGGTAAAAATGAGTAGTAGTATGTGGAGTGAAGTAGTAGAATAGAAGAAGAATTAAATAGAGTATAGAAGTAAGTTAAAAAGTATTAAATAAATAGAATATAAATAGAATGTCTTACCTAAGAAATATTTAGAAGATATTTAAGAGTGCATAAGAAATCACTGCTCCTACAATTCCCAAAAATCTATCCAATGGACAGTTTAGAACACCTTTTGAGTAAGCGACTGATCCATTTGTTTGGTTTCTAGAAGCTAAGTATCAAAGTTCTACAACAAATGAAAATGAAAGAAATAGATGGATTTAGAGTTTCATAAATAAGGAAAATGAGTATTTTGCTCTAAATGCAATGAAACTGGATAGTAAATTACGCTCATTATAGCTTGAGTTTAAAAGAAGAAGATAAACTGAATCTTTGCATTATCAGCATGCAGATCTTGGACCGTGTGAGTTTTTTATTCAGATATAAGTATTATAGGGATTACATGGGACCTAATGATATGCCTAAGCTTTATAGAATACCAAATGAAGTACCTTTATACTAGGGAAAAATTTAAAAATCAGATTCTAGCGAACTTTAGGAAGTAAAGCCTGAACTATGTTTAGATTGGGAGATGCTGAGTCAGCATCCTTTTTATGTAAAGGACAAAATTTTGCAAGAAATGATACAAAAAGGCTATGATCCGTTAATTAATATAGAATCTGACATAAACGGAGAAATTTTAGCCTTCTTTTTAAAAAGAAACTCTTAAAATAACTGTGATATAGTTTTTAGAAGTATGAAGACTGGTTAATTTTTACCTTATTATTTGAATAATGTCAATTAGCACGGAATATTTGACTAAGCAAATGGATTTTATTATACTGAATATGACAAGGATAGTAAAAAGCCTCTCACCATAAAAAGAATTGATATGTCAGCCAGAGACTCTGAAGAATATGCGATCTTATAAGAAACTAAATATCGAATTGCTAAAAAGGCATAAAACGAAGGTGAAGTAATATAAATACCAGAATTAATGGAAACAAAAGTTAGAAGAAATCTAGATCGTATAGAAGTATCTACTACTTCTAATAACTAATATATCCTTCTTTTCATAGATAAGCACTAAGAATAATCCTCTGATATTTACTTCACTGCCAGTAACAAACCTCCTAACTTTAAATGTCTAGTCAGTGCTGCTCCTTAAGTCGTTTATTAAATTGGTTAGACAAAGGATAGCTTTTATGTTCGCAACAATTAGAACGCTTAAAACTTTTAGGTTCAATAATTTAAAATTCCTGAGAATCTTTAATTTGAGAGTAAAGAAGAAACTTAGCAGGATTAAATGAGTAGCAGTACTTATAGAGAACATAGTGAGCATAAATAAATTGAGCATATTGAATGCTTTTCTGAATACGTTCTATTGTAATACCTAGATTTAACTTCTAACTTACAATACTTTGATGTAGAAAACCTTAAAAATGATTAGAAGTTTCTAACTGAACATAAGTCTTACAAATCAGAACTATAATTGGCTGACAACTAGTCATACTAAATAAACAAGCTGCCAATATCATAGAACTATAAAGGAAATAAATACAGACATAAGTTATCTACACTACATCATCCAGACAAAGTCGTAGATTTTTGTCTAAATACTTAAACTCAAGAGATTGTATTTTGAGAAGAGCAAGTATCAGATGTAGATTATAGTGATTATGCTTCAGAAAGAATCCACTGTACTTCCAAAGATGGGGAGAGGATTCCAATTACTCTCGTCTATAATAAAAAATGAATGACAGACAGAATTGTAATAATGTCAATTAACGAAAATCCTTTCAGTAAGTTTTAATTCAAGATTTTGATTTTAGAATGTACAGCTTATTAGACAGAAGATGTGTAGTAGCTGTACCTCACACAAGAGGAGCAAGGCATTTAGGTTCCAAGTGATTCTAAAAAGGCTGTGGATAAAAAAGAAATATTCATTTTTCAGATTTCTTAGCAGCATGTTAGTCTTTGCAAAATATGGGATAACTTACTGGATTTTCTGTAGATTCTTTAGGAGGTAGTACACTTTCTTATGCCTTTTCTAAGGTCCCAGAAATATTTAAATCAGTAGTTCTTCACAATCCTTAATGCGATTTTTTTGTAAATCCAGAAAAAACAGAAGATTTAGGAGATCCTTTTAATTAATAACAATACTAAGAATTGAAAAAATGAAATCCTCATAACTTAGATTTTAAAGGTAAATCTCCTTGCTTAATAACAGCTGATACACTTCATCCTAACTTTTCTTAAAGTATGCGATTTACGGCTAAACTTAGAGACAATGGAGTTTAAGTAATTTTCAAAGAATTCTAGGAAGGTATAATTGAAGATTATAAACGGGCATTGCATTACTCGTTTTTATTGGACTCCTTTAAGTAACTTTAATTTTAATAATTTAAATTCTATCACTAAAGCTTATCCCTCTATTTAAAACAAGTCAGCTCAACTATATCTATATAGTACTGTAATAAAAACAACTCTATTTATACTAAAAGTTTAGTGCATTAGCACCTTTAATGCTTTATAATAATAGCTCAATTATTTATAAATTAAGAAAGTGAATCACAAACTATTAGGTAAAAGAGAAGAAACTAAAAATATATTTTAACCCCTTTATTAAACAATCTAAAGCTATTAATAAAGACACTCCTCCAAATAAAATTTATTCTTAGATAATTAATCTACTTAATAATAATTTAAATGATACAATAACTTTTACTTCTTCTAAAGTGTTATTTTAATGTTTACTTGCACTAGCTAAAGAATAAAATACAAGATAATATCTATTATGATATTTAAAGAATAAGTATTTATTTATCAGCAAAGCAAACAAAATTTAAAAAGATAAATTTAATGAAGAATCTAAAAGATAGTTAGTTAAGACAATGAATTAACTATCTTTTTTAGTTTGACTATCTACTAGAAAATACTAATAATGGTTTAATCTTATTAACTATTTCTCAGTACTGCATATAGAATCTTCTACATTAAAATTAATCTTATAATATTCAAAAATAGGAATTAATTATAAGATAGTTGATCTTCAATAATCAAATTAGAAAAATAGCCTATTTTATAAGTGAAATAAATGATTCAGATTTTTATATGTAAAGACATTTATTTATGACATGTTTTAGCAAAATCTATTTATAACATTGATATCCATTTCATATAATACCCAGAATATCCGTTCTCCAATCTCCTACACTTAACCGTATTAATTCTCTTTAACTCTCTGAAACAAAAAAAATGCTATATATCTCTTCACGAAGTTTCTTTTGATTCGGAATATAAGTAATAACAGATTCATTCTTACACCTTCCTTCCATCTCTATTTTCTAATTTAGTTCAGCTATTTCTTATATAATCACATCACAGTTACTCTATTCCTGCTTACTTTCTTGATTAACTTGTTGTTGAAGCTAAATTATCTAATTTTCATTTTCATTCATTTACACTAAGCAAACTCCCTTATTCTTTTTAGCCCAACCCTTCCATCCTCCAAAAATAATAATTTATCCTCCGAAACTTGGATGTATTTTGGCTATACTTGGAAGCCAAATTGCTCATGGTAGTTCATGTTAAGTTCATCTATCATATCTGCAATCAAATATTTCTAAACTAGAAAGATCTTTTAAACTCTAGTCAAAACCTCCAGCTAAGAAAACCTTATTTAAATCAGGATCTCCTGTTGCGCTTGCCGCAGCTCGTGCAATTTTGCAAGGAGATATTGCAACTCATCTTTTAGCAATTAAATCAAATCGTTCGCACAGATTTGTTCTTTTATAATTGGAAGTCAATCCACATAAACTAAAAATTCCGTAATTTGGAAGGAAAGATAGAGAATGCTCGGCATGAGCATAATTCATGTTTGGAACTGCATGACAAGATTCTTCATTTATGTCCACGATTCACGCTCTTTTCGAAAATTTATCATTTTATTGATTATATCCACCACATATAAAAATCCTACCATTTGGTAAAGATGTTGTCCTACAATTTTACATAAGAGAAACAGGAAGTTGCATTTTCTTTTTTTCTTAAGTTTCAAGAAAATAAATGTGCAAGTTATTAGATCCTTCCTCTGCTCAATGAACAAATTTAGTGTAATGTCCTTCTTTGCTATTTTTAATTTGCTCAATTGATGTACGTATAAGTTTTCCAAATACATTTATTTTGCTGAAATTTTATTTAAACGCATTTGTACTGTTTAAAGATGAACTTTGTCCTATTTTTATTGAATTTTTCTTAGAATGAGATTGAGACTGTACTTAACTATTCCTTTTTTGAATGTCAGATTCCACACTAAGAACACTAGGTACATCTCACGAAATTTCACTCTATGAAACAGGACTTTACATAATGATTTCGTGAAAAGACTCTGTTGGTATTTTTTATAAATCTCATATTAGTTCAAAGAAACTTGGCCTATCTTTGGGATTAGGCTTAAGGCAATTTTTGCATATGTTCCTTATTGATTCTGGAATATCAGTAGGTATTTCAGGTGGAGTTTTGTTCATGAGCCTTCGTTCTATTTGTATTCTTTTCAATCCAAAAAAAGGTCTCTTCCCTCTTCTAAACATTGACATTAAAATACATCCATAACTTCATGAATCCATTTTTTAAGTCAAAAAAGGATGTTCTTAAAAAACTTCTGGAGGCATGAATATTAGAGTACTTAAGTTTTAAAGATTGCCACTTCCTATGTTAATAGAGATAGGAGTATTTGTTAAGCTTTGAAATTCAGCTGAAAGTCCATAATCAGATATTTTAATGTTGAAGCTTTCATCAAGTAAAATATTTTCAGTTTTAAGATTTTTGTGAATTAGATTTTATTAGTGCAAGTCACTTATAGATAGCGCTATATTGTAAGCCATTTAAAATACATTCTGTTATGTTAGAGTATGGTTAATCAGAGCGGACTGTAAATTTCCATTTTAGCATAGTTCAGTAACAATACAGAACTCATTGTCAAGACTAATTCCAATTATTTTCACAAAGTTGGGATGTTTAAAGGCAACTATTTTTCCTAGTTCCTCAAAGATTTGCATAAGTTACTTTTCAAGTAATTAAATGTTCCTAGGATTGCTTTATAAAGTTTCAAGAGAGTTGTTTTCAGTTGAAAACTAAATTGTCTTTATAGCTACTTATTTCTTCTTTCACTTTCCTGCATTTACTATTCCCAACCCTCCTGAACCTATTTTGCTTTCAAGCTTTAATTCTTTATAAGGGATAATATAAATCCCTTACTATGAGAGTCTTGATATTTTTTCTTAGCAAGACTTCTAATTTAAGCATTAGTTTATTATTGCTTTGAGACGCTAATAGTCCATTATAATGATGGATGAATTTTAGCACTAAGAGTAATAAAGAAATAACTAAAATACATAAAATAAGTAGCCTTAGTAATCCTTTCTATTCCTATTATGATTTATTACTCATTTACAATAATATAAGTTCTTACCTCTTTAAGCTTACTGTGGTGTCTTCTTAATGCTTAATGAATGTTATTGTAGGATGAAGACTTGAAATGATAAAGCGAATATAAAGGTGGGATAGTATATCAATTGATAGTAATATAAATATATGATAAACTATCCAGATTAATAACTGCTAGTAATACTGGATTTGAATACTCGGAGTATTAAGAAACAAAAATAGTAAATTAAGACTAAATAATATAATCTTAGCTACTAATTATTAATAAACCTATGTGAATCTAAAGACTAGTCTAGATTCTTTAATTTAACCTTACTATGGAAAATAATAGTATAAAGCACTTTTTGTAGACAGTTAGAAAGATTAATAGAATGAGACTAATAGTTTATAATTATACTTTAAGATAACTTATGTTACTTAAAATAAACTCCTTTAAGCATTGTTTATATTAATAAGAAACTCAGTAAAATAAACGAAACTATTTCTATTCGCATCCTTTTAGAGTTATTTGGTTATATAAAAGGGAGCTGAGAAAAGTAATTGGATAAGGAATCTATATTGCTATTAGTAAAGTAAATTAGATGAGTAGGAAAGTGATTAAACATTTAGAAAGGGGATGCTTAATAAAAAAAAAAGTAGTTATTTTTATTTATTAAGTTAGTACATAATAATTAAAAAAATAAGCTAATTAAAATGGCTATAATAATCCACTTTAATAGACTTAATTTAAGTAACCAAAATTATCTTAACTCTTCGTAAAGCATTTTACATGTTAAGAAATATTCACATATGATATAATGTTTGAAGGTAATAAGTTGATTCATTGGACTAAAATAAGTAAATTAATAGAATAGAGATTTATATTAACAAATTAAAACACCAAGGAGAATTAACTTGAAAGTATATAGATATTGTACTATATATTTAAAAAATTAAGTAGATTAGCTAGATTTTATATCTAATAAAAGCTATTTTTTAAATAAAAAACAATTAAAATACTTATTAGTAAATTAATTATGCCTTCGTTTATTTTCTCTCTTTAAGCATCTTAGTTGTAAATTTTAAATAAATTACTTAAAAGTGAGAATAACTGAAACATTGGTATTAAACTAGTTTAAAATTACATTTTTTACTTTTTTTGAGAAACAAAGAAACAGGATTTTTAATAGATTTTGGCTATCATGAAAAATTAAAAAATTTCTATCTTTTAAATTATCAAATTACTTCATTTTACTCAAATTTAGTAAATAATTAAATTTTATTTGGTTATAGGTTAGATCTATTGTTATTTAGTCTACTATAAAGTAATACAGAGTTCTTCTATAATTTTAAACTGTTCTAGTTATCATTATTTGAATTATAGTTTTGGATACGGAAAATATTTCCCTCCTATTAGATGTTTAGCATTATTCTGCTAAAAAGAGAATGTAGTACTTACGAAAATTTTTGTATGAAATGTACCCCTCATAATACTCGTGCTCTTTTCACTTAATTAAAGCATTTTTCTGTACAATATTTAGTTAAAAGAACTTATTGAAAATAAAGTAAATTAGCTATTAGTTCCCTATTGATTCTGAAAAAAATGCAAGCATAGCAACGAAAAATTCATATTAGCAAAAATAAATAAAGGAAGGAGCCTAATTATGTCAATTAAATTTTGGAAAGAATGGATAAATTAAAGAAGCACTCATCTTTAAAGCAGATATAAAATGATATTCCTTTATAGAAGTTGAATTAAAGCCTCTCTTCAGTTAGATAAGAAATGCTAGTTAATTTCGATTAAGCATAAATTAAATTTTTATCCTTCTTACTTCTATGGAAATATTATCCTACTCTTGCTGTTTTTTGTTATGCTTGAATATATTTGGATGATTTTATCCTTTTTATTTTAATGCATGATACGCTTTTATAAAAATGACTGATTTTAAGGATTTTTATTAATAGCCAAAACCACCAAGCCAATAATCTGGAGAACTAGAGAGAGCAAATAGAAAGCTTAAGGAGTAAAATTTTATACTGAAGTATAAAACGGAAATTTGTAGAAATTGGGAATAGGGTTTCTGTGAATTTGGGGATCAAGTAAGATTTAATTTAGTGCGCTTTTTCGCATGGATATCAGGAGTTAAGAGGTAAAGCTTCTTAGGATGAAACTACTTTAAAAATATCCAGTAACGTAAACATTTCCACAGCAGGATAGATAAATTAATAAAACAAGCCTAGAAGTATAAGCGAAGATTTTATAGTAAAATTCAAAACTGAACTTTGTAGAAACTGAGAAAACAATAGAATTTGTGATTTTGGATAGCATGTAAGTTTTTAAATTAGTGTGCATTTGCTCATGGCATTGAGGAGCTAAGGAGAAAGCATCCTAACTCAAATTAGATGTCACCATATATACTACATCAATATTAGTTTTCACCTCCTGTCTATTAAGTGCATTCTTTTCAATTTATCAACCAAGTGCCAATTCCAAAAAATGTTTAAAGACCTATTAGTATTAATTATCCAGTTCAGCCGCTTGTTGAAGTACCTGAAAAGGAACAAGAAGATTTAAAGGATTTGGAATTACCTTAGGATTTTTAGATAGTTGAGTAAGAACAATCGCCAAAAAAATACTAATGTGAAGATAGTTATTTAGCTTATTAAAAGTACTGGAAGTAAGAAAAACAATAGAAGAGTGAAAGTACTTTAAATATTCCTAATTTAATGGAAGTAGATTGCGAAGAATTACTCAATAATAAAGGCTCTCCTACTGTTTCTACTACTGTATCAACTCCTTCACTCTTTTCGAAGTTAAATACCGAGGAAGCTAGTGAAATATCTTATAAGCAGACTAAAAGTAAAAGGATCCGTGCCAACTCAGAGGCAAGTTTTTTTACCTACTTATCCGAAGGAATTTTCAAAAACCCAGCCACTAACATAAATAACTTACATTAACAAATTCCTGAATACAAAGCAAGAAGGTATTTATTTATTCAGATCCCGCCTTCAAACGTTTGAATATTTAGAGGAAAAGGAAACTGATGAAAAAAGCATTTGAAGGGATCAAAAAGTTGATAAAAAAAGTTTTAATTAAATTAAGATAATTAAATTTCAAGAAAAGGTAAAGTTGCCTACCATCACTTTATCATTTCAAGAAAAGAGGGAACCTTATTTATTGACCTTTATTTTCCTTTATTTATTTTTTATTCAAAGATTATCTTAAAATAAGAATTGTTAAAGAAAAGAGTATGAAGGTATCTTCTAATAATAGAGTTATAGAGCTTGTGCTCTAGTTACATAGGTAATACAACAAATTTTGAAGAAAAGTAAAGGAAAATAAATATCGAAGAAAGCTTGATTTCTTCATTTGCTGATTAAGATCCAAATATTTATCGGGATTAGACTAATAATTTAATCATTTTCTTTAAAAATTAAAAAATTAAGAGTCTTTACAGTAAATAGTAAATTATTAAGATGAAGATAATAAGAGTAAAAATGAGTTATTAATCTGAGGTTAAATTATTTTAATTTGCTTAAATTAACTTTTTCTCTAATGTCTAGTCATTTAAGCTTATTGTTAAATCAATTTTATAAATTTAATTAAAATTTTTGCAAAGAGAAAATCTTAAATAAGCTTGCTAATATATTAGCAAACATAATAGCATAGAATATAAGTTTTATAAAGGAAAAGGAAGCAAAACAAAGTAAGTTAATATGTAAAAGTGAATGTATAGCTTCATCAGAATCCTCCAGGTAGTCTTTGTACGAAATTTAAAGTCATTTCGTTTGAAATACTGTAGTCATATAATGTTTTGGTATTGTCAAGTTCCTTGCCAGCGTATATAAACACTTAGTACTCTACAGGGATTGCTTCCTTATCTTAATACTTTTGCTTTATCTTCAAGATTGTGTCTTCAGTTGTTACATCCAAAGTAACAGTCTTTCCAGTGAGGCTTCTCACAAATATTTGCATTTTATTATAAAGAAATCATGGCTAACCTTATAAGCAATAAAAGTGAGCATAAATAAATTTTTTATAATATAATATTAATTATCTTATATAAGAAACATTTTTACCTTCATTATTTCAATTCTATCTACTCTTAAATCTAACTCTCTTATTTGCTTAGATTCTTTTAACTGTTCTTTTCTGATCATCGTTTCATGTTTATTTATTTTTTAACAACTATGCTATCATAATAAATTTGTTTGGACAGAAATGAGTTTGCTATATTTGCTATATTTCATAAAGGAAATAAAAATATAAAATAAATTATATTTAAACTTAAAAGTATCAAAGTGTCATTTACTTCTACATATCAATAACAAAATAATAGGGGCTATAAGTTTAAATTCTAATTGCTAAATTAATAAATCCTGACTAGTGTTTTAGGTGTTAATTTCACACAAAATACTAAAAACTCCAATATTTATTTACGAATAGAAAGTGATATTTATACTAGTTAGTAGGAAAACAGAACAAAAATGGTAACTTAGAAATGGCAAGCAAAATAGTTCTTAATAATCCCTTAGATAAATAGCTTATAGTTAAACAAATAAGTATTCAGTTTCATTTAATCATCTCATCATCTACTTGATTAATTGAGAACTTCCTATTTTAATTTATATAATCAGAAACTTTTAAAATACTTTCTTTAATTGATCACTAAACTATTACCTTTAATGGTATTTAAGGGTATTTGAATGATAAAAAAGATCTATTTCTATAAACTAAAATGAAAGAAGTGACTTAGTAAAAATATATATATCTCTGTCTTAGAAAGATTCTTTAATTATAAATCATTTTAACAAGGTATATTGAAGGAAGAAAATTTAGGAAAGTAATAAAATTTAATTTAATAGAAAAATTTGGATTACTAAGAACTTAAATATAAACTACCACTTCTCTTCTCGTTAGTGTTACTAGTATAGACAAATTATTTTAATTATAATTAAATATTTGCATAACAAGTTATTAATGCTTAAGCAAGAATATAACAATTAAAATAGTAGAAATAAAGTCTGATAAATCTAAGAGATACTTTTAAAATTGTGCTAATAAATAAAACTTTCTTTAATAATAAAAAATATTCTTCCGCTTTAACTAAAAAATGATAATCCTTAATATTTAACCTAATATTAATTTCAATTTCCATCTTAATTATCTTTAACTTATTAATTTTTAATAATAAGATATTATTCATCAATATAATAACCTGCAAGTTAATTCTTAAAGGCAATTATAGGAATCACATTGCTGATCTATTATTAAATGATTTTATATAGAGATAAATTTACTTAATACCTAGATTTCTGAGTTGTTGGTGATATTTTAGGTTGAAAAATTACTTTATATCAGTTTCTTATTTAGTTACTAACTTTACTTAAAATGCTTTTTTATAAAATGATCAATATTTAAAATTAGTTAAATAAGAAGTAATCTAACTTTAATCTTATTCAAATATAAGATTGAATTTTATATCTAATCTGTATGATATTATTTAATTTTACTTACCTTAAGATAAATTTATTTACCTTTATTTAGAGAAAAATAATTGTTATTTTATTCCCTAATTAAACTAAAGCCTTACTCATCCTTTTTAAAATATCTAGTTAAATAAATGATTCTTATTTAGTATACCATAGAGAATTTATTAAGCTTATTTCTATGTTTTATGATTGCTTTATACTATTTAAAAACTAAATTTGGCAAGATATTATATAAGATCAAGTGTTATAGGTTAATTACTAGCAAAATAATAAGCATAACTAATTAAATCTTCTAAAGTGATTCTTTTTAGTCTGAATAACCCTGCATACATTAATAATAGCTGATTATGCTTTATTATTAGGGAATTGTGTCATTGTGGTGTCATGAGCTCTGTAATATCAGTTTTTCGTTATATAATTTAAAATTTGAAAATATGCTTATACTTAGTGCTCTTAATTAGAATTAAGATAAATAATCTTCTAAATCATTCTGTTGCTCTAATTTACTTTATCTTTTAAGCATTAGCATGGGAAGCAAATCAAATAGTATTAATTGCTTTCTATTAGCCAAAGATTATACAAAATACCCAGTTAATCTATTTCTGTATTTAACCTTTAATCTTGCTTATTTTAGTTTAATTACTAAAGAAAAAAGAAACTTAAGATCATACATAAAATATTGATTCCACTGTTAAAAGTGCCAGAATCTTTAGATATTCTTATCACATTTCAGTTTCCTTCTTATGAATGAAAGATCATAATAAAGGCAAAGATAGGTAGTAAAAATAGGGAATTTTAAGTTTATTAGTAATATTTAAATTTAAATAAAATTAAAAATTTGAATGTAGATAAATAGACAGCGAATTCAAGAGCTCATTGAGATGAATGAGAGCAATATTAGTGAACTAAAGCAAAATTTTTACTATGCTAGGAACAATAATTTTTCAATTATTAAGCTTTTATCCGATTTCGACTTCTAAAAAATTCAGCAAGAAATAAATTAAATTTGCTTAAAGCTAAATGAAATTTTAGATTATGGATAAAAGGTTTTGCAAGAGAAAATCCAAGAAATATAAGTATAAGCTTAGATAGATACAAATCAAACTCAATAGATCAGCAAAATGAACTAAATGCAAGAAATTATCAATGAAATAAACTGGATTAAGCAGTAATAAATGGACATAATTGCTAGAATTCATCAAATTGTCAAAAACATCTCAACTCAAGAGCTTAAATTCGAGGAAATAATAGCATAGCTTAAGTAGTTTTCTGTGTACATGTAAGAAATTAATAAGTAAACTGAAGAAATTTCTGGCAAGATAAAGTAATTAGCATACAACGATTAGGAAATTAATGAATTAGTTAATATTCTTGACTCACTCAACTTAATCTGATGAGCCTATTTGCTGCTTTGGAAGTTATTTACATTTAAGTATAATTTTATTAAGAGCTAAATATACAACTTAATATATACTCTGATCACTATATTGCAGTATTAATATAACAATCAAGTCATTAGTTTTGTGTAAATACTACATTAGATACCTTAAATCTAGATGCTTTTATTAGATACTTGAAAGGAAATTTAAATCTTGAATTAATACATTAGTAAAAGTATTCAATCAGAATATACCTAATTACTTAGAAATTAGAAAGCTTAAATTTAAAGAAATTTAGACGTTTCAGTTCAGAAGAGACTATTTAGCAAATTCATTTTACTAGTTATATGATTATTAATCTTAGTCCCTAGAAGTTTAAGAAAGAACTTAAAAGTTGGTAGTTAATATATCCTGTATTGGATTATAAATCTATAATATATTCAAAATGGATAAATTTCGCTTAACTTAGTAAAATAAATATTAATATTCAGAATTTTAATTTTAACTTAAACATTGACTGCATCAAATAATAGTAGCCTTAGATTAGATCACAGTAATATTAATTTAATCTCTCCTAGTAATTAAAGGGAATAATTTATTCTTTATAAGATAGATTTAGTGTTCAGTTTCTAAATTGTCATTAAGTTATTTTATGATTATGATTTGCCATAATAAGTAATCATGTCTTTGCATATCTATTATTATCAAATAATATAGGAATCATCAAAAAACAGAATCAGATTTTTAATTGTCTGATCATACCTCTAAAACTTAGAGAGATCTTATGCTGGATCTAAGATTTTTAATTAAATTCAACTGAAAGATTTATCGAACTACGTAGGTACTTAAAATCTCTTATTATCATATATGCATTCATTATAAAGTTAGTCCCTATTTGAAGAAACCTATCATCATAATATCTCTGTAATGTCTATTAAGAGAATATTTAGAGTAATAAGGAGAACTTTACTTTCCAGAATTATAAAAAGTAAATAATAAATCTTAAACAAATGCCAAATAACTTTCCTTAGTTCAATATCTATTTTATTTTAATTCATTTGAATATATAAATTAAAAACCATGGAATCACATTAATCTTTGAAGCAAAAGAAATAAAAAGAGCTCAATAAACAAATAATATAAGAAGAATGAAATATTCAGCATTGAAAAGGCTAACACAAGCAGATTTGATACTACAAAAGAATAAGATAACCCATAATATTAGAATAAGTTAACTTAAGATATGTATATTACTCTATAATTATTGGTAATTTAAATGAGATACTATAGTTATTTTTTAATTAATAAAAACCATTTAATTTTATTATTTGCTACTGAAGAAGAAGTATTTATATTAGCTGTATTATATAAGTTGCTTAATGTAGATCAAGCTCCTTAGTCTATTAAAAGATTACAATTAATACTTTCATATTTCGTTACAAATATAGCACCGAGAAAGAGAAAAATTATAATAAGGTCTATAAATATTGGATGATGAAGTGATAGTGAAAGGAATGAAGCTATTGATTAAACTAAAGATTAGAGCGCTTAATTTAACCAATTTAAAGTTTAGAGTGAATAAAGTTACTGCTATTTATTTAAATTTTCTTATTTGCATATTTTCACTTTTTATTACAAGTGTTAAACAAAATGGGTTGCTTATGTACAAAAGCAAAATAAGAAAAAAAGCCAGAAACTGTTTAAAAATAGCTGACCCCTAAATTGAAAGTTGAAGAGGTTCCTAAGGATTAGAAGTAAGAAGCAAAAGTAACGCCCAGAAGAAGGTAGAAATAAGCGGCTATTCGTAGATTTAAAAACACAGATTCGTCAGAATGTAAAGATGCGATAGTTGAGGAAAGACCTGAAAAATCTCAAAATGATAGAGAATTTATTTTAAATGCTATGTCTAAACATAATTATTTTACTTAACTCTCAGAGGAAGACAGAGATATTATTGTAAATTCAATGAAGCATTATAGTGTTAACTAAGGAAATATTATTTTTGAATAAGGCCAAGATGCAATTAGTTATTATGTTCTAATAACTGGCTAACTAGAAGTATTAGTAGGAGGTAAAAAAGTTTCAAAAATATCTCAGGGAGAAGGTTTTGGAGAAGTCGCTTTAATAAACTAAATGAAAAGAACAGCAACTATCAGAGCTGTTTTAAGATCTACACTTTGAGGAGTAGAAAGAGATGTTTTTAGAAGATCAATTGAAAATATGAATCTCAATAATTTTAACGAAAATTTAGCTTTTATTTAGACAGTTGGCTTATTACAAGTTTTAACAATTCAGCAGAAAGAAAGTATAGCTAGCTCTTTAATTACTTATAAATATGCTAAAGGTGAAACTATTGTTTCTGAAGGCGATGAAGGAGATAGATTATTCATAATTAAAGAAGGAGTTGTGCAAGTAAAGGCGTAAGGGAAGGAAATAAGGAGATAGTCAAAAGGAGAATTTTTTGGGGAAATTTCCTTAATGTATAATATAAAAAGAACTGCAACTGTAATTGCATTCGATAATAATGTAAAATGTGTTGTAATGATGAGAGAAACACTTTAGCAAATATTAGGTAATGAATTGAAATAAGTAATTCATAAAAATACTTAAAGAATTGCTATGGAAAAGTCTAAGTACTTATAAGGCTTAAGTCCAGAATAATAAGACGCAATAATTGCATAGATGAAAATAGTGGAATATAAAGAGGAAGAAGTTGTAATACAAAAAGGTAAACCAAAAGCAGAAATGTTGTATATTCTTATACAGGGGCAGCTCAAAAAGAAAAAAGGTGGCTAACAAGTAGCTGATAAAGCTTAATGCATTGCTGATGATTTTATGTTTGAACCTTGTGAAGATGTATGAGATGATGATAGAATAGCAGCAAGCGATAAAGTTGATATTGCTTTATGTTCAAGATAATAATTTGAGCAAGTTATTGGCGGTGAACTACCAAAAATTTTGAAAATGAATGAACTTCTTAAAGTATTAAAGGAAGTTTAGATACTTAAAGGAGTCAGTACAAATAAACTTTAGTAATTAATGAATAGCTTGAAAACAAAGAAATTTAATCATGGAGAAGTAATTGTAGAATAAAACAAAGTAGGTGAATTTTTCTTTATTGTAAAGAAAGGAAAAGTTGATGTGATTAAAGACGGTAAGTAGGTAAGAACAATAACTAAGCATGATTATTTTGGAGAAAGATCCATTTTATTTTAAGAATACAGAACGGCAACTGTTATTGCTAATGGAGATGTAATATGTTGATTTATGGGGAAGTAAGATTTTGAATAACTGCTAGATGATAAAATCAGATAGCAACTTTACAGAAGAATTGAACTATAGGATGAAGATATAACTCTTGATGGCTTAACTGGTATTTAACTTCTTGGTAAGGGAATGTTTGGAACAGTTATCTTGTGCAAACACAAATAAAAGAGCGTTTACTATGCTTTAAAATGTGTAAGTAGATTAAAAATAATGAAATATTTGATTTAGGAAAATTTATAGTTGGAAAGGACGATTTTGATGTAAATTGACCATCCTATGATTATGAAACTTGTCAAAACCTTTAAAGACAATAAAAGACTTTATTTTTTAACAGAGTTAGTTAGAGGTTAGGACCTTTTTGAAGCTCTACGTGTACTAAACTTACTTAATAATGAATAGTCCTAATTTTACATAGGAAGTATGCTATTAGTAATGGAGTATCTTCATGAAAGAGATATTATTTATAGAGATCTAAAGCCTGAAAATATTATGGTTGATGATGAAGGCTATGTTAAACTTATTGATTTTGGAACTGCTAAAATAGTTAAAAAAAGGACTTTTACAGTTGTGGGAACACCTCATTACATGGCTCCTGAAGTTATTTTAGGAAAAGGTTATGGACCACCAGCAGATATTTGGTCAATTGGTATTTGTTTATTTGAGTTTTTATGTGGAGGAGTACCTTTTGGGGAAGAGGAAGAAGATCCTTATATGATATATGAATGTACATTATCCTACAAATTGGTTTATCCTCCTTTCATTAAAAAGGATAATCCTGCAATGCCTATTATTTAGCAAATGCTCCACAGAAATCCAGAAATGCGAGCTTAAGGAAGTATTTCAAATCTAAAAAAGCACTAATGATTCCAAAACTTTGACTGAGTAAGATTATATTTCAGGAAAAATTAATATCAAGAGCTCTAACACCTCCACATAAGCCTCAGGTAGAGACCATTGAAAGTTTGAATAAAAAAAAGCAAATATAGCTGTAAAAAGTAATAGAGGTAAACCCTTAATTCAGGAAAATGATGTAGATGAAGACGAAGATATAGAAGAACTTAAAAAGATGAATGCTAAACATTAGGATATGATACCAGCAAAATGGGATGAAGATTTTTGAATAAAAATTTATCAAAATATAATTAGATTTTTAAGACTCCCTAATTTTCATCTACTTACTTTACTTATTAAGTCAAAAGGAAAAATATTAATTATTAAATTAGCGCTTAAATATTAAATAGAACATAAGATTGGTAAAGATAATTAGTTTAAAGTGAAGTGTTTTTGCTTTTTCATTTAAAGACAGGAAAAAAGTGTTCAAAATGGCAATCAAAGAGTCTCATATTCCAATTTAGTTTCTAGATTTCTTCCATGTCTTATTAGTCTAGAACTACTGCAAGACTGCCTATGAATTCTTGGATTTTTTCCACTTTCTGAGTTTTTGGAATAACGGCAACTTTTCTTTACCTTAACCATGCAAGCATTACTTGGCTATTTGTTACATTGTGTTTTGTTGCGATGTTATGAATTATTGGTTCCTTAAAAATATCGAAGTTTACAACTTTGCGTACTTAAAGAGCATCAGAACCCAAAGGAGCATATGCAACAGGTAGGATATCCTGACTTTGGCAAAAATCAACTAATTCAGGTTATTGATTATAGATATGCAATTCAACTTGGTTTACTACTGGCTTTATAGAGCAATAAGAAAGTAAGTCATAAAGAGATAAGCAATTATAGTTGCATACTCCGATAAATCTTACCATTTTTTCTTCTACTAGTCTTTCAAAATCCCTTCAAACTTTATGTCTTGGCACAAAATCTAGTTATCTAGTTCCATCAACTTCTTTATAACACCATGGCCAGTGTACTAAAAAAAGATCAAGATAATCTGTATTTATTTATTTCAGAGCTGTCTCACATGTTTTTCTGACATCTCGCTGTTCATTACTCCAAACCTTAGAAGCTATGAATAAATCTTTTCTTTCTGCTATTTTATTACTATAAACGCTTTCTAAAGCGCTTCTTAGAAGATGAAAGTTCTTGTAATATGAAGCTGTATCTATATATCTAATTCCTGACTTTATTGCTGCCGTTACAACAGGAGTAAAAACCTCGGGTTTAAGTCTGGAGGTTCCAAAGCCAAGCATTTAAATGGATCCTCCTGTGATTTGTTTAGTTGGAATTTGCCACATTTTATAATGGGGTTAAAAAGTTAATATTCTATTTATAAGCTTGACTGTACTCTATCCTTAGCAGTTACATCTTCAAAAGCTAGATCTAATCTTTTAATGAAGTCATTTAACTTAAATCTACACTAATTAGAAACCTAATTAAGAATATAGAGAGGAAGTAGTCTTTAATCTAGAGATAAAAACATCAGCTTAAACCTATAAAATTAATAAAAAGATTAGGATTCCAATAGCATACTCTCCATTCTTAGTATTTTATCCTTCATATATTACTGTGTGAAATATAGAATTTGCATCATTAGTATCTATAAAGAAACTTAATTCCCTAACTTATTTTAAGGTAGGCTATAATAAAATTTATATATGATAACTATAGCATAAGCATAGCTGATATATATTTATTTAAATAATAGATAGATATATTATTTTACAATTATTTAGTTTTACAGCAGCATTCATATAATAGGCTTGTAACTCAACTTATTTAATCATAAAGCAACTAGACTTATATAAATTATAGAACTGAAAAGCATTCACTTTTTCAATTTCGGAAATTGATTATGAATAAAAATACTATTTCTTGTAGAATAAGCTATATGTTCTCCCCTATTATTTTAAGTTTTAACTATAAAGGATAACGCAAAAATAAAAGCTATATATGAATGAAATATTTATTAGTTAATCATAATATAATTTTTACTTTCATGAATTACTTATTATATCTGATGATTTTTTATTAATGTATGGTTATTTTTCCTTTTTTGCATTTGCTTGATTATATCTTTTTCCATAATTTTGTAATTGCTAATAGTTATATATTTTTGTCTTAATGATAAATAAATATTTCTAAAATTTTGTCCTTTCAAAATATTAAAGTAGCTCTTATTAATTTTTTAATCAGCTTTTAAATTTCTACAGCAAACGTTTATAAAGTAAAAGCTACTTAGAACTATATAATTCTATTATATTCATTTTTAAGCAGCCATAAACAGAATTAAAATCCCTTTAAAGCATATTTATTATAGTATTACCTTTTATGCAAATAAATAAGGTAAGCTTACTATCATTTCTTTAATAATACTTTAGTTTATTTATTACGTAATAGGTTTATTTAAGTTACTTTAGAGGTTTATCAATTACATCATTTTTTAAACAAACTCAATAATTAATTTTATAAAATCTAAAAGTGTCCTAGGTTTGTTCAATGCATATTAAACAAATGGAATATGAAGGAAGTTAAATAGATATAATATCTAGCTGTATTAATTAGCTAAAATAGACTTTGTTTAGCTAATTATATTAAGATGCTAATTTGACTATCCACTTATCAATTAAAATAGATTAATATCATTGTAAGAAATAAACTCAGTTAATTGCTACTTCTAAATAAGAAAATTTAATAAATAGAACTAATTAAAAATGAAAGCATTTTGTTATTAAGTATTTTTAGAGAAGAGATTTAGACATTTTAGGATAAACTTAGTGATTTATACTATTCTATTAATTAAAAGTAGCAAAACATCTATCATTCATCTAATTTTCTCATTTTATTTTCTTTACTCAAGCTACCAAAATATTTAAATATAATAATATAAATTAAAAATAGAAATAGAGTAATTACAATTATCTCAGATAGATCGTATCTTATATTTTCTATCAATAATTAATTTACATACCTTAGCTTAGATTTAATATATTAAAACAAAATAACTTAGCAAAGTTATTCTATCAGCTATCTTCCTAATTTAGTTGAACTAAATGAGATAACTAAATAATTAAATACAGTTATTGATTTAAGCTATTTTAGATATTACAGACAAGTATTATTTTAGCATGCTAATAATATCTAAATACTTAAGTAACTTAAATAAATCACTTTCATTGTCTATTATAATCAAGCTTGAATATATTACTGCTATAGTCCTAATAAATTAAACTTAAATATATAAATAACTATTAGCAGGTTAAAAGCTAGAGTGATTAAAGTTAGTTTATTAACCTTCAAAAGATATATAGCATTAAGCTATAACTAAATGGTATCAAATATCTTATTCATCTTATACTCGTTATCTTCACTTTATACTTCATTCCACAAGCCATCTTATGATTATATCTAAGTATCTTCTTAATCATTTACAAGTATAATACGAATAAATTTTGTCGGATAATATGCAATAAAATATATTTTTTCTATGTTAACATATATAGAAGGTAAATATATGAGTAGTGTAGAAGAACTTAAATTATGATACACATTTTTAATCTATTTAATTAAATTATTATAAAGATATGTCTCAATTATCTTTACCTATCTTTTATTAATATAGAGATTCATTTATCACTCCATAACTACAACCAAGCTATATTTGTTATCAAATAAAATACTTTAAAGCTTATATGTAACAAATCTGCTAAAGCTCTCATTATCTCCTATAAAGTAAGAGCATATAAAAAAAGAAGCTACTAAGTATATGTGTAACTGTGCTAATCTAGTTAATGATTATGAGCTTTATTAATCCATTTCTAGGTTAAAATAAAACGGACTTTTAAGAAAAATGGAAAATGAAAAGCAAAAAAGAAGTAAAAATAGTTACTTAAGAGGTTAAATATCCTAATACAAGTAAAATGCACAAAAATTAAAAAATATTCAATAAGTTCAACATAAACCAAAGGAATCAATAGATAAAATTGAAATCAACTAGTCTTATTACCAAAACTTTGAATTTCAGAACTTAAGCTAAATAAACACTCAAAAGGTAGCCCAAAAAAATATTTACTTAAGCAATTTTAACTAAAACAAACTTCTGAGTCAATCTTATGATACTGAAGACATCAGAAAAGCTCAATCAAAGAGAAAAGTATTGGAACTTCAACATTCATCTGAGTTAGATGGATTAAAGCTTTTAGTTTAAAATCAGTCAAGAATGTAAGGAATTGATTAGATTTAATATTCTAATTTATAGCTAAGTCCAATGCCTCTGATTTTGGAAAGAAAAAGAAGGACTCCCTTAAAGAAACAAATAGATCCTTTTAATCCTTTCAGTCGTACCATAGCTCCAGGAAAAAGTTTTTTACCAAATATTTCTTTGAATAGAAGTTTTGCTTAATATCAAAGTAGCTTAGAAACACAAAATAAATCAAAATTATAGAAATAAAAAACAGCTTAGCTGTAAAGTAACCATTCTTTCTAGTAAGAGTTAAGTGATTTCGATTTTATAGGAAACCAATAATTTGTATAAGATAACCTATTTTTTAAAAACTAGAGCACTAGTCCTAAAATAATAAGCTTCCAAAATAATAAAAATAACATGCTCAATTTGAAAGTATGAGAAGATTAAGTTAAAACTAAGTAATAAGATCCTTTAGATGATTCTAATATTCTTTCAAACATACAAATTTAGGAAAAAGAGAATACTGAAAGAAATGAAAAGGAGCAAGCTTAAAATTAATCCTTAATTAATTAAAACGCCGTAAATAATGATTAAAACTCTCTATTAGCTATTTTAGCACTTCCTAAAAGATAATTTAACAAAAAAGCTTTGGAAAAGCCTGAAAATGTTAAAAAAATATAGGAAATAAAGAAAGCTCAAATATAGTTCAAGGAAGATTTTAAATCAAAATTTGTTCTTAACATCTTCTAGGATGTATTTTAGAAGTAAGAAAAGCTGAAATTACTCAGTTAAAAAGCGAATGAAAGTCATTCTTAAAGCTAGCCTTCTCTATTTAATTCTTTAACTAACTTAAAAGCAAGTAAATAAAATTAAAAAGATCAGGGCTTACTAAGAGGAAAAAACTAATCATAATTTGGCTTTGAATAGCTAGAATTGTAAAAAGCAAAGAATTAAAGCAATTTTAATGAAAATGAAAGCGGAAAGCTTGAACTTAACTTAAAGTATTAAGATACAGTGTAAGTATGTAGTTCTGTAAATCTGGACAAACTCGTAGAAGCTCATAAATAGCATACAACAGAATTAAATATCTGGCTTAGAAGTAAGATACTAGATATACTTTAAAACTTGGCAATTGCAGATTTTGATTTAAAAAAACTTCTCGAAGATAAAAAAGGTAAACTTATTCAGAAGGAATTAAAAGCTATTTAAACAACTATCCATAGTTTGCTTAACAAAATAAAGATAGAATTTGGTTCTTTACCACTTTATCTTAAATACTTTATAAAAACAATTATCTTTCTTGAAAAGAAAAAATTCAAAAATACCTTTATTTCTCCTTTTGAAAAAAACAGAATTAAGCTATTTCCTAAGCAAGATAAACTAAAGTTAAAGTAAGTTTTTATATTTAGAGGCAAATTTGGAATGCTGATTAATATTTACTTACTTTCTAATATTTTAATTGCTGCTATCATTTTGCATCCCTTTGAGAATAAACTCATTCTAGAGAAGGATGAGAAATATGAAGAAAGATAGCAGAATTTGAAAATATTCTCAAGTGTCTTTCAATTCCTGATTTTAATTCCCTATTTTAACGTATGCAAAAACGAATAGAATGAGTTTGTTATTTAGCAAGATATAAGATCAGGAATGTACGCAACTCATATAAGTGTAAGCTTCTATTCAGAAAAATTATGATAGAGTATCGAATCTTTTGCATAAAGCAACAGAACTGGATTCTGTTTTCGAAAAAAACAAAAGCTGAGCTTTATAGTTGTCTTAGGATATAAAAAATTTTGGAATTGATATTTCTGATATAATTAATACCCTTAAATACCCCATTTTGGAGAATAATTAGTAATGAATATTTATATTTTAATATATTTTTGAGTATTAGCATTTTTATTTTTTTGAATTAATTAGAGAAGTTAGAATTTCATTAGCTAAAGCATTTCAGCTAGGAGGTTTTATAGTGCTTGTATTCTATCCCATTTTTCTTAAGAGACGATAATGACTATGCAATGCTTCCCAAAAGCTTTTGTAACAAACGTATTTCACATTATATTTTTGGCAGATTTCTTTGACTATTGGAGTTATTTTACTAAGATTTGAATGAGCCGTAGAAGGAAATAAATGATGCTCTATCTAAAAGTTTAAGCCTCCTGAGACGTTTGTCCAAAACCATGAATCATTTGCAAAGTTTGTTGAATTTTGAATTTAACTAAAAATCCAATTTCTAGATTTTATGCAACTCTGTTTATCTATAAATGAAGAATCATATGTTCAATGATTTACAGCAATGAAATATACAAAAAATGTACTAATTAGAGCTAGCAAACCAAACCAATTAATGATGGCAACTCTCATTCCCTGATAAAAGCATGGAATAAACATAGTTAAAGATAACCAATATATTTTCGTTGATACATTGTATATGAAATTAGTAGGAGAGATATAACCTTTTCTAAAAGGAAAATTTCCCATTACTCCTAGCTCATCGAAAGTTCCAAAGAAATCTGAAAAGCGCTCCAATGAGTATAAAAACCAAATATAAATATGCTAATATTAATGGTATCACTCTCAATCTTATTTTTTATACATTCTTAAATAAGGATATAAAGTTTAAAGTCCTCTGTCTAATTCGAAGAAGTTTACATTGCCATGATGAGCTATATTATGAGTTCTTCTTCATATTTAGCTCGAAGCACCAAAAAGATCCATGATGTTTTAAGCTAGAAATATGGTAGTTTTATTATTTGTAAATGAGCAATGATTTGCGTCATGAAAGATATTCACTGCTATTTAACTTGATACCAAAGCTAAAAATATAACAGATTCTATATTGGCATAAGCAATAAATGAATATTATGCTAAAATCCATAAGAGGATGAAAAGTAAGCATTTCCTTTAAATAGTAGTACTAATTCTTTTTTCGTTTCATTTTATATTTTACTCTACTTATCTTTTTATCAATCCGTATAATTATAAATCTCAAATATAAAAATCTTAATAATCTTTTACTTCTCCAATACAGAATTTTGATAGTATGCTTTAATCTTCAGTAACTCAATATGGATGATAACTTTCTCACATTGCTGTACAATCTCCTCCAGCTCCTTCGAAAATCATATTTCCTCCTGGATGTTTCTTTATCCAATCAGTGACGTCATATATTTTTCCATGTATTACTATCCAACAATCTTCAGGTCTATCATGCTTTACTATCTCAGCTCACGAATAATTTTGAAATTTATTTTTTCTTATTTTTCTCTTTTAATCGTGGTCGAAACAACCTATATAATTGAAAAGTTTAAATCTAAAGTCTGGTCTTGTAGATTCTGCAATACCACGTATAATGGATGGTTTTTACTGATTGAAATTTAAAAGTTCATTTTTAAGTTCAGATCCCATTTTTATTATAAAAAAGTTACCGTAAGATTCTTATATACAATTCAATAATCATACTGAACTTTTAAAAAAGCAAGTAGATTATTTAAATATTTAATTAGAGTAATAAATCAATCAATCGTATTAATAAATTAACAAATTAATTTTAAAGAGATAGCCTTGGATTCTGTATACCCATTGCAAGCTACTTTAGCATTTGGTCTCTAAACTATTTCAACGCACTTCTGACATCATCAACTTCTTTCTGTACAATTTCTGAATTAAGACTTACATTTGAGTAGAGGAGAAAGTTCGCTAAGTGCTGTGTCGTTTGGATCGTCAAACCAACTCCTTATGAAAATACCATTGTCGGGCTGTAATTAGAAATTTTCAGCAACATTATCAATAATTAGCATCTTTTTTATATTTCTACCTATTTTTTGAAGATCCTTAATGAAAAAGTTTTCCATCTGAATTGCATGTTATCTATAGAGTCGATAAGATATCCATTTTTTTTAAGTATCCAGTTAATCTAATACTCAATCAGCGTACTACATATGAATATATTACATCTTATAAAGCAGCAGTGAAGACTACTATTTCGTAATATTTACTTAACTATGTAAGAAATTCTTCGGCCCCAGGTCTTATCACCAAATGTCCTTCAGCTCCAATCTAAATAAATTTCTTACCTCATAGTAATGGATTAGAGTTTCGTCAAGATCACAAACCAAAGTATATTTGCGATTATATGCAATGGGAGGTAAATATGGTGCAGTTAATCTCACTTTTTTCTACAGCTCTGTCTAAATACTAATTGGTTATTTTTAGTTCAAGTTAATAGTGAAATGATGTGGAAAATTGTTTGTGCTTTGACTTTAAGCACAAATTTCTTTGAACTAAGCTAAGCTTTCTTATAATATTTCTCTACATTTAGTAGCTTAGATTATCTCAATCTACTTTAAGCAAAGCAGAGTAGTAGCAAACATAATTTTAGATCCCTTTTTAAGATTCTTTTTCTAGGAAGCATTTCTACAAAGCTATTTCAAGGAGTTATTAATGATATCATTGTTCTATTTCATCATTTGCAGATTTTCTCCTGGTTTAAACTTTCTATCAATCTTAGTCTTTAGTATTGCTTGCAGATTAAAAGCCCACATATTTTATTGGGCTTCAGGACTAAGTCTGGAAAGAATAAAATTAATTACTATCAGAAAATTCTAATGAACGCAAAGAATTAAGGACTTAAGGCTGGAAATATGCTTGCTGTTGTTCTTTAGTTACATTGTAAGGAATTAAATAACAGTCATAGCTACAGCTTCGAGTATCATTGATTAACGTAGACATTTTCTAGTTTTTTCATCTCTAAATAGTTTCTCAATAGTAGATAAGTTAACCTAGTTACTTAAATCTCACCAAGATTCTATTACTTCGTGTGTTTAAGGATTGCATTCTTCAATAAAATTAACAACTTGCTGCAAATTTTCCTCCAGAATTATCACTTTTTCTAAGTTTATAACATGCTTTACTTCATTTGTTGCTGTTTTGGTTGTAGAATGGTTATCAGACTCATAATTACTTATATTTGATTTTGAGGTATACGGAGGCGTAGTGCTTGGAGTACCAGGTGTTGAAAAAGCATTTTTGAGGTGAATAGGTCTAAGTCCCAAAGCTTTAGGCTTAGTAGCTGAAATGTGTTAGCTTAAAATTTAGTTAAGTTTGGTTTTAGAAGCTTAGGAGTTTAGATCATAAAATTATTTGGTAGGAGTGCTTCTTTCACTTATTTTCTATCTTGGAGTTTTCTTTTCTAGCAATTGCTTAGCTAACTAACTAGGAGATACTCTTAACTAATCTCTTGTTTTACTATTACTTCTGCTTGAGCTTTATGATTAAGCAGTACGAGGTCTATTAGGTATATATCTAATTTATTTTAAACTAGATTGTTTGGCTAATTTCATTTATTTAGGAAAAATACTAAAGCAAATAAAGGCTTTTTCTACATTAGCAATTATTATATATAGTTCTCCTATTAATTAACTAAGATAGTTAAACTAAATAAGCACATCTGCATTCCTATGCTTAGCAGTAATTACTATCCTTTAGAAGAAAATTAAGATTTTAAACTACCATCTAAAGCCAAAAATAATAAAGGCTTAAATTTATTGATCCATATTTTGACAAAAGTATATTTGATTAGAGATTGCTACTAAAATAGCAACTTTTAGAATACTTTTTCTATGTTATAAGACATAATTTAGTATTAGTTAAGATTAAGTTAAACAGTGAATAGATTAATCATTAAAGGAGAGGTATAGTAAATCTAAATGTCATAATAGGGAGATTTTTATTTATTTAAATTTGACTATAAATGCAAGAATTGAATGATTAATAAGTGCTAGACTTAGCAGAATAATTGATATCTCCTCCTTATCCTATGGATGTGCAGTTGACACCTGATTTTTTCAACCTTTACACTAAAAAGGAAGAGAGCTTTGTAACATACTAGTTTTAAAGTGATGAAGAAGAAGATGAAAGTCAATTTAAAGAATTCCCTGTCAAAAAGCTCAAAACATAGCATAGTAGGAAAGATCCCTTCCCTTGCAAATTTGATCCTGAATTGCTTTTAAATAAAATAAGGCAATTAGAACAAGAAAAACTAGACAATGATAAAGATAATAAAAAATAAAGTTTATCCAATGAACTTCAAGAGATAGAATACTCTTCTGAAAGTAAATAATGAACAAGCATGCCTATTTATTATATCTTATTATTTTAATTAAGATACTGCTTTATTATTATAAAACCTTACTATTTTATTAAGCCAGTTCTATATCTTATGCTTACATTTAATTAAGAACTATAATCTTAACTCTAACTTCTTACTTATTAATATTATCAAATCAAAAACTAGCTTAGATATAAATAGAAATAATAAATAGATATAAATCAAATTTAAATATTTAGTACCATTACAAACGTAAAAATCATAGAACTGCTATAAATATCTAGTAACATTATTTAAGACCAAGATACTCTCTACTAAGCCATGAAAACTGGTATCAGAAATATACTTAATAAGCTTTTATTTAATTCAAAAGAGTATCTTTAATTATATAGGACATAAGTACTTTTTATGTGATTATAGCGATAGCTATTATTTGCTCTCCTTCTTAATAATTATTAATTAACTATAAAATACTTACTTTAGCACAATGCTTAGTAGTTTTATAATAAATGAAAGATCAAGGAATAAGAATAAATATATTGATTACTAATATAAGTGTATAATAAGGATAGTGAAGCATTTATACATAGTTGCTCAAATACTGTTTGTGCATTTTAATGGTTTTAATATTATAAATAGCATGAGCCTTATAATTTAAAAGCAGTCTATATTTGATTAAGAGCTTATATATCAAATAGCAAAAATAAATAAATTTATTCTCATTCTGTTTAAAGATAAATAATTATCATATTCAATAATCTAATAATATACAAGATAATTTTTAATTAACAGAGCTTTAAAATAAGTCAATTAGTAAGGAATTCTTTTTGAATACTAGAAAGTTATTCTTGTAAATTATAAGTATTTAATAAATAGATTCATATTAAAATATTAAAATCTTCTAAACATGCTATACCTTTCATATCATTTTCCATTTCTATGACTAAATATAATATTTCCAAATCTTATAAAAAATAGCTTATAAAGCATTTATTTCAAGTATGATATCTTATTTTTTACAGAGAGTTTTGAGTGGCTGTATCTTAATAAAAATAACCTTTAATAGTAATCAAATTTTAAATTTATCTATCGATCCTTAAGTTTAATTTAAAAGGAGATTAATTAAAGAACTGAGTTAGAGCATCTAATATCTATTATGTAATATTATAATTTACAAAAACTATATAGGATATAAGAGATAAAGATGAAGCTTTTAGTAAACTTACTAAATACTTAGATCATTAACAAGCAGTAATATTTTAGCAATAATTGACTATTGAATATTATCTGTGAAAGTATTGAAAGAACATAATAAGAAGATAGGATAATTTGTATTAGTTACTATTTAATTAGAGGATTAATTAACATATTTATATTTAAATTTATTAAAAGCACTTGCTAAAAGTACAAATTGTGCTATGCAAACTAAGCAAAGATAATAGACTAAGATATTTCGAAGCGAAGAATCAAAAATAAATTTATATAAATAGTTCTAATAGAGAAAGTATGAAAGATATAAAATTTAAGTATAAAGGTACAAAATGAATAATAGCTGATTCAAATAGCTTTTAGTTGTATACTGTAATATTTTAATAAACCTAAACTAAGAATAATTAACTAGTGTTAATACCTTATAAATATCTTTTAGCTGCTTATTAAAAAATTAAGAGGATTACTTATTCAAAAGATTAAATTAGTAGATGAAAGGAAAACATTAGGTGTTTAGAAATGATATCTAGTTATTAAGTTAGTAAATATAGAATTCATAAGAAGCTACTATAAATAAAAAGGTTAAAGTATTTATAGTAAATCAAACTGAGGATCCTGTATTTACTTGAAAACTTTCTTCACTTTAGTTTGATTAAAATGATTCTAAGGATTAATGACTTTTAAAGAATATTTCGTCGATTTATTGTCTTGTGAGACCTTTAGTTTCAGTCATAACTCATCTAGCAAATGCGAAAGCTAGTAAATTTAAAAAGGCAAAAAATCAGACGACCCATTATGGTGAAATATTCTTATTTTGAGTTATTGGAAATAAGAGACTAACTAGTAAGTTTAGAGATCAATTCGAAGCTGCAACTAAACTCATCCCTTTATCAACCATAATTTCAGCAGTATAAATTCATCTATATTATTGTTTACGTTATTGGACCAAAAGAAATCTCGAAAAAGAATAGGAAAAAGCAAATAATTATCATTTTTATCTTTATTAAAACCTTACAATTAAAGCTTTACATAAAATTGAAACCCCCAAAATAAAAAGACTTATTGCCATACCTATCGAACCAATCTAGCAAAGATGTTTTCTTCCTAAATCTGAATAAAATATTACGATTTGCAATTATTAGAAATATAAGAACTGAAAAACAGTTAACAGCTCCAAAAATAAATGTGAACTGAATTAAATTTTACTGTTGTTTCTCAAAGTGGACTTTTTGATATATTAAAAACTTTTCCAGAAGATGATATACTTCTAGAAAAAAGTATTACTATATTTATTCCCGTTAGTTACTAAACGACACTTATTCCCACTCCAGTTAAAAGCATTCGTCTATATCTTTTTTCTTAAAAAAGCTTTTTTCATGTTATATCATCATAATTTATATTAAGTATATGGGTACCACCATCACTTCAAGAATTTTTCAATATTTTTTAGACTTAATACTGATGCTCCATACTTTCATAGTGAATATACATTTTTAACATTTAACTTGCTTGTTCATTATTATTTTTGGTTCAGCAATGAGGAGCAGTATCATATTTAGCTCAAAATAAAAATACTAATATTTGCAAAAATGCCAAAAACGAAGGAATTAAGAGCGCTCACTTTCATAAATCTTCTGAATTGTTACTTAAATATAAATTTAGATAGCGATTCTTATCAGATTCACTCTCAAATTCAAAAGCAAAGCCTACGGAATAAGAAATCAAAATTCCAATTGTGATAGAAAATTAGAACAATCCAACCTATAATCCAGAATCTTAAGTAGGAACTATTTCCTTGACTGAATTAAAAATTACTATACAAAGGAACTATAACATTTCCAATTCCAGCCATTATTCCATATAAAAATCTTCCAACCATAAGGCATTACTCATTAATTAGCATAATAAAGCATGCAATAATGCATAAAATATCACATATTATCATCATTTTCCTTCTCCCTATATCTTATGTCTATATGAAGCCTTACCAAAATTCCTGCAATTAAGGATCCAACTATAGCTCCTATTGCTAATAATCCCGTATATAAGCCAATTAATTAATCTATATTAGAATTTACCTTTATTATTAATACTTCAGTATTTAGCTATAGTGTCATAGCATGTATTGAATATTCCTAAACCATACCCTCATAAAAGCGGGAGCATACACACATTTAAAATTAAAAGATTGAGAGTTATTTTGCTATAGTGCAAGTCTTTTAGCATAGTCAGTTCACTTTTATCTAATTAAGATTTCTTTTCATACATTTTTAATTAATACTCTCTAGTATTATAATCACTATTTCACCTTTAACTATTCATTACCAATGTAATCTATTTTACTAAACCTAATTAAAGAGCTAATCTAATCTTCCTATTAACTTAAGAGTAAAAGCAATGCTTATAACTTACTATCACTAAATATCCTTATTCTAAAATATAAACCATTTATTTGTTTTCCATCTATGCCTTTGCTGATATCTGTTTATTTACTATACTAGCTAAATAATCATATCCCTATATAAGCATATTATGCTTTACTTAAACAAATGCTTCTCACTTTAATAATATAATAAGATTATATAGTAGGAAATAAAAGGAAAAAGATAAGAAGAAATTAATAATAGTGAATAGAATAGCTTAAAGATATATCATAATAGATTAATGAAATTATAGGAAAATACTTAGAATAACTAAGAAAAGTCATTATCTCAGTCAATTATACTAAGAGAAATACCTACTAGCTTTTGTGAGTATCGCTTGACCTAGATAAAAACATATACTGATGTAAATGAGAATTTACTTGTTAAAGAAATAAAAGGCGATGAGAAGAGATCTAATTTAGAATGCTTGAAATTTTTAAGATTGAATGAACTGCTAAAAATGCGTCTTGTGAGTAGAATGTACAATACTCTAGTATCTAAAACAGAGCTATGATAATATATAACGTGTAGAGACTACAAAGCTAAGTATATTCTAAAAGCTTTCCACAATGAATATGTAAGCAAATATATTAGTGATGATTAAGAATTCACTGAGCCTCAACATTAAAGTGAGTCTTTTTAACTATCTAACAAATATGATTAAAGAAAATAAGTAACGATAGTTAATTTTAATGAAGAAGTTTGCAAGTTTAGATGCATTTCTTCAATTTAAATTAAATAAGCAATGGAGTAGACTAAGCAAATTCCAGCAAAGGAGTTTAGAAAAGTATATTAAACTCTTTATTAACTTTCTTGTGCGAGTTGTAAAAGAATAGTTAGAAGTCAAGCTACTTTGCCATTTCTTAATGTAAATGTTTGCAAATTTTGTAGAAAAGCAGTTAAAAGATACTCTATGTTGAGTTGCTAGCAAATAAATAAATGATATTCTCTAGACTGAGAAGACTTAAATGAAGCAAGGGCTTTTAAACTTTAAGTAAAGCATGAAAGAAATTTTTAGAGAACAAAACTTAACCTCTACTACACTTTTCAAATCTAAAAAGAGGTAGTTCATAATGTTCAGGACAACAGACTTAAAGAAATTATACAAAGAATAAAATAACTAACTGGAAAGTCAATAAAAAAGAAAGAGGCTGAAAACCTTCCATAAATCAAACATCTACTTCAAAAAAAAGATTTTCACCCTCTTTAAATTAAAGAGTTATGCTAATTGGGAATTATTTATGCAGTCGATAAAGATTAGAGAGATGAAACATTTTAATTATTAAAAAAGAAACAAGGAGGTAGATTAAAAAAAAGCTAAATCCCAAAATATGACTTAACGCATTAAATATTGTAGAAAATTATGCTTAAAGAAGATATCTTAGATGATGAAAATATAAGTTAAAGCTAATATTCAGACTCTCAAAGTGAGATATAATAACTTAAAATTTTTATATTAATAACTTTTATCCATTCATTTGCTAATCATAATATAGTAAAGTACTCTATATTCATTATGTCTAAAGAATATACTTAGACTGATGTAGTATTCATATTTTATGAATAATAGAGTGAGAAGCTTTAAATATGAAATTTAGAGTATTGAATTTAATTTTCTTTGTAACATCTAAAATCTAATGGAGTATGGTCCTCTTTTAAGAATTCATTTGTTGTAAGAAGAGTTTCGTACTATTCCTTATCAATAGACTGCTAAATAAGTAATCAATCATTTATGTGCTAAATTAAAAATAGGCAATAGTAACTGTTTTGCCTTATATGATGAAAATAGAAAAACATGACTTAAAGATGATGAAGCTCCTTCAGTATCTTCAAAACTTTATTTGAAAAACATGCTTTATTTTCCTGACCTTAATTTAAATGAGCAAGAAGCAAGGTTCTTCTTTTAATCCAGCTTGTAAGGCTTTGTATCTGGATATTATTGTACAGATTTAGAAAGTGGGTCAAGACTAGCAGGAATATAAATGTGTGCTCATTTTGGGAGATTCAACCAACAGTAACATTAAACAGGATTTCTAATATCAAGAATTCAAGATTTTTTCTGTCCCTAACTAATTAGCAAATACTCTCCAATAAAATTAGAGTAAAAAGCTCTGAAAGAGTTTTAATTGTTTAGTTAGCATGCAAATGTAGATGATGAATAATTGAAGCTGTATTCTTAAAAGCAATATCTTGCCACTGCTAATAAGATATCAGTTTTTGGGTGTACTTTCTTTAAATGCAAATAGCATTCAATCAAATCAATACCTAAATAGATATACATGGGAATTAAATGAGATGGTAATTTTTTATATAGGTATTGTTATTGTTAAATAGGACGATCGTTCATTTTTACGTAACTGATACTTCACTGATATTATTAAGTGAGGATATAGAGAGCCTTTTAGTTTCTTTATCTAACCCAAAGGAATCTAACCTATTGAGCTCACAACTCATAGTGCTAATTAAATCAGCTAACTATTAGAAAAGTATATGAAAACTTTACTTAATAGCTTTCAAGAAAAATAAAAAACCCAAATTACAGACTAAGTTGCCGCAAAAAAGATTCAAGCTTTGTATCGAGGATGAAGAACGCGTAAGTTTTTACTTCTTTTAACTCAAAAGATGGCAGTTCAAATAATAGAAAGAGTTTGGTTATAGCACAAGAAAAAAATTAGGCCTAATAATTTTTAAATAATTTTGAATATACTTTTGTAAGCTATTTGCATATTATACTCTTCCTTAAATCCCTTTTTTCTTTATAATTAACACTATAATTCATATCTTTTTTTGGAATTCTTAATACAATTCTTTAAAATTAATTCTGTTTAAATCAGTTTTAGGAAGTAATTTAAGTATAAAAAATAAATTATAATTACTTTTTGCTAAGCTAGCAGAGTTTATATATAAAAATAAGCATAAATGCAATACAATTCTGCTATACTTTGCATTTATGTTCTATTTAAATTAAATTAGGCTATTATCAATACCTTATTGATATAGAGAATACTATATCTGTATTCAGTTACTTTCTTATCCAGATTTAACTTATTTTTGAATGATTAAATTACCAATTTTCCCTTAATTATTTAGAAAAGGGAGGGTGATTTTATATAAGTTAGCTGAATTTCTATAAGCATAATGCTAATAAAGTAAAGTATAAGATAATGCATTAGAAAATATAATTATAAATTAACTGGAAAATTAATAGATAAGTACTCAACTAAAAAACTTAAAGAGATAGAGATAAACAGATAAAGCATCAGAATTTTTTATCCTATTAAAAGTAAAATCTAATATAAATCACTATTCTATATTTAGTTTTATCTATATTTCTTATAAAAAGGGTAAACATTAAAATAGTTTCATAGTTTAAGATAAGTCTCAATTCTAGAGAAAGTATTAAGTTTATAATGCAAACTTATTTTATAAGCTTTTTGCTTTTAATTTTGTAAATAATATGAATTTAAATGATAAAATGATGGTTAATTTATATTTATGCTAAAAATAGAAAAGTGAATTGTAAACTATGAATATATATATGGGAATGCCATCAGCTTTATATATGGCCGATATTATTGCTCCTTTATTTCTAGACTAAAATATGAAATAACTACTATTTTAAGTTTTTGTATCTTTGAATGAAAAAAATTTGCTTGGATAAGCTAGAGAGTTAGCTTTTTATATGCTTTTTATCAAAAACCTTTAAAAAGTAGAATTGGGAATCCATTAATTCTTAGAACAGTAGAAGTAAATTCTTTAGCTTTATATGTTTTAATTTAGAATTGAATATAATAATATGGCGAGATATGCTTCGGATGTTAATGTTTTTGCAAAGATCTGAATTTTCTTTACTGAGTTGGTGAGAGTAATAATTTTCTTTTTCTAGACTTTGGCAGATATCAAGAGAGAAAATCCTAATTAGGAGACAAGGAATTTTAGAACTTTATATTGAAATTAATTTAAATCATTCTGTTTTATCCAATTAATTAACTTTTGCTTTGGATTCTTACCATATTCACTTTCTATTTCCTAAATTTAAACCTTACATTAATTAATTTTCTACTTAAATTAAATTTGAAGGCCACTTCAAGTAGAGTATCAGCTTGGATCTGCTTTGATATCTAGGAAAGCCTCAAAAGAATCTATTCAAAGTCTATCTATAGAATTTGCTTCTAAAGTATCTTGAAGATTGCTAGATAAATTCTGAAAATTATTTTGCGACCCTCACTAAGAAATACATCTCATATTCTAGTAGCAACCTCAAAAGGAAAGTCTCTAGTGTAGACAGTAATGATTCACTAAGTAGAGTACATATCTACTGAAATGTTTTCTTTATTCTAAATAGAAGCTTACTAAATGCTTTCATATCTTAGGCAGGAACTTTTTCATTAAATAATTACAAGTGTAAAATGTCTTAAACAGTTCTGGCATTTCTTAAGTAAAGCAGCCTAACATTCTAAATTAGCTCTAATTTATAATGTTGCACATCACTGCAAAACAATTTTACTCACTCATATACATTAAAAGCATAGCAGCAATGAATCCTTAACCCTGACAGTATCCAATAGAAGGAAAACATTTAGAAAGTACTTTAAGAACTTCTAAAAGTCTTTATTATCCATAACCATTTTTATCTTGAAATACCACATGTTTAGGAAACGTTCTACAGATATCTTTTTCAATTTGTTCTACAACACTATAGTCAAAATCGCTTTCTAAATATTAATCATAAATTTCCGTTAAAGGAGAGGAGTTTGAAAGTTTAAATCAAGTGACTCCTCTACAGCAATCTGGTATTCCCTTCCTAATTCTTTGTTTAACTGAATTAATTGATACCTTTTTTAGGATACTTTCTTATAAAATTATCCCATTCAGACAACATTAAATTTCACTTCTCAGTTCTCGCATTTTCTTTTCTAGCCTTTCTTAAGATATAGTCTTCTCCAAGAGCTTATTATTCTGACTTCTAAATAAATCCAAATCTATCTATTTATTCCATTTATAAGTTATTATATTAGACTAATTTAGTTACTTTTTTATCCCAAGTCAAATTCCTAATTACTTATATTGCTTTTAAATTATTGGATTTATAACTTTAGTCATTGATTTCTCTTAATCTGTTATAGCTTTTCAAAGCTTATATAACTATCCATTATTCTTCATAAAATAAGCATCAAGAACTATCTTATAAAAAAATCACTATAAGGATCCCACTCTGTTAGTAGACTTATTGTTAATTGATAAAGTGGTTATGATATTGATATTTAAATGGAATAAATAAAGGTATTTTTAAGAATTAAACCTCCTTCTATTACAGAACTTAGTTAATCTGATCCTAACAAATGATCTAATATTGTTTAGTCTTAAAACAATTTTTTAATTATTAAAGACCCTGACTTTGCCAGAGAGAGATCTTTTCACTTCGATGGCATTTTTTAAGAAAGAGATTAAAATGAGTCAATTTATAGCTAAGCAGTAGCTCCTTTAATTACCTAAATACAAAACTGTACGAATATTACTTTCTTAGTATATGGAATGACAGGCTCAGGGAAAACTTATACAATGTTTGGAGATGAAAATTAACCAGGGATAGTAAACTATGTAGCTCTGTAATTAAGTCAATACAATCTATCCTATATAGAAATATATAACGAGTAGGTTTAAGATTTATTGAATCAAAAGCATCAGCTATCTATAATTGAGGATCCCTAATAAGGTATAATAGTACCTGGAATTACTCAAATTAAAATCAATGATTACAAGCATTTTGTTTCTATCGTTAGATAAAGCAACTATAATTAGTTCTAGTTTTCATAGAGCGAAAGATAGATACGCTCTCATATCATTCTTTAGATTAATCTAAACCATACTAAAATATCTTTTGTAGACTTAGCTGGATATGAAAAAACTGCTTTTAATTCAGGAATAAAGAAGCATGAAAGTGTTAAAATAAGCAAGAGCTTGTTTACTTTAGGCAACTGTATTAAAGTTCTAGGAAATGAAAGCAAATATGGATCTTATATTCCATACAGGGATTCTAAATTAACCTGCTTGCTTAAAGAAACGTTAAATAGGAATTCTTTAATAGTTATGATTACTTGCATATCACCCTTTGCGATTCATTATTAAGACACACTAAACACTCTTAAATATGCAGTATAAATAAGATCCTCTAAAAAGAGAAATTGGCAAATGACTTAAGATTAAGATTACTAAGAAGTTATTTAAATACTTCAAAATGAAGTCAATAGCTTGAAATAGTAGCTTAATTAGGCCTAGCAGAACCCTAATTGGTTAGAGCTAATTGAATAAACTTCTTAAGAGCTTTTGTATAATTATGAGGAAAACTGAGAACTTACTTGCTCTATAAGAAACCTTGAAAGTTTAAAATTAGAAAACACGAAACTGATGGAAAGTGATCCTGAAAATAGCAAAGAAGTAATGAAAAATATAAAAGAAAATGAGTAAATATAATAAGAGTTAGTCTAAGCTTTATAGGAAAATGTCAAGCGTAGAGATTAACTACAGAAATGTTTGAAGTAGTTTAAGAAAGAACATAATAGAAGTAAGGACGAGCTTTAAAAAACTTGCTAGTAATTAGTTATGCAAAATCATTAGATTGAAAAATAGAATGCACATATTTAAAAATAGGCTGAAAGAACTAAGAAGCAAATTATTTTCTAAGATTTGTAAATCTAGTAAATGCAGCAATAATTAGACGAGTTGATTTTTCAAGTTGTATAAAAGATTTCTAACGGCTAAGAAGATTAAACATTTGAAGCAGAGGATAATGACTCTGATAACTCGGATAGTGAAATAATTCCTATTACTACAAAAGCTAAAGATTCAGTTCTTAGCCTAATTCGCAAGCAAAAAGATGCTTTACTAAAAAGATAAAACCCTAACAATATAGATTAATAGTATATTATACAAAATCATTCAATCTCCTTATTTTTTCCCCTCATATTTTGATTTTAATATGTTTTGAATCATCAAATTTCACAAATATAATAAAGATATTATCAAATCATAATTTACTAACTATCAGAATTAAAATAATCAATATTAAGAGAAGTAAGCAAGTAAATATAACAAAGTTTTTTTAACTTATTAAATCATTCTCTTAAAAATAAATATGAACTTATGTAATATCTTAGCTTTATTATATAAATAATATAGCCTAAAGATAAACATTTTTAAAAGGGCATTTGGAACATCTTTATCGTTTCTATTTTAAGTATATTTTATTCAAAGATAAACTTATTGTAACAGCATAAAATCATAAAATGCTTCTATTATACATAGAAGCTATTTCTAAGAAATTGTTTAGATGAGAGGACTGTTTCCCCTTCTCTAAAAATATAAACTTATTTTATTTATCATTTAAAATTAGCTATTTCTATGATCTACTTTAAGTCCAATTTGAATAAACTATATTTAAATAGTAAGATCTTAATTTAAGCATATCTTATTATAATTATCATATCTAATATCAATAACTAATTTTTAGCTTTTCAAATAGCATTAATTCAATTACATATATAGAGATTTGCTAATATTCATTTAAAAGCACTAGATCTTATATTACATTCGTTATAAACTCATTTATTTTACTTTATTTAAATTTGTAGGTTAAAATGACAGTTAATTTAATTGTACAAGCTTATTGTTTATTTAAATGCTTCAATTATTAAGGCTATTTAAATATAATCCAGAGATCTTTAAGTTAAAGTTAGTGTTATATATATTCTATATTTGCTTCTAAATCTAAGATTAAACCAACTAGATTAAGCTATAATGATTTGCATTTATTGTCTTATTATATTTAAGTATTGTTCCTTTCTACAGCCAAATTATATATAAAACTTAGTTAAAGGTACTGAGAAAAAATAGATTAGTCTTTGCTGAGTAGAATAAAAAAAGACAGAAAGGAGAAGAAGAGTTTAAGAAGGATATATTAGCCTTTATAAATAAGTAACGTAAATAGTAAGGAATAAGTTAAGAGGCGATAAAGGAGCTGATTCATATTTGAACTAGATTTTATTTATATAGTAATAATTTAATAGTCATTATGTTTTCTAAAGACCAGTTTAAAAAGGACTGTGAGAAAGCTGAGAATTTCATTGAAAGCATCAAAAAGCTATAGTATGAAAAGTAATAATTGATTACTATTAAGCAAAGTACAGTACGAGTTGATTCTAAAATTAGAGGAGAAATGCAGACTTTGGCAGTAGAAATAGATCATCTATTTAACTCGCTTAAATTAGCTCCTAATCTTTCAGTAGAAGAAACGAAGAAAAGAGAAAATTATATTAAAGATCTTGAAAATTAATATTTAAGCTTCGAGTAATCTTAAAAGACTCAAAAAACTTAGAAGCAGCAATTTTAAACTTAAGATACTAGTTAGCTTTCGAATCAACAAGTTCGAGATTATCAAAAGTAAATTTACAAGTAATAAGATGAAACTCTTGATGGAATATAAGGAACTATCGAAAACCTAGGCAATATAGGTAAAGGAATAGGAGAAGAAGTAGATATCCATAACCGTTTGCTAGAAGATGCAGACAACAAAGTAACTTTATAAAATTTAGGTTGAAGCAACTACAAATAAAATAAGTGGGCTTAACATGAAGGCTTAAAAACTGATGAGAATCATGCCAAATTCGTGCTACATAATTACGATTCTTATCCTTGTCATAACACTGGCGCTAATACTGATTTTCCTATGATTAAGATTAATAATTGTTCTTTAATTTAAGATCTAAACTAATTTATATATTTAAATCCAAATTTCACTTTCTACCATCTCAATAAAGCTTAATGCTTTTATTTTTAAAGCTTTAGCACTATATTTTATAGACTAATGATTAGCTACTGATAATATCTAAAATTTAACTTTGGAAAAGATAAAAATGCTGATAAGCTTAGGAACAATGGATATAATGTAACTTAGAAGGTTATATTTAAAAATTAAAAGGCATAAACTTAAATTACTTAAAGACATATTCAAACTAGATATTCCTTAGCTATAATTTAATTAAAGATATATTATACATTGGCTAGAAGCCTATACTTTTAAAATGTTATAAAAACTATCTTAAGATTATAATCTAGCAAGCAAATTAATAAGGACTTATTTGTAAATATCATTCCAGTATATATCTATTACTCGTTATATTACTTTAAACTACTAGCTTAATATTAATTTTTATATTGATTGAGAATTTATAAAGTATTTCAGTAATAAAAACTAAGGATTTTTTGATATTTAATTAAATTGAAATAGATTGATTATATCATTTAAAGAATAGACTTAAATCTATTTTATTTATAAAGCATATAAAATATAATAAGATGCTAGCTTTTCTTTTATTGTCAACGTTTTATTTTCTTAATTCTTGCTAATTTAATAAAGCATAAGCAGAATCTGCTTCAAAAGTATACTAGCAAATATTTAACTTATAAAGGATATATGGAGATTTTATATCTCCTATTAATTGAAAGTAGTTTAAATTAAAATTTTAATCATTTTAATGATTTATTTGATCTTTACTTTAAGCTGAATAATATAAGGATATGGAGTATAAGGAGCTATGTACTTGGATTATTAAGTTATTATAGTAAAATCAAGTTTTTTTATTAGTAGATTCTGATACTAATGTTGTATCAATATCTTCTTTTGCTGGAGCTTTCCTTTTTCTGTTTTTTAACCATCTCAAGAAGCCAAAAATAAGAGCTAATCCAGCGAAAACACCTGCAATAATAGCTCCAGCAACTTTTCCATCATCTAAACCTTTATTAGAATGTCTATTAAGAGAATTTTTATCCTACTCGTACTGAAGATATCATTTGTAGAGATCTAAATAATAGAAAATATCAGGGTAAGCAGAATAACCAGGATTTTACTCTTTTGCTTAATTGATTTATACAATTCCAGTTATAATATGACCATATTATGCAACTAGACTTAAATTTATTAGGATTTCATAATTTTCTGTAAAGTTTACGCAAGCATCTTCTTCATAATAAACTCAAGGACCATCTGCTCAGTTAGTTGTGCAACGTCCATATCCAGTAGTAGTTGGAACACATTTACAAGAAGAATCTGTTCTACAATCATTTTAACTTTCACATTCTGTTCAGTTAAGACCTTTAAAATCAGTTGCTTACCATCTTATCCTTCTTATTTCTTCACAAGTATATAGTTTAATTTTCTGCCTTTTCACTGTTTCTTTTCAATCTATTTCAAAAATACATCCATATTTAGAGCTTTTTCTATATCAAGAATCTTAGAAGTCATCCATAAATCCACAACTTTTATTTGCTGATGAGCAAGAAATAGAATCAATAATAACACTTCCATTTAAATATAAATAGCACTAGAATTGTCCTAATTATTTTATATAATCATTAATTGCCTCTTTATCAAAGGTTTCATTTTAGATCGAATCATATATAAGATTTCCTAAATCTGACGTTTTTTCCTAATTGGAAGAAGAAATTAAGTCTCAATTATCTATAATTTAATTGTAGAAATCAGATTAATTAGTTGCTTCTAGACTTACATCAACTATATCTTTAAAAAGAGGGCATTACTTATATAAAAGAGTATAATTTTATAAAGCATACTAATAAGTCTCATAAGAGTAAGAAACAAAATTTGAATCAATCCATTTCGTAGAATTTTAATTTAGACCAGATAAATTCATATCTTCAAACCAGGAAACTATTTATGGCCCTTATTCTATCATCAAAAAAATACTTTATAGATATTCTTGATTTCAAGTATTATTTATTTTGCATATTTAATCTTTGAATGAATCCCCTTCACAACATTCTATTCAATCTTAATTTTTATAACATATTTCAGTAAAATTTCCATCACAACATGACTATAAATTATCTAAATCTTTACAATTTCAATCTCCTTTACCTTTACATTCTTCCGCTCATTTTCCTGTTCTATTACAATACTAGTAAAATTCGCAAAGAGAATCACATAATTTTTCCAAGTTGCACATATAATTACACTATTACTATCATTTTTTATCATCATATCAGCAAGTTTCGAATGAATCACATCCTCCTTTGCATTTTTCTACTTTATAGCAATCAATGACATCTCCTTCATTTCACTTTTAATCAGTAGAGCTCTCTGTTTCTACATTTGTTTAATTTGAAATTTTTATGGTTTTACAAAATTTAAATTCTATCATCGAACCTTCACAGTAAGATCTTCAAAACTCTTAATATAAAGCATCCCCTTAGCCTATACTACATCTACCATATCCTAAACTAGATGTACCTGTTGTGCACTCACACTTACTATTTTAGGATATACATTAGTTATCTTCATTACAAGGTCCAAAATTTGAATATCCATCTAAAGTTAGCGATTATAAATAATTTTCTAAATCAGAGCAATTTATCTAGGCATAAAAATTAGGATCAGTGAATAATTAAGTGAAGTTGGTTTAATAACTAATGCCTAAACATTTCAGAATAGTCAGTTACTCTATAGATTACTAAGACCTTTCGCATTAAGAAATATCCATATTAAAGTAACTAGTTAACTATTCATAAGTTTAGCATTTCCCTTCTTCATTTTCCTCTAAATCATGAGAAAAAGCTTTAAATAAATTAATCAAAGAGCATCCATCATTTTATTAAGAACAAGATTTCTCTTCAACAGAAAGTTCACTTCCACTGGTTTAACTTTAGACTTTTCAACATTCAAATTCTGAAGTTATATACTCCTTGTAAGTAAATAAGCAGGATTATTCATAAGAGGAAGCAATATAAAGCATCATAATCAAAATCATTTTATGACTTTCTTTAGTTTTAAATGCCTAAAATAAAATTTAAATATCTTCTATCTATTAAGTGCTTTAGCTTAATCAAACTTATATAATTTCATATACTACTTAGCCAAGAAGCACTCTACATATGCTTTACTAAATTTCATTTATTCCAAACATTAGCTGGAATTTACATTATAGCAATCTCTTTTTACTTATTTTAGTATCTTGATATTAAAAGCTTAGGCTTTTTATGATGTCAAAAAGTATATTGGCAAGTATTAAGTATTAAGCATTTTTAGGATATTATATAATCCTATTTTATAGGTTGGAGATAGTACACACTGAGAATTCTATAACTATCATACTTTATAGATCTTCATAAACTATAATGTCTAGCAATAGTTCCTTATGGACAGATTAATTAATCTATTCTAATTGTATAATAAGAACCTTTTAAACAATAAGTATCAATATAACTATCCCAAATAAATCAGAAGCATTATAAACTTAAAATAAACTAGGGAGTATAACTATTGAGAAGGCCTGAATCTCTAATATATAATTTCCTAAACGCTCAATTATTATATTAAAAGTATAATTAAACTAATATACTTATAAGCTTAATGAAATATTAGAGATCCAGTTTTGTATATAAAAACATAGGATACAGAATAAATCTATAAGAAACTTAAATAAGGCTATTATAGCCTTTCTTAACTTTATACCTGATTTATATAGTTTAATTTGAAAGCTTCTCATAATTTTGTAGCTATAGCTTTCCATTATGGCAACTTAAATATCATACAGTTTTATTATTACTACTGATATTAAATAAAAAATTAATTAGATATAATTGCTATTATAAGTAAGTCTTTACTAGCACTTAAATATAAAGCATCAATTGGATTATCTTGGACAAGATTCCTTTATAACTAGTAAAAGATAGATATTAGAGTTTACGTAATAAATACTATTTATATACTCATTTATAAGCTAAACCTTATATACCTAATCTTTCCTAGTTTTTAAACAATAAAAAAAATAGAAACTACTAATGTATTAAACCCAAAAGCAAGATTTGGCAGATTAAGAAATGTATAAGATCTATTTTGTTCGTTAAGAAGTTGCTTATCCTATACTAGCTTAGGTATTAAATAGAAAATATAAGAATAGTGATAAAGATGAATTAGTTAAAATTATAAAATAACAGGAAGAATAAGAAGGGATAGACATATATTATAATATAATTAGCTAAAAATTTACTTTGTAATTTTAATATTTAAAGCTATTCTACATAATAAAAGAAATGTCTCAGTAGAATATTAAAGATTTAAAAGGTCAACTCATTTCTTTAAACTATTAGAACAAGGAATTAGATAATGAACATATCAAGTTAGAGTAAGAGAAAAATTAGTTAGAGATTCAGATTAAAGATCAACAGTAAAAAAGTTAAGAGCTTGATTAGATGATTATGTTAATGGAGGAATATTAAAAGTTACAACAGGAAAATTAAGAATTGCAGAGAAAAATAGATTTCTAAACAACTAACTAGTAAAAAACTAAAGCTTAGCAGGAAGAATTAAAAAAAATGGAAGATGAACTAAAAAACTTTGAAGAATAGAAATTATAAAGTGAGCAAGCAATTAAGTAGCAAGAATAAGAATTGATTCTTCTATAAAACTAATAAAATTAGTTGGATTAAGATATAAAAAATCTAAACATTGAACTGGAAAAATTATAAAAAGAAAAAGAAGGGCTCGAGTCGCAAGAAAAGACGTTAGATGAAGAAATTAATAAATTAGATTAGGATTTGCAAAACTTGAGTCAAAATTGAACTTTTGAAACTTTTAAAGCTTTATATTTTATTCCATAATTACTAATTTTATTTTCTTATTTCCATCAATTTTAAATTACTCATTTATAAAGCAGATTATTTTACAGTTAAATGTTTTCGTGTTTTAAACGCATGGAGACTTAAGATAAACTTATTGAAAAATTTTATAAGTGAAGATAAAGAATAAATTAAGAATTTAAATGTAATAAAAGCTGATAATTTGAAGAAAATTAGAACAATTTTAAGAAATAAAACGGACTATTTGAATTTAATATATACTAACCTTTATTTAAATATTCGTTATTAAGAAAGAAAATTAAATTATTTATGGAAAAAGCTTTTACTAAGAGATTTAAAATTCTTCTCTTGCTTATAAAAATAAAACTAAGTTAAAGGGTGAATAATAAAATGAATAGATAATAATCAAATTATTGAAGAAAAATTAGAAAGCACTCTAGTTTAAATATTTCTCTGGTAATTTTAATATTTAAAATTCCCATCGAAATTTCTCTTTGGTAAATAGTTTTTATCTCAACAATTTTAAAAAAAAGTTGCTGAAAAAGGATAAATAAAATAAGATTCATACTTTAAAAATTATTTTCAGAGGAATTTTTACACTTAAACTAGATGTGATATAAGCTCTTCCAAAAGAAAATTAATATAAAAATTAAAGGTAAACATCTTGATCTATAGTTAGCATTATTCAACTTAATTTTTATTTTTTATTAAAATACTTAATCTAAGTTTAACTTTACCTTACAACTCTTTTGTTGCTTTTTATTTAATTTATTGTCAAATTAATTAATTGTAACTATAATGCTTATTTTATTTTTTAATTTAGTTGAATATTTAAATTTCCTATCTTGTTTAAATCTAAAATGAAGTTTATAGAGATTGCATATCTATTTTCGTAAACTATATTTAAAAATTTTAATAGCCTTTAGTAAATAATAATAATATGCTATGCTCTTAATCTTATAACTTTAAGTATCTGCCTTGTTCTAGTTATTCTTATATTTAAGTTAATTTTCTTTTTATTAATAAATTGATATATTATTTTAGTTATAGATATAACTTTCTATATTTTACTATTTTTTAATACTTTATCCAAAGTTTTTGAATACATTTTATCTTGTTACTTTACCTCAATTTTATGCTAATATCTTGCAACTTTGATTGAGAACTTACTTAACTCTCTTTTAAAATATTTGCGTTTAAAACTTTTAGTGATATATACATAATGAGAAATGACTAGAATAGAATTATATAATATAGATGCATATATAAAGTACTAGACTAATATAAGAATGTGTTAGTATTTTCTTTTTCAGAGTAAAATAAATAAAGATTATGAATAGTTAAATGTGAAAGCTATCTTTATAGTTATATATTTATTTCCTTAGTAGATAATACGTAATTAGCAGCTCTCTCTATAAAATGTAAAAGTAGCTATTGAAATAGATTATTTACTCATATCTAATATTTTTATTTTTAATTTAATAGTCAAGCAAGTTATTTAACCCAATACATTTTTTAAGAGACTTTATGAATAGTTTTAAGCTAAGATTGATAAGGCATGGAAGGTCATACTTTTTACATTCATAGATATAAAAAACTAAAGGAAGAGAGATAAATGAAAGTTTAGAGAATCTTATACTAGATTGATCTTTAAATGATATAGGGTAAACTAGTAATGGTGAATGATATATTCTTAACAATAATAAAGGGATTAAAATAGAATATAATAAAAAGAGGAAATGATTGAAAAGGAAATAAACAATTAAAAAATGTTTTAAATATTATTTAACATTTAACTATTACATCTTTAAACTTCCTAGTTTTACATGTTTATATTAGGATTGTATGAATTCTAGCCCACCATTTGATTTATTTATGTCTACATATATTGCTGAGCAATAAAAGGAAGTTGCATGTTAAAGGTTTTCCCAGCTTCTTAAAGTTGGTAGTCTAAGTATTAAAATTGCTTACCTTTTTTCCAGTTTATAAATAGTTTCAATCCTTATTTCAACTCGACCCCTTTCATTGCATTCATTGCTTTTTCAGCGTGTTCTCTTTATGCAAATTTAACTAAAGCCATGGGTACATGTCTTTCCTTGCTGATCTTAACATCTATTATAGCTCCAAATTAAGAAAATAAAATTTTCATATCATTTTCTGTAAATTCATTAGGAAAGTATTTCAAAAACAAAGTTGAAGTTTCTCCATCTTCAGGAATATTAAATTCACTTGGCATATTTTTAGGATATGATGGCCTTAGTTAAAGTTTCGTTCCATCTGATAAAACATAATTATTAAGATTTTTTAGCACATTCGCAGCTTTTTCGTGGCTGGCATAATTAATATATGCATACTTTCCCTTAGGGCCTTATTAGAACACTACATGTTCTATTCCTTTTTCGATTCCAAAAACTGTTTCCAATTCTTATCTTGTTATGCTTTCAGTTAAAAAGTTTATTCTTATTGAACTAAAACTATTTGGATCTTAAGTCTTTTGTACTTTTATAGAATCAAAAACTAAAGGATTTTCAGGAGGTCTTTTAATGCCTGGGTAAATATTTTCCATAGAATAATCAATAGTTTTATATTAGCCAGAATCAGGAGCACTTTGAGGCTGTTTAGATTAATTAAAATCATTAGTATCAAATACTTACAAGTCATATCTTTAATTTTGATAATTCAAGCTAAAGTTATTAAACCTCTGACATGCTTGCTTTACTGATTAGGGGTTTTCGAATGTTATATATCCCATACATTTACTTTGCCCGTCTGGAAATTTCAGCAACTTAACTCCTGTAATTTACCCTATATCTCTAAAAAGATCTTCCAAATTTTATTCTGTAAACATTTTAGGTAAATTACGGACAAAAACTCGGACTTGATTAAGAGAATGTTTACTAATAAACTGTTTTACTTAACATTTTTATCCGTTAATTTCTAATCCATCAAGTTTCATTATTGCTATTTCAGCTATCTCTTATTGAACTGTGATTAAGCAGGCTTTTCGTTGTGCTGAGTTATCTTATTTCAGCATTTTAATAGTTCGGATTTAAGCAAATTGCTCGAAAACGTCTTTTACTTGCTTCTCTGTTGTGTTGATATTTAAATTACCAACAAATAAAGAAACTTGTGAACTGTTCTATTGCTAGCTTTAATGATGTTGCTAATGAGTATTAGTGCTTTAAGTTTAAAACTATGAAGATGATTAATATTCTTAAAAAGGAAAAGATGATTATGTATACATGTTTCCAAGGGGAAAAAATTATGACTAATAAAGTGATGAATCATACATATTCATATTATTAATGCTTTGCTATCCAGCTTACTACTAATTTACTACTTAATTTTATTTAATGGTATTGATTTCTTAAGTACTTTAGACTTTATCCTTATTTTCTTCCTTTGTAGTTTTTTATGCTTCTTGTGGTTCATTTTTATTTGATTCAGTTTCACTTTTGGTATTTTTAATATCTTCATCGTGTTTCTTATGTTAAATAATTCCCTTTATTTTGTTAATTAATAAAAGTATTGCTGTATTGTTATTTGGAATCTTATCTAGATCTCTAGTATCAAGTTTATAGCAAATTTAACATTATATGAAAAATTAAGACTTCTTTAGCTACTCACAACATCCAAGACAAAGAGAATGTCCACATATAAGCATCTTTGGGACTAAAATGTCCTTATTTTCATAACTTACTTAGCATTTGGTACATTTAAACACATCTTCTTCTGACATCTTTATTGATCTCAAACTATTTCTTCATTTAATTTCAATAAGCCAATCAATTATTTTACCAGGATCTTAAAGATTAAGCTCTGCTTTTAATACTTTCACTAAGAAAAGATACAACAGAAATAAATCTATATAGCTATAATAACAAGCAGCTTCATTCAATTTCTATAGAGTTAATTACTTAATAAATATAATAAATATAATAAATATAATAATATAAGTCTATATACAGCATATATTTAAATACCAATATAGTAAAATATATCTTTAGTTTACATTTTAATCTCATAAGACCATGCTTACTAGATAGTTTTAATTGAAAAGCTTTTATAAATATATTCATTTTGTTCATTTTTAAGTAGCTAGAAGTATTTAGAATCATTAGAATATACTAACTATTAATAGCTAAATCTAAGAACTATCTTAGCTCTGCTAATGTAGATTTTCTCTCTTTTTATTTCTTTAGGATATTTAAATCTGTTTTGATAATCTATTCTTTCTTTTGAAATAAGATTAGTTTACCTTAGACTGCTTGACAGAAAGAATTAAGAAAAAGAAGTCTACTTAGTTAATTTAATCTTTAGAGTTTAGGAGAGAAGCATGGAAATTTATTAGATTAAATTTGTATTTTTATCCAATACACTAGTACATTTTAAATATCAGAATGTTAAATTAGCTTAAAGTATCTAAATGTAATTTTAGATATATAGCTTTTATATTTTTCTTGCTAGTTTTGATAAAATTAATAATTTTGGATATCAAATTAAATTTTATTATATTTTAAGGAACAAAGCATATTAAAGTATAGACAGATAAATTAACCTATTTTAGTAATTTCTTTATAAATTATAGGATTATTTAATTTACTTTATTTTAGCTATTTCTTCTGGCTTTTTAATTAGGACTTACTTACACTTTTTCATTTCTTTTTCTATTTAATAGGCATAACTTTAAAATTATTAGCTATCTGGCTAAGTATTTGTAGTTAATTGCATGTAAGTAGTTTGCCTTATATTTAATAGCAAATTTGATATTCTCACTTATATTAAAACTTTGTATATATACCTACCTATTTTATATAATTAGCTCTAAAGTTATTAAAGGGGTATATGCTTGATTTATAGAAAAGCATGAGTTTTTAATTTTTTAAACTTCTATATTCAAATAAAATTACCTATTATTAGAACTTTTTATACCATTATTTATGAAATCTGCTTATCTTTAAAATTATCCTAATAGAATAAATATATAAGCAACTGTATCAAAACTTTTTAAAATAAAATTAATACTATATGCTTGCTTATTATTATTAAGGGATAAAATGATTATAATATAATACTTGAGATTGATTCATTAGCACATTATTTTTGGAAGTATTATAATTTGTATTTTTAATAATTTAATAGGGATATTGATCTATTAAGCTTATTTAAAGTAAGTTTTTATATCTCTATAATCCTTTATACCTAATATATTCTAAATTAAGTCTTTTACAAATTATATTCACTTTATGTATTTCCAAGAAACTATCTTTCATTTTCTATTGGTTATTTATTATCCCTTTTATAGTAATATCAGTTCATTCCTCTAATCTGATTTTTAATTATCTCTAAATTGATAGAAATAAATAATATAATTAGTGTTTCTTTTTAAATAAAAATAATAATCTCTTTGCTTTTTACTTATATAAATTTAAAAATGTAGATAGTTTTAAGATTTTAATGTATATAGTTAATGAAGAAATAAATATAATATTTTGCTAAAATATATTGAAACCAGGTATTCTTTTTAAATTGTATTATTCAATTTTATACTCAAGCTAACTCTATTCACTAGTATTCTTTAAAAAATTACATTTATGATTTAAGTATTATAATAACCATTTGATGCAAATATAAAGATAATATTAGATTAATTTAAAATAATTATTTTAGATAATTTTTTAAATCCTTTAAGGATATTTTTGAGTTAAATTTACTATACAGAATATTTAATAAAGTGAATACAAAATATTGTTCTAAGTTGATCTACTATTCAAATTTCCTCTTTTTCTTAGTAAAGAACTTTATTCTCTGCTTCAAACTATTCCTACTAGAGTTTCTTCATTTATTCTTCATCAATTATAATTTCCTAAGGTTTTTAAATAGGTTCTTCAATTAGAGATAAAGTTTAATCTCCTGATAACGTTCTTGCCAATGAAATAAAAGGTCTCAAAATCTAATAGTTACTTTTAACAGAGATTTCATAATATTCTATTGGTTTTCTATAATGAAATTTTATTTACTTTCCTTTCTTAAATATCCACTTTATTTCCTACCAAAACCATGGGTATTTCGCCGCAAACTCTTACTATATCTTTATACCATTTCAGAACATTTTTGTATGTTAATCTTGATGTAACATCAAACATTATAATTGCACATTATCCTCCAACATAAAATCCATCTCTAACATCTCATACTTTTTCTTAACCTGATGTATCAAAGATATTAAATTATATAGGTCCTTTATTTGTATATAAAAGAAACGTAAATATTTCAAATTTCAGTGTAGATACATATTTTCTTTCAAATACATAAGATTGGATCTTTTTTAAATATGTAGTCTTTCCCACTCTACAATCTCCTATTAAAATTAGTTTTATTTGAGTTATATTCTACTATTGCATCATTACTTCTATAATCAACTATTTCTGGAAATCAATAGAAACTAACCCAGCCTAATCTGACAAACTTGATTAATATAAAATTATTTAATTTCTTTCTGTTAATTTAAATTTTAAACCTAGTAGTTCTTATTCTTTAATTAGAGCATATTTAATACTTATTCCTGAAATAAAAGAGTGTTAAAAAAAGTTCTCCAAATCCCTTTTTATATCTTAGTTATTTTATTCAAGGATCTGTATTTACATTTTTTCCTATTTACCTAAATTAACATTTGAGCTATATAACTTACTCAACCTATTTTGATTACCTTTTAAGTCAATGTTGCTTCTTTATTTTTTTAATTTGGTTATAATTTATAATATCATTAGATACAGTGATATACTAGAATGGCTCTGAAATATATAAATTTGATTAAGGTGAAGGATACAGATAGTGAAATTTAAATTAAAATATTAAATCTTGATAAATGGGATAAATATAAAGGCTAAAAAGTTTATTATGATACTAAGTTGCCTACATATTGATTATTATTCATTTTGCTTATATTTAGTTAAATTGTTAAAGTTAATATACTTTAATTGAATAGCTAGAATAGTTAGTGTTGTTATTATTTTAATATTCCAAAATAATTAAAAATAACCTTATTTTAATTTTCTTAATTAAGAAATGTTAAAGAGCGGACATCCAACCTAGTAATTTTTCTACTTGGTCAAATATCTCTTTTGCATATATATCTAAAATCATATAAACATCCTTGAAAGATGCCTATAATAGCTCTAGTACTTCATCATCTTCATTCAATCTAATTTCATTATTTTCTTAGCTTTTTTTGGTTACTTGCAAAATTTAAAGTTGCGCACTTTTAATAAATGTTAACTCTTATCCAAAATTAAATAGAATACAATTTCAAGAGCATTCTTTAATTTAGAAGGAGCTGAGATCGACTCCACATAACTTTACAAAATTTTAGAAATTTTGATTATAAGATTCTTTGCTTTTGAACAAATCAACCACTATTTGTTTATTCTTCTAAGTAGATGATATCTCATCTACTTCATATTTTGAAAGTTTGTCATCACAGAGAAAAAAGCGATTATTCTCTTTCGTTTTATATATTACTTTTACAATTAAGGATTTCTAACTTTACTATAGAATAAAATTCTCCATTTGCTGGATATATTTCAATGGGTTTTTTCTCTTTAATTACGCTTTTTTTAGATTTCTACAAAGCCATATGACAATACTGTCACTTGTAATATTTAATATAGTCTATTAAATTGCATCATTAAGAAATGAAAATTTACTTTTTTAGGTACTATACATCTATTAAGGTTTCTGCTTTTCAAAGTTCTTACTTTCATAGGACTAAATAGTACTGTTTTTTATTACATCAGTCAGCTTAATTTTCTTCTTCAAGTAATTTCCAAGTTTCTATTTTAAATTATCATCTTATGGCTTTTATATACTAGTATCTTACTAAGAAAGAGTAGTTTTCCCTTATTTTAGAGTTTACTAAAAAATGATGCTTTACTTTTCAAAGGTCTTAGATCTATCGTACTTGCCTTGTTCTACAAATTGATCTTAAATTGATTCAGAACTTGAAATAGAGCTTATCGCTTTCTAAATATTATTGGAATAATTTATTTCTTTGGATTGAATTTCTAGATTTTGATCAATTGATTATTTAATGAACTTCAATTTAGTTTCTTTTTTTTCTAATTTATCATCTTCCTCTAGATCACTTGACATTTCTGAAATTACCTGAGCATTTTATCCTGATTTTTAACTGATAGAAGCTTGAAATTTCAAGACATTAGAATTATCAGCAATAGTTTATTTGCTACTATTTTAATGACCTTAGCTGATTTATTTGCTTAACTCCCATTCTATCTCTTATTAAGGTTCTTCTTCATTTTATTGCTGCTATTCATTCTACATATCTTATTGCAAAATCGTAAAAACCTCTCAAATGAGAGAAGTAACCATGCTTAGAGAAATGATAGTTACAATTCAATAAAAAGAAGTGAAGAAAATAGTGGAAGATACTCAGTCATTATGCACTTCAGCTCATTTGAAAAGAACATATTCTCAATCTGATTCAATTAGCATTTAGAACATGCATAATCAGGAATTTTCTATTGAGTTAAAATCTCCTAGCACATCTGTATCTATCTCTTTATGCTCTCTTTCTTTTGTACTAAACAACTCTAGGCCTATCAGTGAATATTCATAAAATATCAAAAAAATGACGGCGTACATTCTTGAAATGCTAGGTAAGCAGCAAAAAGTTTTTCAAACAAGTTCTTAAATCCTTTTAATACTCCTCTTTACTCTCTTTTCAATATGCAGATAAGCTCTAATTATCAAGTATTAGTCATTTTATAAATTTATTATACGAAAAAAGCCAATTGCTCTTGCTGCAATTATCCAATAAAACGTTGCAATCGAAAAAACTAGAATAAAAAACTCGAATTTATTCCAGTTATCTGCTAAATAGGTTCTAAATCCCAACGAGACTATTTATAAAAAGCAGTCAAATATAAAAATTATTAGAAAAGCTACCTTTAACCATATTAAAGGACTCGAATATTTAGCTTGCAAATAAAGAATTAAAAAGGCATTAAAGACATTACAGAACTGAATGAAGATGCTATACTTCCTGCTAGTAACAATCTTATCAATTTTGAAGAATCTATTTATAAACGTTTAGAAGATTTCGATGAATTCTTCTTATATTCTATTTTAAACTTGGATTTAATCTAGATTTTATGCAATAATATCCATTATTTCTAGGAATTAAATTACATTGATTCTGTCTTCTTACTCAGAGTCAAATATTTCAAATATTTTGGTAGCGAAATCAACATCAAGTTTCGTTCAAGTAGTTTATAGCATGCTTATATATGTGCTTTGTTAAAGTCAACCAGATTTCTACGGATCAACTGTATAAAATGCAGCAATAAGAGACTCTCTTTCCTTAAACCTCTGCTAGAGGATAATTTTACTCCTATTCTTACGAAAATTCTCAAAAATGACTGCTACAGGAATATCTTTCAGTTGAATTGAAACAAAAATAATGAAAGGGATAAACCAAAACAAAATTCAGGCTCCATTTTTATAAATTTCCTCGAAAGCAATTTGTGGTCAGTAGTTAAGCGTAACAAGATAAATAATGTTCAAAATAGAATCACCATAAGTATTATAATGTACATTCAAGTAAAAAGCATCATCTAATCTATCCTTTAATAATTTCATGCTTATGAAGGATGAAAGACAAACTACTATAATAAACAAAATTGTGATATCAATTATGGCCGAGCTTGTTAGATATATTGCTTTAACTGTCTATCGAATTGATTTTATAAAATAAACCAACACTAGAGGCCTGATAAATCTGCTGAATCTAATGCTTAAATCAGGATAAATAGTAAAAAATAAAATGAAATCTATGCAAAAAAAAAAGTTGATTAGAGCAAAAATCAGAAATTTAGTTGACTTGATAAGAGCTTTGGTTTATCCTCTGTGAATAATACAAATCATAAACAAGTTTACCAGCTGAATTAGCAATATGATAAGCTCTGAAAAAAATAGCCAATATCAAGTTTTTGAAAATTTGTCAAAAGGCGTGTCTTTTGAATTAATAGGTTCTCAGAAAGGTAGAATCAGATAAGCTAAAATAGTAAAGATGAGAAAATAATTTCACTTTTTGTCAGAATTAATTCTATATATATTAGTCTATCAACTATTTTCAGATTTAAAATAATATTTACTACTTTTCCCCTATATACTGTCATTTATATATCTAGATGCCCTTAGAAAAATTTCTTTTTCGTTAATTTGTTCTTATTTTAGTTAATCTAATTCTTTTATCTATTAAGCAACATAGAAACCTTCAACTGATTGAATATTACTTTTGCGTAAAAAATTATCAATCAGATTTGCTTAATGAAACTGTTGAAAATCTGAAAGACTTGCAATGTTGACACTACTAACTCTTCTAGAATTAGATTTCTCAGAAATTTTATCTCCTTACATTTCAATAGGAAGTTAATCTTTTTCAATCATGCTTATTATGTTTTTTCTACTTTTTTTCCTAATTTTATTTAAGTCTCTCCTCTCAATATTGTGAACTTCGAAAATTTTAGAAAAATTAGTTCTTCATATTGAGTAAGTCAGATCATTAAAATCTTCATTTTCTGATTTTTCTCTCAGAGTTTGAGCAATTATTTATTTAAAACTGTTTTTCAGCAAGGACATATATCTGCTGCTCTTATTTATTCTAGTATGTGATTATCTTGCTTGTAATTAATTTTATGAAGAAATCTACTGGGTTTTTATAAGCAAAGACTATTTATTTATTGTTTTCTTTCTTGATCTCTCTTGCTCTTCTCTCAAAACTTCAAGTAACTAAGATTATCTTCTATTAAATTACGTTTGAAAACCAGGTCCTCTCGTTTTTCTTATTGCACTTAACGGTTATTCAAAATACTAACTTTGACCTTAATCATTTTGAACACTCTAACCACGATCACTTACTACTTTTTTAAATTATTACTTATTATTTGAGCAAACTTTTGCTTGATTATGAGAGCTTTACAGTTCTTCAGTTGATTTATCTATCGTAGCATTCAAATCTTCAGGTTTTTCCATTTTAATAATAAAAGAATAAACATAAAAATAAGTATTCTTTCAATTCAATTCTTTAACAACTTTGTAACTAAATTTTAAATATGCTAGTTAATATTTATTTTAATAGATGCAATCTTCAAACTAAACACATCTTACTACTATACTTCATTTCCAATCCATTAGCTAATTCAATTTAACAATTTAAATTATAATTCTTCATTTAATAAATCTAAGATTAATTTAATTATATAAAAGAACATTTGATGGCACATCGAATAATTAATATGCCTATAAGTATTTCAATACCTTTCTTTATAATCCTCTCCAATGTTAAAATAATTAAGTTTATTACTCTCAATTTATTAAGCTATTGCTAATTATTAAGTACTTAGCATTTAGCTATGATTAATTAATTATTCTAGGCTAAATATTTAAAAATGATATTATTTAAGTTTATGATGTAAAGATTATATTTCTCTGCTGCTATTTAAATAAGCATATCAAAAGATGCGACTAACTAGCAATCATTTCAATTTCATTGAAAGTTTAATCATCACTTAGTTCTTACTAGACTTATCTAGAAGCATATGCTTTATCTTATAATTTCATTACTTATAGAATTTAATTTCCTTTATTATATCATCGTGAAACTTGTGGTTATTATAGTTTTTTCTCCATAGTAATTGTAATATTGTCTTAGTATTTTTAGTATACAGTTATCTTTGAAAATGAAATAACCTAATTGATAAAATAAACTTAATTGTGTAAATAAGATCTTATTTACATTTGAAGGGTTATTTATCATTAGATAGAAACTGCTTTAAAACTAAGTAAGAATAGCTTATTCTTTATTAATATAATTTTAAGGTATTGAGTGTCTGGTATAATTTGAGATATTACTAAACAGCTAAAAAAAGCTAAAAGTAAGTTTGCTTAATATAGGAAATCTAATGTGGAAAAAACTTATAAAGCTTATTGCATAAACTATTATAGAAAAGACTTAAACTATGAACTAACTAATAAAATCTATAGCTAAAAAAGAAATTAATCTCATGCTTAAAATATTTAAAGGCTAAATAGAAGTTAAGGAGAGTAAGAAATTACACATGGCATTAAAAGAATATACCAAAGCTTATTTTTTATAGACTTAATGAAAAGTACAAAGATAATAATCTAAACTAGCAATTTTATTTAAAATATATAATTAGCTTCTATATGCCTTTTTCTTAACTTATATCAACTAATTAGCAATAATTTTTATCAGTATATATCTTTATTTTATCCTTATTATCTATATTAATATACTTTTCTTAAGAAAGAAAGATAAAAATTAAAAGCAAGTTGTATTAATTAATGGCTATATAGTATTTAAATATTATATAGCTATCAACGTAAATTTATTATAAGAGACAACTAAATCCACTAAGATATCTTTTTAATTTAGCTCTTTTGTATTTTAAAGCAAGTTTAGTTGTAATTTTCATCTAAGTCTGTCCATCAACCATAAATCCTTTAATGTATAATTCTTAAATAAAACATTTTAATTTGTACTTCCTAGTATTATTAGCAGCTGAATATATTAAAATAAAAAGTATTAGTTTAAACTAAATGCTAATTATATTTATATACTTCTAATAAGTATTTCATAAACAGTGCCATCTAATTATTATAAAACTAGAATAAATAGCCTTTCTTTCTATTTAATTGATTCCTTAATATACAGATCTAAATTAAAATAGAGGATTTTAAAATAGAAAGATTAAAATAAATATTAAGGAAATTGCTTTAAACTCTTAAGAGCCTCTTTTAAAAATATAGGTATAGATATATATAATTTTAGAATTAAGATTAATTAATATTCTTTATGCATTTGATTTATATTTATAGAAAATAAATTTAAATGGTACTTATTAGCAAGAACTTACTAAGAATATAAGAAGTCTATAAAAATAATGGGCTAGTTGCATGGTTTTATAAATAATAATGTGTTAAATATATAAATAAATTATAAATTGAACTATATAAGTAGTAATTAAAATACCTAAGGATAATAATTATTAATTTAATAGGAATAAGGTTAAATAAGTAGTTAAGTAAATCTCAATCAATAGTATTAGAGATCCTTTATCTTTATCAGCCTGAGTTAAGACAAGCAACTATAAAATTTTAATTTTATTGATTTATGATTTGCTTGATAATTCAAATACTGATAGTTAAATTTTAATGAAGGGAGAATCTAATTATTTAGTTAAATATGAGCAAAATTAAAAGAAATTATAGATCTTTAATAAAACAGCATCTCTTATGATTATTGAGGAAAATTAATGCAAAATTAGTTAAAAGATAAAAATTTTAAAATAATTAGAATCTCTTTGCTTCTTATGTATTTTAAATCAATAAAAGCTGTAAATATTGGTAAGATATTTATCTTAAATGATTAAACCATTTTAATAAGCATTTATAATTAATAAATTAACCAAGTTAGAACGTAAATGCATTCGATTATTATTTATCTATAAGAATATTCTGCATTGATTAGATGTATTTAAAAGTTAAATAATCAAAATCAACTATAATGTTATTAGATTCTTATTATTGAGATTTAAATTACTTTTTATCATTATTTCATAGTAAGGAAGCTTTAAAACTTGCTACTATTATACAAATGAAATAATATAAAGCCATCTCTTGATTAGAGCTTAAAAATAGAAAGAAGATAGATCAAATTTTATTAATTAGATTAAGTTTTCAGTTCCAATGCAAACTATAAGAAGAATCAAACACGCTTTTTGTGGGACTTTTCTTCTTAGCTATGGTTGATATGTTGGCGTAATTTTTCAATGTGGATGTTTTGCTATTGAATAATCTATAAATAGCAGCTTTGTTATAAAACTTTCCTTTATCATCTTATTTTGACTAAAATAAAAGGAAAATACTTTTTTGAATTCTTTTCCTACTTATTTTCAACTTTCTAATTTATCTTTATTTTATCCTGTTGGCTCTATACTTTGTAAGGGAATTTTTTTAATATTTTTCTTCTCTCCAAACTATATGAAAATGAATAACTTACAACTTAAATTTTCTATTCAGTAGAAAGTAAATTTTATTAAAGCAATTTTGATCAGTTTGTCTGAGTATTTTTCCTTTCATTGACTTCACCAAAACCTATAGGATTTTTGTGAGGAGTTACACTTCTAAAGCTATGGTCTTAGAAACCAGCTATTAAAGAAATTTCTTTTCCATCCTTTCTTTATTTCTTATTGTCAAGAATCTCAATTGAATGATCTCTTTAAAAACTTTTACCATTTGGAGTTCTACATAAACTAAATGAACTATTTAGCTAACTGAAGTAATTTTCCTATGAGGGAAGATTTTTATTAACTACTTTCCCTTATTGAATAAAAAGTTTTTTTCCTGTCTGTTTATCTTCCATCTACTTCTAAATTGTAGAGGAAGGAAAGAGTTTTTTAACAGTCTTTTTTTGATTACTTTAATCTACTTTATCAAAAGTAGTCTATCCTTGATATATTTTTCTCTAGCTTGCTGGTTTAGCTTTAGGAACATCTTATGTTCTAGACATGAGATTATCTCATGTTGCTACTTTCTATTTTTCCTGTAGTATTTTCTTTTAAGTTCTTTATATTTTAGTCAGCAATTGTTAGCTAGATTATCATTCAAACCTATCCTCAGTTTTATGATTGACGCTTTTGCTATCTTTCGCAAGTCTTTTAATTATTTACTTAGTTTTAGAAGTCATATTCTTATAAAAGGCTAATTTTAAATTTCTAACTAACTTAAAGGAAAAAATAATTGTTTTAATATAATAGTTGCTATGGCTATTGCTATGTTATAAGGCTATATTATAACCTTTAGACTCGTTTATGTGAATTACTAGCATTTATAAGAGAGTATATATGAGATACTTGTAGAGTATAGTAGTCTTTAAATATAGAGCTGTGATATAATTAAATAATATAATTCATAATATTTCGTTCAAATCAATCTTTTTATTATTTTCCCTAATTCCTTTCTGATTTCGTAATTATCGCATTCTATTACTTCTGCTAGTATTTTTAGATTTGGAGGAGTCTCCATGCTGTTTAAAGCTGGTAGTAACACGTTAGCTATTACAGGAGCCATACTTTGTAGATGTCTTATAGCTTCTTCTTTATTGATAGATGCTAGATCAGATAATTCCTATTGGTTAGATTCTACTTCGTTTTAATTCGCTTTATAGGTCTTTTGCGCTTCAACGTATCTTTGAAGTATAACATTGCCTATTTCTAATAATTTTTATTATTACCCTAGCTTCAGAAGCATCTAGACTAGGCTTGAGCAACTCTCCCGTTCTTATTTCAGTAGTCCTGGGAGCATACTCAGACCACTCATGAAGCCATCTCTTTATAGCTTTCACCTTAAAAGAATATTAGAATTGAAGTTCTTAGAAAACTCATAAGAACTCTGCAAGCATTCTACTCATACTGTCAAATATTAATCAGGTACATAAGGATACAGTTCGGTTACTGAAGCTATAAGCCAAAGTTGCATAACACATTATACTTCACATTCTTCACTACTAAAATTAAGTTTCTGTTAAGTCTTATTTTCAAGCTGCTCCATATATTCTTATTCGAGTTAATAGGATTCAATTTATATTTGATCTAGAAGAACAGTTGGAGTAGCTTGCTTAAAAAGATCTGCAAAAGCTTCCACTATTTCTTAAATGAGCTTTTCTTCATTCTTATACTGAAGTACACAAATTGCAAACCTTTTTAGCGCTTCTATTGAAACTTTTCTTGTTGATTCATGAGCATCTTTACAATTAATGAGCATAAGCTGGATGAATACGTGAGAAACTTATTTAATCTCTTCAAAGTACTTAGGAAATATATTATCAGTTAGTTATAACAGCATTTAGTTGCAAGTTGTAAGCACCCATTATTACCTAGATTCTTCTCCATAAGATTCTAAAGGTAGTCATGCATGTTTTAGAACTGGAAATAGTATATTTACTAGCAAGTTTTCTCATGTCTCAGGACTAAATTGGGTTCCTTTAGTGTCCAGAATCTAAAACAACATTTCTAATGCTTTTGTTTAAATATGAAGTCTAGAATCCTTAAAAAGTGAAGTCAAACCCTCTATTGCACCAAGTGGAGGAACTTTAAGGAGCATTTCAATTGCTCTTAAAGCTATTTCATCGTTTAGGCTGCAAAACATAATCAAACATTTTGTAGATAAAGGTTCTTCTAATTCGAAGCCATTTTCTATAATATGTGAAAGAGAGTCAAAAGCTTAACGCTATAAGTTAGGAGTATTAAGAGAAGCCGCATATTCTATTATCTTTAGAAGAATCTTTCAACCAGATTTTAAGTTCTTGCTCATGGCTTAGACCATAGAATGCACGCATGTTAAAATATGCTCCTAAATTTTGATTTAATTATCTATTTTAAAAACTTACTTTATGTCATGCATTGGTAAAATGGCTTTAAGAACTCCTTTTAAAATTGAAATCTACTTAGTTCTTCTCTTTACAAAAATTTGAAGGCCAGTTACCTAAGACTATCGAGAGCGTAAAGAGATAACCCTGCTTAGTTACTCTTCCCTGCTATAACAAAATGCTAGCCAAGCATATCCCAAACTTTACTTCAAACATATCTTAGTCGATCCATATTGGCATCTGCAACTTCTACTAACTTTTAGAGTGAAAACCATCTTTTTTCTTCCAGCTCTTATTTGGATACTTAAATCAAAGATTTAACAAAATCTTCAATAGAATGGTTGTCTAAAGTAGCAGACTAGGAAAAAATTTTATCAATGACTCTGCTGTCTATATTTTATACTAATTACTCAGAGTTGATCATTTCCAATTCCTAAGTAAGCAATTATTCAGGAGGAATATTTTGCAAATTGAGCAAATAATCTAATCTTGAAATGCATCTTAACATATGCAACCAATTTTTTGATAAATAGTTTCCTTCTGACAAGCATAACTAAAGTAATAGTTTAATTGATTCAATATTCTTTTCTTACATTGGTCTTAGGCACTAAAGTTACGTGAATTTCGAAAGAGAACTCACAAGAGCTTCTAGTTCTGTCTGCATATTAAATTTTCCCGCTATTCTAATGGCATGTCCGAAACCTTCCAAGCATAAATCTATAATCTCTGGGTTATCATGTGCTTCAAACAAAATTGAAAACAATGCTAGCATAGCTCCTCAGGTATTTTCAAACATAGGTTTTACATATTCAGGATCTGTAACAGTAATATAGGTATAGTTCATAGTTTTCCTTTATGAAATTAAATTTTTAGATTTTTCTACCATAAGAGAAGTTTCAAGCATAAACATATCTGACTTTCTGTTTTTTTAAGTTTGAATTTAGCTGTCCTCTTCAAGAGAAATAGGATTTTACTAAATCTCTTTAAATATTTCTGATAAAAATTCATCTGTTATTCGTGTCTTTTCTCTATCCTTTGCTCCAGATGCTATGCTTATGAAAGTTTCAGTTGTCATTCTGTCTTTTTCCCTCATATGAGGATTATGAAGGCTAGTCTAAAGCATCATAACACTATAAGCTAATAGATAAGCTTCATTTGCTGAAGCAAAAGCTTCTGGATTATCTACCATATACTTATCAGCAAATTTTTCTAATATTCTATCAATTTTTTAAGCTTCTTTTGGAAGTCTAAAACTTTTAAGTAACTTTTTCATTGCAAAATCAACTCTTAGTCCAGTAAAATCATGCAAATCAACAAATTTATACATTACTTTTAAGTTGAAATCATCCAACTCTCCAAGATAATCTCCAATAGCAGTTTTATCAATTCCTTCCGTTTAGAGAAGAAATTTAGCCACTTGAACACTATTACCCTTTTCTAATTCCCCGTTATTTTCTAAGAAAATAATGCCTGCTTTTGGCTTCAGATTAAATTTTCTAACTCCAGTTTGAATTTAAAGTTTCCTTTATAGTCCTTATTCTATTTCTCCAATTTCATCGTCACTTCCCTCTTCTGAACGCATTTCAGTGTTTCTCACACTTTCGGCTTCTTTATTACTCGAATCCATCCATCCAATACTACCCTTCAAAATAGTCACCAAAATATTTAATGCCATAATCTTTAAATCCTAATCTTATTGAGCTATCTTAGATATACAGTCAATCATTCTTCCAAAAATAGATTTTTGCTGCATATCACAGTCATAATTTACAAACAGCTCTAAACTTATTCTAGGAGACTGCATAAGTTTATAAAAGACTTAAAGCACCAGGTTTTTATGATAATGCTAAGAATTTGGAGACTCCAAAATTTTAAGGAAAATTTATTCCACAAAAACAGAAATCTCATTCTTTAGCTTCTCTTTAAAATATGATACTAAGGCTAAGAAGATTGATAGTGAAAGAGCGAGAATTGTTTTTTCCTACTAGACTGAGTTTTTAAGAATGGATTCACATAAATTATTTCTTATTATTTCTAAAAATTCTTTTCGTGACAAAAAAGTAGGTCCAGGAGAATCAAATACTGATAGTATTAATTCAAGGGATAGAATTTTGCTTCTCAAAGTGTATTAAGGAGGAGTGTTTGGTAGATCTTTTAATGAAAGTTTGCAAATAGATCTAAATATCAAAACAGCATCCTGCAAAAATTTCTTATCTTCCTGCTAAGTTTTTTACCCAGATAACCATTTTTCTACATCTTCTAAATTTTTAAGATGCAAATCTTTACATCTTTTTGAGCATATTGGATCTCGAGTGTCTTTGCAATATAGATCAGCTGTATTCCTGCATACAACACATCATCCAAATTTACCACTTAATACTCCTGCTTCGTTGTGGATATATACTACTCTTAGCTTTCTATAATAAGGATCGTCGGGGTTTAAAATATAAGGAACAGATCTTAATGGGATTAGATTGACTTCATCTGGAAATTGTTCTAATTTTGCATAGTAAAGGCAAACATCATCGACAATGTTTTTTACTTAAGCTGAAACGGCTTTATATAAAGCGCTTTCACTTAATTCTTCTTCATTCAAAAAAGATTCAGCAAATCTATAATAAGCTTGAGGATCTTCAGCTACTGTATTTGCTTCCATTCTTTAAAAAACTACACTAAGCATTTAAGTGAGTGCTCCTTTAGCAGTTGTTTAGTTTACTAGATTTTTACTTGTAATATGGATATGATAGCATGCTCTAAAAGCTTCAAGTAAAGCGCGATCATGAACTTCAAAAGTTAAAGAAGTGACCATAGTAAGTAATGCCTTTATAACTTAAAGCTATACGTTATCATCACGTTCATGTACACATGAACAAATAGTGCGAACCATTGGTTCAACTTCATTTTCTTTGCCATTGATATAACCATGACTTATAAGTTTTTAAAAATGATAAAGACCAGTTTCAAGTACCTTAGTAATTTTTGTTTCAAAGCATTCCTTAAATAAAGGAAAATATTTATTAGCATCCAACTCAGCAGCAGGTGTTCCTTTTTCAGCAGCAACTTAATCCATAGCTTGCTTTAATTAGTCTTGCAATTCTTTGTACTTTTTAGAATTCAAAGCCTTCTTCATTTTTTCGATTCCTTTGACTAAAAGTTCTGAATAGCCTGTATATGGATCTTCCATTTTAGTCAATTTAAATTATTTAGAAAAATAAATTAAAAGAAGTCTTCCAAATATCTTATTCTGATATGGCATGCTTTAACAATCTATCATTTCTACTTGCATCAGCATCTTCTGTCTTTATTGCCTTCTTTATTTTCTAAACTTATTCGTTTCTAATAATAGTGTAACTTTAATCCTCATATTCATATACATTTAATTTTAGTATCATTTAACCTTTACTAATTTAAATTCATATTAAAGTTATATTCTCCAATTAAGATTTATCTCTCTATAGAAGTACTTAACAGTCTAAAGTTTGATAATAAAGCATTATACTTCTAATGGTTTATCTTTAAAGTGAGTTTTCTCATTTAAATAGATATTTTATAGAAATATTTAAAGTATTTTAGCTCTAATGCTTCCCTTAATATTAAGCTAGTATCTATATTTAATAAATCAGTTTTATTTATTTATGCTTAAGAGATTAAAATAGCTTTTAATTTAACTATTTTATCCCCATTCTTTTGCTCTAATTTCCTAAGATTAAATTTAATATATCTTGATAAATAACTAAAGAGTATATAAATATTTCTATCTAGCATAAAATAAGGATATATAGGAGTTTAGTATTATCTTTATCAAGCTTAGTTAAATGCAAAAGATGTGTGATATCAGTCATTTATATTATCTCTTTACATATTTTAGAATGCTCGATATTGATAAGGAAATATTGCCCAAGATATTATTCTTGTTAATATTTAATTTATATTTACAATATTTAAGCTTACAAATTTTGGTAGTTCTTCTATTATTTCTTCCCTTTATCTAAGACAAAATCTATTTACTATATATTTGCCAATAATCTCTTAATATATAATAGCCAGTCTGCTATTAATATAGCCACTATTTAGTAAATAATTACTTAAAGTTTAAACACCAAAACTTTTATAAAATAAGTAGATTTTTAATAGATTAAGGGTTGAAAATTTTAAAGCGTTTACTTAAATTTTGAATATGCAAATATGACTTTTTATTTAAGTAAAATAGTTATAAATCCTATTAATAGCATCATAAGCTTGGATAATATCTATTTATATGAAAGAAGTGAAAAGAAGAAAAGCTATACTATGATCTCAATTTTAAGTTACTTAATTTCTTGATAATTATTAGTCTAATATTTACTATTAAGTTATGTGCTTATGTAGAATTTAAAGTATCATTATTTCCATTATTTTAAAACTTCCACATTCTTATTTTTACTTGAAACTAATAAAGCTTAAGTGTAAAATGAGCTGAATGTAATCTACCATAAGCTCTATTAAATAATATATAATTAAAAGTCTATATATATTAAGTCTATTCTATATTTGATAACTAGACTATCTTATTAAGCTAAAACTATCTAGCATTATATAATATTCTTTTATAAGTAGACTAGCAAGTATTAGTTATATATAGATTATTTGCTTCTAGCATCTTTTAAGTGATGGAAAAGTAATAAAGTAAATATTATTTAAGTGTTTAATATATTTAGTCCATTTTATATATTCCTCATAGTTTTAGTCTATTTATCATATAATATCTAATCAAACTTCCTTTAATTATATAGCTGATCTCTATGTAGCAATTTAGATTAGAATGAAGTTTCTTTTACTTTGCTTAGTTTGTATAAATATGAAATTTAATAACTAAGGAGATAACTTAGATTGCTATAAATAGCAGAAGCAAGTATATTAAAAAGTATTTAAATATAGATAAATAGATTATAGCAAGTATATTATCATAATTTTTGATTTTAAATAACCGTTTAATGTTTAATTCCCCTATTTAACCAGACAGGTATAGAAAGCTTATAAATAATGACTAGAAGCTTATAAATAGGTTTTATTTTAGCTTATCTTCTTTTAAGAGTTTTATCCCAAAACATCTAAAGCTATGATGACTGCATTAAAGCAGGATATTCAGCTACTGATAGCTTTCCTCCTACTTGTTAAACAAATGAAGGAAAAATATTCACTAAATTAGTTTCTAAAAGCTGCAAAGATATAAAATTAGCTAACTGTGACAGGGAGGTTTAAAATACAGTATGTGGAAGCAATGGATTGAATTACAAAAATAATTGTAAAGCTTGTGAAAATAGCTAAGTTAGCTTTTATATATTAGGAGACTGCTAAATCACAAATTAAATTCAAAATTACGATTAGTGTGTCAACTTAGGATATCCTATATTAGAAAGCTACCCTTAGTAATGTTCTGTTCCTAATGTAAGAACTTTCATTGAAGAAATTCAAATTTAATGTACTCCTGAGTCGAAAAAAGCTAAATGCTATTGGATGGAATATTTTCCAGTTTGTGGAGACAACAAAGTAGAATATTTGAATAGCTGTGAAGCATGTGCGAGCAATTAAATAGACTCATATAAAGTTGGAAAATGTAAAGACCTGTATCCTAATGAATAAACTATTAATAATTTCGATGATTGTGTTGCTGCTGGTTTTCCAATCTAAGATAGTTTTCCAGAATAGTGCACAACAGATGATGGTCGAACTTTTGTAAATTCAAGAGTTTATATTTGCACATAAGAGTAAAAATAAAATAATTTCTGCACAAAATAATATAGCCCAGTTTGTGGAGACAACAAAGTTGATTATTCAAATGGTTGTGTAGCATGCTCTAGTAATCAAATAGACTCATATTAACATGGATAATGTAAAACCTTGTATCCTGATGATTAAAATATTAATAATTTCGATGATTGTGTTGCTGCTGGTTTTCCAATCTAAGAGAGTTTTCCAGAATAGTGCACAACAGATGATGGTCGAACTTTTGTAAATTCAAGAGTTTATATTTGCACATAAGAGTAAAAATAAAATAATTTCTGCACAAAATAATATAGCCCAGTTTGTGGAGACAACAAAGTTGATTATTCAAATGGTTGTGTAGCATGCTCTAGTAATCAAATAGACTCATATTAACATGGATAATGTAAAACCTTGTATCCTGATGATTAAAATATTAATAATTTCGATGATTGTGTTGCTGCTGGTTTTCCAATCTAAGAGAGTTTTCCAGAATAGTGCACAACAGATGACGGCCGAACTTTTGTAAATTCAAAAGTTTAAATTTGCACATAAGAGCAAAAGTAAAATCATTTTTGTACAAAAGAATACAATCCAGTTTGTGGAGACAACAAAGTTGATTATTCAAATGGTTGTGTAGCATGCTCTAGTAATCAAATAGACTCATATTAATATGGAAAATGTAAAGACCTGTATCCTAATGAATAAACTATTAATAATTTCGATGATTGTGTTACTGCTGGTTTTCCAATCTAAGAGAGTTTTCCAGAATAGTGCACAACAGATGATGATCGTACATTTGTAAATTCAAAAGATTATATTTGCACTCAAGAATAAAAAGAAAATAAACTCTGCACAAGAGAATACAATCCAGTTTGTGGAGACAATCAAATAGACTATCCAAATAGTTGCGTAGCTTGTTCAAGTAAAGAAATAAATGCATATAAATATGGACAATGTAAAGATTTATATCCAAATGTATAAGCTATTAACAACTTCGAAGACTGTGTTGCTGCCGGTTTTCCTATTTTAAAAAGTAACCCTGAATAATGTGTCACAGATGATGGACGAACTTTCATAAATCAAATGGTTTATGTTTGCACACAAGAATAAAAAGAAACTTTTGCCTGCACAATGGAATATATTCCAGTTTGTGGAGATAATGGAGTTACATATGGAAATAAATGTTCTGCTTGTTCTAGTGGTTAAATTTAATAATATACTATTGGAGAGTGCAAAAATCTTAAAAATGATTAAGATATTAATAGTTTCCTAGATTGTATAATGGCAGGTTATATTTAAGTAGACGAAAATCCAGCTAAATGCGTCACTTCTGATGGTAAAATTTTCTTTGATGATAATCTAATTGAATGTGGTGAAAAGTTTCAAAGTTTTGAATGCTAAAGTTATGAATTCAATTTTGTTTGTGGTGATGATAGATAAACATATGAAAATCCGTGCGAAGCATGCTAAAATAACAATTACTTCTTTTATGGATAATGCTCAGCATTTCAAAATATGAAAGAAACTAATTTTTAAAAATAATAAAACTGAATATAATGTGATGCTTCTTTTGAAAGCTAAGGAGTATGCTATGAATTATATGATCCAGTTTGTGGTGATAATGGATAGACTTATAGCAACAATTGTATTGCATGTATTTCTGGAGAAGTCGAAAGCTATATTAAAGGAGACTGCGAAAATATCGAATACAAAGATAAAATTGATGAAGATTCTGGAATTGAACTTAAAACAATCTAGTTATTACTAGCAGTTGCTTTACTACTTATATAGTTCCAATGATATAAACTCTACTAATTGATTTACAACTAACCTGCAAATCTCTTACTTAAATCCTTTTTTCTTCTTATTTACTATATTCATTAAACTAAATGAAATATTATTATCTTCATTAAAGTATTATTTGTCAGTTTTTCCTTCTATTATAATTTGGTATATCTTGAACGTATTTAATATTAATCTTCTCTGAGTTCTAGATTAAGTTTAAAATATTAAATATAAACTCTAAGGAGAAACTAATTAATTAAAGTGTCTACTCTTAATCTCCTAAAGGTAATTTAAATATTAATTACTTTAGTCTCATATAATTTTATATTACATCTAAAAGTTATTAATTTAACTAATATACTATAAACTCAATTTTAATTTAAAATAATCCATCATATATACAAAATTGCTGCCTTTAGTAAACTATATTACTGAAAAGACTGTCTATCTATCTAGTTAACTAAGCTTTATATAAGTTTTTATAATTTAGACCTGCATAAAAGATTATTTAAACTTAATTTGGCTGTTCCATTAAAAAGTTCTAAAAGCGACTAGGATTAAGTTTTCAAATTTTTATCTAGCTTCGAGGATTAAATTTGACAAAATTAAGTTGTTTTTGAAAAAATAAAAGTAAAGGTACTTTCTTAATTAATTAGATAACTAAAACTAGCTTAGAACATTTAATTTCTACTTTATATAAGAAGATTTCGTATTCATACTTTTACAAAATTTAGAATATAGCTAAGTCTTTCATTATATATATGCGTATTTACTAAATTAGGATGTCCTTAATAAGGTATCATATTTAACTATCATATTAAATTATTTACTGATTACTATTATTTATAATACTCTTTAAGTAACTCAAATCTATAAAGAGACTTATATCTCTTACTTTCTTAAATTCATATACCTTTTCAAATGGTTTATCTAAAATTAATCATTAGTATTTCAATATTTTTACTCAATTAGTTATTTCCTTAAAGAAGAAGCTAATTTAATGTGAATCTTTATTAAATTTATAAAAAAGCTAATTATAAAAATGAAAGAGTATGCGCATGAAGGTAAAGCTAAGATATAATAAATATAAAAGTATGGAGTATGAAGGTAATGCTTTACTTTCTACCTATTATTAAAATATAATATTTTGTTATAAAACTCATTAGGGATACAAAGCATCATTTACCATTTTATAAATCTTTTCTTTTTCGCTTATTTATCGTTTTCACTCTAAGAACATCTGAAGTTTCTTTATGTAAGTACTAGAACATAATGCTTCATTAGCAATGCTATATAGTTAAAGTTAAGGGATCATTTGTATTTTTATAGACTTGATAATAGAAATACTCAACAGTCTAGTTAATGAATAAACTAATAGTTGATAACCTGCTTTAGTTCTATCTAAAATCTATTAATGCATCATTACTTTTCTCTTCAATGAATTCTATATAAACTAATCAATTCAGAGTGCTCTAATAAAAACATACTTCCCTCCTTCTTCTAAACGTAATCTCTCACTAAGTAAAAGCAGAGATAAGATTAAGCTATTTAATAATCTTAAATAGAAGTTTTGGCAAGCAGTTATATATGATATAAATAGAGTGTAGTAGATAGCTAGTTTAATACTTTTATTTTAAAATGAAAAATTCGAGATTAATATAAAGTCTCGATAGAGAAAGCTTCAAACTTAACCAAAGACTACATGAACTCAAAGATTATATTAGCAAGGAGCGAGAAAAGAGAATTCATTTTTAGAAAATTAACTTATAGTAAATCCAAGAACGTAAAGTAAGACTGAGAAAAAAGGAAGTCAAGTAGAGTAACTTAATTAATAACAAGAAAACGATGAAAGGGGCGAGATAAATGTATAATGAATAAAGCTAAATTAAAATTTCGCTTATCAAGAAGATGAATAACATTAAAGAACTCAATAACCAACCTAAAATTCAAAGAAAAGTGCGTTATGAAGTAGAATAATTCCTCCAAGCCATAGGAATGGAAAAGTATACGGATCTTTTTATTAAAAATGGATTTGAAGATATGGACACACTTATTGAAGTAGATGATATCTTGCTTCAAAATTTGGACGGAGCTTATTGCATTCCTTTAGGACATAGAATGAAGCTATTGAAAAAATTGGATCAATGAAAGATTTTAAACTCTGTTCAAGGCCAAAGTTTCTTCAAATCTCTAAACAATATGAAAGAACTATAGAAAATGTCAAAGAGTGCTGAATAGTATTATAAAAGTAGGAAAAATGATTTGATGAAAAAGAAATTGTCTCCTTTAAATCAGTACAACCCAGATATTTATATCTCAGCTTTTAAAGAATTTAAGTAAAAAGGATAATACTATGAATAAAAAATAGAGCATTAGAGAACTAATTAAGACTTCTATAAGTAGTTGATTCCACACTCTTCATAGAGAAAAACATATGATAATGATGAAAACATATATGAATCTATTAGTAGAGACGCAGTATAAAAGAAATTGACAAATTGCTGACTTTGTTCTAAAGTTGTTGAGCGGGCCTCTTAGTGTGTAGCCGAGGGAAAACAATTTTGCTCTTCAACTTGTTATTCATAATATGTAAGCTCACATACTTATGAATGCTCTGAATGTAAAAATAATTTCTATTCTTCTTAAGGTAAAAATAAAGGACAAAACTTTTGCAATAAGTGCTTACAAAACTAAGAAACAAAGTTTACATAATAGCAGTATAAGAGTATTTAGTCTGAAGATATAGAGGAAGAAATAGATAACGCAGGTAACAGTTCAGTAAAGCAGAAATCATTTCGTAAAACTCTAAAAGTGTATCCCTTCGAAATCTAACTTGAAACTGCTGCTAAAAAGCAGTAATAAAAAAAGACTATAAATGAAAGCAATAGTGATTTGGAAAGAGCAAATGAAGAGCCATTGTCAGAGTTAGATAATTAAAATTAGGAAATTCACAAGAAATTAGACTTCCAAGGAGATAACCAAAAAATTTCATTAGAACCTGAAACAAAGATAATGGAAAAGCAGAAATAAAACTATGATTAAATATTTAATTAAGCTCAGTATGATATCTTCAGTGCTTCAACTCTCTTCTCTCATTTATGATTTAAATTTAAATAAATTAATCTTTGCTATAATGAATAAACTTCTTCTAGTATTTCAACTTAAAGGAGTAGCTCTAATCTAAAAGAGTGCTAAGTAACAAGTTCAAACCATTACTAACAAATTGCAGCCTTAGTAGAATAACCAAAAGGCAAGTTTTAATGCAGATTAGAGCACATTGGTAGTGATTCCTTGATAAAGTGCTAATATAGTAAAGATAAAAGTACAAAATAGGAGTACTTGAGAGAAATCCAAATGCTTCAGAACTAGTAAAAGAGTGTTTTGGTGATCTTTCTGAAAAGTAAGATTTCTTAAATAGGTGTTCTGTTCAAATATGCTTCACAAGAATAAAAGAATCTGGAACTTATATGAAATAACTACTCAGATTTCAACAACAAGAATACATTATTTCTAGACTACATCCCTAAAGAAAAGATACCTTCTAAGCAATAATTAAATTATATTCAGATAAAAGAGTTTCTTAAATACGACAGTGAAGACTAATGACTAGTAACGCTATACAACTACATAGATTTCTATATGTTTCTGAAGTCTGAAAACAAAGTAGATGATATACCTTCTTTCATTCAAAAAATGGACTTCAATGATTATTTTAAATCTAGTGAAGCTTCTTGGAAGCAAGAGTCTAAAGAATGGTACAGATTTAGCTGAAAAATTTTAAAATTAAGCTCTAATCAATACTATATAACTACTAATTACTCTATACTCTACTCTATTTATATTCTCGTCTTTTCTATTCTAATAGCTTTCTTATACTATATTACTCCTAAATGCTTATATAATTCCTTAATATTAAATTAAGCTTCTATATATTCAGACTTAGGATTTATATTAAAATGGTTATAAACATGAGGAACCTGAAACTACTTTAAGGAGAGTAAAGATTATTAGGTATGTTGAAGATTATAGTACCACTTTAAAAGTAAAAAGGTAGAAGTATGCTAATTTAGATTTAAAGTAAAATAAAAAGAATTAGACAATATTGATTTAAAGAGCTGCATTTATCTCATATCATAATTTAGTAGTTTTGATTTAGATAAGATCTCGATATTATCACTTTTGTTCTAATATAGTAATCATAATTAATCTATATAAAGCTATATATATATTTTGAAAGCATATTAATTAGTATCAAATTATTTAAATATAACTAGTTATGGGAAATAGTACACGCTTATATGTCATAAAGTAGCAAATCCAAAGTAAGTAGGATTATTTCATTTAGTTTTTTAAAATAATCGAGATAAAATGGCATTAATGTGATGGTTAATAATATGACTATTTAATAGTTTAAAGAGTCAGTAAAGAGTTTTAATAATAGACTTAACTTCTTATATTTGTAGTTCTGTTTTAAAATGGGAAACGAATAAGGAAAAAAGAAAAAGAAAGGCAAAAAAACTTATGGAGCTAAAGATTTAGTTAAGTTTGAAGATTGGATGAAAAGATAAAGAACCAAGTCTACAATAGGAAAATTTTACACTACAGTGGAAAGCTCTGCGCTTTCCCCTAATGATTTTGAGTTAATGAAGGTAGTAGGCTAGGGTTCTTATGGAAAGGTTTGTCAGGTGAGATATAAAATAAACTAATAAATCTATGCTATGAAAATAATTAAAAAAGAAACTGTTTTTAAGGAAAATTAAGCTGAACACACAGCTGCTGAAAGAAGGATTCTTGAGTAGATTGATCATCCTTTCATTGTGTCACTTAGATTTGCTTTTTAGACTCCAGATAAACTTTATTTAGTTCTCGATTATTTTAATGGAGGAGAACTCTATTTTCATTTAAAAGAAAATAGTGGATTCGAAGAAGCAAGAGCTAAGTTTTACGCAGCTGAAGTCTTACTTGCTCTTGAACATCTTCATAGCCTCAATATTATATATAGAGATCTTAAACCAGAAAATGTTTTGTTGGATGAAGAGGGGCATATTAAATTAACCGATTTTGGACTTGCAAAAGAGGGCATTGATTTACCAAATGGTACAAAAACATTTTGTGGAACTCCTGAATATTTAGCTCCAGAAGTTTTGCAAGGACTTGCATATGGAAAACCAGTAGATGTATGAAGTTTCGGAAATTTTTTATACGAAATAGTTGTTGCTCGACCTCCTTTTTATCATTCAAATAGATAGGAAATGTACAAGAAGATTTTATCAATATAGCCAAGATTTCCTTCACATGTATCTCAAAACTTCAAAACGTTAGTCTTATCAATATTAAATAAATTTCCTGAATAAAGAATTACCTTTGAAGAAGTCAAAAATCACGCTTTCTTTGCTGATATTGATTGAACAAAAATGTATTAAAAATAGTACCCTCCACCTTTCGTTCCTGAAGTGAAGGGTGTTGAAGATGCAAGTAATTTCGAAGATGCTTTCACTAAAATGACTCCAAAGGATACACCATCTTCAACTACATTAGAAAGCTATCAAAGAAGTAAGTTTTTAGCATAGATTATTTCAAAGGTTTTACATTTGAAGGTGACAAAGAGGGATTTCTCCCAAAGCCTTAAAAACATTTTAATAACCTGCTTAATCAAAAATTATTCACAGGTCTTAAATTAAACTATTAACCTGATCTGAAAACAGAAACAATCGAAAAAGATTCCTCTTATTTCTTCTGTCTCTGCTCATAAAGAATGAAGCAAAGGTATATTCTACTTGCTATTCATAGAATATCTCTTTAAAATTATATAAATCAATTAAAGCTAGTAAAACATAGATTTTTATCATAAAAATATAGATAAAGCAAGTCTCTCTATTTGTGCTTCTTTAATTAGCAAATTTTTGGTTTTATCCTTTTCATTTTAAACTTCTAATTTCATACCACAATATTTAAATTAAAGGATAATATAATAATGAGTATAGTAATCTATCATCAAGAATGTAATCAATCTAAATATAAATCACTAAAGCAAGGCAAGAGTGAAATAAAAATAATGATAGCTTCTATTATCTAGCTTAATGTCGTATTTGTTTCCTTTTTTATATAATATAGGAAATAAAGTTTCACAGTTCGCCTTAAAAATAGATCAAGCATTTACGTATTAAATTTCTTTTTTATATTATATTTCTTAAGCTGCTGGTTAATATAATATTAACTAAATATTTATATTTTAGCATCTTCTAATTAATTATGATAAAAGAAGAGATTTATTTCTTATTTAAGTTATTAAACTACGTTGAAATTGAGTTTAATTTATGTTTTGAGTTTTGAACAAGTTTAATTTAGGTAGCCGTTTTTTCAGCTGGTTTAAAAGGCCTTAGTTCTAATTTTTTTATAATAATATACAAATGGCACATATCTCCGTAGTGCAATGGTGCACTCATCGTCTATGTGCAAAAATAATAGCTTGATTTCACCTTTAGGGATTGAAAAAAGCTAACATTCTTAACTTTTTAACTTCTATCATACAAATTAATTACTATATTTGTATCTTATTATTTAACTATTATATACTATTAATCCCATACTTTTCTCTTTTCAGATTATTCTCTTGCGAGCTGAAAATAGTAATAAGTATATTACTTACTAGTTATTCCATTCCTAGATACATAAACCTTATTAGTTCTTTTTCAATCTAAAATAATAATCTCGTAATTAGCTCAGGATTTCACTTTCAACTTCTCTCGTTGACTCATTAGTTAAAAATTTGAAACGGTTATTCTTCAATCTAGCATTAAAGATAAGTTCTTGGAAAGGTTCTTAAAAGTTACTTTTATAGTAAAATTACTTATTGTTTTGAGCACTTTGATATAGTAGAATTCAAGGTATTAACTGAAATATTTTAGATTAAGTTTACAAGAAAACCAGCTTCGAGCTCTTTCTTAGTATATTGGAAATAAAATTTTTCTTAAACATGCCTTTAACTTCAATAGAGTGAAACCCTTTATATTAAGGTATATTAAGAGTATTTACTTTCATATAATAATTACACTTCTTTAAAAGAAAGAACCCAAGTTAAAAAAATTAAAAGTAGTTAGAGTTATTTTTATCTAGATGCTAAGAAGTTAAAGACATAGTTCTAAAATAGCTTAATTTAGATAAAATATGAAAATAGTTAATTTTAGCGCGAAAATGATATCATTAAATATGCAATTCTCTGTCCTTATTTTAATTACTCCTATTAAGAATAAACTTACTATAATGTAATGAGCAGGTGCTTAATCATCTAACCATATAATACATAAATTAGCCAAATGAATCGATAGACATATGTATATGTGATGTGGTTGTAGAACTAGGTAGATATAATGAAAGATATCAATTTAGATAAGTATTTAAAGAAGCATTTTTATGGATCCATTTTCTTCTTATTCAAAAATCAAATAAAATTCAAATCTTCCAATTCAAATTTTTAAATTTAAGTTTTTCTTAATTCTAGGAAGAATATAAATAAAAGCACTATGACTGAGAAATTAAATCAAGAACTACTTTCACAGGACTATTTAGCTATTTGTCTGGATAAGAGTGAAATTTGTAAGCGCCTTAAGTAACTCGCACTGTATCTTAAAGAGATTGAGCAAGTTTAAGATGAAGAAGAAAGAAAATAGATATTACCTAGCTCTTAAGCTTGTGCAAAACTGTTAAAACAAGAGGCATTTTAGAGTGATAAGGAACTAAGACTTTACCTAAGTATTTGCTTTTCTTATTTCCTAAAAATTCTAGCTCCTGAGCATGGCTTTAGCGTAGATTAAATAAAATAAATCTGAGAACTAATATCAGAGTAAATGTAACTGCTAAAATGTCCAGAAGCTTTTACTTTTAAAAAATTCAAAGAAATGATACATGTTATCGCAGAAGTCAATAGCATAGCATCACTTGGCGATGAATCTGAAATAATAGGAAAAATGTTAAATTATATCTTTCAAAGCATCAACAAAGAAATAGGTAATGACTGCGAATAATCTCTCATAAGTATAATTCACACAGCTTTAGGAAACAGTACGATAAATGAAAACATTATATATCCTCTTCTAATTAATTTGAAAAAGGAGTTCAAAGGAAGTGTAAGATAGTTCATTGCCATATAAGTTATTCAGTAATCTATCAATTTATTATCAGAACCTATAAGTGACTATGTTTAGCAATTGTTCGCATCTCCTGAGAAACTTAAATCTGCAAAATCATTGAAAGAAGATAAGTATAGCGTTGTGGTTGAGTTGTATTTCATTTCCGATGAATTGATTTTTGGAGCGCTTAATATCTTCATTGGATAGCTCTAAAATCCTTAGGATTCAATTAGACTCAAAGCAGTTGAAACTATAGGCAAAATAGCTAAAAATAAAAAGTCTACTTTATACGAAAAGTATCCACGACTGTTCGAAGAACTGATTAATAGATTTAAAGATAAGTCTGATGAAATAAGGAAAAAGCTTGTTTTGGTTTCTTAAGGTATAATAAAGAATAAAGTAGGAACTGAACATGAACTTGTTTCCCAGTAACTATAGCAATCTATTTTAGACTAGATTGAAGAAGTTAGAGTTTTAGTAGTTGAAGTGATCTGCAATTTAGCTTTAATGTTCCCTGAAAAAGTTACTTAAGGGTTACTCGATATATTACGTGAAAGGCTAAGAGATAAAAAAACTTAGGTTAGATAAACAATTCTTGCTAACTTGGCTAAAATATATAAAAAGCACTGCAGCGAATTTTATTGCATAAAGCATTATAATACAAGTACTATGTTCTAATGGATTCCTGGAGCTATTATTCTAAGTTTCAGAAATCTGCCATTCCTGGATGATCAGCAGTTAATAGTATAGTTACTAGAAGAAGAAATAATCCCTTCTATATATGAGAGTGAGCAAAGAGTTTCATGTTTATTAGGTGTTTATAGAGATATTGAAAATGAAAAAGAAAGTAGATAGATAATAAAAGGATTAAGAAGCATTCTAAATAGTAAGATGTATTTTGCAAACCTCGTTCTTAAGTTTATCGAAATGAAAAACGAATATACAAAAAATCCTAAAAACGAGACTAAATCATAGTTAGATTCCTTTGCCAATACAATGAATAATACCTTACGATGTCCTTTGTCGTAAGCAGCAATAGATGTGAATGTGAATTAAACTAATAATGGCCAAGGTAATTTCTTTCAGACTTTAATTAAAATATAAGAAGATAAATTTTTCGATAATTTGAAAATACTATGCGATAATTCTACATCTTCGTATATCGAAAAGAAAAATGCTGAAATGTTTATACTTAAGAAGTTTCAAGGATAGTAAGAGTAGATTAAGATTCAAGTACCTGGATTTCTGCGAAAGATAAATATCACTTTGATTTGCAACGATTAAATAGAAATTCTTCTTAATGTAAATGAAGAGTATTTGGAGCTATCTCTTAAACTATGCAATGCGCTTGGAAGTTAAATCCCTTAAATGTTACAGAGCAACCAGTAATTATTCTTTAAAATATTATCTCAGAGTACAAAAAACAGTACTAAACTATTAACCTTATAGATCTTCAATTCAGCTTAATAAGATTCAACTCTTCCTTTGACAATTCCTAATGGAGTGAAGAATGAAACAATTTAGAATGTATCAGATATGTGTTTAAATGGAAACTACTAAGAAACCAAATAAGCAGCTAAATTTTTAAATAACCTACAAGTAGATGTTAGTTCATTGATTCAAAAGCTTGTGAATGGTTTATAAAATCCTTCTAGTATGAATACGCTTCTGGCTAATTTATTCGGTCTAAAACAGTTTTGGAAAAAACAGAAAGGAGACTTCAATCCTAGTTTATTAGAAGTTTGCTAAAAAATTTTGCTGCTGAAAACTCCAGCTAAAAACAGTGATGAGATAACAACTGTTGGAAGATGTAAAGTTTAGGCAATAAAGTTTATGTCTATCGTTTTGGTTAATCAATAGGATAGGAAATTAGTAGAGAGCTATTTTAAGATGTTTGTAAAGTTAGTTGTTACTCCTGACTCCTTGATGTAAAAAATGATAAAGAACAGCAATGATTTCTTAGTATCCATAAAAGAAAAGTAATTGCTAAGAAAAGCAGGAATAAGTGCTTTTACACGTGTTCTTCAATTTCATAAATTCATTGCCGATGCAAATTAGTTTGCAAGTATTTGTTTACTCTCTTGTGACGAAGATATCGAAATTAGAAAGCTGATTTGTACCAAGTTTAGCAAACATTTGTTCTAGAAGTAAAATAACTAGCAAAATAATATCCATGTGATTTATAGCACAGCTCTTGTTCTGGCATGTACTGATCCTGATAAAGAAATATCAAGCTTAGCTAAAACAACATTCTATAACGCTATTAAGAGTATGAGAAAGCATGTAAATTTATTATAGAATCATAATGAAGGTTAGTTGAATGATCCTAATAGATAGAAATAGTTAGTGCATAGTATACCTGAAGCTTATTTCACTTACTTGCTCTATATTCTTTAAAAGCATCCATGGGATGAAAAGTTTCTGACAAAAGTGTTTAAAGCTTATCTAGATGCGCTTACAAAATCAAGCGATGGTTTTAAAGGTTTTTATCTTCTAAAGCAAATAGATTTTATAAGGAAATGCAGTGATGTTAGTTAAAAGTAGCTTAAAATAGAATTTAAACTATTATACAGCAAAACTCGCTCTGAATAAAACGTTCAAGAGATGCTAGATCTATGTTATTAGATAATCCACAGAGATTATTTAAAAAATAAACCTGTTCAATAAGAGAATCTCAGTGTAATAGCCAATGGCTAGCTATGGAAACGATAACAGGGATCAATTCAAACAAATTTCATAAGTCATATATCTCCCTCAACCAAAAGAAAACATCAATAGCCTAACTCTAGTAACAAAAAAAGAAAGACTGATAAAAGTATAAAACGAGTAGAGATGGCAATACACGAAGCTTCAGAGAGTGAGAGTTGAGAGTTAAGACTTTAACTTGTTTATTTGTTTTAATTTTATGCAAACTAATACTTCTTTTTGACTATATTCTATAGTTTAATATCTTTATCTTACTTTATATTTCCATTCTATTAAACAATATTTCTCAATCCTTTATAAGCATAGCTTTATTTATAATTTCTAGAGCATTTTTTTAAATATATGACAATACTTATCCAGTCAAAACTATTATTATGGTTAATAGAAGATTAATCAAAATCTCTTATAGAGTTTTAAATTTCATCCATTCAATTAGTTATTATAAATGGATATTCTAAATCGTTACTATTGAATATACTATAATAACTATAAAAGATTAGTATTACAAGTCATATATCAATCCCTTATTACTGAATTTATAGTATATCACTAAACATTTTAGTTCATTATTGAACCTAATTCTGCTAAAACTTATTTAAATTACTATTTTTTAAAATTAGATGTTAACAGTTAATTCCCTTACAATTAGTTTGGAAAATATTTATCTTTAGGATTTAATAGCGAAATAAATTATAGATTGGGTCTAATTTATTTCGTATTAATGGAGTATTGTAGGTATAATTGCTAATACCATTATTGCTTATTTTTAGGTAAATCTGACTATTTAATACCATTGTGGTGTTAAGTGATTTGTATATTGCCTTATTAACTATGAGTTTAATAATAAAGCCAATAAAGCAAATATGTTTAAAATACCTCTTAAAGTAAAGGTAAATAATTTTAAAAACATAGATAAAGCTAAAATAAAGAAAGTAGAACGGAGTAAGCTGGTAAGGTACAAGTTGATATATCACTATTATGAAGCAGTTAACAAAGTTAAGAGTGATAATAGCAAGTTTAGCTGCCTATTATTAAGCTCTAATACTTAAATATACTAGTTTGGCTATATATATTATTATCATATGTGAATTATGAGTTGCTTTAGATCGTTTTATAGTATTAAAATAGGAGATAAATAAGATTAAGTTAGATTATTATAAAATCTATTAATAGTAAAGGATAGGATTAGATGACTAGGTTTAGAACTCACTATTTACTATCAAAAGATAATACTCAGAAGATTATAGATAAATAGGAAAAGCTATAGTCCTAAAGCTTCTCCTTTTACTTCTTATTAACTTAATAGCATTCATTACTATACTTAAATCTAGATAATCCTACTTAAGTTCTCCATACTCTTCTAGTGAAAACTAAGGTTACAAAGAGTATTGCTAAAGACAATATACATTAATAATAACAGACAAGAGTGAAGATAGAAGTAAATTTAGATAGAGGAGAGTATTTAAATATAGCAAATGAAATATTAAAAATGAACGATTTTTAAAATGAGAGTGGATTTGATCTTAATATTAGTCTATAAGAAGGTTTATTAATTAGAAATAAAACAAATGAAGAAGATAAGTAATTTACTAACGATCAACTCTTTATTGAAGGATGCTCTTTCTAAGATATTAGACCTGAAGATACTATTAATTCGAAATCAGTAAAGGCAAAAAAAGTGAATATCTATTAGGATCGAAATAGATAGTTCATTGCTAATATTCTTAAATAGAAATAAGAAGAACAAGTTAGATAGGAATAAGCAAAGTAGAAAGTATAACTGACTAAAGAAAAGCTTAAAAAGGCTATTTTAAAAAGAGTTAAGAAAATCAAAGAGCAACAGTTATAGCATAATCTTTCATATGGAGGAATCCCTTCTAAACAGACAAAAAAAAGAAGTCACTCGTCTAGTAAACAGAAAGAATAGACTGTAATTGAAAAATCTGAATAGGACATCTAGAAGGAAAATGAAAATAAGATAAAGCTATAAAATTTCTATAGATCTAGAATTCATTCTTTTCTTAAGACTCTTAAAGAAAATAGAGAATAAAAAGAAAAGGAAAAACAGATGAAAGAATAGAAGAAAATAAAAATTATTTAAAAGATAAGGGAAAATCTAGGAATTTCTAAAGTAGGAAGCAAGTTATTAGGTCATATTCAAGCTGCAAGTTAACTGTAAGAGCAATCTAATAATAACGATTTAAATATTAGTATAAAATCTAATGCGTCGAAACACTTGAGACCTTCATCCCTTCCTCCTGTTAAAAGAAGAGCGGATACAAGTGATAAATCTTAACTTCCTATTATAGAAGAGAAAATAAAAAGCAAGGAAGCATCCGATAAAATTACTCAAAGATAAATAGATTTTTTGTAAAAGCTCATTGATAAAAAGAAGCTTTAAAAAGAGCAAGAATAAGAAAAAAAAAATAGGGAACAAATGATGATTTAGAAAGCAAGATAAGTAGTACTAGAAGAAAAAGAAAAATATAAAGAAGATCCATAAGTCACTTATATGAGATTGACTAAACACTAAAAAAAAAGTTTAGCTCCCTTTTTAACTGATCTCATTTAATGGAAAAAGAAATACAGAGTACCTGATAACACCAGAGTTTTTGTAGTTGAAAAAATATATCCTGATATCAGAAAAGCATTCTTAAGTAGAGGCTGGTTTGAAAATACAGAAAAAGATTCTACTTGCTTTGACTATAAATTTATCTTAAGAACGAAAGATGTATCTGAACATGAACTTTAAGAGAACTAAATCATAAATCATTTCGAAAAAAATATAGAAATAACTACTAAAATAGGTTTGAGCCATAATTTGCGTAACCTGATCTGATTCAATAATGTTGATGTTGACACATTTTACCCTCGCTGCTTTGATCTTTAAGATGAGCTAAACGATTTCACTGAAGATTTTAAAGTTGTAAAAGCAGAAAGCATATTAAAGAATTATATACTAGGATTTGAAAAAAGCGAGGAAAAAGTAGAAGTTGCTTTGGAAGTAACTGAAAGAAGGTTGCGAGACTTAGATTCATGGATAGAAGAATCTCCAGATGATTGAAGACTTGTAAGTGATTTAGAATGAGAAATAATTTCCTGTGATGATTTAAATTAGGAGTAGTTTTAAAAAAAGAAACACGAATCTTGATTCAAAAAGATTTAGGGCAAAAACTATAAACGTAAACATAAGCAGGAAAAGAAAGTTTCTATTAATCCTGAGCTAATTTCTTCTCTTACTAAAGGAGCGTAATAATCCACATCTGAGACCTAATAGGGATTATCTTTAAAGGACCAGGTCTAAAACAGCTTAATATAATTAAGGCAAAAGTTTCCTTAATTTGACTTAAATGGGATGAATAATATTTGGATTATAAAGCCAGCAGGTATGTCTAGAGGAAGAGGAATATAATGTTTCTCGAATTTAGTTGAAATTCTTGATTACATTAATAAAGATTCTTAATGAGTAGCTTAGAAGTATCTTGAGAATCCTATGATAATATGACGTAAAAAATTCGACATTAGACAATGGGTGCTAGTAACTGACTGAAATCCTTTAACTATTTGGTTCTACGAGAAATGCTATTTAAGATTTGGAGTTGAAGATTTTGATCTTGGAAATCTATCAAATCGCTTTATCCATCTAACAAATAATTCAGTTGTAAAATACTCTAAACAATTTAACTAAACAGAAATAGAAGGTAACATGTGGCATTCTGAAGATTTTGCTAAATATCTTGAGCAAACTAAAGGATTTGATATGTGAAATTAGAAAATTCAGCCTTAAATGAAAAAAATAGTATAATGGTCTTTAGAAGCAGCTTAAGATATGATTGACAACCGTAAGAACTCTTTTGAACTATATGGATACGATTTTATGATAGACGAAAATGGAAATCCCTGACTTTTAGAAGTGAATTCATCACCCGATTTATCATATTCTACAAAAGTAACTGAAGTTCTAGTTAAAGACGTATGTGAGGATATACTAAAAGTGACTGTTGATTATCATTACTCAAAAAAGAAGAAAGATGTTGATACTGGAGATTTTTCTCTTCTAGTAAGAGCATAGAAAGCTGAAAAGCCAATGGCTTCTTTTGGAATGAATTTAGTATGTACGGGAACCAAAATTACAAAATGAACACTGTATAAATAATATTTATTGTGCATCTTAACTGTTTAAATGTAATTTAAAAGTGTCCACTACTATTTGCCATCTCTAGAAACTTTCAACATCCCATATATCAAAATTTAGATCATTATTTTGGTATTGCTATCTTATTTCATTACTCAGTGACTGAAACTTTTCGTTCATGAAATTTAAATCAGAGCATAGCTGAATCAAATATAGTAAAGTTTGGTAATTAACTTGATTCTAATTCTTAGGCTTCTATTCTTATTTTCTAGATTTAGGCCGAGCAGTATTAGGTCTTGAAGCTCTACTAACTTGCATACAAGTTTAAGGTCGTGCTGGATTACTTACCAGGAGTTCTTCATCTTAGACAAATTTTGCATTTAGGAATCTAAATGCATTCTTTAACGAAATTAGATTCGAACTAACGCATTCTAAATTCTGCTTATTTTTAGGTAGTAACGATTCTTTAAACTTCATTTCCTTCTTAAGTTTTAAGTGTATTTGCTTAACTATTCTGAAAAACATATCTATCTTAAGCTCCTTCTTTATATTCTAGTCCTTCTAAAGAGTTTTGAGTATATTTTAAAAGTCTTCATAACTTTGTTCAAACTTAAGCATTTCTAAAGATCTGAAATTTATTTCCATAGCTTCCAGTGAAGCTCCAAAATTTTGGTAAATCTAAATTACATTTTTAAGATCTGCTACTTCTAGTGAAAAAGTCTACACCTGTGGAATTTTGAGAATATTGCGTAGCTTGACGATTTCTTATTAATTCGCTTCCTCTAAAAGCGCTTTCAGAACTCTAAGTAAATCTTTTATAAAGCTTAAATAGTCTAAAGGAGTTTCCATTTTGTTAAGGTTGCTCAGCATTCCTTCTTTCATGTTTTTTATGGTTTTTGTAAAACTTTCAGCGCTTTCTTTCATATTTTTCACTACGTTCTAACTCTTAAGAATTTTTCCTGCCTTGTCTATAGTTAAATTTTTTAGGAGTTCAGCCAGTTACACTGGAAGATTTAATCATTAATTTGAATTTTATTCCTCAGACTTTATTTGCTTTTAAACAGAGCCTTAAATTTTGGCTGGTTTTTTTACAGTCCTGATCCTGAAATTAGTTTCAGAGCTTTATTTAGAAAATTTTTAAGTTTCAGCTACAGGCTCTTCAATCTCCTCTTCTTTTTCTTCCAAAATTGATAATTCTTATAATGCTTCTGCTTTGACAATACTGAAGAGGCCGCTCCAAAGACTTTAAAGATCAATTTCATCATGTCAATTTTTGCAAACTAGTTTGCACTAATTGACTTCGTGTTTATTTAAATAACGCACTATCAACTTTATATCCAAACTCATTTATTTAGAACTTATTTTCGGAAATTTATTTCCCTCTTTAACCTTCATATAATTATAATGCACTAAATCTTACTTTCTTCTACTAATAACGAGAGCTTTATATTATATCTCTTATGAGAAGCTCTCTACTTTAAATTATTGAGTCTCTTTACAATTATATTAGATAAACTTAATAGAAGTAGATTGATAATGAGTATTGTCTATTGTCTATTGTTAAAACATTGAAATGGATTGATAGATAAAGTTTAAGTTGATATATTATAAGCAAAAGGAAAACTAAGGTAGACTTTTGCTAATTGAACTTAGAGTTGCTTAAATAATCTAGGTACAAATATCATTCTATAATACACTAGCATTTCATAATTAGAAGGGAAATTATCTAATATACCAAGAATCATAAATCTATATAATTATACCTTAAAATAAATCCCTATATTAGATATCTAGAATATAACTAATGAAGGCTATAATAAAATGTATTTTTTAGATATGCTACTATTTAAGTAAGCATAAACTTTATATTCCTAAGTTTAATATCATTAGAATTATTATTAACTTTAGAGATATTTAAAGTACCTTTGTAGTTATAGCCTTTAATAAATATATCTTTCTTTTAAAACTTCAAGAAAATGCTTGCAGCAGCTTTTTTTATCAATTATTTACCTTATTGTCTGAGTTTCATCTGAATTTTGATCTTAAATGTTAAAGAAAAAAGCCAATTGAAATACTTTTGCTTCCAAACATCCTCAAAAATTGTAAAGCAGTATTGATAAGATCCGAGCAAAGTCTTTCAAAGATGTAAAATAATGCATTGAATTTAGTCTGTAATATATTATTAGATTTGCTGTTTTTCATACAATTTTAGAAAATTTAGAAAAGAGTTAACTTTATGATCTTAAATAATAGTAGCAATGATATAAATTTCATTATCTTAATTAATATAATAAATATCCCTTTTACCATATTATTATCATTAAGATACTCTCATATAGTATAATTAAGAAATAATCATAATCTAGATAGTAGACTATCTTTTATTAAAGAGATAAAGTATAATAAATTTAATAATCTGTACTCAATCATTAATATAATTTTAAGGATTAAGCTATTTAGGAAAGATTACTAAATATGTGATTATTTTTAATGGTTTATTTATTTCTTACTTATATTATGAAATTATGTACTCGGACATTATATTACTTTTTTACTTAATCAATTATATATTTTTAAATTATTAACCTTTTAGTATTTTATTACTGATATAACATAACATAAATTATTAAAGTAATATCATAGTTAATAGGTTTATCACTGGCTAGTTTATAAATCGTTTTATAAGATCTTAGAATTATTCCAATCTTCATCTGAATTAGCTTCTTCTATTTCATTGAGATTTGAACAAATTTAGCCCTTCTTGACCATAGGAATCTTGCTAAAATCTTACTTAAGCTGAACATTTATCTTGCTCTTCTTTTTTGAGCATTTACTATATCTAATGGTGTTAACCTCCACCATATACTTTTTTCTTGTCGAATTTTCCTTCTGGAGAGGAGTATAATTTATTCATAACTTTTTATAGGTTTTGAGTTTTTAATTCTTGCTTCTTCTAAAGTATCAACATCTTCTAATAGTATGATCCTTCTTTTAACAGTAGAAGCATCTTATTTTGTAGATCTTTAGACCATAGCCTATTTTTAGATATTTTTAATATTTTTCTGATTCAAAAAAGTTTTATAGTTCTGCTATTCTTTCAATAGGATAATTATAGGATTTGGGAAGGGAAATGATTTATACAAAATTGTTTGGCTAATTATCTTCTACTATTTTTTATTAAGTTCTTTCCTTTTCTTAGTTAAATTTATCATTAAAGCTTTGGTGGTATTTTCTTTTTTTAATCATTAATTTTCATTTTATAGCTATTGTATAATATAAGTTAGAGAATTAATTTGCTAATTTAATTCTTAGAATTACTGCTACATTTTTTTGCTTACTGCTTCTAGAGATTAAATTTCTATGGGAGAGTTTTATTAATCGCTATTCTATTAGTTCTTCTCAGACTATTTCTTAGAAATCATTTTTTTCATAGTAATATTAAAAGGTTATTCAGTAATATTTATAGATTTTTTATAGCGAGTGAAACTTCTTAATTTATCTCTCCTTCTTAAATTTCTTCTCTTAATAATCTTTCCAAAATTAGATTAACTTAAGTTTACCATTCTAATATAATTTACATATAATATAAACTTATTTGGCCCTTTTAAATTCTATAGATTTAGTTAAAATATTGATTTAAACTTTTTTAAATTACTCAGTAAAATGTTAAGTATGATATGATTATATTACTTTGCTTCTTCTAACTTATATCAATGAAAATGTAAGTTTATCTTGTTTTTTTATTCACTTTACTCATTCTAAGTTGAAATTATATACCTAGAGTTTCAGTTTCCAGCCTATTGTATAAATTAAATCCCATTTATAAGATAAACCTTTTAAGTTGATTTAGGGAACAGTATTGATTATGCAAAATTTAAAGAACTTAGTTAAAATTACAAAACTTCAAATTTAAATATTCGGCTTCGCATTTTTAACGTTATCTTATTTTAAAGAGTTGCTGCCATTTTCGAAAAATTCAATAGTTTTGAAGATTTTTTCAAGCTACCTTTTAGAACTCTTCAACTCGACTATTTCATCCTCATCGCTTGAATCATCATCCTACTATTTTTGTTCCGCATTTATTGCTGTTCGCGTTGTATCTGGATCATTGAAACCGTCTTCCTAGCCGTCAAGTTGAACTTTTTTCTTTTTCTACTTCTTAATAAATTTCTTAAACAAGATAACTACTCCATAGCATAAGAAGCTAAAACCTATGAAGATTGCTTATAAAATCCAAATTCCAGATAGTTCTTTTCAGCTCCAAGTTGTAGCAGTATGGTCACAATCTCCTTCTAAGCCATAAATATATTTATACTTAAGGTTTTTTGTTTATCCATATCACTCAAACATATATAGCTTTCTGCTTATTTACTGAATAACTTCAGAATCAAAATCATTGGTAAAAGCGATTGTATAGTATATATGTCCAAAAGTATCTCCTTCACTTACTAAATCACAATACGATGCACTGATTCAATCTGCAAGAGGCTGCATAGCAACAATAGCATCTATCTCTTCATCTTAGAGCTATTTAATTAAATACTAAACTTATTGAAGGTTACCTATAAAGAGACGTTAGAGTATTTAAAGTGAGATATATCTAGGTTTTGAAAATCTTCTAATAGTTATAGATTTTCACTGAATGTTCCTATTTTTTTCTTAGAAGAGTTTAGATCATATATTGTCCTATATTCACCTGAAGTTATTTCTTACCCTTTTTTCTAATTATAGTCATTTTAACTGTAAAGTCTGCTATATATGAAGTTAGAACCACAAGAACTATAAAGGCAAACCCAAATACTACCAGAAAACTTGAAATACGCTATGGTGTTTAGTCAGCTTCTCCAAATCCAAATTATCAAGACCATCAAATACGATTTCAAAATTCTTAAGAACTTTTCTTTCAAGTTGACTCTAAAAAAGCCCATGCGAAACCAATGATTAGAAAAGTAAATGGAAGTATCAATCATATGTTTCATTCAAAAGGTTCAAAAATCCTAGCAAGTTCAGTGTTTTTGTCTTTTCTTACCACTATTTTTAATCCTGATATATATTCAGGCTGAGCATATTAAATACCTTTAAGTATTCAGCTTTAATTAACTTATAGTCCGCCCAAAGCTATATCTATTTGGTGACTCTACAAGTAACTATACAAACTTTCCTATTCAAGACAATAAAAATTCCAAGATTTTCTTTGTCATCCTAGTTCATTAACAAGATTTTTAAAAAGTTCAACTTCGTAACCGTCATATTTACTTTATTCATCAATAGGAACAGGAAATTAATCAATACTTTTCATCTCACAATTAACAAAAGGTATCCAATTTCCAATTCCCACCTTAGTACTAGGTTCCAGTCCATAGATTGAGTTTATTTATATAGAAATAAGTATTAATATTCAATACTCTACATACAGTTTCATTTTTATACAAGAAACGTGTAACGGATATCAAATACTTTAATTTTATTTTCAAATGTTTCTACTTACAAATTTAAATACTCATATATTTTCCTTTACATACTATGTTTATAGTTAGTTAGACATTTAAAATTAAAATAAAGTAAACACTAAAATTTTTCACTTAGCCTTGTTTAATTTTATTTTCTTTATCTTGGTCTTTTTGCTCTCTTCTATCTTATTATTGCTTCCTTGCTTCATGTTTTGTTTAGAACCTTAAAGGCTATTTTACAGCGATTTTCTTACAGCTTCTTCGTCTACTTATATGACATCTGATGGCATTTAGCTCTAAAACTGCTTTATTTTCTTATCATAAACTTATAGGAACGCAATTTCAACTGCTCCTTGTGGTGTATTTTGGTCGAGAATATGACTTGCTCGTTCTATTGCAGAAGTTAATTTCTGTAGGCACTTTTGTCTTGTCTCCATCTGCATAAGCCTGAAGATTATATTAGCTACTATTTCGTTTATAAAAATATTATCTTCGTTATATTGCAATAGCCCAAAATCAGATAGAATCGCATATTTTTTCTACTTTTTTAGCTCTGAAAGATAAATAAACTTACAGGCGTATAGTTTAAGAAAATTCTCTTATTAGGCTAAGTTTCCCATCATACTTCCTGGCATGAAAACAAGAATAAGAGGATTTAGATACTCAGGAACAAGAAGACTTAGAGTTTACATAATTTCGTAGCTTTCTCTGTTTGTTTTTTCCATATGAGATAAAATAGTATAAACAACTTAAACAACTTTAGGACTTTCATTTGTTTATAGACATTTGAATCTTATATTTGCATAGTCTAAGCCTTCGTTAAATTCTCAAATATTGTAATCAGTTGTGCAGATAAACTTAGAAGCAACCTGAATAAAAAGTGGAAAATTTGTTAAATGCTCTGCTAGCTTTTTCGTGAAGAACGGAAGAATGGCTTTATCACTACCAATTATTAACTCTACTAATTTCGTTCCTTCTTCTACTCTAAATGACTATAACTAAATTTCAAGAAAATTATCAGCTTCTTAGAACTTCTAGTTGCTTGTTATAATTATCTTTCCACTATTTCTTATTTGGCTTATCAGATTTGACACTATGGAAAAGATACTGACATGATCAATAACCATTATTCAGCCTTAATTTTATTGCTCAGTAAGTATTTCAACTAGCTTCTGTTCGCAGTTTTAAATGTTTGAATCTTTTATCTTAAAAGTTTATAATAAATGCATTATAGAGGCTTGAAAAGAATTCTGAGTGTAAGCTTAAATCCATAAGCATACTTTGTATTTCTCTTTATTTTCTTAAAGTAATTTTAGCGCCAGTCCTGTCTTTCCCACTCCCTAAACGCCTGTTATAAATAAAAGTTTTCTATTCTATTCATCAAATAGTTCTTCTCTTATTTAATCAAGTTCATTCTATCTGTTTAAGAACTGAAGTAGAGGAGGGTATCGTCCTAGAATAGATCCATTTTGAGCTTCTATTTTTGCATAAACAGATCTTTGATCTGGAGGAGTAACAGTTCTTTATTTTTCTAAGGCTAACTGCTATTATAAAGCGGCTAGTTGTTATTTCTATTAGTTTAGCCTAGCAGACTCAATCTTAATCTTTTTCGTCTTAACATCTTATTCCTATTTTTTTTTCTAATTTTGCTTTTGATTATCTCTATTAAACATTATAGGCTCTGTTTTAGTCTCTAATTTTTCATTAGATTCTTATTTTTTGGAATTAGGATCTCTGTTAAATGGAATAATTTCAATGTTTGAATTCCTAACTTGGATTTCTTCTTGATTTTTCAAATCTAATTTTTTTGAAGTTTTGCAATGCCTCTAGATATTTCGAGTTGTGTTTGGAGTTTAAACAAAACTAATTGAATTAGTTATTCCTATCTCCTCTTCCTCTATTTTTATAATTTACTATATTTTGTTTATTGCTGAAATATCATTTTACTGATTATTTTTTACGTCCATATTTTTTATAGATTATTAGTTTCTTAGAAGATCTTCTATTTCTTCAAAAGTACTCTATTTATTTAACTTTACTATTGGCCCTTGCACTTCTCATGTATCTTTCTAGGAATTATATCTTTAATTTTGATTCTCTTATTTTTTTTATTCTTCTAAGGTATTTTACAACACTTAGTTAGTCTTATGATTAGATTTATTTGTCTAGTTTTATTAATCATTTAAATTTTGGTTTTTCTTTATTTCCTGTGAATTATTTTTATTTGGATCAGTAGATGTTGGATTATCGCTTTTTCTAAAGGTCACATTTTTTTACATGGATTTCGAACTTTGCTAAGCTTCTATAATATCTTCTTACTATTTTTCCTTAGTCCTTCTTTTCTTATTTCTAACGAACTAAAACTAGAACTAGTCATATTCTTTTAGACTATTAAAAGGATTAGAAGGAAATGAAAACAGAACTTCATTCTTTTAGATTTCATTATCTTGGACACTTTGAATATCAATGAAAATCTCGTCCAGTTCTTGACGAATATCTGGTGTATAAGGTAATTTTAGTTAAAATATGTTAGCTATTTTTTCAAAATTATACATGACATCATACAAGTCATCACACTTTTTTTCCAACTCTCCATAGTTTTGGATTAAAAAATCACTTTACCTCTCAGCTTATATATCCATGTTTTCTACTATATAGTTGAAAATCTGCGCAACCTCTTAACTTTTGTTTAAGATCATATCTTTAACTTAGGGTTATATTGTAAGCCATTAATCAAGAGCCAGTTTATGAACGTTTTTGTAAGTAGAAGAATCTCGTAAATATACCCAGATATATTCTTAGTTCTCTTAAAGCCACTGATCTCTAATAATTTATAGCAAGAGTGGGATTATATGCTCTTCATATCATTAAGCATCAGGTCTCTTCTAGAAATTGTTAAAGATCTTAAGAATGGCTAAGATTGATTTTTCCTTATATTTGAGATAGTGCTAAGAGAAGGTTTTAGACTTTAGAAATGATAATATTCCTGGTTTATCTTCAAAGCCCAGCAAAACTATTTTCAACACTTCCTCGTCCACTAAAGTTATTGCCTCCTTTTCCAGGACGTCTAATCCAGCATAAACATTATGTCAATTATCTCTCTTTAATTCTATGAACAGTTGATTCTAAAAGGAATGAAACTGCTATTTATCTTATGGAGGGAAAAGAAGGAACATATTCATAAACATTCATTTACAGAGTCAGTCAGGATTTTCATCATTTTTAAATATTTCTAAGAGAAATTCCTTAATCCTATTAAAACTCTCTAGTTCAGGAGTTTCTTCATCTTAGTATACTTCTCTTTCTTAAGCCACCGTATAAATAATCTAAGCAATATCAAAAAGAATGTTTTTATACTTATTATCGGTCAAGAAAGACAAAACCTAGATAGAAACTTCGGTAAAATATTGAATTCTTATTTGAAACCTTGAATCTGCATTTAACGTAGTTAGTGACTATTGTAGCCCACTCTAAAGTTTATTAATGTGAAACTATAATTCTTTTTTAGTCTTATCTTAGTAAACCACAAGCAAACCAAACATATGGACAGAAATTAATTTTATAAGCTTTAGCTTAAAGAAGTCTATATAAGACTCTTTGTTTTTTATCTGCATTAAATCAACTAAACTCAGTATTATGTTATATGGATTCATTATTTACCCTATATCAATTTTTCTCAATAGATCCGTGTTTTTACTAAGAGTAGTTTTATCATTAGAATCTATTGCATCCAATATGTTTTAAATTAAAGAAGGAGCAGTTGAAGGGTCGATCAAAGGTTCATTTACATCAAGTTAATATTTCAATTAGCTCGAAGCTGGATTATTAGGGTTTATTTTTGCGTTTGGGTTAACGTTACCTCCTCCTAGCAAGCTCTTGTTTTACAAACTTATCAAGATTTGATCCTTTAAATAAAATACTTTTTTCATTACTTTCAACTTCTACTTAGCAAAAGTAAAGCAGCCAGTCTACTCTCTAATCTAATCCACTTTATCCATGCCACTCTAATTATGATCTTGAGTACTTTAATTAGGATTTAGACTTAAAATTCGTGAGTTATCTCTTCGTAGTATTAACAACTAAGGAGAAAGTGCTATTATTTGATTAAAATTAGACTTTAGAATAGTTTTCATATAAACGGTCTTAATCATGTTTAGTATATAACTACGATAAATAAATATGTCTTGAAACCAATTCATATTCACTCTGCTTTTCTTATTTAATTACGATGCCACTTTTACTTCTAGTGCTTTGATCATTTATTTATTTTACCCTAAGAAATGTGTAGTCTGTAATATTATTGAAATGTCACTACTTTATTATCATTTAATAGAAGGCTTTCCATAATTTGCTTAACTATTTAGATTCTAAATAACAATTTTACTTCATAGATAATACCAAAATATAATAAAAGCTATGAGAGTTTTAGTTAATTTCACTTAATTTGATATCATATCAAATTTAGTTGCTTTAAATCCATGTATACTGATTATTTTACTACTGGCTGTAGAAATGGCTATCTATATTTTTAACTTTAATGCACTTAAGCAGCGATAGATAATATCAGACTCTGCTTTTTTAATGAAATTTTATAGTTTTACTCTTATAACAATAATTGAACACTATCACTTATTTATTTTCTAGTGTATAAATAGTCTCTTCTTAACTTGCTGTAAAAAATAGTTTAAAACTAATATAAAGCTTTTATTCAATAAATGGTGGATTAAAATATTGGAGTCATAATCTTTTTTGAGACTATATCAGAAAAAGTTAAATCCTTTCTATAGTTCAAGCAGTAGATTATTTTGCTCTAAATCATTAAACAACATCATAGGTATTTTATTTAGTGTCTGAATAATCTTTTTCTTCGCTTATGTTATTAAACTATCATGCGTCTTTTTTCTTAGCTAAACTTCTTTCTGTGATATTTAAAAATAAATTTCTATAATTGTTTAGAAGATATTACTTAATTAAAAAATGCAAGTAATCATCTTTCTTTAATAAAGAATGAGGGCATATAATAGCAAATATATAGAACTGACTGTTATGTAGATTTATTGCTTATATAGTTAGTGGTATAAGTATTATGTGACTTAGTAGTTGTTTTACTGATTAAGAATTACTATTTATTTTTTAATCTGCTGATGTTTAAACTTATCTTCACTCATAAATTATGGAATTTACTTTTATATTAGAAAATCTCTAGAAGATAATAAAATATTTCTACTCTTATGAATTTCTAGTAACCTCCTTCTTTTAATTTTCTATAACTAAATAACATTTTCAAATTTATAGGCTTTATTTAAGTCTGCCAAGTGGATTATTTCATAAAAACTCGTAAAGTTATTGTTTTGTATCAATGGTATATAAAATAACTATTTACATAAGCTATTAAACTTTATAAGGATTAAGTGCTTAAACTGATGTCAATAGTTTTCTATTTACTCTAGTTTTATTTATTAATTAACTAGTTAATTTCTTACTTAACTAGTACCTAAATAAAGCTAGGAAGAATGGTATTGCTATCTTATTAGATGCTATCTGGCTATATATTGTGGTTGAGATTTTTTCTTTACTTTTCCAATGATAATTCTTAGGTTTACTTACTTCTAATGAACTCACTTAGCAATTATAATTTTAATTGAAATAATAGCCATATTTATTAAGGCATATTTAAAGCTAAATTTACTAGATTAATTATACAGAAATACTTAAAAAGGAATAGATATGCACACTAATGTTGGGGAGAGGATAATTATACTATTTTATACTATGGATAGAGATATAAAACTAAGAAGCTTTATAAAGCATTAATTTTAAATTAGCTCCAAGATAAAAATAAAAAGTAATATAAATACCTAACATCATTAAATTTGCTTGGTAAGATAATCTTTAACCTAAATAATATCTCTAAACAACTTCAATTTTGGGAATATAGTACTAATATGTTTTAGAGGAGTAAGGAAAGTTGAAACTCTTAATAAAATAGATATATTAATAATTCTAATTGAAATAAGCAGTCAATGGAATGATAAAGCATTTCTAAAAAGATGTGATTTATACTAGCTTGATTATTTATATCATTATATTTGTATTCTATATTAAGTGGATAATCAACTAGCACTCCTTATTTGGCATAAATAAGCTTGAACGCATTTGTTTATTTTACATTGTTGTAGATAAAAAGCTTTTATTAACTTGACACTGAAACTTAATAATATAATCTTCAATTTAATAATCCAAGGAATTAAAATTAATGCTTTCATTCATTATTCTCACTTAAATTTCGCTTAAATATATAAACCAAGAACTTTAATTGTTTCATTCTAAATCTTTCTTATATGTGCTATTTAGATTTCCTTACTTTCTAAATCAAGCTATATAATAATAGCTTTCTTACAAATTTAGTAATTGATTATATAAATTCAGTTTTAATATTAGGAAGAATATAGTTATAAATAGACTAAGTTATAGGAATAATAGGATAGTCAAAAAAATTAAGATAGATCTATCTTAATTTAATATTGGATTTAAAAGCCTACATAAGTATCACTAATAGATTATCTATCTAGCTCTTTATTCTAAGTATACTTTTTAAATCTTCCAATATTTATATAGCCAGATGATCCTATTATTGACTGAAAGATCTTTCAAAAGAAGTAGTTATTAAGCCAAAAATATGATCAATATAAGAACTTTAAATATACATTCGTTGTTTCCTATTCTAAGTATTTTGATCGAAAACTCACTATAGCTTTGTTATCGCACATATTTTATGACAAAGGTACTATAAATGCAATAGCATATAGCTCATATAATAAGAAGCAATTTTGGTGGTTCTATTATAACTTAGTATATTAGCTAGCAGCAAACTCCCATTATAAGTAAACTATATTCATCTTTTTAAAGTATTAATTTAATTACTAACTGAACTAAAGGAATTCTAATTTAATTCAAATAATGCTAGATTCTCTTAAAAATTTAGACGGCTGAACAATAATCAAGATAACAATAGCGATATCAGCTGCTTATTTAATTTCCAGAAAAGTGTTTAAAAGGAAAGAGGACAAGCCTTTTTAATTTATTCAAAGGAAAATGACTCTCGAGGAGCTTCATTAATATAATGGAGTTAATAGAAATCAAATTTACGTTTCAATTAGAAATTAAATATTCGATGTCACCTGCAATGAAGAGTTCAAACAAGGAAAAAAATTCCAAATCTTCGCAGGAAGAGACGCTACTATCAATCTAGCTAAATTAAGTTTTGATGAAAGATATTTAGATTAGACATTGGAGAACTAAGCTTTATAAAACGGAGAGCAAGAAATTTTGGAAGAGTGGTACGAAGACTATACATCTAAATACAATATCGTAGGAATTTTAGATCGTCAATGAGAAAAGCAGGGTGCATCTGGAGAATTTCTTTATTAAATTAATTTAAAATCAAACTTTATATCCAGATCATGAATATTCTATTCTAAATTCTTCAGTTTTGCTGGAAAGAAGATCGCATATACATGATTAAAGCTTACATTTCTATCTAATTCTATGTTTCCATTCTTTTAAAGAGAACTTTAATTCTAATAAAGGTATTTATCATTAAGATATTATTTTGACGCATTTACAAATAGATAATAAAATGGAATAAAAATTAAACTTTCATTACAAAGCTAATAGAGCTAATATCCTTTTCAAGCAATAGTTTAAATTTATTAATAATTTATTATAGAAAATTAAAAAGCATTATGCAAAAGATATTTATCAGCTCTATTAAAGATCAGAAAATTCAGGAAAAAGATAACTATCTCTTAAGTTTTCTACTTACTAATACCTTAAATTAATAGTACGCTAATTCTTAAGATTACAAATAAAAATATAAAGGAGTTTGAGTTTTCATCTGATTATATATAAAGAGACTATGGTTTAAAGGATAATCTTTTAATACATTACTTAAATAAAATTTTTTACTTTGGGTTTGGTTTTAAGTTTCTTGCAAATCTTCTTCATCAAGAGGCTTTGAATTTTCTGCTTCAAACTATTCTTATTCTAATCATTTTAATTGCAATTAGTCAATTATAATTTCCTAAGGCTTTAAAATAGGTTCTTCGATTATTGACAAGCTTTAATCTCCCGTTATACTCCTTGCTAATGAAATAAAAGGTCTAAAATATTAATAATTGCATTTTGCCGAAACTTCATAATATTAGATTGATTTATCTTAATGGAAATTGATTTACATTCCTCTTATTTTTCTATCTTTAATATCAACTTTATTTCCTATCAAAACCATTGGTATTTAGTCACAGATTCTTACTATATGTCTATATCAAGTAGATATATTTCTGTATGAATTTAATTATGTCACATCAAACATTAAAATAGCGCACTATGCCCCTATATAATATCTATCTCTTACATGATTTGGTTTTGAAGTTCCTGCAATATGTCAAATATCAAATTATAAAGGACCTTAAGTAGTATAAAAAAGAAATGGGATAATTTCCGAGCCAACAGTAGCAATATATCTTTTATCTTCTTATCCCCTTAAATTTCTTTTAACAAATGTAGACTTTCCAACTCCATAATCCCCTACAAGAACAAGTTTGAAATATGGTATATTTAACTACTACATCTATTTATCTATCAAGATATTATGTTCAATATCCTAATCTAAAGCTACAAAAACTATATAAGTGATAAAATGATCAATTTTGGTAAATCAATAACCAATTTAATTCGCTAAATCTTTTTGGAATGCAGAACTATCTGATATCCCTTTATTGCTCTTTTCTATATTTTTAAAACTATCAAAGAGTTTAATTTAACCTACTTTAAGTATTTATTCTTAGTCATTGAAGAAGTTAAATTACCAAGTTATTAGATTTGTATTTAGCTAAATTTTTAATAAGAACATTATTATAATATTCAGGTATTAATTTAACCATCTTGTGAAACTCAATAATTCTTCAAGTTTTATTATTACACTCTTGCATATAAATATTTTGAACGCTTTAAATAATCAATTTTCTGTGCTAAGATTGAGCTAAATTTATCTAAAGCCTTTTAATTGATTTCTAATTATTAGAACCTTCAATTACTTAATTAAAATGGTTAGAACATTCGTTGCTTTATTTTATTAATACTTTACTTTCTCTTTTGTATCTCTAATTTTAGAGTTAAAAATACTAATACTGCTATAGAGATAACTAAGCTTCTTTTTTTATTTGCTTAAACCATTATTTTAGATACTAGGGGTTTAAACATATACTTTGAAAATAGTTAGAGGTATTTAGAGATATTAATGTCTCTATCTTTATTTGCTTAAGTTTATCCTTGCAGATATAAAGGATTCGTTACAAATTGTTTAGGCTAAAGCCAATTTTATTTAATATCATGCAAGTGTATTTAACTTAAAGAGTGATAAGATATTCAAAAGCAAATTGAAGGTATTAAAGCTCTAGATAAACCTTTAAAGTTTTAATTCTAATATCATTTAAATTTAAAAGGAGCAATATAAAGAATAGGCTGTAAATCTCTTAACCGCTTAAGAAGTATCCTTTATTTAAATTAACAAGCAAAATAAATCTATTAGTAGTAGCATGTTTAAAAGAACAGCAGTTAGATAATAATTAAATATTCCTTTAGGTAAGAGATTTAACTTCGGGACAAGCATGTAATGATACTTAGGCTACTCTTTTATTATTATAATAGAAAAAAAATAGCAAAATTACTTATAGATTCCTTGGGTTTAAAACACTCCTTAAATAATAATTTATATAGATTATATAGAATAGCCTATATAAATGAACATATAGTATATTTGATTCTTAATTAATGATATTTGAATATAGTTTATATTAACTTATATATTAATTTATAATGGAAAGAATAAATAGTAAAATTATAGAGTTAACAAAAAAATAAAATTTCAGAGGTTTGATACTTCTCTATAAAATTAAATTGCGAATTAGCGAGAATTATTACTTTATAAGCATTAAAGCAAAGTTTTTATGTCTATTTTTAATATTTATAACCCTTTTTTAAATACTTTTGATTTATCTCTTCTAATTCTTCTTCTCCACTCTATTCATCTTCTTCCTCCTCTTGTTACTACTACATTTGCTTGCTAGAATATAATTAAACCTTTTGTACCTTCTGCTGGAACTAACCATTCTTTATTTTTACTAGTTACTCTCTTATTTCATAGAGTATGTTTAGTACATTTTCTGCTTCAAATTTCTAATATTGAGTCATTTACTCAAGTCAATAACTTGCTTGTACTGAAAAAGTATCAAGAGCTTAGTATTCTTATTATGATCCGATTACTTTTCTTCCAAACCTTTCCCTTTTAATAGTTTCGATTTCAAATTTAATTTTTTTGAATTCCTCTCCAAAATATTTGTGATCTAAGCAAGAAAGATCTAATTTATCAGAGTATTTTCCTTCCTGCAGACCTAAATATGAAACAGTCTATTTGTTCTATTCATTTGATTCTAAAGAATTATTATTTGTCTCAATCACATCACTCATCTCACTATTACAAATTGGACAGTTAGCTCTAGATTTAGCCCAAGATTTAAGACATTCCAAACTTAATTATAAACTTACCAAAAAGAGTGTTTACATGACTAAATGATAGCCAAGCTCTCTGACTTTTTCTCAAGGCAGATAGCGCAACTAGATTCCATTTAATTCTTTTAAATGAGTAATTAATACTTTTTACTTATTAATCAATAAAAGCAGAAATTTATCAATCACAATTAGGAAGTCTTTTTATCTTCTTGTTCCTTTCTGTTAGCTTCATTCTCTTTTTGTTAGTCAAATATATTTATAAGCTAATCCTTTTAGTTTTTTTGAAATCTATCTTCACTTATAAGCGTTTCTTAGAATACTAACCTTTGGCTGTTCTTTGCACTGTTGAAATTTGAAGCCTCTTCAAATTTTTGAAATTTTTCTTTAGCAAACATATGAATTGAAGGATAGCCTTGCTTAGTAAGCTCTAGAACTCTTTAGCTGCTTTCTGGTTACTGCTAATCCACATGATTTATATTAGTCTTTTACTTAGTTAGCCTATAGCCGCTACTAGTTTTAGATGGATTATCGGGATTAAACTTAACTGTGTTTTGTTCAGATCCACGAGGAGTTTGCTTGACTTTTACTTTAGCTAAAGAAAAACTTTATTCATTGTCAGAAGAATTTTCTGAAATCTATAGTTCATTCTAATTAATTTGCAACTTCTTTTATTTCCTCTGTTAAGCGAAAACTCTCCAATGTTTGAATGTCTTTTTCCTGTATAAAGAAGAAATAAAAGGATTTGCAGTATATTTGATTGGACTTGAATTATCTTGCATTTTAGATTTTGACTAAATATAGAACAAAACTTACCCTCATCAAAGATTTTTTTTGGTTCTTTTTGGTCATCATATTTATAGTTCCTAAAGTCTAGTTTTCCATCTTCTCAATATTATTGTTTTTAAACTTAGTATCAACTACAGGTGGCTTGACAACTCTCCTCATGGTGTAAAAAAGTAGCTAGTTATAATAAATGAATCCATCCTCATCTGCCTTTACTTCCATTTATAGAATTTACTTAATTATTTCTTTTTCTTAGCTTTCTTTATTGAAGCCTAAAGGCTCTTCTAGCTTAACAAAAAAGCTATATAAGCTACTTGAATGCATTTTTTATCCTTTAGTAGCGACAGTGAATAGCGACCACTACTTTTAGAACTATTGTTCCATATCCTTCCATTCATTAAGTATATTATCAGGATTGATATGATACTATAAATAAAACTCTTACTTCCTCAAAAAGGTTAATGATAACCATAATAAACATATTAAGCATTACGAAGTTACTGACTGCTATGAAGCTAGTAAAAAATATTTTACTAACTACTTCTGCTCCACTAAAAGCATTGGAGCAGTCAAACATTATCTCGTTCCACTCTTCACCTGTACATACTCTCAGAAGTGTGATCATTGCTCTACCGAAGTTATGGAAGTTAGTGAATTCATCTACAATATCTCCATGATTAACAGAGTGAAATAGAAACACTCCTAAAACAGCGTATATAAAGAATATAAGTAGCAGCAATGAAGCAACGTTTAGTAGGGATGGTACACAAAATAATAAGGTTTATATTAAAGATTATAAACCGTTAAAGCTTTTTACCAAGCGAAATAGTCTGAATTAATTTCTTACCTTGATACTCTAAATACTCTTATTGTTCTAGCAAGTTAAGGACCAATTTTGAGCATACCACTTGAACTTTAGTCAAGCATTTAACTCAAAATGAAATCTAGCAAACTGGCTACCACTACAAAAAAATCAAACTTATTTCAAGAATCTTTAAAGTAATTATATAGACCCAAAGCACATAGCTTAAGCAGCGCTTCGCATACAAAGACTCATGTAAAAACTAAGTTAATTTTCTCGAGCACATTATTATATTGAGCAGAAGAACCATCATAAGCCATGGCCATCTAAATCATATTTGCTACTATACATAATAATATAGTTATTTCGAATCCTTTCCAATTGACTAGATTGTAAATAGCTAACTTGATTTTGTTTTCAGGGAGCCTAACTTATTCAAACTTGCAATATGATTTGATAACCAGCTTCTGCATCTCTATCCATTTAGTCTACTCTTTAGTTATAAAAGGATTTTTAGTTTCTTCTTTCATTTTAGCTTGATTAAAGTTATCGAAAAGTACAGCAATGAAGACATTTAAGAAAAAATAACTTCCAATCAAAATAAAGAACATGTAAAAAAAGGCTTGATACGGCTGATTATCTTAAGAAGGTCCTTTATCTACTCCAGTGGCATCAATACTTATAGCCATTATATCAGGCCAATTTTCCTAACTAGCCAGAATGAACAAAGTAACCATAGCATTTGGAAGATTATCAAAGTTAGTATTATATCTCTTCCAGTCTTAGTTATGCTGTTTGCATTCATCTTCAGTATTATACTTCAAATCGGTGCAATAAAAGAACTTTCCCATGTAAAGATTTATTCCTAGTATAGCAAACATTAGCCACACTAATACTACTATGATACCAACGTTCATTATAGCACCTAAACTTTCTATTAAAGCGGTTACTACTACTTTCATGGCTACATTGTGACTTAACACTCTTAAAGGTCTTAAAGTTCTTAAAATTCTCATTATTTTAATTACAGGAAGATTAATTGATTACAAACTAAGATCTAAAAGACTCGAGAACACAATAAAGCAGTCAAGCTGGTTTCATCCATCTCTCAAATATGAACCGTCATCATAAAGGAATCCCATAGAAATTATTTTGATTATCATTTCCAGTGTAAACATTAAAGTGAATATTAGATCTGTAATTTCGCTCGCCTAATCATATTACCCATTACTGTAATTAATAAAATAGGTATCAATAACCAGTTTCATTGTAGAAAGGAAAATTAGAAACAAAATAAAGTTTTCAAAGGAATTAGAATTGGAAATTCTATTGCATCATATTCTGACGATGTTTCTTTTACCAAAGATATAAAGACTTTTTTTGCAGCTTATGTTTTTGAAGGTTTCTTATCTTACCAATTTATTTTTTTTGAAAGATTCTTCACTTAGCATATCTTGATCTGAGTCAGAACCTGAATCAGATTTGTCAGCTCTTTTTTAAGCTTATAGCAACTGCTAAAAATAGATATTTTTCACCTTTCGATTTTCTTCTTCTTCTTAATAGTCTTTATCCTCTTCTTCCTCTTCCTTGGCTTGAGGAGTTTAACTGAATCTGTCTAGCATAATAGCAAGGAATAAGTTTAAAAGAACGAAGTTTCCAATAAAAATTCAGACTATAAAATACAGAGCAGAAGCAGGATGAACGCCTCTCATAGCTGAATACATAATACTATATCAATTTTCCATCGTCATTACCTAGAAAACTGTAACGCAAGACTAGAAAAAATTATCGAAGTGCTATCTTGGTCTTCCTTCCTCAAAATTGAACTTTCCTCCGAACATTTACATTCCTAGAAGAGCAAAAATAACGATAAATAGTAAGAGAAGAAGAGCTATATATGCAAAGTTGCTAATACTTCCTGAAATAGCATTAATAATCCTATCCATGTACTTTATAAACTTAAAAATTCTTGCAACTCTTAGAACTCTTAAAGTACGAAACACTCTAAACACTCTTATAGCCCTAAAGGCTGTAATAGCACTGCCACCATTACTTAGAAAAATAAGCTCCACCAAGCTAAAAAGAACGACTGCCCCATCAAGTCAGTTTACTTTGTCTCTCAAATAACCAAGAAATCCCAAGCCAAATATTTTAAATCCCATTTCAAAAATGAATATATAAGTGAAAGCTAAATTTGCATTATCTACAAAGCTTTAATATAATGGGCTCATATTGTAATAAACCATAGACATTACCATAGTATTTAGTACAATGCACAGCAACATAAAGTTCTCAAATTTACTAGACTTTATAAGGCAAAACACTCAAAATCTTATTTTTTACCAGTACATCATAAATATCTCTTATGCCCACACAACAGCCACTATTGTAGATAAGCTATGAATTTACTAGTTTATATAGTTTTCAGGAAGTTTCCAGCAAATATCAGAGATTGATGCTTCTCCTTCATTATACTGATCATAATACTAAGAGTCAAAATGATTTTCAAACTTATAGCCTATCAAATCTTCAAAGACTTTTATCTTTGTTTAGCGATTTAAGTGATGATATTTAGATTGAATAATTAGAAAATTCTGAACAGTCTGCTTTTTAAATTTCTGATCTCTTTTCCTTTTTTCTTCTTCACTTATATAAGAAAATTTATGTCATTCTTACTCCTAGTTAATGCTTTCTTAATAAGTCAAGCTCAGAGATTTTGTATTATTTGTTTATTTCTTTTTTAGCATCTCTGTTTAAATTAAATCTTAAACATGGTCACTTTACCTTGCATTCTAAACATCTTCTTAAGAATTTACCACAATCTCTGTGTTTTTTTTGATTTAAAACTTGGCCTTAATATTTTTTCCTAGATCATCTTTCTTCTTCTACAATATCTTTTTAATTTTATTGCTCTAACCTGCAATAATTAATTTGCCAATTGCAGAAATTTCATACTTATCACTTTAGTTATGTATATTTACCTTTCTATTATTAGCTAAAACTTCTAGTAATTTAAATCCAAATGCCGATTTAGCCGGAGAGGATTGTTCTTATTGATGTGAAGCAAGTGAACTCGCTCCCTAAGCTATTTGAGATTAGTCAGATGTATTGTTGATTGCTGCCTTTTTTATTACTATTTATGGGAACTAGAATGGTCTTTATTCTCTTTACATTTTTCTTTCATTCCTTTCATTTTTGTTTTTATTTTTTCTTATCGAACTTAATTCATCTGAACTCATTTCTTCCAGTAAATATGAAAGCTCAGTTTCGTCGCCTTGTAGTATACTCTATCTTTGCCCTATTTTATTTATTGGAACGACTTAAGAAATTTTGACTTTTCCCTCCATTTTATTTTAATCTTTCGAAACGAAAGATTAAATGTTTTTGAATGATTGCAAGGAGCTTAAAAATTAATAATCTAGATTTTTAGGAGTGTTAGAGGCAGTTGTAATAGGAGAATACTTGTGTAGTTTTCTGTTTACGTTCATAATATCCTACATTTTAAATTTGCTCTTCCCTATTTAAAACTTTTACTCCATTCTATTGTTTCTGCTGTTTATATCAGGGAAAAAAGTAGAAGTGCTTTCCGTTTGAGTTTAGTTACCAAAATGAGTAGTTGAAAATGTGGAGCCAAAAAAAGCAGGATTGTTATTTTACTTGGAATTTAGGTTTTCTAAACCGTTTTCGAAATTATCGTTTGAATATAGTCGAGAGGTTTTTATAAAGCTACTAGTATTAAGATTTGCTTTTCTAGCAGAACTTCCTTAATTAAAACTAGATTCAACTGAATCATTTAAAGATTCACTATGGCTGTAACTTTCCTTTTAGCTTTCATCCACTTATTTGAACGAATTCTTTTCAATTTTTTAGATTGGTGAAAACTCACCTCTTATCGGGCTATTTTCTGATCCGAATTGATTATTTTTTTTAACGGAAAAAATATCTCCAAGCTTATTTAGAAGAGCAGGGTTAGAAGCTACTGAGCTTTCATTCTTTTTAACCTCTAGTTCAGTAATAACATGAAATTTCTTTCTCTAATTAGACGATTCTTAACTAGATTGTTCAGTTTTATCTGATTCATCGCTTTCTTTTTTTTCTTCCTCTTTTTATGCTAACTAACTCTGATTCTATACTTATGTGCTTTCTTCTTTAATAGGTTCTTAAATTATAGGAATTATTTAGAAGTTTAGATCAGCTACAGTAGCTCTCCTTCTGTGCTTTGGCAGCTAAAATGGATCTGGATTTCTTTGAGTGTTTTATTAGCTTACGGATCCTTAGAAAGTGGTGATTTAATAGAATTTAGATTATCTTCTCTTTTCCTATGTATTCAGCTAGGGTTTGACAGCTGGTGTTTGCATTGAATTACGTTTAGGCTTTAATTACTTAGTAGATTCTTACCTTTAGAACTAAGACTTAAATTTGCTCTATCTTTTTTCCACTTTTTCAGGTTTCTTTATTTCAATAGTAGTCAATAGCTTCCCTGATATATCTACTTCGCTTTAATCTTTTGAAACTTCCTTTGCACTTGCCTAATCACTTTCTCCATTATTTTGCTAATCTTCATCAGCGCTTAAAAGCTTTTCTAGCTCTTCCAAATATCCTTCTTATAATACTTCTTTGCTGGATCTTCCAATTGTATCTGTGAATTTAGCTTTAATGACGGCTAAGGTAAGATTGATTAAAAAGAAAGCCCCGATGATGATTAAAATGACAAAGTAGACTACAATGAAATCATTAAAGGCTCTCTAAGTATGTATCATGATATGCGATCATCCTTCTAGAGTAATACACTGAAAAACCATAAGAAGGGAATAAAAAATATTATCGAAATTGGTAAATCCAAAGTTAGGGTTCTCAAGTCCTTTTGCACAATAATACCCTTCTTAGCATTTTCAATTACCACAAACTTCTTCCTCATGCTAATATCAAAGCTTCCCTGTTTCTTTTTCAAAGCAGCGCTGCTTCAACTAACCAGCCAGTATTTAGACACCAACAATAGCGAAAAGTAAGAAAATAAAGAAAAGGATAAGAACTGTATCTATAAGTAAATTCAAGGCTGAAAGCAAAGATGCGATAAGAATTCTTAATCCTTCTATAATAGTAATGCTTCTCAATGGTCTTAAAGCTCTCAAAAGTCTGAGTGCTCTTAAAGATGACAAATTGACACCAGCAATATTCATCATTACTAAATAACCACTTGATACAATAATGAAATCAAGGATGTTCCAAGACTCTCTTAAATAAGCTCCTTTATTAAATATGAATCCTTTAGACAATATTTTTAATCCCATTTCTACTGTATAAATTATCAGAAAAAAGATTTCTCAGAATTAAAAAATAGGTTTTTACTCGCGCGAGGTTGGATTTTCCATTGCAAGGGTGACAGTATTCATAAAGATTATGGTGATTATAAAAAATTCAAATAGCCAGTGATCAGTTATTACTCTACATATCCTTGATAGATAGATCTTAGCTTTAAAGAACATTTTTATTTACTTCGAAAAATTCCTTTCTTCAAGTAACTCAAACGAATCATATTATTAAACTCCAATAAACTCTTCAAGTTACTGGATTTGTTCTTTTTCTTTAAACTGATTGTCATACTATTTAATCAAATCTTCATGCGTTTAATACTCATCTGCATTAAGTGCAAAAATGGCAGGCTCAATCTAATCAATTTATTCAGACTCATTATATCATTCATCTTATTCTTCTTCTGAATCAATATCAGAATCTAAATCACCACTTCTATCTTTAGAAATGCCATATTTCATATCATTTTGATCTTCTTTTTCCTTATTTTTACTAACTAGTGACTACGACATTTTTATTAAAAATTAATACAATTTTCAAAACTGATTCAGTAGTACGCTACGCACGTTATTAAACAATTTAATCATATAACTCCATTCTACAAATGCCTAGTTACTATATATAAGCCATATCAAACTTAGTAAGATTAGATGACAATATAAAAGAAATAAGCTACCAGTAAGCAAAGCAATCTATTAGATTGTTAAGCATTTTAGAAGTTAGCAGATAGTATAAACCAAGAAGGATAAAAAAGTTAATAATCTTTATTAAACAGTATTAATGCTTAAGAAGCTTAAAAAGCAGAGTATTACTTATATTAATCTCTTTTATATGAAATTTATATTGCTATCATTTATTTTTAACTTCATACGAATATATTGCTATATTAATATGCTGTTTGCTAAGAGATTTAGCTAAAGCTTATGAGATTGGTTAAGGCTTTTAATTCTAGACTAATTGTGATATGGACCGTTGCCTTTTTTATTGGATTTGCTATATAGGAAGTGCTTGCTAATAGTAATGAGATTGAATATTTAGGAAGTGAAGGTGAAATAGTTTTGAGAAGTAAGAAGAAAGCAAAAAAGTAAATTATGGTGTGATAACTAATTCTAAAACTTTATATGTAAATATAGAGTCTAAAGTATGTTGCTCAGTCAAGTTTCCAAGCCGCTTTCATGAGTTGAACAAAATGGTCGTCATTATCAATAGAAGATGACACTGCAGCATAATATTCGTTCCATTCTTCTCTAGATAATCTTCCATCTCTATTTTTATCTCCAAAATTTGAAAGAAACTCTTAAAATACCTATTCTTCGGTCATTTCTCCTTTCTGTACCTTAGGATGCATTGAAGCATTATAAACTCCTTTAAGATCTAGAGCTTCGATAAATCCGTTTCCATCTTTGTCAAACTTCAAAAAAGCTTTATCAACCATGGCTTAACGACGAGAATTTGGCTTGCCACGTATTCCAACCAAGAATTCATCAAAGTTAACAGTTCCATCTCTATCTTTGTCAAAAAATTCAAATAAAGCATCAGCATCTTATTTGGTCAATTCAACACCACTCTCACGTAAGCCAACTAACCATTCTCCTCGATCTATCTTTTTGTTACCATCAAAGCTATCTAACGCACGAAAAGTTCTTCCTAATGATCGAATGGTTTTAGCTCCTCTTTTCTAAAGTTGTTGCCTAACTCTATCAAGAATTTCAATAACACTTTGTGAAGACTGCATATTTCTAAATATTAACTATAACCAATTAAATAAAAAGCATAACTGACTTTTGTAAGTGTTATGGATTCAGTTTTAAACACAACGAAAATATGAAGAAGCTATAACTTCTAAAAGGCATAAAACTGTTCCATCCCCTTTTATGTCTATTAAGGTAATTTCTCCACTAACTTTCTGATTATAATCATATAACTTGTTTCCTTTTTCCTATAAGCTATAAGTATATTTATAATAGTCTATTAAAATTGGAATTAAGAATATATTTGCTATAAAGGAAATTGCTATTTGTCCCTTTTAGCAATCGCTCCCTTATAGAAAATCGAATCTCTAAAGAGAAAGTCTTATTTACTAGAATATGTATTTTGATTATTATCTCTTCAGTTATCACTCTTATATATTTAACTTACTAGATATCAAACTAAATAATTACTTTATAATTCAGCTTCAATAATAGCAATCTATTAAAATACTTGTTATCCTAATTTTAGAATAGATAAGCTATTAATCTGTTATAATTAACAATTTGGATAATAAAGAAATTTCATTAGAATTTTTCCTTGATATATTCTACTTAACATAAAAATAAGAGTTTATTAAGTCTAAGTAACTAATGTTTATATTTACTATCTTGTAATTATGCTTTAAATCTTCCTGATATATCTTTTGCTTTATTTCAAAAGAAGCTAAACATACACAAAAATATTAAAAGCTAATTTTATCTATTTTAATAGAAAATCTTCTAGATAAACTAACGTGAAGCATATTGTTTCCCATAGTATGTTAGTAATGAAGGATTTTATAAGTTGATTGATTGAAATTGTTTAATTTATAAAATCTTTAATTTGCTATATTTCTCAACATTTAAATTAGAAATCCTTATTTGATAAAATCCAATTAAATCATTATTCTAGTAAGTTTCTGACTTGGGTCTAAATTCCTTCTTTTGAGTTCTATGATTTCTATCTTGCTAGCTAACGCTTTAAATGATTGGCTAGTTCTTTTGTAATTAAAAATAGTGATTCTGATTCTTTACCTTTGCTTTTAACTTAGTAGGAATAGGAGTCTTTAAAATAAAGCATTTGAATACTCAAAGCTAAGCTTATCTTGATAAAAGATTTATTAAATAAAGCAGTTTAAAGTGCAACTGTCTTGATAATAAAGGTAGGAGTAAGCAGAGATGCAGTATAGTACAGAGTCATTCTTTACTATTAGATTCTTATGTTTAGGGTTATTAAAATTAGACTTTTAAAGGACTTAAGAAAATGTAAGAGGAAATTGATGAAGACGGAAGATCTTAATTCTACAATGCGTGTGTAAATAATGATATTGAGAAAGCTAAGCTACTTCAAAGTTAAGGAGCTAATATCAATTTATAAGATGAAACAGGATGAACACCTTTAATGTCAAGTTCCTCTAAAGGCCTGAATGATATTGTTTAGTTCTTGGCTAACTTACCTGATATAAAAATTAATCTTCAAAATGAAACTGGCAGAACTGCTCTTCACTATGCATGCACTAAGGGTTACTAAAAATGTGTTTAACTACTATGTGAACAAGGGGCGAATGTTAATATTTAAGATAGCTGTAAATAAACGTCCTTGATGAGAGCTGTAATGAGAGGAAACTTGGAAATAATCTAGTTGCTACTTTAATATGAAGCTGATTTAACCATATTGGATGTAGAAAAGAAAGATGTATTTGCATTGGCCTAAGAAGAAGGTTAACAAAATGTTTTCAATTTTTTAACAGAGTTTTGCTAGAAAAATCCAGATTATACCTCGAAGAAAGAACTAGACTGAAAATTTAAATTTTTTTTCTTTCTTAACTATAAAAAAGCATCAGATATCTAAAGTCTAAAGATATCAAACCTGCTAATATTATATAAAAAAAGTAATCAAAGTACCTTTATCATATGCATGTGTTAAAGTTAGTAGAATAGTTTCTTAAGTATCATAGAATTAATAAACGGTAAAGACTTCTATAATAATATTATATGTAGTTAACTTCACCAGAATTATATGCCTACTTTTGATTACAGAGTATATTCAGTCCTTTCTTTAGATTTTTTTAATTTTTTTACTGAGCATGAGTGAGAACAAAAGGTGAGAACTTGTTAATTTATATTTATAGTGTGGAAAAACATTTTTATCCTAAAGCATTAATTTGAGCATGCTTGTGAAGCTTTTTTGAATATTTAGAAGGAAAATTAAGTAAAAGATTAATTTTTATTCCTTGCATCTACTTTTTTTGATTCTGGTTACTATAGCTTCATTAATAAATCTTCCACGTAGAAGTCTCATTATGATATCCCTAAAAGTAAATCTATTATCTAATTTTATTATATTTTAGAACAAGAAAATTAGAAGATAATATTAGTTTTTCCTTAAATCAACAAAGCTTAATTACTATTAAATGTATCAACATATAGTATATAAAAGAAATTAAATAACACATTTATTACAAGTCTAAATTCTATCATATTAGGTATCAAAAGAATAAAATAAGTCTCATGTCATAAATTTATTCCCAGTTAAGAATCTAATTTTTAACTTTAAATAACTGCTTTAGTTTACTAAAGTGGGGATAGCACTAATAATAGTAATGATAATGAAAGAATTTTGCTGAAAAATAGTTTTATTTCAAGATTTCTGAAAAAAGATTCTAGTCAAAAAGCTTTCAGTTTAATAAGGTTTTAAAGAGGTTAATTCCTTATAATTATGAATAATGATATGAAGATAAAGACACTTGCGAAAGTTGAGGTTGATGTTAATTATAAGAATTAAATGTCTGAATTATTAAAAATAAATGTGATAAGGACTTTAAGGATTTAGAACTCTTCTATCATTAGTTGTTGTTTACATTTTCTTCTAGCATTTGAACGATATCTTATCGTCCATTAATTCTAGCTATATCTAGAACAGATTATCCAGTATAATTTCTCATATCCATTCTAGCTCCTATTGATATAAAATATTCTAATACTTCTCTTTGTCCAAAAAAAGCGGCTTTCATAGACGGAGTTTCACCTCCTATACTCTCTGCATTAATATCAGCGCCGCTTTCTACCAGGTATCTGACCACATCAAGATGCCCACTCGATGCGGCGTAGAATAATGGAGTTCTCTAATTTATTTCTTCTCTTTTGTCAATTGAAAATTTTCAGTTGACAATCATGGCTTATAATAAATTCAGCATTCCGGCGTTCGCCGCTAGATGCATTACGGTTTAGCCAGCCTAAACATAAAAAAACTTACTGCTGTGATTGGTATGAGTGGATCCCTTTAATTCGTAAGCATATTTCGAATTGTATCATTTAATTTCTAAAGATCGTTTTGCCGAACTGCGTCTTGTAGCTTTTATTTGTCGCTTTGTTATTCCACCATTTAATCAAATATTCAACTTCAATAATTTAAATATCATGAAACTAAATTATATTGCTATACTTAAGGCATTTAACTATTTCTCCTTGTTCTACTTATAACTAAAGCTATTTCAACTTGCAATAATATACTTTTTATCAATCTGATTTGAACGCTTACTCTTGCAACTATATTAAATGATGCTCATCAGCATAACATAAGAAGAAGTATAGCAAGATATCAAATTTATCTGTATCTTAAATAATTAAATGTTAGTAAAATTGATTGTAAGCTTTTCTGGTGTAATGGGCACAGTATTTATTCTTCCTATTTTATAAATATATAAGATCTAAAAACTCTATGTGATGCATATATTTTAAGGTAGCATATTGAAACTATAAGTACAAGACTCGAGTGAGACTCCAAGATTATAATTTAAGCAGAGCAATGTAATAGATAAAGTGAAAACCGCGAGAAAATTTAAAAATGGTGAAAGCTTTAAAAGTGAAATATCTAATATTTATGAATAAATATTTAATAATCACAAATCAGTTTAATCGTTAATTTCTGAAAAACTTGTCAACTAAATTTTACGTAGCTCTCGTACAGACTCATTTATATATCCTTTCTTAACACTCTGCTTCAGCACTTTAGGCTTATAATCTGAATCCTAGTCGCTGTTAGAAGGTTCAGAAAGTTATTTTTCTAAACTTTTGGATTCTTATTTCTTTTTAGTTCATATTTCAAGTGTTTCTTCATCTAAAGATCCAAGCTTTTTTAAGCTTAGGCTATTTCTTCTGTTATCATTTTCATGTAGTTTGTATTCTTCAACTCTGTGTTCTAGCCTTTTAAGTAATTATATTTGAAATTAATTAATGCATTAAGTCATGTCTATTAATACCAGCCTACGCAAATTAATGTATTTCTTCTGCTATATTTTCTGGCTCATTTTGATGTTCTTTTCAATATTTTTGATGCCGATTCTTTTAATTAAATTAGTCTAGGCTTTGAATAACTTGAATATTGATTTCTTATAGTTTAAGCTTTCTTAATTTATAAGCTAATTAAGCTTGCTCTCCTTAAGGCTTGTATTTTTATCTTTCTCCTCTTTCATCAAATTTTAAATAAGAAATAGAAGATTTAATTTAAAGAAAACTAAACTAATACTTAATAAACAAAACTATTACTTAAATTGTTTATTTTCTCTCCTTTTCTTTTATCATTCTTCTAAGCAACTGAATTATATTTAAATATAGCATCTACTTTTGTTGTATAGCGTTCTGGAAATTTCCTAATTATTCTGTTATTGTAAGCAAGTTTAGCTTTGCTTTGCTTATGCTTTTTTTTAGTATATCAGTTAGAAGGAAATTTAATTGATTGTTTATATCTTAGTTTCATTGCTTTATGGTATCGTAGGTTACGTTATCATTGCATCTTATGATTTATGGGTGTTGGATCTTTTGATGAGTTGCTAAATGCTGTTCTAGTTATACTTTTTAGTTAAATTTCTTTTCACATTTATCACAAGAATATGGTAGATTTTAACGATCATGGGTTCTCACATGTATCTTCAAATTACTAAATTGGTTAAATGACTTCAAACAAATTTCACAAGAATATGGTTTTTAGCCTGTATGAATGAGCATATGACGCTATAATTTATAAGATGCTATAAATTCTTTCTAACATCAATCACACTAAAACTACATCTTCTTCTAATTTTCTCCTTTCTCTTCTAAATTTTCTTTTTCTAATTCCCTGTCTAGCTTTAATTAATTTTCTTCTTCAGAACTTTTCTACTTCAACACATTTTCAGTTTTATCTTCAGAACAGTTAGTCGAACAAGGAGACTCAGGATACAACAAACCCTTAGTCTAAAATATGTTTTTCTTTAGCATTTCATCATCAACTTTTCTCTTTTTATATTTCTAGCCTTCAATCTAAGTACTCTAAAGTTAAAAATCTTTAATAATAGAAGTAACACTTAGGTTTGTCATTATAATATATCTGCATAATCAGGAATGAGAAACATAAGGAAAATTATTAAGATATGATATTCGTTTTATTTGACGTTTATAAAAGGTTACTTCATTAGTATTAGTTCTAACCTTATTTTTTAATATTCGTTTCAATCTCTTTTAAGTTACTTAATTTTGATATTTATACCTTTATTTTCAATCACTTTTGTTTTCAATCACACCCTTACTTTCCCTTTTATATCAGTGATTTTATAACGATAAAAAAGAAAATCTAGATAGAAAAAGTTTAGACAAAAATGGAGGATTTAGTAAGTAATAAATTGATCAAGAATGTTAGCTTGAATTATGGATTGAAGTAGTCTAAGTAGATTGATAGCTCTATGCTTGCTAACTACCTTAAATAGAAGAAAAATGAAAAATGAGTCAATAAACTGGCTCTAAAGGCTAAGAAAAATATGGATGATAACTTATGGAGAGAGACAGAAGAAAGTGGATGTTGGTCCTCACAGATATAAACTAATGATACTTCTTTCTCTAAAAGTAACACTAATGTGCTTAATTATATTCAAAGCCTTAGCTAAAGTAACAGCTAAAATTCAAATATTAAAAGTGCATACGAAAAATAACCTTAGCACTCTAAAAACTAGGATAGCGAAAATAGCATATTAGATATAATTTCAGAAAGCACCAAAAGTAAGCATGAACTGCACTAAGTTTACAACATAATAGAACAAGCTTAACAAAGCTTATCCAAGTCTATAAAAATGATAGAAACTCCACTAAGTACTAATTTGCACAGTTAAAATATAGAGTAAGAATCAACTGAAGAAAATGGTATTTAAGTAGACCTCTAAAAGAAATAAAGTAACGTAGTTTAAAAGACAAATTTTGAACCAAAAATTCAGAAAAAGAATTAAAAAAAATTTGCTTCGTTTAATTTGCCCTTTGAAGATAAAGTTAGTAATATTATTGAATTTCAATCAAATTTAAATATAATTATTTAGAACTAAAAAGGACGTAAAATTTAATTATAGGATTAAAAAAATCCTACTTAAGTATTGGAAAGTACTCCATATAATAGACCCTAGCAAACTTAAAACTTCAATGCTTAAAAAGAGGGCATTAAGGAAGAAGGAATGGGTTAGAGAAAGCTTCGCTCTATCAAGTAGTCTTCTCCTATACTTTTATAGAGGCAACTTAGTTACTCTCCAAATGGGTAGTTATAGGTTTGCAAATCTTTTTTATAATAGAATAACAAACCTAGCATGAATAATTTGACTTCAAAAGAAACTTTTTATACGACAGATTCATCTTTGAATGTAAAGAGCGATAATCTTCATAAAAATTACTCAGAAAACTCTAATTAAAAATCAAGTTATACTAGTGATTCTAAAAAGGAAAATGGTTAAAAAAGTGAAATTTGGTGGAATGCGAATATGCTTAAAATACCTAAAAGCAAATAGCTAAAAGCTAAACTAAGTAGTAGTTATAACTAAGGTTAATGAGAGTAAATTAATAACTCTATAAGAAAGGGTAAACTTAAGATTAATGATAGGAGTAAGTCATTGATGAATTTATACTATAAGCCTATTCACAAGAAAGAAGTTATTATGAGTAAATTGAAGCAAGAGAAAGAGTCACAGTTTCAATCACAGTACACATTTCGACCTTAATTAATGTAAAGTAATTGTAACCTCAGCCAAACTTAGAATTATAGTTTGGAAGCTGAAATGCCATTGGGTGTTATAATTGAAAACTTTACTAAAATGCTGGAAGAAAAGAGAAGAATTAAGTAAAAGGAAGATTAAATAAATAAAATCGAATAGAGGAAGAGAGAATGCACATTTAAGCCTTCAATTTGTGAAAAATCTAGGAAAACTATTCAAAAAAGTCGATCAATATCATATGATTTTTTTGAGAAACTTAAAAAAAACTCAATTGAAAAGCAAAAGAAAATAGAGGTATTGAAAAAATAGGCTTAACAGTAATTTGAGGAAAAGTATACATTTACACCACATAGAAATGATAAAATATTTATAAAGTAGAAAAATTAAGAACAAATACATAGAAGATTAGATCAAATAGTTAACGATAAATAAGAGCTTATTTAGCAACTTTAACTCACTATAGACTAAAATGAGGATTGTCCTTTTAGTCCTCATATTTCCAATAAAAGCTATAGATTAGCTGCATCCAGATTAATAAAAAACTAAGAGGATTCTAATGTAGCTGAGAGATTATATAAAAACGCAATATAAACTCAGAAAAATATGGAAATTTAGTTAGAAAACAAACATGATAAAAAGCAATACAGTGAAAAAATTCAGAACAAGATCAAACTTCTACTATAGCTATATGAAAAAAGCACAACCAATAAAAAGATATTCAAAGAGTTTCTAATGAGATAATAGTAACATCTGATCACTTTCTAGAAGAAAATAAGCGAGTAAACAGAAAATTGCTAAAGTGAATAATGCACATTCCATCCTACAATCAATAATCATTCTAAACTAATTACTGAGTACAATCAAAACGATAATTAAACTTGCTTTGAAAGATTAAATTCTTCCAAGAGCTAGACTTAGAAAGATAAGTTAAGAGATTAAGATTTAAATTCTTTGAGTTTCTAACCTAAAATAAGCAAAAAAAGCTAATAAATAAATGAGTAAAGGAGAGCTTAAAATCAAAAAGGTTAGAAATTTTAAGTTAGGAAATCTGAAAGAGAACTTTGCGATAAAATTTTAATGGAAACACGAATTGAAGGAAATAAAAGACTAAATAGAAAGTAAACTAGAAATAGAAAAAGTATGTACAATGATTTAGATTAAATCTTAGAGAGAATAAAGGATAAGAAAATAAGAAAATATAATGAAATGATGGAATAAAAATATGTAAAAGAGTATGAGCAAATGAAAGAATGTACTTTCACTCCTTAAACAAAAAAATGGAGCTAAAAAAGTAAGCCTGTAGTTGTTTAAGGTTTAAGCTAATTTTTAAGATTGCAAGAAAAAGCAAAAAAGAATAAAGAGCAAGAAAAGGAGACCTAGGATCAAATATTTAATGTTTAAAAAAACAATGAGGAAGGTAAATAAAAAACTCATATAAAACCATTCGATTTAAGTTTTACAAAATAGAAAAATAAATGTGCTCAAAATACGCAAAGTCAAAGTCCATGCAAGGAATAAATGAAATAGATTCAATCTCTTCTAAAGAAAGACAGGTAAGAATTTTATAAAAAGAAACATCAGTCAAGAATTTTCTATTTCAAGCAGTGAGTTTTATTTTTAAACCTCTTAATGTTTATAATTCTAAAATAATTTCGTCTAATAAATTTTTTCTCTAAATAGAGCTTTAATATATATCTAAATTATCCTACTAAATTCATTTAGTATCTAGTTCTTAATCCTTCTTATCTTCCTTAATAAATGTCTTAAATAATTTATAAGCAAAGTAATAGTTTTTCTTCAGAGTCAATAATATTCTTCACATGTTATTTTAATAATCAAAGCATGTTCAATTAACCTTTTTATATAATATGAAGTATACTTGAATAGGTATATAATGAAATAATTAGAAGTTTAGCATGCTTAATTTTATTTAGCTATTTTATTTGATTTTATGCTGAAAATTCCAATTAACTAAGCTACTTAAACTCCTAAAGGAAAAAACAAATAGGATACTTTATTAAATATCAAATTACTTTATAATACTTTCAGCATTTTTGCATAAAGCACCTTTCAATATTATTTTCTTTACTTAATATACTTTTGCTTTAGAAATTCTTAGATGTTAGAAGGATATTACATATCAACTATCTTAGCTAAAGCTTTTATTATTTGGTGTAAGAAATATGAAGATAGAATTTAATTCTTTCATGATTAGTTAGCGTTTATCAGTAAACTCTATTTTTTAGGGCACTGATATATTTAATCTCATGAGAAGAAAGGAATTAAGTTGACTATTTGACATTTCTCTAGATAGGCTAATTATCACTTACATTATAATGAATTTTAAAATACTATTTTTATTTAGTTTACGCTAACTCTATAATCTAGGTATTCAGCCAGTGTTCAACTATCAGCATTTCTAATATTTTGCATTTGCAACATAAACAAATTATTAAAAGAGCTGTCTCTGATAATCATTATAGAAAGCATACTGTCAAGGTATGTCACTAACTGAATAAGGAGAACTAATTAGCAAAATTGAGTAGGAGAGAAGCGTTCCTGTTGAAATATAATAAAGAGGGAATAGACTTTATAAGATAAATTAATATCTAATCATATAGAACTATATCGCTCTTATTAAATAAAGAATGCATTTTGTAGTTCATATATAACTGTTTAATTTAAAAATACGTTATTCAAGAAAACTATCAAGAAAATAGTATACGAATACATCGAAGCAAAGCAAAATTTGATTGCAATAAAAGTTTAAACTAAAAAGAAGGATGTAAAGACATGATGCTGAATGAGTTTATTAAGGGGAGAGAATTCCAGTGATATATTATTGAGGTATAAGTTTTTAAATAATATTCTAACTAATATATTTCAGTATACTATCTATTTGCTTTCATTAATACTAATATGCTTCAAAAACTGTAAAACCTTGGCATCTTAAACTCCTAATAAGGAAAAATTCACACCTTTCTCATCTTCTAAAAAGCGAAAGTTATCTAGTTACTTAGAAGACAGGGTCTTTTAGCTCAAGACAAGGCCTTTATTGGAAAATTTTTAATGATGCTCCCTAGCCTTGAGATAAACATTAATCACTTGAAATAAAAAGACTATATGAAGCTTATCGATACAGTCAAGTACGTTAAGTATGATAAAGGGAAAATTATCTTTAAACAGAATGACTAAGCAAATAGCTTCTTTGTAATCCTCACAGGGAGTATCGAAATCTATGAAGAAATAGAGAGCTTATAAGGATAAAAGATTGATAAGGTCATTAATACTCTAGGACCAATGACTACTATCGGATGCAGATCCTTTTTCAATTTTACTAAATTTAGAAATACCTCAGCAAGAGCAGCATCGACAGTGTAACTAATACAAGTTGGAAATAGCTTATTTCAGTAAACACTCTTTAAAATAGTATTTAAGTAAAGAGAAGAAATTATAACGTTTTTTGATTCCATAATACCAAGTTCAAGAAATCTTCGAAATCCACTCAAAGAAAAGATGATGGTTTTGTTTCATGTAGAAGAGTATTTTAAAAATCAAAATATTATACTTTAAGGATAACCTAACGAGACTCTCTTCTTTATTATCAATGGCGAATGTAACCTAAATTCAGATGAAGAATGTCCATACAGAAACTTCTCTAAAATGATTTTTTCGCTTGGTTCTGGCTCTTTTTTCGGTGAAGAATCAGTGTTATCAGATCAAAGCAGTTAATACACAGTAAAAGTAGCTTCGGAAAGTTGTAGATGTTTATGCATAGAGAAGGAAAATATATAGAAATTGCCCAATGCTGTTTTATAAGATTTAAAATAGTAAATTTCATTGAGAACGAATCTTAGGAACTAATTAAAGGTAAAAAAGACTTAAATATTCCTTGGATAACAACAAGATCTACCGTCCTAAAATCTAATCCAAGCCAAATCTTATCAAATTTCTCCAAAAATTCTTAGTCAGAACGCAAAAAAAACAATTGAAGTTCTACTTTTAAAATAAACTTACTAGCACTAGAAGCATAGGAAGCTAAAACTACTTTCTGATAGATTTGCTAATGTGAGAAATGAAAGTATAGAAAACCAAATATCATAAAGAATAAAAGGGAAAAGAACTTATGAAATATAACCAAAAAGTACAAAACTTTAGAATTTTCAAACACTATCTTCAACTGATTAATCCACTCTAGATTTACTTGCTCGCAGTTTTACTCCAAAAGCCACAACAGCTTGATCTAATGTATTTAGAGACAATTCTGAATAGGAGGATTCTTAGAATGTGCAAACAATAAATAGGCTCCACCTCAGAAAGTTAGAGATAAAGTCAAATAATATTTTCTAAACGAACTTTAATAAAGTAGTTAGAAAATTAGCTTGATCCTATTATTTATTTAAATTTTGAATTACTATAAATAATCAATTATGCTTTATTAACTTAGTCTTACTATATGATCTTAATGCATATTCGTATTATCGTTATACTGAAATTAATTGTATTTATTGTTTTTTAATTCACTGTTAAGCTTACTAATTGTAATTAAAATTTTAGATTAAGAAGATTAAATATATTAGTATGTCATTTTGCCTTTCCAGAAGGATACAGAATGTAAATCTTTCCTTTTTCGTAAAGTAAGAAAATATTAGCAACCGCACCATTTCCTAAGTTTACTATTTTCGGGTAATTTTCAGTTATGTCGATATGCATTTAAATGAGTATTTCCAGAGAATTTGCTAGCATTAAAAGGGTTAAGATGCTTGTTTTTTTGAACGGCCTTAAAATTTCATTGTTGACAACGTTTTTTAGATCTTTTTGTGGGTATAATTTCTGAGCTTTTTGTTCATTCATCAAAGCAAAATTTGCAGTAGTATGTCTCATTTCTTAGATAATACAATCATCTAATCCATCTTTATTATTGTTTATTTAATCTATCAATTCCTAAACTATTTATGCTGGTAGAATTTATTGCTTTCTTTGAGATAAAATTCATTCCAACTAGTTGATTCACTTATTTCTGAAATCTTGATATAATTGATTATATCTAAATTGATGCTAGTTACTCTTAAAGTTATTATTCAATATATCAAGATTATTATTATCAGATGCTCTGATAAAGCTTTCTAGTACAGCAAACCCAACTGCTCTAAATTATTAGTTTCCATCATTTCTTATTGCTCTAAAATGACTGTACTCTTTATTTAAATAGTTCCATCTCTCACTTTAAATTCCTTAAAATTCATAAATATTTTTAAGTGTAGAAATTCTCGCAATTGTTTGGTCTACATGATTCGGTATAATATATCTTAACTTTGCTCTTTGAATTTATTTCTGCAATTCGAACTATTAAGCAACTGAATTGCCTTATAACTATTATAAAGCTTCTTAAATGGGATCTATTAAATTACTCTCTTGCTAATTTGCCTAATCCTAGCTTTAATTATTTTGATTTTATTCCATTAAAGGCAAAGGACTTTCGTCTCCCTCTTTTAAGTTTTCAGAAACATGCAAACTATTCTTTTCAGTTATATCACCATCACTTTCTATCCTTGGAGTGTCTAAATCAGCCATTTTATGATCTTTAATAAAACAAAAGTTATTTATACTATCTAAATTTATCTATTAACTTAGATTATAAACTCATTAGCATTTAAAAAGGATTCAATTTTATAAATTTTAGCACCCTTTAACTCAATCAAATAGATTGATTACTATAGTATAAATACCTAGTTAAAGGAATTTTTTCAATAAACTTCTATTAAACTAAAGTTCCCTGCATGCTATTTAATTTATAGATGATACCAATCCAATAAACTTATTAATTTATCTGAATAAATGTGATAGATTATAGCTAGGTATTATAGCTTGTTATCAATACAAGCTACTGAGTAATTAAGCTGAGTACTCCAAACTAGTTTCTTAGATAGTTTTCCTTTAAGCTTATTTTATAATTTATGTGACATTCATTATTCCAACTTTAAGGAATGCTTTATTACATCCTCTTGCATTTCCCTTACTAATCTTAATTATATTTCTCAGCTGTAGCTAATTTCTTATCTTAGAGTAGCTAATAATAGTTTATTATCAAAGAGGATAATCTTAATAGAGTACAACAGCTTTTAGGATATGATGATTGAAATATAGTAGATAGAAGCGATTTCAGTAGTTTGTAACTAAAAAAGTAGATTAGTATGGTATAAATAGAGCTATATTTTAAGAAAGAGGTGCCATCCTGCTACCCTAAACTGTATTTGTTTATTATATTTTTAAAAGTAAAACTTATTTCTAGTTTTCCCTTTTAATTTTATGTAGGACTTACAAAGAGACAGATTCAAAAAATTGCTTTCAAAATTTTTAGATAAGAAAAAGGAAGATTCAAAAGATTTGAAGTTTAAGAGAAGCTTCTGGTCTTGTAGGACATCTCCATAGACAACTGCTAGAAATTAAGACTCTAATGTTTCCTAAATCATAAACAAGAGAAAAAAGCTTAATTTGTCAAATGTATCAAGAGTCTCGTCTTTACCTTAAACCTCTTTTAAAAACTCTAAAGTTCTTTCTTAGTAAAACGAGAAATTTCGTTCCAACCTCCTTGATTTATAAGCAAAACTAGCAAATTACGTGAAGGATCTGAATAGGATGCCCAAGCTAAATTACTGTATCACAACCTTCAAACGACTTATCTAATGTTACTAAGGCCTATAGTTGTTAACAGAGTAAGTTTAAATTATGGTATATAAGCTCTGATTTTGTCCTTGGATATCTAATAAAGCCTTTACTATAAGAAATTCATCTTGCCGTCTTTTAAGAGGCTGAAAATCTAGAAGAGCCAATTTTGAAAGAACTGATAGAGCTAGAGCATGAAGTGATAGTATCATAGGAGAAGTACATTCCATATATACTGGTACAAGATTTGCTTTATAACCAAATTAAGAAGTTACGAGAATAAGTCGAGATAAAGGAAAAAGAGGTATAGGAAACTAAAAAATTAAGCACTATTACTCTTGATTTCAAGCAGTAGGAAATAAACCAATGGAAGTGAAAGTTGTAGAACTAGATCTAAAGTGACTAATCAGTTTAAATATCTATCCAGGAAATAATTAATGAAAACTCTTAACTCTAGAATAAATGCAATTCTGTTTCTTTCTAGTTACTTCAGAAGCAAGATGAAAATGAGTAGCTTGCTGAGTAAATGTAAATCTATAAGAAATAAAACGAAGTATTGACCAAAGAAAATGCTGAATTCAAATTAAAAAACGGATAAATGCATTTCAGAATAAGTGTATTAACCCAAGACTTGACCAAGATAACTAAAGCTAATAAATTTTTAGAGGATTAAGTTTTGAATACGATTGTGAAACTTTAAACAGCTAATGACAATTAACATGATTTAGAAAGATAAAGAGATGAATTGATAAATGAAAACTCCTGATTAAAGGTAAGAGCTGCTGCTGGTTTTGATGAATTGACTCCTAGACCTAATTGGAAGGAATTTTATTAGACTATGAATTTAACTGCTCCACACCAATTTCATATAATAAGCACTTCTAAATAATTGGAGCTTCTAAAGTAATTCATTCAAACTGAAGAAAAAGAGATCCAGAGTCCTCAGAAAAATAAACCAGAATAAATACATAAAATATTAAGCAGACTAAATATATCTAAAGATAAGCCTTTTGAAAAACATTAAACTTAATGATTTATTAATTAATTAAATTGAATATAATCAGAAACGAAAAGTAATACGAGGAGATAATGATTTTAGGTTATTAGTAAGACTTGCGATCTAATCAGCAGCTTCATTCTACCTTTCATAAAATCTAAGATTGAAAATGAAGTTGCTTTCATTTTAATTGATATATTTGATAATATGCTTGTTGCCAATAACTTATTCTATGTCGTTTTAACTCATCGACCTTTAAGTTTGACTCTACTGTTATCTCCTTAATTATGATGAGTTTTCTCTATTATTATTTTATCTAGCCCCACATTGAAAAATATTAATCTTGCTTATATTTTTTCTATTTTACTTTGTGCTCTAGGATTGCTAGCTTTCTAATTACTCACTAGAAACTATGTGAGTAAGTTCATTTTCATAATTATTCTAGTTCGTAATAAATTACTTCTTTCTGATTTTCCTTTCTACTATAGGGTATAACTAATTGCTCTTAAAGTTGGATAATCTGTTGCTACTCTCTATTATTTTTTTCCTGTATAAACCAAAATACCTAAAGCGACTTACAACAACATCAATTTGATCTTTTGAGAAAGCTTTTTCTCCTTGAATTCTAGCAAAGTAAGTATTTTGATCCGATTACTTATTTTTCCAGATTTTCTTCCCTTGTGAATTGCAAACTTTCTTTCTAGCTACATTATTTACACTTTAATAGCATATCATTTGCTGCTTTAACAGCTACTTCGTTCCTGTAGGTGAGTTCATTCTCGCTTACTTCATTTTTTGCTTTACTACTTAATTCAATTTAAAGTAATATAAATTACTCCATATTTACTTAGCCTTCAATATACTAAAACAGAACAACTAAATTATCAGACTATATTTAAATATAAGGCATAGCACTATTTTAAGATAAGATATAGTTCTTTTTATGCTTATACTATCATTATCATTATCTGATCACTTTTTAAAATACTACTTACTTAATTTTTGATATAGAACTCAAATCTATTTTATATCACCGTAAGTTCTATACATTTAAATCAGTTTATTCTTATCATAAACCTAATGTAAGAAACGCTTGTATAGATATGATATATTAATTGAGCTATATTCAGTTTTATTGGAGTACTACTTTATCATATTAATAAGAGCTTTTCCTTAGTGCTAGAATTTATTCCTAGCTTATTTGCTTTTCTTACCATAATATACTAGTATCATTATCTTAATATCTCTATCTTAATATTTCTGACTTATATTCTACTTATTTAGAAAGACAAGCATAGATATATTTTCTTAATTCTGCAAGGTTATCAAAAGAACAGCTTATAAAGTTTCTACCTTCTATTTATATAATCTCAATTATAAGTAAGAACCATAATGCTATATAATGTAGTCAACTTTTACAATATGGCTTTATAATTATATAGACGTATTAAACTAAAGCTATATATAAGAGAATTTTTACATTCTAGTCTTAGATTTTTTATTTAGACTATAATAAAAAGATATCGAATTGTATATTAAGAGGGTAATTAAAAGAAAATAAGGACTAAAGGGGATTTTATTAAGTATTATTAAGAATCTAGTAAAGATCCATTTCACTGTATGTCTATAAAGAATGAAGTGCTATAATTCTCAATGAATGATATTAAAGTAACTTGGTTAAGAATAATGTATATCAACTCAACTATCAGAAGATATTCTATACCTAACTTTTAAAATAGTACTAGTTTAATGTTTTGCCTATCTGACTATATCTTTAAGATTATATATCTGATTTACTTATATCGCTAAGATATTTTAATTACATATTTATTAGCTAAGCTCATTAGTCTTTAAACCTCCAAATTAATATATAAATCTAAAGTAAGTTTAAATACTCTTAGATTATTTAAGTAATAGGTAAACTAAAAGGAAATTTAGAAATCAGCTATTGATAAAGAAAGGCTGAAATAAAGGTTATAAATAAACTAAGCATTCTTTTAATATATTTTAGTTTTACTTATTTAGAGTATGTAATATTTGCTTTTATATTATAATTCAAGCTTTATCGCTTATAAGAGATAATAGGCTTAAGCAATATCTAGGGATATTTTTTGCTAGTCTGTTGATATGTTTGACTTGTGAAGGGTGATAGTTATTTTCATATTGGTAATTGAATTATAAAATTCAAATAAAAGTTAAATTAAAGAATGGCTGAGGATTTTTTTGACGTGATATCAAAATTGGCTATAGTCATTGATAATGGTTCTGGAGTAATGAAAGCTGGCTTTGCAGGAGAAGAAAAACCGAATCTTGTGTTTCCTTCATAGTAATTTTATTTTTAATTTTAGCGTTGGAAGACCTAAGCATCCAAAGGTGTTATTTTCAGGACCTTAACCTGAAGTTTATATGGGATCTGAAGCTGAAACTAACAAAGGAGTTTTAAAAATAAAATATCCCATAGAGCATGGCATCGTTAACAACTGGATTGATGTTGAATAACTTTGGCGTCATATTTATACTTAATTAGGAGTTCTTTCTCAAGAACATCCAGTGCTCCTTACTGAGCCTCCTCTCAATCCTTACAGAAATAGAGAAAGAACCGCTGAAATCTTTTTAGAAAGCTTCAGTGTACCAGGAATTTTCTTCGCAACTTAGGCTGTACTTTCACTATATGCAACTGGATAAGTAACTGGTATAGTTTTAGATGTTGGTGATGGAGTAACTCATTGTGTTCCTGTCTATGACGGCTATGCGCTAACACATGCAATTACAAGAACTGATTTAGGAGGAAGAGATGTAACAAATTACTTGGCTAACTTACTAAGAAGAGCTGGACATATTTTCACAAGTTCAAGCGAATTAGAATTAGTTAGATAAATCAAAGAAAAGATATGCTATGTAGCTTTGTAGATCAGCAACGAGGAAAAAATGATAAATGATGGAAACAGCAAATCTTATGTAAATTATATGCTTCCAGATGGAAATGTAATATCAGTTGGACCTGAAAGATTTAGAGCTCCTGAATTGCTATTCTAACCTGAAAAAGTTCATTCTGAGCAACCAGGAGTAAATGATTGCCTTCTAATTAGTATTAACAAAGCAGATGTAGAATTGCGTAAGACTTTGTACCAAAATATTGTTCTAGCGGGAGGATCAACATTACTTCAATATTTTGGAGATCGTTTACTCAATGATCTCAAAAAAGCAGCTCCTAAAGATATTAAAATCAAAATAAGCGCTCCACCTGATAGAAAACTCCTTTGCTGGTATGGAGGTTCACTAATGGCCTCATTACAAGCATTCAAAGATATGTGGATCACTAAAAAGGAATACGAAGAAGAAGGTAAACGCGTGTTGCATTCCAAGACTTTTTAAAAAACTTGTTTTTTCTAATCTTTTGTATTAAATCTGAATCAAACTCTTTAATCTTAACTCCTATCTTGATTTAAAATATCATATTAAGTCAAATCTATGAAAAAGGAATACAATAAGAGTCCTTAAATATTTATCATATAAGTAAGTAACATTTTCTAAATATTGACAAATATAAAAAGTTAAACCTGCTTGCAACTTCTCTTTTGGCATTATAAGAGATGATATAATATTGCTCTTCTGGTTTCTATTTATCTCTTAATTTAGAAAATACACTTTAAATAAATATTAGATTATATTATTATATTTAAAGCTGATTATTTGCATTCATCAGTTTGAAAAAAAGTAATTATGACTATATAATCGTAAGAGTAGAAAGAAAATTAGCAACTTAAGAGATTATATTAAGTAAAGGAAATGTTGGAGAGAAATAAATTCTTAGTTTGTACTCTTAAATTTTCTAGTCTTTATAATAGTTCTTTTATATCAAGTTATTACAAATGATAATGTGCTATGGCTAGCAAAAAAGATGCTAATTATTTTTTATGTGTTTTGAAGAAAATATTTTGCTATCAGAGGATAAAAAACGACACCAGCAGGATTTGAACCTGCGCGGGAATTTCCCAACAGATTTCGAGTCTGTCGCCTTAACCACTCGGCCATAGTGTCATTACTCTTAGTTTTATAAATATTATAAATCTAGTAGCAATAGTTGCTTAATTAGTAGCGTCATAAATAAATGAATTACCAAAAAGTAAGCTTTATATTTTAATGGTTTATAGAAAATAACTAATAGCTTAATTAAATATATCCAATATAGATATATAAGTTAAAATAGAAATATATTCTTTATTCCTTTCTTTTTTATTTAGTTACTATACTATCTTACCTAATTCCTCTATTACAATGTTTTTTAATCTGCTGTTTGAATTATCAAGTTTAAATTACTTTAGTTCTCTATTATCTAATAGCATTCAATAGACTTATTATAGAGATAGTTTAAATAGAAAGCTTCCTATATCTAAATTTATTTATACAATGCTTTGTTTTAATATACATTAAGATATATATTAACACAAGCTTAGAATGCTTATACATAGGTAGATATTAATCATCTATATAATAAAAAATAGAATTAGATCTATTTATTTTACTAAGAGGTAAAGATAGCATCTAACTGTCTAATTTATAACACTTTGATATTATAGATTTAATAGTTTTGCTTAGAATTATAGGAGTTAATCCAAATGCTTCAGAATCTAATATATTTTGTTAAATATTATATCCTTCAAAGATATTTTAGCTATCATTTTATTCTTATTTAACCTCTGCTTTTTAACTTAGGTTAACCACTTAGCAAGCTGATGCTCGTATAGCACTTGAGGATTAGTTCAAAACAGGGAGTTACATATATGTTTCTATCTGCTATTCTATTGAGATTAACTAAAACTGGCTATTTATAACTTGCTTCATTTGGATATATCTGAGAATTAACTAATTAGGCTATAGAACCTATTTACTTGATTGCTTTGATAAGTGTAAAAATGCTCGGGACTGTGATAATGAGTGAAAGAGTATAAGTAACTATCATTAAAATAAAACATATCTCCAAATATCAGAAAATAAAGTCATAAACATTAGAAACTAGCATCATTTTTTTGAAATGTGGATAAAAAAATAGGAAAAATAGAGCACAAACAAGAGAAAAAAACTTTAAACTCTAAAAATTAATCAAAATAATAGTAAATTTGGAATAAAATAAGAAAACGAACAAAAATGACTAAGGAATAATATTAAATAAAATATTGAGATACTTTTTAAAACATGAAATAACTTATTCTCTTATATCGCTTTTTAAGTTCAACATTTTAAGTATGATAATTTATTTACTACAAGCAAAAGAGTTTAATAATGATTTAGATACCTAGCCCAATAGTCCTAATTAGAACTTTTAAAGACTTATTAAATCTCTTTACAGTGAATCAATAGGTAGTATGCTTTTTTATTTAAAAGAAGTGGAATAAATATATGAAATTAATTTAAGTTCTTTATCAATATTATTTATGATGTAAAAATAAAATCGATATAAATGTCGATTTCATGGGAAACCTCTTTTAACCTATAATTTCCTTTAGTTTCTATACCATTTCTAGTTTTAAAATAATCTAAGCATTTTATGACATTTTTATAGATATTTATTTAAACTGATCATAATAAATATCAATGCCTTACTCACACACAACTAGAATAGATAAATTTTCCTGTGAAAGCGAAAAGTAAAAATTAAAAAGAATGAGAATAGTCATAGAATTAAAGTTAATAAATAGCATTTTAATATAATTTGATTATTAAGTTTATAATAAAATGATTAGATATTAATATGCCTCACCTCAACTCATGAATCCTAATTAGTACACCTTTCTTATTGAAATTCCTTCTTAATATGTTTGAAATAGAATCATTTCCTTTGAAGATCTATAAGATCTTCTAAAGAGGGATGGAGCATTTTAATTTAGGTAGCTTCGATATTTTTGCAGCTTAAGTTAATCTTGAAAGCTAGTTTAGTAGTAGATGGAAATTACAGATGAAAAGGAGATTCAGTTGTTGCTGTATTGCGATATGAAATAAGATTCAAGTTTATAATAAATGTAGGCTGAAATTCAAGCACTTAGGAATAGAGTTGAAAGCTTGGAATAACAAATTTTGCAGAACAGTTTCGAAAAAATTTCTTAGAAATAATCTCTTCCAACTCTAAGAGGAGAGAAATCTCTCTCTTCAATCGGTCTACCTGAGATAACAAGAGAACCAACTTGTTCATATGAAAATATTGACTTAGCTGTTCTTTTGTCTAATCCTCTAGTTATCGAGCATGACAATTAAGTTATTCCTTTCCATTGCTAAATCAAATCTAGCATGAGGAACTGATTTATCGATATACTTAAAAGAAATAATATTGGAGCTGATCTTCGCTTTGACTCAGCAAACGTTGAAAACTTCGTAGAAATATATGATTCTTGTCCAAAGATAATTCATATAGACTGCCATGGAGATTTCTCATAAAACGGAGATTTTTTTTTAGCTTTTGAGTCAAACATAACTACTAACACTAAGAAAATAGGCTTCCTTGATAAAGTAACTGGAGAAAGGTTAAAAAGAATTTTGTCTAACAAGAGACAACATTAAACATTATAAGTGGTAGTAGTATGTGCATGCTATTCTGCAAATGTTGGACAAGTTTTTCTAGATGCAGGGTTTCCTTGTGTAGTTGTAATTCATTAGAATACATAAGTATTAGGAGAAGCCACAACCATTTTTGCTCAACATTTCTATACTTTGCTTTTCAGACAATGAACAATTAGAGAGGCTTTCGAAAGAGCTAAAACTATGGTCAATGATGAAAATAATTGTCACTAAAACTGCTGTTGTTCGCATTGTCATAAGAATGGATGTTTATGGGAACGTTATGCAATAAAAAAAGGAATAGCTAGAGCTCACAGAGAGCACTCAATTCCTCATAGAAGTATTACAGCTTGTGATTGTGTATAATCAGGAGTAAATAAAAATGATGGAGTTCATAAAATTGATTGTCTATGAGCAAACAAATTCCTTTCTATCTTTAATCCAAAGTATAAAATTGATTTGCTAAGTAAGAAACATATAGTATGCTGTTGCTCTCCTGAATTAGCTCATGATGAAGGCTAGAAATTTTTACTTTTGACTCAAGAAGATAGTATAAAGGATTAAATAGTATTTAGTTATAGAGCAGCCAATGTGGAAATAAGAGAAAGACTGCCGTTTAATAAACCCCCATAGCTTTCTAAATAGAATATAAGTAGACATGTTCTCTTATAAAAAGTTATCTAACGTTTAGCCTCCCAAGATAAAGAACATCGTCTAATTGTTATTTAGGGTTAAGAAGGCTCTGGTAAATCTAGCCTAGTTCAAATAGCAGCAGAATATGTATTTGAAAGAAGAGTTTTTATGGATGGTGTTGTATATATGGACTTTAGAGGTAAATCTGATGTTGTTTTAATGGTAGATTAGATAGCAGCAGAAATAGCTATACCAGGACTGGCAAGCAAAGAAGAGCTAGTGCGTTGCATTAATTAGTCAAGAATACTTTTAATATTTGAGAATCTAAACTCTATAATGAACGAAAATAGAAGATAGTTTATAGAATTCATCAATTTTGTTCTGGAGCATACTGAGTTGGCTAAAATAATCGTTACATCTGATGAATAGTTTAGCGAATTTGAAATATTCCATAATACAGATCCTTTTATATTAAAAGAACTTTCCAAATAAGAAGCAGCACTTCTTCTCCATTCATTAGCTGAGTAGTTTTTACCAGACATTTACAGAAGAAAAATAAAAGAATTACAAAAGCATCCTATTCTTGACTGTATCAAACGATGGCCAGGAACCATTAAATCACTAGCTCCTTTATTAAAAGAAAAAACTCTTGATTAACTTGTTGAAGAGTGTAAAGCGTAGAATGATAAAAAAGATGATTGGAGTTTATCAGTCTCCATTCAGCATTTGAAGCATAAACACGACAAAGGTCTTCAGCTGCTTACATTGATCAGCTACATGCCTACAGGTTTGACTGAAATTGACTTAGAAAGGCTAAACTTAGATTATGACTGAAAGAATGTAATGAATATATTGCTCGATTAATCCCGCTCTGGATTACAATAATGTTGGCTCTTAGAGTAATAAAAGCTAGAAGATTAAATTCTTTATTACGCATAGCCAAACGTTGCTAAATACATGGGTTAATGGGCTGTTGAAAATGAAATGCATGATAATACAGTTTATAAAATATGTTAATATTACTCCAAATTACTAAAGGCTATAGTACTAAAGTTGGAAGCTGAAGCTGGCTTTGAGTTCCGATCCAATCTCAGTTATAGTAATTTTTTGTCTGATATAAAGATGGAAAGCTCTCTGATAATACAAAAGCCCAAAGTAACTTTTCAACTTATGGAGATGAATTTTTGGTATCTTTTGGATTTAGCTAAGAACTTGAAATTCTTTTAAGAGTTTAAATAATATATTTTAGATATCGCTATTTGTATGTCTGCAACCTAGTTGATGCTAAATAAAAAATCAGAAGCTCCTCAGACTTTGCAAAAGGCTATTAGAGTTTGTGAAACACATAATTTTAACGAAGGTCTTAGTAAGCTTAAGTTGCTTTAAGCTGCAATGTTTCTCAATCTATATAGCAACAATTTTATGGAAGCTCTTCACTAGGCTTGGAAGTTTGTCAGTGAAGCCAGAAATTCGTACTTGCATATGGGAAATATTGCAGGTGAAGCTGAATGTTTTCTTATGCAGTCACTAATTAAGCAGGCTATTTAAAAATGTGATCGAAGTCCTATGTTCAAGAATAAGACAATAGACGTTAATTCTATTAACGAAGATATGAATTAAGCTCTTAAGAAGTTTAGAGATATCAATGATTAAAAAGGAATGGCGCGTGTCATTCTCGCAATTGAGGAATGAAACCTATGCAGATAATAAAAATCACAAGACTCAATTTAAAACCTTAAATAAGCAATTTAAATCTTTGAAAATGGAGTATTAGTAGTGAGATGCTTAATTGCCTAATCTAATTGATGGTTATACGAAAATAACTCACATAAAGCGAAAAAATATGCAAGCAAAGCTCTTGAAATGGCTTTAAAATAAGAAGATCTTTAATAAGAAATAAAAGCCAAAGAGCTATTATAACAAATATACGAGTAGATCCGCAAAGAATCTAAGAATGTTTTTATATTCTTAAAAGCTTTTCCTTTGGCTAAAAACATCAATACTAAGTTCAAACCTGTTGGAAAAATTTGTAGATAACCCTCTAATTTTAAATAAAGACTAACTGATGAATTAGCGTCTTGCAAGAAAGTAATAAATATAAGTTTTGACATCCTTACTAGAAATAACTTGTAGAAGACTATTAATCAAGGTTGTAGAGTTTTACATATCTCTTCAGAAGTGTTTGAGGATGAAAATAAACTAGCAGTTGAAGGTTCCTTGGGATAAGTTGACGAGATTAACTTATAATAACTTAAAAGCATGTTTACTAAACCCTTAACAGTTGACTTAGTTCTAATAATGATACCTAATTCTTACAAAATTGGAAAAATCCTAACTGAAGAAATAGAAATTCCACATTGCGTCGTTTTTGATTGGCCTGAGTATCCAAGTGATGGAATTACGAGCTAAATAATGCTATTCTATGAAAACAGCATGTAATAGTTTGCTATTAACTTCTATAAATTCATAGTACAAGGACAAACAATCCGTAAAGCTTATATTTATGCTACATAAGAAATGTAAGAATTGATGCATTTGTAATAAAATCCATTGCATTAGTTATCATTATCAGAGCTTGACCTATAGATGTATGATCCTCAAATTGATTTTAGCTTGAATGGGAAAGGACCTATCCTGCTACCAGAAGATCCTAATTTGCATGATACTCCTTTGTTCTGTGAAAGCAAAGCTCAAAGTGTTAATATATTTAATTAGAGTGTAGTACTTAAAGAAGGAGAGATAGTTGATATGTCTCCTATGAGATGTCCAACTAATCTAAAAAGGATTGGTGACAAGTGCTTCGTCGCACGCCATGTCTAGATATTATAAACAATAGAGCACTTGCATAATAGAAAGCATGTTAATATCTGGGGATTTAACGGAATCGGTAAATCTGAATTCATTAAATAGGTTGGATATTTCCTTTACTAGAGATATGAATTCAAAGACGGTATATTTTACATACCTTTAAATGGACGAGTAGTGACAGAAGCTTTGAAAGAGATAAATCCTTTAGGAAAAAGTGAAGAATCACATCTGAAAAACTAATTAAGAAATAAAGAAATGCTTGTAATTCTGGATGACGCAGATGAGCTGTTCCAAGCTAAATCCTCTCCACATCTTTAATGGTTGGCAGAACTTGTTTAAGATTGTAAAGGACTGATTATATTGGTAGGAAGTGTTGAGAAAATATAAAGCAATTTTATAACTTTTGAAGCGTTAAATATTCCTCCACTAGATCCTAAAGAAACTGCTAGTATGCTTATGTCTATTTCCAGAAATATTCAAAGAGAAGAAGTAAATCTTTTCGATTCTAACAAAACACTTGTAGAGGCTCTTGCAAATCATAGTGTTCTTAAATCAATGAGAGGATTTCCAAGCCGCATTGCTAAATTAGCATAGATAATTACTGATAAAAATATCTCTTTAAGTGACCCTAAACTGCAGGAACTTGTTTAAGAAAGGAAATAAAGACCATAGATGCTTGAGTTGCCTGAAGATCCAAATAGATATAAACCAGTAGATTATCATTCTGCTAGTTCACCTGAAAATTTTATATTAGAAATTCCCAAATTAGAATACTCTACAAGTGAAAATATTTAAAGAGATAGGAAATTCAGTAACGAAATGAAAAATTACCCACGTCTGATGGAGATTCAAGAAGAAACTATACCAGCCTATGAACAATGCTAAAATGAATCATAAAGTCCTATTTTCGATATTACAGAACAAATTGAAGAAGAAAGCAGTCAAAAGTAAGAGGATAAACTTAACAAAAAGAGACATAAAAAGCAAAGCAAAAATGGTGATAAATACCCCAAAAAATAAAAGAAGAAGGTAAAATGAAATGAAAATGAATCTCCAAAATTAAATAAAAAACATAAAAATATTTAATTGTAATTTGATAAAATTAAACTAAGGAAAATGCAAAAATAATGCAAACTCATTATCCTTACATAGTTAAGTATTTCTATTCTAACGCAATTAACAAAGGATAAATACTATGCTTATAAACAACATGTTCCAAAATGATAGTTTCTTAGAAATTTGTTTTTCTTAGATAATTCCAAAATAAATAATGTTACTAGAAGTTAAGATGTAAAGCTAATATCTATCTTTAAATTAATATAGTTTATAGTCATAAAAATAAATACAATTCTTAAAAGGAAAAAAGCAAATTAAATCAATTTGCAGTACTTTTAAGAGCTTAATAAGAATATTTCCTTATATCATTTTCTCACTTAAATACTGCATTTATAAAGCTTTATACTTTATAAAAGCTTTAATTAACAAGTATTTTACCATCAGTTTATAGTGATATGCATATGTAAAATATAATAAATAGAAATAAAGTTCTAGTTATATATAAAAGATCAAACTATTATAATAAAAAGAGTAAGGTATAATGTATGGCTAGCTAGAAAGTTATAAAGCATTAATAATAGTTTAAGGAATTAAGCTTTTTAGTGTATGATTTGTATTATTCATAAAGGTAGTATTTACTATAATTCAATTATTCACATTTGGATACAAGGTAGATTCTAGCATCTTGATTGATAAATACTAAAATAATAGCAGAAAGAAGTTTTAAATTTGATGGTTTCTAGGATTAAAAGGATTTACAAGTTAGTAAAATTGTAAGAGAAGAATAGATTAAATCTACTAACTTTAATGATAAATTAATAGTGCTTTTAGACATCAAAATAATAAAAGGAGAAAAGTAACTTCATATTTACGAAATGTCCTAATTAAGCTCGAATTAAAACACTTATTAATATAGGCATAAGCTAATTTCTAGATTATTTAGATATATAAAATTTATCAAGATAGATAGTTTTAGTACTTAGAACTATTAAATGTAGATTATTAGAATTAGATTAGAGAGTAAATATTTCTTAAAGTATTAGGATATAAATAGCTATAGAGTTAAAAATAAAAAGTCATTAATTCAGTAAATTAGTTATTTCTTTCTTCTAATTTCTGGCTATTTAACTATATCTACGTTTTCAATCCTCAAAAAATTAAATCACCCTAAATCTAATAATTAATGAATTATTCTAGCTACTAAAATAAAAAAGTGATAAAAGTTAAAAGAAGATGAAGTTAGATTGATATTATAATAATTAAGGACTGAAAATGAAATTTAAGGAACAGTATAATTTAATATTCTATCTATACTAAAAATAAAAATGAAGTCTTATATGCCTGTTATTGAAATTGAAGCTGTAAAACCTTAATTTTTCTCACCTTAAGAACTTTTGCTAAATTTGTAGCGTGATAATCAAAAAGAGCCACTTGATACTTAAAGGAAGAACTATAAAAAGTGATTTTCCTCTGATAAAGCTTTAATAATGTCCCTTTAAATATCGAATAATTTCCTTAAAGATGAAGAAATACTAGAGTGATAGTTTGCAGATTTTGAACCAAATGGAAGTCCAGAAAATTTTTATCCTTTTATTCAGGAGCCTTGAAAGAATATTGTCCTAGGAAATCCTAAATCTGGGTTATAATTAAGATAATAAATCATTAAGTGCAAAAGAGAAATAAACTTAAGAAGTTTAGCTTGCTAATGTACATGCACATTTAGATTAACAGGAAACTCTTCCATTTGGTTTATTAGTAGAGCAGTTGAATAAATAGATTCTTAGACTGTTATTTGTAAGGTAAAGAAGGAAGAGGAAAGTTAGAGGATCTTTCTAGTTTTTGGGGGTTTTATTGGAACAAACGGAGAGTTTAAATTCTTTAAAAAGCAAGAAATTCCTTAGTTGGGTGAGGTGTCTTCTCAGGCTCTTATGTAAGATTACAGTGATATAACGATAAATTTTTGGGACAATGGTGATGACCGAGTAATGGTACAAGCTTCAGGTAAAATTCCATAAAGTGTAGGTGTGAAAAAAAGAATAATAAACATGGTATGCAATCTATTCATTCCTCAGTTTAAAAAATGCAATTTCATGATAGCTGGTAATTATTTATGTAGGTAATGGAGCATCAATAATTATCAAAACCCTTGAACTTAAACTATTACAAAGAGACTTTGAACTAAAGAGTGGTGTTTAGAGCAATAATCAATGCTGTTCAATTATGTGATTTATAAATGAATTTATTAATATAAGTTCTTATATTGCTTAAAACTATCATTTAAATGCTTTCTCATTTCAACTACAATCCTTCTGTTTGTCTGTTGCTCTAATATCCTTAGCATCATGTCAACAAATGAAGAATGTCTTACTTTATTTCCTGATATCTTATATTCGATTTTTTATATACAGGAGCTTTAATTCATTCTATTAACTTCTTAATTTTCTAAGCCTCGATAAAATTTTGGGATAAAAAGACTTAAATATTTACAATAATTTTAATAAGCTTGCTTATTAAAGCAATAGGTATAATTAATTGCATTTATAAGTAGTATCTGGCAATAGTAAAAAAGGCAAGTAAATGGGTAAATTACATGTCAAAAATTAAATTATTACTCTAATCTTACTTTTTTCTGTTTATTTAGCTTCAATACTTACTAAATTTCTATTATGGCATTACGTGAAAAATAGTTTTATAAGGTATTTTGGTTAAGAATCTTGTTTCATTTAACAAGAAAGATGAAATTTTAAGGTCAATAGCTAGAATTAAAGTTTGAATGAAATTATACATAGAATAAATAAATAAAGCTAGAACTAAAGGATACAATTGAATTTGATCTTCATTAATTTAAATAATCCTTAAATAAATGACATAGTTATTTTAACTTTCAAACTAACTAACGAAGTCATAATTCGAAGAGATATTGCTGGGTAATTAGCTTTACCTATAATAATTCACAATAAGTATTAGGTCCATTAGGATTTTTTCCCTTATATTTTTCAATAAAATTAATTAAAAACAGCTTTAGAAATTAGAAACGTGTCTTAACTTATGCCTTATTCTTCTTTTAGTAATAATTGCCTTTAAATTTCATAGTTGTAATTTAGTTAATTTGCAAAAATAAATAGAATTAGTTGAAAAATATTAATTAACAAGCTATTCATAATTTATCACATATATAACTTTTATATCATCATTTATGCTATCATGCTTACATTTTTTTACTTTAATGCTTTGCTTCTCATTCTTACATCAAAATTGCTTTTTAGCAAAGCTATTAGTTCGTCACAACCTACACTATTTAGATTATATTTAAATTTTATTTATTCTTATAGTACCTTAATAGATCATACTTTTAAAATTTCAGTTGATATTTATTAAATAAATCTACTAAATTTTAATTTTGGTAAGCAGCAAAGTTCCCTAGTTAGTATAAGTCTTCAAACTAAGCAAATATAGTAATTTTGAATAATAAAGTATGATACTTCTAAAGCTTTAAAGTAGACAAGTTCTATTTTCCTTAATTTTTATTACTTATATCTCTTACTAATAATGATTGCTATTAATAGCTACCCTTTTTTTCTTTACCCAACTATATTCATTTTTAATTATGCTTTCTACATTTTCTAATACCTTCTTCCTTGCTTCTTTCTCCTACCTAATTCCTTTTATTTCTCCTGCACAATTTCAATATAAGCGAGTGAGCAAAATAGCGAAGATATAATATTATGAATGGCAATATTATGAAGGGATTGAAGGAATAAGTTAGTAGGAGAGTTGAACAAAAGTAATAATAATAAGATAGTAGAAAGTAGATAAATAAGCTTAGGTTTAATAATTAAGTAATTTAAATAAATTACTTCAGATTAAGAAATATAATTATGGAGACTGATTTTTAGCCTGTTGAAAACTCTAAGCGATTCCAAAAACCAATATCTGGGTTTAAACGATGGTTTAAAAATTTATTTGGTAAAGAGGCCAATCGAAAACTTAATGAGGAGGAAAAACTCTAAAAAGCGAGATAAAGATGAATCAAAATTAGATCTCTTAGGCATGTAATACTGACAAGGTTGGTAACCAAAAAGGCGACTGATTAGTAATTTGAAGAAGCTATAAAGGGACAAAAAACAAGTGATTAAAAGAATTTTAAGAATCTCCTTCATGAGAGGAAGAAATACATTTTTTATCCCGGTAATAAATTCAAAAAATGTTGAGATATATTGAGAAATGCTCTAATCGTTTACTTCTGTTTAGCCGCTCCTTATAGGTAATTTTTAAACATAGATTAGGATTTGATTCAGAATAATTTAATGGAAAAGGATATGAACATCTTATTTGGTATGAGTTTGCTTTCGATATTCTTCTTTTTATCGACATAATCTTAATTTTCTTCACCGGTTATCAGAAGGATAGTATCAATCCAGAAGACAACTTATCTAAAATAGCTGGAAATTATATTAAAGGCTTATTCATTTTTGATTTAATCGCGGTTATTCCCTTTTACCTAATAAAGCCATATCTGATGTTTTTCAAACTGCTAAGGTTACTGAGATTAAATGCCTGCTTTAGGATAAACCCTACACCTTAGTTTTCTGAGTTTTTGGAGAAGATAAATTTACGTTGGAATACATAACTTTACATTGTTCGAGTAATCAAATTTTTGGTGTTTCTTTATATTACTTGCCATTTAATTGCTTGCATTTGGAACTTTGTTAATGTATGGCCTGATGGAAAATATCGCGATGATGCTTGGATAAATAATTATCCTTATCTCTTGAATGAAGCTCCTTCTGATGAAATTTACCTAGCCTGCTTATATTATATCATTACAACCTTTACAACTGTTGGATATGGTGACATTACTCCACATGGGGATGCTTAAATGGTCTACGCTATTATGGTTGAATTTTATGGTGTAATGGTGTTTGCTTATCTGATGGGTTCGATAAATAGTATATTGAGTGACTTCTATGCAAGAGACTAGGAAAGATAAAGAAAGTCCGATGAATTGGATAAATGGTTACACGATCTTGACCATAATTATAGTGAAGCTAGAATTGAGCCTTAGTTATACAATGATATATAAGATCATTTCAAGTATCTATGGGATAGAGACCATACTTTTATCAAAGATGAGACTGATTTCTTAATGCAAATGCCTTATAAACTAAGAGCAGAACTTGTTAATTATCTATTTGAAGAGTTTTTTATAGCTTACAGTATCTTCTTTGACGATATGCCAGAAGGATTTAAACATGACGTAGTTCTAAGCCTATACCCTAGAAAATATGATAAAGAAGAAGAAATTATAAGGCAAGGTGAAGTAGTAACTGAGTTTTATTTCATAACGTAAGGAAACGTTTTAATAGGAACTAAAGGAGGATTCTAGACTTTTCTTAAGCTAGAAAAAGGAACTTACTTTGGGGAAAACTATATACTATGCGAAGATACTCCTAAGGCTAAATGGAGCTTTGTTGCTGGCGAGGAAGGATGTGATATAATGTATATGGAAAGAGGAAAATTTGAAGAAACATGTAATGATTGGGAGGAAGCCGCCTAGAAACTTCGCGAAAGGGCTATAATGAGAAATCTTTACTTCGACAATATTGTTGAAAGAATGATGTAAAAAAGAGTCGAAGATGTATAGCAAGAATAATAAGATAATATTTAACAAGAAAGCGATAAAAAAAATAGAGAACAGGGTAAGTAGGATAAAATAACTGATCCAAATAAAGAACTGGAAGCTATTGCGGAGGCCTTGAAGCTTCTTGTTTAGGGAGAGTCTTCCGAGAAAGTAGAAAGAGTTCTTGAGAATCTCTTAGTAAATTCCTGACAATAGATTCTTTTTCTCTATATTTTATATAAATTTCAAGATGCGGTATTTCAATTTCTTCCGCTAATTTACTGAATTTTTATATAAGCATGTCTTTCTTAATCTTCAATATAAAAGTAGAAGAAGAAATTACTTAAATCATTATAAAATTAATCTAAAACAGGCTTTATAATTGTAAAAGTATAAATGAAAATATTAGGTTTCCTCTTTTATATTTGCTAATATTATTTTTTATCTTGTTTTAATATTATTTTTAATGAGATCTTTATATACCAGTAGCTTGTATGAAGCGAATTGTTAATTTTTATTTATTAGATTGATCTTAATCCCCATATAAGTATCCTCTTATATCTGATTGCTAGTATTTTAATTTATTATTTACTAAATATTAAAATAAAAGAAAGCAAGTATTATATTATAGGCTTTTCACAACTATATAAAGCATATCTTCTTTCTGACTAATAGCATAATATTTTTGCTTTAAAACTGACTTTAAATTAAACAATACTAATAATCAATGCACCTAAGATTTTAGGAAATGAACTATCAAATTTAAACAATGCTTTCATGCACCAATTACTAAAAAAGTTTATTAAATAAGGATAAAATGATTTATATTATAGAAGCTAAGTTTAAGACTTAAAAAATAGAAGCCTTTTTGTATTAAACTATTTGGTAAATACTATTCTTTCTTCATTTTAGATATTATAATGATATTATTAAATAATTATTTGTTCCTTTTGAGTTTTATAATATCTGGATGTCATTTTTGCTTATAATTTTAGATTTTATTTTTCCTTAAATTGATTAAATTACTTTAAAAATTAATAAAAACGAGTGACAATATTGTTATCACACTAACCAGCCTTGCTTTAACATTTCTTTCTTATTGCATTTTGCAAATTGCTAATTGCTAATAATCTTATTACCTTCAGTAAGTATCTTTGTAATTTATTTCTCTCTGCTGCTTATTAAATGTTTGTCTTAAAGAATTAAAAATTGTATAAATTTGGATTCTAAGCTGATATAGAGCTACTTTATTTTTAATATAATAAAGCATATAAATGCAAAGTCCTTTTAGATATTTGCAATTATCAATCTTGCTAAAAGTATAGAGACTTTACTTGGTACTTTCTTATTGATAATTTACTTTTAATCTTAAATATTCCTTCATATCACCATTAGATTTTAAGTTAATTATAGCATTTTAGAAGTCTTTAAGATTAATTAGATTGAAGTTTACATAGCAATTGAAATATCAGGATAATAAATAGATTAAGGCATCTTCCTTTCAGGAAATTATACTTAATCTCACTTAATCTGACTATTTAGCAATAATAATTAAAATATAATAAGGAAAGCTAGGCAAATAGCATGGAACCAAATTAATAATAGTTATTACATTTTCTTATTGGCTAGAAGATATAATAGCTACACCTATTTTAAAGGATTTTACCTTAACTCTAAAATTATTTAAATAAGGATCTAATCTTGTTTTAATACTTCAATAGATTAATTAACTAAAGTAATAAAAATAAATATTTTAAATAAATATCTGATTGAAGCATTTCAATTAGGCTTTAAGAGCATTTCTTAAAACATAACTGAGAGATCTATAATAATAGATATCATGTATGTAACTTTTAATGGTAAATAACATAACTTAAAGATATTACTTAATTATATAACTAAGCATTAATAGCTAACTTTCAATACAATAACCATTAAAGAAAACCTAAGATATTAATAAAAATAATTATACATTAAGAAGAGCTATTTTTTTGATTTTATTATTAGTACTTTTTTATTTAGCTATTTTAAAAAGCCTTTATTTTTGTAGCTAGTTATAATATTTAATTATTAAGGCAAGATTTTCATACAAAGGTAATTCCTTTTATTAAATAAATTTGTCATCCTTCTATTTAATTTGGTTTAATATAAGATCTTTTTTCCTCTCACTTCTATAGGTATATAAAAAGTCTTACTTTCCAAACCAAGTTTAGTTATTAAATACAGTGAGTTTTCCCTTTTGATTATTTATCTTTGCTCATAAAATATTAATTGTGTCAAATTTATAATTTTCCTATTTAATTAGAACTAACATAAGCTAAACTTAGTTTATCTATGGACAACTACAAATTACCTACTAGAGCAATGTATTTAATTTTATGCTTAGCTTATAGATAATATCTAGCAAATCGTTAGAGCACTTTAGTCGGGTAACTTAGTAAATAGTTAAAAGCATTTGATTCTAATTAGATTGTATTGGTAATTTTTGTGAGTAAAATATTTATTATAGCAACCAGAGAGATATTAGTTGCAAGATTAGAATTACAAAAATAATAAAATAGATCCATTAGTTGCTATTTAATATATGCAATCTTAAATATTTCACTTATCTGGTTATATGCATAGTCATAATCGAAGTTAGCTTCTTCTAATTATATTCTAAAGTTATACAAACCTTAGAATCTGCTAGTTAAAAATCAGAAGAGTACTGTTCCTCAAACTTTATTTATGCTTTTTATAATATGAACTCATAAATAAGAAAGAAAATAATTATATGATATCTATTAATAGCAAATAATTATCATTATATTGCTGGATATCTATCTTAAGTTTTGGAGATGGATTGCTGAATATTTAAACACTTTTAGTTGTTCAATTATAGCTTATTATTTTCATGAGATAAGATGCTTTAAATCTTACGGAATGAAAATACAGTACAGCAAGAAAAATACATTAGTTGGAGAAAAGAGTTAAGTAAAGTTTAAATGAAAAGATGGAGATTAAAAATGAATGAATCTTCTGTCGTTTATAAAATATAGATGACGGATATATAATTAACTAATATTAGAATCAGCGACTACAGTGAGTAATCAAGCTGAAATGTCTATTAATATTAACACCTCATCACATTGCCATTTGTACCTTCTACTTGAAGGAACTCATGATTTGATTCTAAATAAACCACTATTCATCGTTGTTTTTCTCTAAGAAGGGATAATATCTCTATTTCATGTCTCTTATACTTATCTATCCATCTATCAATTCTAAAAGATTAGTCACGAACTTAATGTCTCCATCGTTTAGTATTACTATGTCGAATTTTTCCTTAAAGCTTTCAAGTAACTCTACCTCTTAATTACTATGGTTAAAGTAACCAATCTTTATTGTTTCTTCGCATCCAGTATGATTTGCCATTCGTGAGTCCTAAATATAAAAATATTTACTTCAATGTTATCTCCTAATATAAGGAGGTTCTTCTTATACTTTAGCATTGGTTATTAGTAATTTAGAACCATTTCTTTATTTGAAGCTGTGATGAAAGGTTTAGTGTAATCTTTAATCTTCCCAGTATTTTAGTCGAAAATTAAGAAATTTCCTGCGATATGGGTGTTGAGCCATCCAATATTTAGCATATCTCTCAAAAGAATATCAATAAAGTTAGCGAGTCCTGCTGAAACTATGAACAAATCAACATTATTCTCTTCCAAAAACTAGCAAAATTCTATGAATCCATATCTAAGTAAAACGTTAGATTGATGAATCATGTCAACTAATTAGTGTTCATAGATATTTTCCTTCATAAGCAACTCTTATCCTTTTTCTGCCCACTCCTCCATTAACTTCTACTTTACTGCATTAGGTATGGTTGGATCTTACTCTAGGGGAATATAAAACTTTCTAAGTTAATCGCACTACTAAGTATATTCTTGAGAAACAAACGAACTCTATATTAAAAAATTACTCTCTATAAGAACTCATAAGTGCAGTGAATTTTTTGATTTCCTAAAAGCCCTTTGCTAAGTGTCCTATCAAAGTCACTAATAATTTACATGTTGTTTAAGCCTTCCTTTCTGAATTTTTCCAGTTTTTAGCTGAAAACGTAGTTATCAGAAATGAGGATTTTCTGTAATGGGTTGCTTTAAGCTAAGTATCTGTTAATAATCTGACTTTTATCAATAGGAGTAACCATCTTAGGAATTTCTCTAAACATCTTTGTCACTACTTAGCCACTTTTCATTGTTAGGAAAATATTTCTTCTTAGCATCCTTTGTTTTTTATATAGAATTAGGGATATCTCTCCTTATATTATTTTCATGGTTAAACGCTTAACTAAAACGCTTGATCTCGATCATTCGTTTTAAACTATAACTATTTTATAAACTGATTTATAACAAAAATGCTTTGAAAATATTACGTAATTGCTAATATAAGGGCATTCTGTAAATATTCAATTAGCTTCTTCTGATTTTTTAAATAATTGATTTTAATTCTTTTTACCTTTAGCGTGTATTCTCTATCATCGAATATATCTTATAAATATATAAGAAACTAATTAAACTTAGGATGTATAAATCTATTAATCCTCACGCTTAATACCAAGATACTTATATACCTTTAGTTGCTTTTTTATGTGCTAAGCATTTAAAAAGCACATTACTTAATGGGAATTATTTTCTTTTATATCTTTTGAATGCAGCGAGGCAATTAATTACTCATATTAGTTGCTAACAATGTTAGAAGGAATAACTTATGCAATATATAAGATAGAAGTATGAAAGGCTTGGTATCCTTATATTTAAGCTAGTAGAGATATATGGAGTAATTATCAGACTTTACTTTGTTTATCATAAATGCATTAACTTTCTTAGTTATATACTTTCTTATTATTAATCACCTTTAAACTAATATATTAAAGAAAAAAAGCAGGCAAGTTCACTTTGATAATAGAGTTTAAATTTATTAAATTAGGGACATAAACTTGGTAAAAAAGAAATGAAGCAAGTAATATTTAAGACTTATAATAAGATACTTAAGAAAAAGGTTATTAAATGTGTATAAAGTGATAATCTATTAGATATTACTTAAATATGAAATTTACGTTACCAAATCTTAATTTTTAAGTTATACTTGCTAGTGAATTTAACTTTACTCTCTTATTATTTTACTTCTATACAAAACGTTATAGGATACCTTTAAGGATTAGATAAATATTTAATTTCAAAAATCTCACTTTTCAAACTTCAAACATTAACGCTTTTAGACAATCACTTATATAATTAATTTTTATTAAAGCTGGTTTATAACTGAACTAATTATGCAGATGCTCATATTAATATTTAGTTCCGATAATTATACTTAAATATACATACTTAAGCATTTTATACACTTTCAAATGTAATATTTAATTCTTTAGATTTCGCTTTTTTTAAACTTAGCTACATAAATTGTGGAGTTTTACCTGCATTAAATATCCTTAAGCTAGGGCTTTTATATATTATAAAAATATTTTTCCTTTATAGCAAGTAGCTAAATTATGAATAGAGATAATTAAATAATATCTCCTAGTTTCTAAAGCTTCTCTGCTACATTCTAAGTATTATCTATAAGTATTTTCCCTCTCTTGAAATACTTTATTTTGTAGCATTGCTACTCTTATAGATAATACCTTATAAAGGAAGAATTAAGGGATTACTCTCTTTTTATTAGTCATAATCTATTATACTGTATATTATTCTACTGCTTTATGAACTTTAGATTACAATCCTAGCTTATTCTTATAATTCTAGTTTAAGTATCCCTTGTAATTTTTACTTCTGGCTCAATAGTTTGAAAATGTTTTGGTTTGTTTAATATGGAAAGCATTAAGTAAAAATAGCTTAAAAATAATAAAGAGATAACTATATTAAAATCCATACTTAGCTATCTACATTAGATTTATATATCATCATTGCTTGATAATTTAGAAAATTTAAATACAATTATAGTAATTTTATGACTAATTAATTACCATAAAATGAGTAGCTACTTATTAATTATTCAAGCATTAAGTATATAAGTATTAGAAGATGAAACTAGTCAGTAGAGCTAGCTTTACTTAATTTTAGTAATAAGTATCTGGATAGTTAGATTAATATTAATATCAAATGATTATGCCTATTTCTTTGCTTGCTAGTCTAATATTTATATATCTCATACTGACTTAATGGTATTAAATTACTCAGTAAACTATATCAATCCAATCCACTCTTATTTAATAATAGAAACGATATATCATTTTTTAACTCTTTTAGATTATATACAATTATGGTATCTCTTTCTCAATATCTGCTAGAACTAATTACTTTTGCACTCTAATGAGTATTTTGATATCAGATTGATAATTTAGGATTTTCAAGATGCTTTGAATATTAAGTAGTTTGCTCTTAGCATTCAATCAATTTTATATAAATAAACTTTACTTGTACTATGTAGCATTTAAGCCCTCTATGCTATAACTTTAACTAGTAAACTTAGTTATCTAATAGTTATGAACTCTAAGTATATATCACCTTTAATCTAAATTTAAAGAACATGCAAAGCTTACATTAGTAGCTTGGAAATAGTTCTACTTTTTAAGCTATAGGGTATATTATCCGATATAGAGTACTTTACTTAATGGTAGATTTAAGAGTTAAGGAATATGCTTGCATGCCTGGATATCATACCCTTAGTAATCGAAAGTTAAATAAAAGTAATTTGTAATGAAAAATTTCTTTAAGAGTTTCTCAAATCAAGACTTTACATAGTTATCAACATATTTCGTGTCTAGCTCTCCAGCATCTGCACACTATACCGTTGTCACAATTCCAACCAATTTTGATTTGAAGCTTTCTTTGGTGCTAGCATAGAGCATTTTATTTTTGGTTGAAGAATTTTCAGGACACCAGTGGAAGAACAAAAGCTTTTCAACAATTGTTCCTTTCCTATCGCTTGGTTCATATGGGTAATCAACAACAGCGAATCTTGGCTAGTCTGCAGGAAGTAATTTAGTGAAGTCTTAGTAAGTTTTATCCTTTTCTCCAACATGTTCAATTAAAACTTTTTTTTCTCCTTCAATTCTATAAATAATGAATCTCTTGCTGTGGTTCATTTTCATGTCGTTGAAAGTTGAAATTGCTTCCTCAGCTGTGGCTACTCCTGCGTCAACCATTTTATATTCTAAAGAAGATTTCAAAGCAAAATAGGAGGATTAATTTAACTTTAAATTAAATTATTAAATCATTTTAAAAATATCTTCAACCTATTATTTCTATACTCTCCCTTCTACATTACTGAGATAGGCTCTCACGCTAGAAGCTTCTCTTATTTAATATTCTCATTGTGCTTGTCTCTTAGGTAACCTTGTTATTACCCTGCTTTATTGAAAAGATAATATTACTTTATTTAATTAAAATTGTCACTTCCACTACTTGTAAAGTAAAAAGAAAAGGAAGAAAATTTTGGATTCTTTAGACTAAATTGATTTAAGAGTTATATATAGTTATTCAGGAGACAACGAAGGATTAATGACTCATTCATAATAATAAAAAGATTCCACTATCTTAGTGATAGGATATGCTAAATATCACATTTCTATAAGATAGTGGAATTAAATAAAACTGCTTATAACGCTAAGAACATTGCTCTCAAAAATAAAAGTTCATAAGTATTTTTAAAGTAATCAAGAGTAAAGAATCAGCAGATAAAGTTAATTGAGACTAAGCATATATAGATCATATATAAATGTCTAATTTATAAAATACTGTATAATAAAGAAGAAATATGGGATAATTTGCTTAATTTATAGATTTTTAATAAAAGAAAACAAACTAAAAAGGTATCTTTAGAAGAAATAAGTTTGAGTACATAGCAATAATCACTTAGTATATTAAAGAGATAACTATTAAAGTAGATGAATGTAAATTTAATCTTTTTTGTTGCCTTCTATTAATTTATTTTTATTAGTCTGGATATTAATTTTACCCAAACAATTTATTTGATTTATTGTAAACCAAATAAATATATTAATGTGATTAAATACACTAGCCTTATGAAAATTAAGTTTGATTTTAGTATAAAAAATAGGATATTTAATTGTTTTTCATAATAGCTTTACAATATGCTTCTGAAGAATAGTTTAGAATATAAAAATCCTTAATAACCTAGAATTTTAAGAGAATAAAGAGATTAGAAGATAATGAGACTATTAAAGGAAATAGAATTAGATAAGCAATTAATTAAAAGCTTAAATTAAGCAAATGCAAATAGTTAATTCCATCTTAAATTTTACTATTAGTAGGATATTTGGCAGTTTAAATAGATATATCTACTAGTTTCAGAATAAATTACTAAAAGATGTAATAGTTAAATATACCACATTTCAAACTCGTTCTTGCAGGAGATTCAGGAGTTGGAAAAACAACTTTCAGAAAGAGAAACTTAATTGGTGAATTTGAAAAAAGATACATTCCAACTTAGAGAGTAGAAGTTATCCCATTTATTTTATAGACTACTATAGGACCTATATAATTCGATGTATGGGATACAGCAAGATGTGAAAGATTTTAATGACCAAACGATGAATTCTTTATAGGAGCATAATGTGCAATCATAATGTTCGATGTGACATGTAAAATTACATATAAAAATGTATCATAATGGTATAGAAATATAGTAAGGATTTGTGACTAAATTCCAATAGTTTTGTTAGGTAATAAAGTAGATATTAAAGAAAGAAAGATAAGAGGAAACTAAATCCTTTTTCATAAATATAAATCAATCTAATACTATGAAATTTCGGCTAAGAGCAGTTATTAATACATGAGACCTTTTATCTCATTAGCTAGAAGTGTAACTGGAGACTAGAGTTTGTCTTTAATATAAGAACCTGTTTTATATCCTTAGGAAATTATAATAGATTCATAATATTTAAAATAACTAGAGTAAGAATAGTTTGAAGCAGAAAATGTTAAACTTCCTCCAGAAGAAGACTTTTGATATATAAAGAATAAGTAAATAACTTATCAATGCTTAATAAAGTATCTAATAAAAGCAAAGAATGCTATCTTATCATTTAGCTGCTATTTTATTATCTTAAAAGATAACAATTTTTAAAGTTAAGCTATGGATAATTAAGCATAAGTAATACCTATCTTTATATATTTTTGTATAAAATGAAGCTAGCATTGTCTTTTATTAAAGTAGCTTATTAAGGGACAAATAATTATTAGAATAAATCCTAATGGGAATACTATTCAGATGTACTTTTCTCTTTGAAATCTGCTTATTTTGATGGGTAGCTTATGTTTAGTATTAAAGAAATAAAAATCTAAACTAAAATCTGAGGAGATTTCTATTTTTAAGCACAGTTGTACTTATTAAACTAATTTTGCTATTATACAATTAAAAATAAATTGAAAAGCTTTAAAAATCTAGCAGATCAATCATATTTTAAATCTATAGGGAGAAATAATTTTAAAAAGCTCTTTTATTAGTAACTTCAATCGTAATTTTTTAACCACAAAGAGAAAAGAAAATTGTTTGAGTGAAGAAATTATAAAAAGATTTTATTAGCAAGCCAAATAAAAGCAACAATTGCTAAAATTTTATGCTTACTTTTTTTAACTTCGTTTTATTAGCATAATTAAGCAGAATTAGAAAATAGATAAACAAATAGTTTATAAAAGTAATATTGTAATATAAGAGCATAAAATAAGCGATATTATAAGAGTTTAGTAGATTAATTTAGCATAAATAAATAAAAGCATTCAGTCACATATGTATCCTATCTTCAGATTATTTCATATACTCAATTTTTTACGTTTCAGAATCGATACCAGAATTATCTAATTGTAAAGTTGATATTGAGTTATTCTACTTCTTAGTCAAATTTCTAAACCTATAAACATGCTTAATCTACTTTAGTAGTTCTCTTATTGTATCTCCATTTCCTTCAACAATTTCATTTTCACAGAATAGAAGTTTACTAGGAAAGTCCTATAATAATTGAAATTACATGCTTTTTTTATAGAACTTCTAAAGCTCTTTTTATATTATGCTTTGCAGCCGCGTTGGATCTTATCTTTTAATGAAGTCCTTTTATTTAAATTCTTTCAAGCTTACTAACTATTTCACATAATAACAGACTAAAATAAAAAACTTACCCATCACTAAATGCTTTGATAATCTCCGAATCTAGTTGGATATTATACTTTCTGTAATCTATTGGAATAAGATCTAGCCATTAATAAAGAGATTCAATTTCCTTATCAACCAACAAAACGTTCATCTAAAAATAGTCATTAGAAGGAGACTCTTCTCTATTTGATATTTTAGAGGAAAGTTCTTTGTTTGATCTCTATTTCTCGTTAGTTTGTAAGGATGAGTTTCTTATTTTCTTATCCTAATTACCATATGTTTCATATTATCTCTTTATTTTATCATTGCTTTAGCTTTAAGGTATATTTGCGTTTTGATGAGTATTAGGAGATGCTGCAATTCTTAATTTAGGAATAAACTTCTCAAAATTCTGCTAAGCTGTGTAATCTGGACTGTTAGTTTCTAAAGCTTCTTATTCAAAGTTAGCTGAACTGTTGATTTAATATCTGTTGTTGACTTATTAATTGGTCATTGGAGATGAAACATTAGGGTACATTTATTACTAATAGCTATAAAAGTTTTTCATTAACCCTATAATTGCTTACTTATTCCCTTATGCTATTTCTCTTGCTTTGTATGTATTGTTCTATGGAAATTTAGGTTTCTTTCTTAAAATCTCAAAAGCTTTGTTAATATTATTCAAAGCAGCGCTTTCTGTTTTAGGATTTGCAAAAATTTTTCCTGTGATCTCTACTTGGAAAATTTACTGTACCAGCTAGCATATTAAGACTCCATTTTTGCAGTTAGTTAATAGTCACTAAACACATTCTTAGTAGTCATCGATTTAAATTATCTATAAGCTTTCAAGCCACTTAAGAATAGGTTATAACCCTTCCCCAACTTCAAGATTAACTTTTTAATCTGGATTTGCATAATACTGATAAATGGCCCAAAGTACTCCTCATATTATTTGTCTATTTCCTCTCAATATTTCTTCACCTTTCCATAATAACTACTTAGATATAGGGCAGCATCTTCCTAAGAGTGAAAATGCCTATTCTACGTTTCATCTTGCGCTTTATACATTTTAAACCTTTTTTCTGAACTTAAATTTAGCAGCATTAGGCTCTAATATCCCAAGAAGTTCAGCGAGAAGTACTCCATTCCTTAAAGGATCTTTAAGAAAATGATCCTATTAAAAAAGAAGCAGATGACCTAATTTTAGTAGCTCTAGTCATTGTTTTGTATCTTAAATGTTTTACTCTGTAATTTGTGTCAGCTCATCGGTAAAATTTTCTATCATAGCAGGTCTGCTTTAGCTTCTTTCTTAATTTTAGAAATTATCGAAAGAAGTTTGAAACTCCTAGCTTTGCTTTTAGATAGGTTAAGGTGTTTTTGATTGGGATCTTGGAATAATATCAAATGAATTTAAATTTAACTAGTTCTAAGTATTTCTCTATATCATCTGAATATTTTTGGCTTCAAACTCTTGCTATTATTGCTTTGGAGTTAAATCTCCAGGAGTACTTGCTTTTAATAATGATCCACTTTATAAGCTTCATTGTGGAGGCTTTTGTACTTTTTTAGAAACTAGCACTCCTTTTGAAAAATATTTTTAAATGTCCTCTAAGATTCCTCAGCATACTTCCTCATCACCCTATATTATCTTTTCTGGACAGAAAAGAAACCTCTCGTTGAATTTTGGAAATAGCTTCAAGTAGTTCAGAACTTTGTTTACGTTGGCTAGCATTTAAGTTTTGCTGTTAGCCCCTTTTCTAATACCTTTAATAACTTCATTTTTCCCTTACACTCGGTTTAATATATCCGCTAGTATCTCTCCACTGCAGCACATCTAAACTACATCTTCTTAATTCTTATTCTTAAGGAGCATTAAAGACTAAATTCACTTAAACAATTTACTTTTTAAGGCTTGATCAATCATTGAAATAGAATGCTTCTAATTTATTTTCTCGTCAAATGATATGTTTTCTCTTTATGTTGCCTCTGTCACAAATACGTTTTAGCTAGTCTGAGCTACGTTGTTGACATTCATAGATATAGAATCCTGGAATTATGTAGATTATCTTTAGTCAAGCTGTTCTCCTTTATTTTAGATAAATAATGATCCCATTAAGTCTTAACTTTGATATTTTTTTTCAGTTATTATTGTCTACCTAGGAGCTAATGCACTTGGAAATCTTAGTATAGATCGATCTCCTTTTGGCTTATCACATGTTATTCCTCTACTCAATCCTATTAATAAATTCTCTTTTCTTTTTTATTAATCAAACTAATTAGTCTAATGAAAGGAATTCTCTTTCTGTAATGTAACAAACTTATCCGTTAATGATGGAGTAGATGGATGAACTGAAGGCTTTGGAGGCTTCTAAATAGGAGCTGGAGGTTCCTCATCTTCGTTATAATTTTAAAAATTTTATTTTTACACCTAAAATTAATTTTGTTAGGAGTAATTACTCACATTGTTCTATTTCTATTATTGGAGCTTTTTATATTGGTTTTGCTAAACTTATTCAAATTTATACGGACTGTTCTTATTAAATGTATATAAAGAAAACTAATCTTAATTTTAGATTTACTCGCTTTCTTATAAATCGTTTTAATATTCATCTATTGGGATATCTTAATCTTCTGGGTAAGTCTATTTACTCTAATCCTGCGTTAATATTTACTAGTTTTGTTATTGAATCTTCTATTGTTCTAAGAGGCTATCTAGTTGTTAAACTTGCTGCCTCAGTTTTAAAATTTCTAGTTATTTTTGTTGATGTATATCTTGCTATTCTACTTGAGGATAGTTAATACTACTAACTTCTTTATAGTCACTATAAGGGTTTTATTATACCTCATTATTTTGATTTGCTTAATTACTCAAAGATTTAAATATTTTCTGAGTATTCAATTTGTTAAGATCTTCATCTGGACTTTAGAACGTTAGCTAGTCACTTGGTATTAAATTTTGTGGGTCTTCGCTTTGCCAAGTTTCTTCCTTCTTAAAATTAGAGTTTTATTGATTAATTTCCTACATGAATTCTATCTAAGGCGCAAAATCTTTTTTACATTGAGAAAGGAAAAACAAAAAGTCGAAAAGACTTTGATCATCTTAATGAATTTGCTCAGCTGTTAATTATTAAATATTTAAGGGTATTTTGAATCTCATTGAGTTCTTTATTTCATTTAGTCCCAACTTTATGTTGAAAATTTGCTTGTTTTCCTTCACAGGATTTCTTTCTACAGACTAGAAAGGTTTTTTATCGTGCAGTCAAGCAACTATATCTGCAAGAACTATTCCTCTTTTCAAATCCTGTACTGAAGAACAAAGTAAGCAACTTGGAAGATCAAGCGAATTTATTCAATCCAGCAAAATCTATTTTTTTGAATCCATAATTTTGGAATTTAATTGTTAAAATTAGACTTCACAAGATCATTTACAAAGAATATTACACTCTATATTTATCCTTCATAGCCATTAATAGAATACCCTTATAAACTTAATTCTATTTGTATCTACCTTCCTTCTGGCTCTATAGAGATAAATGGCTTTCTGCTTTTAGATTGAGTAATAAGTTAGTTTGGAAGATCTTTAGATTCTTAATCCTTACTTTAGAAAAATGGGATTTGATTGATAGTCTCAATTGGATAAATTAGAAATGTTAATAAGGATAGAGTGTGTAAATATTTAATTATATAGATTAGTTGTCATGACATAGATTCAATTTCTGCTGAATTGAATATTTTCCCTGACATGCTTTCGTCAGTACACGCCTTAACTGCAGCGTTTGCTAATTTTTCAACCTAAGTTGGAAGAGCAGGTACTATTTGCTCTGCTATGTTTGAAAGACCAACTTTTTGCCAAACAAAGTCTTAGAAGTTCAAAACTCTTAAAGCTTAGGCCATTATTTTAGTTACCTATCTGCTTTCGCCATAGATAAAGCCTGGTCGTAAAATGACTGATTTAAAATATCCCTTTTCTTAACTTTTTTGTAGGAATTCTTCTACTTCTCTTTTTGTAGAAAGATATTTAGGAGCAATAGGAAGGCCACGTTCAGCAGAAATGAATACAAATGTCTTTTTAGGCGCTGTTTGATTTTCAACTGAATATTCAACTAGTTTTTAAGCTGGGATTATCGCAGTATCTCTGTTTGTCCTTTCATAAGTTTTCTCTTCCTTTGAATCTCCTTAAATTAAATTTCCAACCAAAGGAACCTTTGAGTCCAGTAAAGTGCCAACAGTATGGACAATTGCATCTAACTCAGGTATAAATTCCTTATAACACTCATGTTGTAATGCAGAACCTTGAATTCACTTTACCTTATCTGTCCAAGAGGCATAAGAAGGTCTGCCTTTCCTAGATAACGACAAAACTGTATAGCCAGCATCTAAGGCTCGCTAGCATATTTAGGATCCTACAAATCCGTTCCCTCCTATTACTAAAATCTTTTTCATTAATATTTATTAACCTAAAATGCAAATAATGCCTTTTAACCAAAATAAACTACTACCTCTTATAATCACCCTTATAAAAATAATCCCCATAGCCAAGGGACAAATATAAGTGACATCTATCTTTTAAAAGATAAAGTGAGATCCCTTATAATAGCTAGGTATGCTGAATAGCGATAATTATACAAACCTTTGATAATAATAAAAAAATGTCTTAGGATTATCCATTTTCCTTAGATAAAGAACTAGCAGTGAATATAGTATAAAGAGTGATATCCTAAAATAAAAGTGTGGAAGATGATTTGGGATATAGAAGTTTAAAATATATTTTAGTGTTCTAATAGGATCTGATAAAGTAAAAGGAATTTGAGAAATTATTTAATAAATTAAATGGCTGAAAAAGACCGTTCACTATCTAAAAGTATGACTGGGGGTCCTTCTTCATTAGAAACGAAGACTTATATGGTGCTAGGCACTCCTTTCGATGTTGATAAAAGATATGAAATTCTTAATCCTGTAGGTACAGGAGCTTATGGTCTAGTTTGTGAAGCTTAAGATCATGTTACAGGAGAAAAAGCAGCAATCAAAAAAATAGAGAGAGCTTTTGAACACGCAATTTTTACGAAAAGAACATTGAGAGAGCTTAAAATTATTAGACTTTTATAGCATGAGAATATTATTGGTGTAAAGACTATTCAATTACCCCTAAGTAGAACCGAATTTAATGACTTATATTTAATCTGCGAGCTCATGGAAACAGATCTGACTACTATTATAAAATCTGACCAAGAACTAACTGATGAGCATGTCCAGTTCTTTATTTATTAGGTCTTAAGAGGCTGTAAATACATGCATTCTGCTTGTATCCTTCATCGTGATCTTGTAATGTTTTATATAGAAACCAAGAAATCTGTTGGTTAACGGAAATTGTGACCTAAAAATTTGTGATTTTGGACTTGCTAGAGCTGATATTCCTAATCTAAAGTTTAAAGCTACAGCAATGACTGATTACGTAGCGACTAGATGGTATAGAGCTCCTGAAGTTCTATTAAGTTACAAAAAATATTCCACGAGTATTGATGTTTGGTCAGTAGGTTGCATTCTAGCTGAATTATTAGGAAGAAGACCACTATTCCCTGGAAAAGATACACAACATTAACTTGAGCTCATTCTCAATATTGTAGGAACTCCTACAGAAGAAGAAATCTAGACAATTCCAAGACCAAAATCAAGAGATTTTGTTAGAACTTTTGGAAAAAGACCAGGACGTAACTTCTAAAAGATGTTCCCAGGAGCAAATCCTTTAGCTATTGATTTGATGAAGAAAATGCTCATTTTTGATCCAAGCAAAAGAATTACAATTGAAGAAGCCCTTGAACATCCATATTTATCAAGTCTTCATTATCCTGAAGATGAAGTAAAATTTTATTATTTCAGCCTACTACATAACCAGTTAGCAGGTTTGACTTTGATTTTGAAGGTGCGCTTTTGACTGGCAACGATCTTAAAGATCTCATTTACGAAGAAATTATGTTATATCATTTCCCTAATAAACTCGAATAATACGAAAAAGAAAAAGAGTAATTCGAAAAAATAAACGCAGAAATGGGGAAATCAGTAAGTTTTAATATGTAGGTAAGCAGTGAAGATGGAAGTGGAAGTGATGAGGACGAATTCTTTTGAAAAAACACATCAAATATTAGTTTAATCTTTATAAGGATATTTAATTTCTAGTTCTACTTCTTTTAAATCTCTTCTCACAATACGCCTTTATTTTAATAGCACTCATTTTATAAAGGAAACCATTTTACTTGTGTTTTTAAGTAACTGCAAGAATGAAAAGTCATAAGGATCAATTTTTAATTGAAGAATTTAATATAATTTTTTGAGATTATCTTAATCTGAGAAACTTAGTATGATAAATCTTCAAGTAAATGTTATAATAAAAAGTGAAGTTTAGCAAAGTGAATTATAATATTACTCTTATTTTATTTTCAGTAGAATTTTATAAGCATATCTATTAGAATCATTTAGTTTATCTTGCTATCTTACTAATCTACCTATTTTTACTGATTTTCTTTCAATTTTATAGTAATAACTACTCATAACCTAATTCAAGTTATACATCTACGTTAACTTATAATTAGGCGAGCATATAAAGATATGATATAATTAACTTTCTGAAATAAATCAACAATTTATAACATTTTACTTCCATCTTGTTTTAAGATCTTCTTAGTTTATTACTGTGAATATAATTCTTACTATCATTTCTCTTCCTCATACCAAGAATTATAGTTTTATACTTCTGAGCATTGTTTTTAAGAGTTCAATTTAAGTATTTTGTCATGCTGATTCTATAATCCTCATTTATTGAATATCTATATATTTGGTTCATTCTTAATGCTATATCTCCATTAGGGTTTTATATGATAGCAGTTTATTTTATCTAAACTTTTGATTTAAAAGCAATAAAGCACTATCTTGTATGCTATCTAATTTAGATAGTTTGCTTAATCAGTTAAATTTCCTTTTGATAAGAATAGATGAAAAAGTATCTTGAATATAGTATTAAGAATGATAGCGAATGACTTATTTAAATAAGTGAGGTTTAGAATTTAAATTGTTACCTTAAATTTATTTTAGACTTAATAAAATGATTCTTAGGTTTTCTAGGCAAATTAGACGCTTTTCATAACCTGGAAGTTTATATTGCCTTGTTTATAGTTATGTAGATGGTATGCTAGAAAAAAGAGCTCCTTATAGAAAGGAGCATCTTGAGATATTACAAAATTACGAAAAACAGGGACTTTTTAAGTTAGCTGCTGTTCTGGATAATCCACTAGACACAGCTCTTTTAGTTTTCACAGATGCAGATAAAGCGAAGGAATTTGTAAGTAGAGATCCTTACAAGAAGAATGGACTTGTAACTAAATGGGAAGTACGTAAGATGAACGTAGCAGTTGGAGGGTTTAAGTGATCTTACTCTTACAAAATATTTTATAGAATAAGTTATATTATTAATGCTTATATTCATTTCCATCATTTAGGTAAGAAAGTATTAATACCTCAGTATAGTAGTCTATTATAATTTAATCTAAGCATATCTTAAAATAGATTTAGTTTATATTTCTATTAAATTTGGAGTAACTTATATAACTGCATATAAAATAGTAGTTCCTTATAGATTATTTTAATGAAACAGTTAAGGATAATTTTTATACTGATCAATCATTAATATTCCATATTATTAAGTTCTTGTCTATGGTTGATTTTAGTGTTTCTTTTTTTGAAGATAAGTGTATAATTATGCTTATTATTTTTTTAATTTTTAATCTAAGTTAAGACATAAGTTCAATGCACTCTGGACAAGATGGACCACTATCTGGACCACAGTATCCATCATGTCCTTCTTCTGCTACACCAAAATATTTTCCACAATAAACCATTCCTGATCATCCTTATCACTTTCCTTTTTATTAAATTATCTCTGTTTTAGCAGTCTTTAACACTCTACAACTAGGACAGTTTGCTCATATATCTGGACCACAAAAACCATTTGTTAAATCTCTATAGGGAATATTATGATTTTTCATCACTTTTCTTCCACAATAATAAAATCCACTTCTTCCTATTTAAGGATTATAATTAGCTGTTCTCACAGGTACATATACCATATTACAACCTACTTTATCAAGAGGACTCATTTATAGTGGGAAATCAAAGTTGTTTTTAAGCTTTCAAACAGAATTATTATTTCTTTTCATATCTCCATTTTCAGGATATAACATTATACTATAAGGATCGAATCTAGTTAAGTCAACTCCCTCTTTTTCAATATCATATTATTCATCAGCTTTTTTACTAATTTTCACAAACTTATCTCTATCATGTCTTTACTACTCATGATTAAATCCCAGAGTATGCATGATTTCATGAACTTAAGTGCCATCTTTATTAGGCCATTTGTTATGTAGATATACAATAGCTCCTTTTTCGTCAAAAATAGTTCCTTCAGCATACGCTTCTATTTCTTCAGAGTTCAGTTTTTTAATTTCAATGCTTCATTTTTAAGGATTACTTCTAATTCCCTTTTGACAGTTTCATTTAACTCCTGGAATAATTTCAGTAAACACAGAGCGAAAAGCTTTATCTAGCTATTTCCTTCATAACTTATTAATATCTTTATTGATGAAAACGTTAATTTAAGTTTGATTTTTCCTAAATTGTCGTCTAGACTAAGTCTAATAAAATGCTTAAGGGCTGCTACTAGTAACTCCAAATAACTTTAAATCTTCCTCATATCCCATCTCTTTTAATACTCTAGTTGAGCTTAAGCAATTCATTTCTATTTACATAAATCCAAATTTATTAATGATGACTAATACTGATAATTATTGATAAACTATCTATGTAAAAGGTTTCTAAGCTGTCTATATTTAAATATCTTTATCATTCTAAATTAAATTAATTCTATATCTATATAATTTACACATTTTACACCCTTCAAAATACCCAAGTTAGCCTATTTAAATAGCTATAGTTACTTTTAAAATATTTACTTATTGTTTGCTTATATTTTATGCTATGCTTAATGTAATTTTATTTATCACTTTCATATTTAATATCATTTTGATTGCTTCTAAATAATCTATATATACTAGATGCTTAAATTAGTTACCTCAATGTAGATATAAAAGCTTTAACTAAATGATGAAGTGCTGGTTATACTGATACTGCTACTATAATTAGTAATATTTTTAACTAGCAAGATAATACTTAAATCTGTATAAGTTATATGAATTTCAATATAACTACAGCATTATGATAGACATTAGTTGCAAACAAAAGCTAAACAGTAATCAAATTATTAGTTACCCTAAATGAAGAAACTAGCATATTAAACTTTATTTAACTATCTAATGCTTATGATTGAAAAGCAAAGAAAGTAAAAATATTACTTTAGCATGACATAGTTTATAGCATTAAGGGCAATGAATATATTAATTACTGATATAATAGTAATAAAGTAGTGAAGACATATATTATTATTGCATAATTAAAGAAAACTATAGATATAAAAGAGTTTAATATGTTTAAGAATAAACTATTTACAACCGATAAGTTATAAGAAGGCTTATTTAAGAGTTATTAATAATAATTTATAAGAAATAATGATTACTAGAAACCTTTATAATCCATATGATGAAATCAATAAAATAGCTGAAAATCTATATTAATCAGACGAAGTAGGATCTAAAAATAAAACAGAGCTGGACCAATTAGGAATAACACATATTCTTTCAGTAGGAGAAGGGTTTAAGCAAGAGTTTGGTGACAAAATTTATAAGATTATTGATATTTATGATGAACCTGGTGAAAATTTAGACAAGCATTTTTAAGATGTTGTTAAATTTGTTGATGATGCTATTAATGGAGGTGGAAAAGTTCTTATTCATTGGTAAGAATTTTATATAGTTGGGCTGGAATTTCAAGAAGCAGCACATGCACTTGTGCGTATTTAATGTGAAAGAATAGAATTTCAGTAGAAGAAGCTCTTGAAATAGTTAAAAAAGGAAGAGATTGCGCATAGCCAAATTAAGGGTTTATGCAATAGCTAACGAAATTCGAAGGATCTCTTAAGAAGTGATAAAAATGATAAATCTATTTTATTAAAGCTAATATATTCATATTAATTTCTATAAGTTATAAGTAATTCTTTAGTTTTATAAACATTATTAATAAAAATATATTCCTCTTTTATTCAAAGTACTATAACCAAATTCCTTATAATTTTCATAATATATATAATTATAAATCACTACATAATCATTAATATTCAAATAAATTAAAATAGTAGTTAAAAATGAGCATATTCATAGATAAGCATCTTACTAAAACAAACTTGACTATTAAAATAAAATAGAATGAAAGTACAATATCAAGTTAATGCACTATTTTGATAATATTAATTTGAATCAAGATATTAGTTAAATATTTGAAAATTGTTCATTGATAAAGAAATAAGAACTATTTAATCTAACTATTTATGAAATGAGATTTATATTAATTATTTTAATAATAAACTATTAAATATAATTTTTTAATAACTACCTCTTGGGAATTTATAGAGTTGTTTAATTTGATTGTAAAAGTTAGATTATGAAAGATTACTATAGAGTTGATTTTAACTAAGTAGAAGATTTATAATTTTAGATGAATCAACAGTCTATAAATATATGTTGTTTGTTTCATGTGTAATGCTTATGCGGATGGTCTACTCCAACATTCATTTCTAGTGTATCAAGCTTCTAGTTTTGCTCCACTATTTTTTACTGGATCATAGTCTTTTCTTTTTTAAGATTAGTTATTTGTTTCTATAAGCTACTGTTTTCAGACTACTAAGATTTGATGAATGAACCAAGATCATTAATAAAATTTTGGATTTAAGGTAATGTGCTTTCTGGTATGTCTTTTATTTAAGTTCCTAACTTGTTTTCAAGATTAGTGAGTTCCTATCTTAGCTGCTGAATATCTCTTTTATAATCAACTAAAAAGTTATTTGCTATTTCTATTTAGTTTTTAACAGCTTTTATCATCGCTTTAACTGAATTTGTGTTTTAAGTTGTGCCTACTGACATTTCAGCTACTTTAGGATCATAAGTAAGCTCAAAATTTTTTTCCATTGCTTGAGTTTCTTATTTACTTCGAAACGCTTATAATTCAGAATCCAATCTTTAACCTGACTACTCAAGAGATTTTTAAATTGTCACATTAGGCTAGACACCTGTTTGTTTAAGCTATTCAATTTTTTTAGGCTATGGAGGCTGTTCTTCCTTTTTTCCTTAACCTCCTTTACTAGTCTTTTACTAAGGTTATTTTTTCATTAAATTAAAATAACTAAAAATTTGACTAAGTAAATTAACTCTCAATTTTAGCGATTTAATTCAAACTACAGCAAAAACTAATTTCTTAGCTTTCATCATTTCTACTAAAATTAAAACCACTACATTAACACTAATTCTCAGTCTTACATCTCATACACTTAAATTAAATCTCATTTTATAAGTCAAAGTTCACTAAGTATTGTTTTCTTATTAATATCCTTGATACCAGTTAAGATTTACTACTACATCATCATTTAAACCTAATCTTATAACCAAAAAAAGTTTAAATTTGAAGTATATAATTACGAGTATATTGATTTAATTTCTAATTGATAGGAAATATTTACTAATTATGGTTATTTTAAATAGTACTTATTTATTAACTTCAGACTTAAAGTTAAGAAGCTAATAAGGTTAAATAATACTTAACTATACTACTAGAAGATACATTTCTTTTAGGAGTGTGAGATTTATAAAAGCTAATTAGATTAAAAGTTTAGATTATTAGATTAAGCTATTTAATGAGATGTTGCATCAGCTATTTTATAATCAATCTAAACTAACCTTTATTTCACCTTTTATAAACTTCTATTTTAGTATCCCAAATACTTTCTTAAGAGCATTGCGAAAAAGAAGTAAAAGTATTAGAAAATCATAGCTGGATTTTAACCACAAGAAGAGCAAAAATATAACATAAGAGCTTTATACTTCATTGATGAAATTTGGAAGAAGAGCAGCAAACATTTGTTTAACCATGTTCATTTAATTTAAATAATGAGTTTTGAAATTTCTTACAATACCAAATAAAATTTTTAACTTAAAGCTGATACTTATCATACATTTAGACAGTTTTAATTAATAAAAATAAATAATGCCATTAAAATAAGCATATAGGAATATAATTAATTAAGGAAATTCCTTAACACAACGAAGATACTTATTTATTTTAACTGAAAAATCTAAAGATCCACTATTAATCTGAATAAATAAAAAGACTATCCAAACTTTAATAAATAAATAGTATTATATAATAATCTAAATTAGGTTAGAATAATAGTTATAGTTATCATTCTAATTTTAATTTTATTGTTCTATGGTTTCTTATAATTATATACTTGTAAAATGAATAGATTACTAAAGAAGAGCCTATTTATTTTTCTATTTCTTTTCAAGAAATTAGACAATAATAAATAATTTGAATAGAAAGGTTAAATTTATATATTAACTATATAAAGCTCTTTTCAATAAGTATTACTATGTGATTAAGTTAGATTATATGCTATTGATGGATAGTCTTTATTTTTGTCATTTCTTTATTTTTAATAAATTTTAAGAGATAAGTTATTTTCATAAAGGACAGTTATTAAAGTAATTTGATATTTGATAGAGGATATACTTAAAGGAAATAAACAAGGTTAAATAATTAAAGATAGTGTTAAATAAGTTTAGCGGATTTACTTTCTAAATTTGAAGAGATTTCATCGTTTGAAGATTGCAAAACAAAAAATTCTTTTCCCTCTGATGTTGTTTGACTTAGTAATTCGTTTTAATTCTTCCTTCAATTTTCTTTTTTACTTTCATCGACGTAATCATTATATGATCCTGAAAACGAATCTATAAGAGCTGTTTTTTTTCATTGAATCGATGATTCATTTAATCTACTTTATTCTTGGAGTATAATTTTCTATAATTAATTTCTTCTATAGCAATATAACCATAGTAAAACAAGAGCTACTAACGTCAATGTAGATAGCAAGGCTATTAATATCCATAATAATAAAATTTTCATTTTTTAAAGATTTGATGTTTAAATTAATTCTCCTATAAAGGCTTCACCTTTAATTTTTATTGATACAAGTATTTTAAAATTAATTTATAATCTATTTAAATATGCTTAATATGTCAAATTTATATGATTCATTCTTCTTATCCACTCATGCTCTAGTTTTCACTCTAACTCTAATTATTTTCGTTATTTTAACTTAAAGAATCTTCTTTGAATTTGTTTTCCTCATCTGATTACTCATTTATTCCACCATTTTCTTCTTCTTTCTCGTCCTCCTCGTTTTATCCTTCCTCAGAGTCATCATAACTATCATAGAACTTCTTTTGCAACGCTCTGCATTTATAATTATCTAAATTTATTTTAAATGCTCAATATTCGTCATAGTGATGTTGCTTAATCTAGACCCAAAAGTAATATCAATTGTCTTTAATTAATCCATTCATTTTACTTCTGAAATAGTAATTTTCTAATATGTGCTTTTACTCTATTTATTGGCTTTTTGTATCGAATAAGTATATTTTTTAAGATTCTTAATCTTCACTTTCTGTATTTCCACAAAACAAATATAGAAACTCATTTTTCCGACAAATTGTAACATTTCATAGAAAGGTAGGAATTTTAGTTTCCAGTAGAGTTCATTTATCGTGTTAAGGATCATAAGTTTCTATGCTTTAGTCTAGATACCCTCCAAACACATAAATTATTTTCCCATTAGAAATAATTCCTGCACAAGCTCTACTCTTATTTAAATTACTTCTCTATTTTCATTCTATAGGATTATTTAAATCAAAACTTTCTACAAAAGCAACTTTATTTTCGTCAACTTTATACATATTTCTTCCTCCTATGCAGTATATCGTATCATTTAAAACTATCGTGCTCGAAAATCCTCTACCGTGTCTAAGCTAAGGAATCTAGGCATACTGGAGTTTGGTAAGAGAGATTATAGTACACTTAGGACTTTAGACGAAAAACTCATCAATGTTAGGAGAATTAAATCCTCCTATTAGGAATATCAATGATTTATGGTACAATAGAGATGAATTCTTCTCAATAAAAAGCAAAGGGAACTTAAACTCCCTTTATATATCAACATCATAAAAGTATATAATATTACCATCTGATTCATCAGTCCTATGAGTTATTAAAATATTTTGCTAATATTAAAGATTTGGGCAAACTTAATATTTAAGTGTATTCATATCTATTTTTTTAAGCTAGCAATTCCTATATTTTTCGGGCTAGTTTTTCAAAATTGTTCATAGCTTTAAAATATTACAAATATTATGTTGCTTAAACCTTTTAGCTTGTTGAGAAACTCATTGCAAACTCTATATATCATTAAGATTTATTCATTCCCAATTGAAATTAAATACATTTTAAGATTCTTTTTAATTATTCTCATTCGATTAGCTTCTAACTACTTAATTATCCGCTTTGCATCTTTTACCACAAGCAGGACATTATAAAACATTTTAAGCTCTTTTATAAATTTTATCTAAACAAGTAAAGCACACTTTGTGTTAGCAAACCAGCTTCTTCAATTAATAATTTTAAATATTTTGCACTTTACAAGATTAGCAAGAGTCAAGTTCCATATTATATAATAACTAAGTCGCTTAAATGTCTGATTTTTGAAATTTTGAAAAAATCCAAAATTTCCTTCATTGAAGTATTTAAATTCAAATCTAAAAAGATTTTCTTTCAAACTTAGAATATTTAAAACACTTCACCGTTTCAAATTTCTAGTTTTACCATTATAAGAATTAATGCTGTCTAATTATCTAACTTAAGAAAATAGATAGAAGCATAATTTTGAAGATATTTGTATATATTCTCTTATTCTTGCAAGCTGCTTTTAACTTTATATATTAAAAGTTATATATAATTATGTAAGGCTAATAGGACTTGTGGAGTGATTAAAGGAATTAATTATTTTATTTTAGACATATTTTTTTAAATCATTCATTCTCTTCGTCAGACTGAATTCCCTTTTCCTTAATTTTCTTCATCATATCATATATATTCTATATAGATTCCTTACCTCTGGTGAAATCTCCTTTCCTTAATTATTGTCAATCATAATTTGTAATTCTTCAGTAAACGTTCTGATTGCCTTAGCTAGCCTAATCTTAATGTCATGTGACATGTCTTAAGTAGCTTCATTAAAATGCTGAACGAAATTGCTTTATCTCTGTTCTTTACTTAGTGTCATTAGATTTTACTTCTCCACTTCGTTTTTTTCCAAGTACTTCTATTTAAGTTCTTTCTTTATTTCTTTTTTATTGTATTCTAAAACATCTTCTAATGTAGGAACTAATGGCTCTTCTTATATTAAAAACAGCAAATTATTATCTTCTAGATACTTCACACAGTAATCGCATCTACATAACTCATTAATGAATTCAAAATTGATATAAAAAGAATAAGGGAAAACCTAAATACTTTGAAGATCTACCTGCTTTAAACATTGAATGCTTCTATCTATTTTTTACTTTTTAGTAGGTTAAGATAAATCCTCATTAGACTAGGAGTTTTTCCTTTTTTATTAGATTTGCTATAGTTCTATTTTGCTTTCTTCCTAAATCTATTTATCATTTTCATTAAGGCTTTTTTCAATCTCTGCTTTGCTTTCTTAATTAATTTCTGTTTCGTAGTAGATATATTTTCTAAAAAGATAAGCGAAAAGAGGAAAGCTTTTAGTACATCTGAAGCATATAAATGAAAAATAGTCGTTTTCCTCTTCTGAAATTATTCCTGGAATCTTTGAATGGAATTATCTTGGCATGAAATTATGACTTAAGTTGTTGTTCTTGACACATGCAATATGATATCAATCATCACATAGCAGACATTAGTTCATATCATCTTCTCTATCTTCATCTCTGTCAACAGTGTCGCAAAAGCAAAACTTATTTTCGAAATTATGATTATATTTGTTGGTTTAATTATTTACCACTTTTTAATCATTCAACTAGCATTTCTACTAGAACTAATTATTACCACAGTCACATTAAAAATATTTCTCTCCTATAAATTCGCAAGGCTCGTGATTTTTATGGCAGGTGTAATAACATGACGCGCATATTCCTCCTATTTTATTTTTCTGCTTAGCGCATTAGAAGCAGATTCATATTGGCTGTTATATTTTTCCATAGTCATACATACACTACTTGCTTATAGGATTTAAGTCCATTACTTCCTATAGCTTTTGCTATAGTTCTTCCTTCAAAAATTTTTTCCAGTAAAGATCTTCGATGAGATTGGCAGATTAAGGAAGAGGTTTTTATTCGTTAGAGTTAGAGGGCTCTGTTTTCTACATATATATCTAATATTTAAGAATTTAAATTTAAATCCTCTAACGAAATAAATCCTTTAAATCTAATATAATCTACTTTACTAATCTAACATCTTGATACTTCCTATCTATACTTGTATACTATTATCATATGCATTCACTATATGTTACAAGGATAATTTACTAGTCCACTTATATAATAATATTTATAAGCTCTTAAGGATATTGAGTTACTGCTGGTTTTTTGAATGAAATATTTTAATTAAAAGATAATGCAAAGCAGTAGAAGTCTGAGTGTTGAATAAATTTAATGCTATTAGTTTTTATAAGCTATCTACAAAAGATTTTATTAGCCTTCCTTAGTCTAAACTAATGAGTCTAAAATCTAATAAGAAGAAACTAATTTTAATGCTAATTAAACTGGAAGCTAACCAGAGCATCATATGAAGGCTTAAATTAAATAAAATGACTTAGCATAAGATTGGAAAAGCTATTTAGATTAAGAAATAGGGGAAATTCCTAGAAATTTATAAATAACATAAGAAGAGATGATAACTAGACGTTATTTAGATATGAGAAGATGATACTGTTTAGCTAAACCTTAGTATAAGTCAAGCTGTGGTATTTCTAGCGTAATCTCTTGCTGAAATTTTTTATTCAGTTCACTAGGAACAGGATCTCTATAGCCAATTTCAGTTGAATAAGCATTAGAGTTTTTTGATATTAAACCTCCTTTTGAAAACTTTAGATAATCAACTTGAAACTAAAAACTAATAAAGTGGTTTGACAAATTGAATAAGCAGTATAAAGTAAAAGGAAAAGCTCACATCTTTTTCAAATTACAAGGAAAAGGAAAAACTTAGAATATTTAACCTTTTGAAGCACTTACTTAACTAAGATTAGGATTAAGAAGCAAAAATATTAGCTATGTATATCATAGCTAAAATCACTATATGCCTATTATTGGATATGATTAATCTCCTATAGATCCAAGACTTGCTTACTACTCAGGGTCTTAAATAACTTCTCTAGTTACAAAAGCAAAATTATTAGACTTATATGATCCAAATTAATTACAGCAGCAAATATGAAATAGCTTTATAATAATAGGGGATACTTCATCTAGAAATACTATTATGCATGCAGTAGATTGAAAAGATATATTTACCGATCTAAATCAAGCACTGCCTTTCTATTTTGATATAAGGAATCCTTAATAAGGAATTACAAAAAAAGATAAACTTAAAAAAAACATGGAAGGAGAAAACGAGCACTGTATCATTGAATTTAGAAAGCTTGAAGAAAATAACTAGCAGTAAAAAACTAAACTCTCTTAATTTTGGCTTCAAAAAAGCTTTATTATATACTTAAAAATCCCTTTAATTCTAACATTTATAAAGATATTTATAATAATCAATTACTTTTAATGCTTAAAAATTTAAAAATTTAAGGATTTAAACTAGAATTTTTTCTCGTTTCAAGAAAAATGAGTAAACAACATCCTAGAGAAACTAGGACTTGAAAAAGAGTAAAAAAAGGTTGCCTACCAAAATGAATCTTCCACCTCTGAAGAGAAACCTAGAAAATAGGCAAAAAATATTATGAATTCGGAAGTCTCGAAAATTGAACCACAAAACAGTAAATAAGCTATGATTAACTGATAAATTGATACTGAACCTCCAGGAAGAGGTCATAAAGCTGAAGAAGATAATAAGATACTGATGGAAAAACATGAAATTGCAGAGGGAATAAAATCAAGACTCATGACCTAAGAAGGAGACCTTAGCGCATTTTGAAGCATTTCACAAAACCAGAACAGCCAATTATAGAACCAGCAATAAATGCGGAAAGAGATGGGCAAAAAAAATAGGAAAAATAGAAAAAAGCCAACAAAATTGTTGCATTAAATGAAACTAAGAGAATAAGGGTATAATCCAATTATAATTGAAAGTGAAAAAACTCAAGATTTAAACTTAATCGAGAAGCAAAAAGTTACTACTACTGCAAATCCTAAATGCAACTGTGAAAATGATGCTAGAAATTTATGAATTTAAATAAAAATGCAGAGAAACTAGTGAAAGAAGTTAGAGAATTAAAAGAAGTGATAAAAAAATAATTAAAAAGATGGTGGGAGCTGAGAATGACCTTCGTGACTAAACTTTCTGGTTTTATGGCTAGGAACAAGTTTCTTTCCTGTCGCTGAGAAAATCCCTGGTCAGAGTCATTTTCTGAAGGGAACACTGTTTTTGAGATTATCCGCTCTTGGTAGGGGCTTGAAGCCTGGCTGCTCATAGTGATGGAGCTCCCTAACAGCTGTGCCTGGAGCACAACAGGATATCCCCGTTAATCCATAAAAAGAGAGCGTCAGGTCGTGCAATCGGAAAGGAGTTTCCGGTCCATAAATTTTTTTAGTTGAAATTAATTAAAGAAGGGATAAAACAACTAAAACTATTAAGAGAAAGAGAAATATTATATAATAATAAATTTGGAGAAATTTAAAATTAGAAAGATATCAATCATTATTTATGCGAAATAAGAACTCAAGGACCACATATATGGCAAGAAAAAGAGTTTTAGAGATTTTCAAACTTTTATATTTAACATGAGCAATCTACAACAAATATTCAATTTTGTCATGTCTTGTCTTATCATATTTAAAAAATTATACCTTATGTCTAGTAAGCTTTTCTAAACTTTTACTTGACTTCATATTTAGCCTATTTATTTAGTTAAAAACATTTAACTATTACATTTTATCTCTGAGACATTTAATTTTATACTTGGTACATCCTTTATAAACTAAATGACACTCACTTAACTGCATTTTGTTAATTATTATGATAAATAATAGAAAATTTATCATTTAAGCTAATCATTTAGTGCTTTTAATTTTAATATAAGATTAGTGTTTAATTTCTATTCTTCATGGTATAATATAACAACTTTTAGAGTTAAAAGCAGATCCAAGTTGTCTAAGATGTTTGATAATATAAAGATTTAAAACTATTAAATCTATTTAATTTTCAAATTTCCCTATATGCTTCAAAATAAGCTTATGTCTTCTTTACAAAGGAAGGTACTTAATTATTACGAATATAGTAATAGTTCAAGAAGACAGATATTATATAAATTTCTATAATAAAAAGAAAAAATTAAAAATAATTAATGGCTTTTCTATGGTATTTGAGTAGAAATAATCTATAGATTATTCATTTTACTATCTTAAAAGAAAATAGCTTAAAATTATTAGTAGCGTTGATTTTAAGGGCTAAATAGAATGATAGTATCATTGAATAATCAATTAAGATAGCCTATATTGATTAAGTTTCTTTTTTATAAGCTAAATATTACTATTTAGTATCTAAATTTCCATCTCCAAGAAATTTTTCTTTTGATTATTTTGATAATCAGATGGCCTGTTTATTTCTAGCTTCTTATACTCGTTTTCAAGCTGTATTATCAACTTACTTTATTTTTCTCATTTCTTAATTATATCATTTAATTTTCTAGACGTTCAATAGAATCCTAAACAGTCCAATTTCCATTCTAATTATTCTAATTAGGCTAAAAGTTTTGAGACCTGTTGACATTCTATTATCTTGACTATTAGTTTTGCTAAAAGCTACGATATCTCTTAGGGCTATCAGACCTTTCTCTTGAATGACTTCTATTATCTTCTTCTTATTAAAATGGACGATTTTTTTTGAATTATTGTTCTTGGTAAGATTTAGTAGAAATATCTTAATTGTAATATTAGTCAGGCTATTCGCTGAATCTGTTATTTCTTTTAAAATTAGAGTTTTGCTCATTCTTTTAATTTCAGTTTAAAACATCACCAATACTTGATTACTAATACTTTTTATAGTATTTATTAACTGGAGATAACGACCTTTATAACTAACTTTCATTTCTATAATCTTAATATGCATTTACTGGCTTTTAAGATTTCGATCTTTTCTAACTTTAAGAATCATATTTTTGTTCACCTTAGTCTTAATCCACTTGGAAGTGAGCATGATATGTTTTTCTATTTTTTGTTTTTTATTCAGTTTAGTTGTCATAACCCCATGAAAGAGCATCTGCTACTGAGGATTTTTATTTTAAATAACTATAAGCTTCTCTTGAGTTTTAATGATGCTCAGCAATACCAAAGTACTTCTAACTTCGTTACTATTCAGAAAGAAAGCTTTGCTATTTCCCTTGCTATTTTTACATATTTTCTTAATAATTTTTGCTTTACTAAATTTCATTTCTTACTTCAGAATTTTAGCTATATCCTTTCTAATTTTTATGATCAGATGATTCATATTTTTAAAGTTGATGTGTTTTAGTAGGTAACTGTTACTAAGTGATTTGCTGACTCATATAGCTTTCGTTTTTATTGTAATATAATAATTAGTTTCTTAGCTAGTTATTTTCTCTACTAAGTTACTCTATTACCACAGAATTGTGTACATCTTTCTTCTTATAAGTTGCTAAATCTTGCTTAGTTTCTTATAGTTGCTAAATCAGTTTATCGTTATCGTTTTCTACAAGCTTATTTTAATCCTACAATTTGACGTTTTCCTTCTTTACATTCTCGTTTTCTTATGTGTATTACTTTAATTAGGCACTTTGATCTTTGAACTTTATGTTTAAATCATTAAACGCTGCTTCTTTTTCTTTTAGCTATTAGTTAGATGTTTTTAAAGTGCTATCTTATTTCTCAAATTTAGCTTTTGCCTACTTGTATTCTTGCTTAATTTAGTCAGAATGACTCTTTAAGTTTTTATTTTCTTCTTCTTTCTATTTATTGATATTTTCTAGCTCTTACACCTTACTTTATAGACTTTATAGTTATTTTCGAAGATCTTAAACTTACTTTGGCTAGCTTTCTTACATCTCTTAAAGCTCCTTTTGTAGTTGCTCTTTTTCTTTTTGAAGTTTTTACACTTAGCTAGATTAATCTTCTTGCTAAATCTGAATTTTTGCTTATGGAACCTGAAACTAGTTATCCTATTTTAAAGAATCGGGTTAATTAGCATTGATGGAAGATTTAGGTTTATTTTATAATTATAGAAGCTACTTTTAAGTATCCGTTTAGTAAGTTTAGAACTATAGAGAAAGGTTTTAGAGTTGCTCCTGAAGGAATTAGTTTTACTTTTGCTCTTACATTATTATTTCTTCCAGCTATTTATGCTTTAGTTGCTACTAATATGGACTCTGTATTTCTCCTGATTCCTCTTCGTTTTGATTGAAACTTTATTAAGCTAAATCAGTTGACTGAAGTGCTGGTTATTGTTGATTCATAGGGTAATTATAGGGTAAAAAAAACATTGGATAGTATTGTCCTAAGTTATTTTGCTGGCTATACATCATATTTTATTAAGGATAACCTTGATAAGGTTAGTTGTAGCTTTATCTTGCCTACTAAAATTCTTATGCTTATTATTGCTGCTACTGTTACATTAACTACTAAATAACAGCTTTTTATGGAGGAGAATTTGATCTTGATCTTGAAGGTTAATAACTTTACTTTCGTATAGATAAGCCAGTAGAATTGCGATCACCTAGAGAAAATTATTCCTTTCGTGGAATTTTAAAAGATTAGTCTTGAATCTAGCCTTCTGGATAATAAGCTTCTTACTAAGGTAAATTTTAGGGAAAATTTTGAGCAGGCATTTTATCATAGTTTTCTGAATTTTCTGAAGATTATTCGATAGCTAATTTATCTTTCTCTTAGTTATGTCTAGAATTCTATCTTTTTCTTTGTTCTTCTTATAAGCAAAATTTTTGAAAAAGAATAGATTATCTAACTTTAGGATTTACATTTGCAATAGGCTTTTCCTTTTCAGAGTTCTAAGAGCTGGCTGACAGCATAGTTTATTTATTTCCTTATTTTTCGACCTCATTTAAAGGAAGTTTGATTTTTTAATCCTTTTATTTAAGAACTTCTTTCTACTTCTTATTTTTATCACTTGCTGGCACATTACTTTCTTACTTCTATTCTTCTACAACAGTTTGATTTTCTTCATTATTATTACTTTCAAATGTTTATTAATCCTCACTTTCCTTTGAAGCCATTTTAAATAAATATGACACTTATTACAAAATGATATATAAAGCTCCAATTTCCAGAATATTAGAATACTTCTATAGATATCTTTATTCTCTTCAGCTTTGGAATTTCTAGGCTACTTTCCTTAAGCCTTTTATATATTGTTTCTACCTTCTTTCTCTTGTCCTTTATAAAATATCTTGTATCTTTATTTAAATGTCTAACTATAAGTAAATCTGCATGAAATAAAAAGGGATAATTTACTCTTGATATATTTAGCTTAAGCAGCAAGCTTAATTAAACTGAGCTAATTTAATATAAAATAAGGTTTTAATTATGTTTGATTATGTAATTTGGCTATTTAATTCCTTAATGTTATTATAGTCATTCTATCTATTTTTAAGAACATAACGTTTATTTAAAAAGTATAGAAGGAGCTTATCCTTTTCATTATTATAAATGTGATTGAAGCTTCAAAGATTCTTCTTTAGTGCTTTCTATTTGAATTGTATGTCTTATCTAGGTTAAGAATTTTACTATCCTATCTAAGTTTATAATCTTAGTTCTTAAACATGCCGTTATTTTGAACCAGTAGGTTCTTAGTGCTTTCTTAAAAATGTCTGAAGTAGAAGCTGATTTGAGATAAGCAAGATTAGGGAGTAAAGAATTAGAGAATGTTAAATGAATTACCTCCTTAGTAATTAGAGTAAGTATTCTTAGTTCTTTTAATAAGATTTTTGAAATCATAGTTATTTCTCTATACCTACACTGCTTATTTTACTAAAAATCTAGCAAGTATAAATTATAACTCTCTAATGTTCTAGATAGAAAGAAAGACTAATTATATGTAATCATTGGAATAAAAAATTATCTGTCTGCTATAAAACTCCATACTAATATAATATAATCAGTAATAACTTAATTGAAGCAAGGAAAAGGGCTTATCTTATATATAAGAGAAAGGGTTAATTTTTATATTTAAAACTAGATATAAGAATGTAAAATAGAAAGATAGCATTAAAATAAGTAATTGGGGCATTTAAACTACTACTATAATGAAATTTATAGGTAGAATTACTAAGAAGTTTATATTGGCTATGTTAAAATACTAAATAGACTTGCTTTAATAACTAAAGAGATAAAGAAGGTTAAATTATTGTTGGCTACTGAAAGGATATCTAATCATGATTAATATATCAAATAGCTTTTACTTAGCTATACTACTAAGTAAAAACCTTCTAAGGGTTAAAAATTAATAATATGTAGTAGTTTTAAGACTGAAGCAACATATTATACAGCACTATTTACTCCTTCTTTAGTTGCTAGTAAATTCTAGCATTAAGTCTACAAACCAATAATTTCTTAAATATCTATAGATAATTTGAATAAGAAGTTTTACAGGAAGGAAAAGAATAATATAAATAAAAAGGAAAGAAAGTAGAATTAGAGGGAAATAAATAGAGATTATATTCAAACTATTAAATTTAAATAAGCCTTAAATTATCATTCTTATATTATAATGGAGAACACTTCATTTGTAAGCAAAGAAACCAAAGAAAGCGATCAAAAAACGAACTAAGTAGACTAAAGGGATTTTTTTGGCTAGCCTTATGAATTTCACTCTTCGATGTCTTAACAATATAATTATTATTAGTAAAGTTAGTTTTAAAATTACCCTTAGTAACAAATGATGGGACCTAATATTTATATTATTGATGATTTAGAAGCGTAAGATTTTATTTTAGTTGCCAGCAAGCAGTTGAAACCTTAAAATAGCAGTAAATAGTAGCTATGGACTGTGAAGGAGTTAATTTAGGAAGAAATGGATCTCTTTCAATTATATCAGTAACTCTTTTATTCAGTTTGCTATAGTTACAGGAGATTGCTTTATTTTTGATATCGAAGCTGCTTAAGACTAAATACTCAAACCTCCAGCAAACAGTCTAAAGCAGCTTTTAGAATCCTAAAGACCTTAGAAGATAATACATGACTGCAGAGCAGATTCGGATGCTTTATACCATCTTTATGGAATAAAGTTATCTGGTGTAATAGACACATAAGCAGCTTTCACTGTTTTCATGAAATAAGCAGGATATACAAAACTACTACCAATAGGGCTAAATAAATTCATAAAGAGATTTTGTGGAATGGACAATTAGTTTAAGATGATTATAAGGAAATATCTTCAAATCAATGGCGAATTTTGAAAATTAAGACCTCTTAACGAATGCTAAATTTACTATACAATGGAAAACGTCACTCTTCTGCTTTCTTCATGAATCAACTTCTAGCCTAATCTATATTCATCCAAACAACAAGAAGTTTAGATTTTATCATAGAAGCAGTTAGATGAGATTAGAAATAATGACGATCCTTAGGTATGGGAAAAGGCTAAGCAGCAATTTTAAAATTTGGTGAAGGATTTTACAAGTAAGGTTTAATAAAGGCCAAGGTGAAATAAAGTCACGCTATACTGATCAATATAATCAAGGTAATCAGAATTTATCTAAAAGCTAATCGTAATTTTATAATATAAATAGAAAAAGTGATCAAAACGAAGCAGCATAGTAAAGCTAGGAGGAGTCTCTAATGTATCTAAAATATCCATTAAGAAATTTCAAGTTTAACAAAGAAAAAATAATGTAGTCCTTTAATTTTTGATCTCCATTTTATATTTCTTTCATTTAATATTATAAATAACATGAGGTCGTCTTAGAAGCATTAAGAACTTAAAAATAGAATTCTTTTTGACTTTATCAATAGCTAAAGTATTAAATCTGAAACTTAAGAATTCGAACAAGCTTCAGAAGAAGTTGATAAAAATCTTTTTGAATTCCATTATGTAATTGGAAAGGGAGGATTCGGAAAAGTATGAAAGGTTGAGAGAAAAAAAACCCGTTAGCTTTTTGCTTTGAAGGAAATGAGCAAAGCACGAGTTCTGGCTAAAAGATCAGTTAATTCTGTAATGAATGAAAGAAAACTTCTGGGTAGTCTTTTACATCCTTTTCTAGTAAACATGCATTATGCATTTTAAGATCGAGATAATTTATATTTGGTACTTGATATACTAACAGGAGGAGATCTTAGATATCATCTGGGTAGATAAAGAAGGTTTTCTGAAGAACAAACAAGTAAGTCTTTATTTGAGAATTCTTCATTACTTGCTTGATTTTAGGACTAGAACATTTGCATAATAATGGTATTCTACATAGAGACATAAAACCTGAAAATCTAGTATTGGACTCACAAGGATATCTTAGAATTACTGACCTAGGAATTGCTAGAATTTGAAATCCTGATAACGCTCAAGATACATCAGGAACTCCAGGTTATATGGCTCCTGAGGTAATGTGTAGATAAAATCACGGAGTAGGGGCTGATTATTTTGCGGTAGGAGTAATTGGATATGAATTTATGACTGGAAGAGTAATTTTTTATATTTAGAGGCCTTATCAAGGTAAAAGTAGAAAGGAAATAAGAGATTAAATTCTAGCAAAGTAAGTCTAGCTTAGAAGAAATGATATTCCAGAAGGTTGAAGCTTAGAAGCCGCTGATTTTATCAACAAAGTAATTTTATCACTCAGTTAATTTAAAGAAAGCCAGCAAATCGACTAGGATTAAATGGACCTGAAGAGGTAAAATAGCATGTTTGATTTAAAAATTATCCTTGGGAATAACTTTACAACAAGCAAATTTAGCCTTAATATATTCCAAACAATAAGGAAGACAATTTTGACTATCGATAAGTTTAATAAGATCCATGAAGGGATCAAAATTTGGAATTACTAAAGTAGCATGCTTTACTTTTGCGCAAAGGATAGATACAAGCTCTTTTTAACGAGTATTACTTTGATAAAGCAGCTGAGATAGAATAATAATAACAAGAAGCAGAAGTTCAATAGATAAAAAAGTAAAAATCAATGAAACAAAATTAAAAGCAGTAGCAACTACCTCCAATAATGCTGGCTTCTTTGCAAACAATGCAAAAATCGTTCAAAAATGCTTAAAACCTTACATTTAGCTATTTAATTAGTAGAAATATTATTCCTCTTTTATCATTACCGAATATATTCTATTTCTTACTTTCAAACTTGTTTTAGCTTCAATCTATTTAATTTTTTAATATATTTAATAATTAACTTTAATAATCTGTATTTTGGCATACTAAGTCATAATGGAAAAAAGGTATAAAGAATATAAAATGCATAACATAAATAATTAATTTCCACATTTTACTCCTTTTATCTAGTTAAAAACTAAATTAGTATATAGTAGTCTATAATCTTAATTATAGCATTATTTTTGTCTTTAAGCTTTTAATTGTTTCTACTTTAAAGATATAAACTAATTCGAAATAATAAAACGATGAGTACTCTTTTCAAGCAAAGTATAATTTTGTTATTTTTATTATCTCTTAATAAATACTGACTACTGAATATATATGCTCTATTGCAATCATTTAATTAGGCTAATTACTACTTAAAAGACTTTTTACTAGAAGTTAAAGTTAAAAAGATTCAGAAGTTTTTCTTTACATCCAGTGAACTTGAGAATGTATTTTCTTGAACTTAAGTACGGTTTAGGACTTTATTGTTCAAATATGCTTATAGTAATAGTAGTAGACTTGACTTTTAATAAAGATATAATCCCTTTGATGAGATTTTTATACTCAATAATTCGTTTAGAATTATAATTTTTTTTTGGTTTGATTTTCAATTTTAAAGAAATAAAAGAAAATTGATAATTTATACTTCATAATCTTAAATTTAATTCTAATTTGTAAAATTAAGAGTTTAATTAATAAGAATAGCTTTCGTTAGCTAAATTAAAATTATTTTTATTTTAATAAAAAGTAATTTCAAAGAACTTCTTGGCTATCATGATTTCCTTTTGCAGAAAAACTCTCTTATAGAAGAGATAAATGATTTTTTTTACACAATCTGAATTTTTTCTCCATCCTTTTTACTTTCTTAATCTTATTAAATTAGATGTTTAATAGCATCCTAAGGTTATTCCTTTTTTTCTTCCTTCTGTGGTTCTTAGGTATTTTCTTCAGAGGGTTGCATCATATTTGTGTAGCTGACTTTGTTGATAAATTCTCTTTTCTTTTCATAAAGTTCCATTAATTCGTCCCATGCTTACCTTAACTCTTTATTATTCTAATCAAGTTTAATAGCTTTGGTTAAATCTTCCTTTGCATTCTGTAAGTATGCACCCTGCATATAACCTTTAGCTCTTCGGTACAAAGCTTTAATACTTTCTGGTTGAAATTTCAATACTTCAGTACAATGATAAATTGCTTGATCATATCCTCTTTCTATCTTTAAATAGCATGCTGCTAAATTTAAGCTGGAAGGAATGAAAACAGTATCTTTATATTCTTCCGCATCTTCAATTATATTATCTTTTGTCAAAAAATGAAGAGCAAGAAGAGCCTTTGAGTAGCTTTTACTTGCTTCCACATATTTCCCTTCAGTAAACAATTTATTCCCTCTAGCTTTCTCTAAATAAGGTACTAGTTTTCTATTTTATTCTGTGATTTCAATTTCATCCATTAAACCTGATTTATTTAATATAAAAGCTTAATTAATTTAAAGTATTTTAATCTCTCAACATTATATAATCATATTCAATCTCAATTCCTAACTTTATACTACTAATATCTCCTTAGTCTATCTCTCACTTTCCCAATTTATTTTCCATTGACGCCTCCTTATGAAAATAATAATAAAGCAGATGCTTTTACTCAAGCAATCTAAATATAGCTCTAAATAAATAATATCTCTAATAGTTTTAATATAGCAGCTTAATAATATTCCATTACTATAATTATAAATTAGTATTAATATAGCTATTATTATATTTACATTTAACCTGTATCACTAGCCTTAATTAGCTCCTTAGCTTTATCTTTCTATACCTTTAATACTTTTATTTTAAATAAAGTGTAGGAACTATTTTAGTTACTTCGTCATTGCTATTTATTTATCGAATTATCATCTATTTGATGTATTTTATTTGCTTTGCTAGAAATTTATGTAAAGGAATATCTAAATAGGATATCTTAAGATTGATTAAAGTGTTAAACGCTACCAAAGTACATTATAATAGGGAATTTTAGATATAGATGGTAATAGTATAGGAAGGAAATCGTTAGAGTATTAGAGGATATACATTAAAAGATAGAAAATGTATTCTGTATCTTCTTAAATTATCCTTGTCGTAAGTTTTTAGAGTTTGATTTATAATCGAAAATAAATTCAGCAATAGCTGCCTTTCCTGGCATAACTGTTTATACTATAAACTGCTTCTTTTCCTAAATTGCTTTATTTCTAAGTATTCAAGTCCTGTTTATTCCATTTCTTTTCTTGAAGCTTTTTTCGCTTTTAACTACAATTTGAGGAACTGCTTGAACTTCTTCTTAGCTTTTATTTCTATTTGAATCCTTTTAATCAGGTATCTAAGATGTCTTCAAATAATCTTGATTTAATATATGAGAAATATTATTAAAGCTAATGTTGGTTGACTCTTAATCTAATTTAGTAAAATTGGTTTCTTAAATCTAGCTACGATTGTTCAAAAACGAGTTCTGCATTTCATTATAAAAATTTTCAATTGTCGTAGTTTTTTGATTTTTTATTTTATGTCCAGAAACTTTCTATTGCTATGGTTGAAAACTAAGGTTAGACACTTGATATTTATGGGCATAGTCACTGAAATCTACATCTGAGAATTCTTCGTTGTCATTTTAAGATTATTCTTAATGTAATTAGTTTGGCTTTTCCTCCTTTTAGATATTTTGAGTTTGTTACTTAATAAAGTTTTCTTTTTAAAATTCCTCTTTAAAGCTTGGTGCTTTTAAATTTTCAAGCACTAGAGCATATTGTTTAGATTACTAAAGGTTACTAGGATTGGCACTCTAAGGTCTTTATTTTTTCCAGGATTATGTATCATTTCATTTTTACTTAATCATTTCTTTCTTTTACTAATGGTTTATTTTTTCTTGGATATACAGTTGGCTACTGATGCTCTGAGGATTATAATTAGCGTTTAACTTAATTAAAGGATCAATTTGCTTTGTATTTGAGATTTATCTAATCTCCTTGTTACTTACAAGTAAACTATTATTCTAAGTGCTGCTTTTGCTGTTTTTTCTAGCATGAAAATTTAAAGCAACCTATAAATTTTAGAAATTTAATTTCTATTTTGCTTAAGTTGGCTTTGGACGTTAAATTTTATAGTCATAATCATTTCTAGGGAATTCTGATCCTCTTGTTCCTTTTTTCTTTCTTTTTCTTAAAGGCCTTCCAAAAAGCTTCGTCCATTAATTAGATGCTGAGCTTAATTTTTATTTGTTTACATCTAACTCTTTCATTTGGTTTCTTAAATCAGGCTTATGCTTTCACTAATTAAGAGCTTATTACTTATTTGAAGGTTCTTTAACTTACCGATTTATAGCAAGCCTTTCGAATACTGGTGTGCTAATATAATTCTTAAAAGCTTGAGATGCTTATTACTTAAAAGTTTCATCGAAGCCAATCTCATTTTCATAAAATGGAATATCTTAAGGAACATATAGTCTATCAATATCAGATATAGTGCTTTCTTTAGGCGAATGTGAAGATAAAATAAGAGGTGCTTCCATTGCGTTATTTTCTAATTTTTAAGATTTAAACAATTTACTTATAAATATCTAATATTTCTCATTATTCCCTATATATAAATCATACCTTTATTTATGTTCTAAATTATCTCCTCTAAATTAGGAAACGCTTTACTTATTCTTAATAGAGTGTGCTAAAAATTAAATGAAATTAAGTGAGATATAATGAAGATTGTTTAGCCCTATAATGTATATATCAGTTACTGATTACTTCTAATATTAGTTACTCTTATAATTTAATTATATCTATTATATTCCAAAGCAATAGAATATTAACTTTGCTTTATAACTCTAGATATTGTCTATATCCTTTTATCTTGAAAATAATGAATATACTTATTAATAAGATTGCTAGGCTTTTTACTTGAGATTATATAAATTGCTTTAGTATATAAGCTTTAAGCCTATTTATTAGATTCTATACATTCCTTATATAAATTAACCTTAAGTATTACTTTTACTCTTTCTCTACTTGATGAACTTTCAAATTCAAGAAAATTATTCTTTATTAAAATTTATCAAGCTAGACTATTTTAATAAACAGATCTAGAATAAAAAACTGAAGAGTCAATAATTACTCTATCTCATTCCTATTTTTAGTTATAAAGCTAAAGAAAAATTAATAGATGAACCAAACTAATAAAAATCAATTTGAAAAGCACTTTTAACTTTAGCTTGTAATGATATCTAAAGTTATAGAGTATTTTATGTAACTAATCTCTTTCTTAGGGCGTTTCTATAACTAACAACTAATTCTATTGCTTATTGTGCTTTGATAGTTGACGTTAGATATTATCCATATAGATATTTGGCTATTTTATAGATTCAAAATTGATTAAATATTCCCTTTATATTAAATTTAGTTTTTATAAGCATAAGATTCAATCTACGGAATAATTCTTTTTTCTGCTTCGAACTGTTCTTTCTCTAGTTGTTTGAGTCGTTATTTATCTATAATAGTTTCTAATGGTCTAAAAATTGTTTCTTAAACCAGTGAGCAACTCTAATCTCCTGTTAATATTCTCAATAATGAAATAAAAGGTCTTGCTAACTAGAAGTTAATTTTTGCTGAGATTTCAAAATATTGAATTTATTTCTTTTTATGGAATTATAAATGTTTTCCCTTTATTTTCCTTTCTTGAATATCCACTTTATTTCCTACCAAAACTATGGGTATTTAGTCGCAAACCCTTATAATATCTTTATACCATCTTGGAACATTTTTGTATGTTGCTCTTGATGTTACATCAAACATGATAATAGCACACTATGATCCAAAGTAATATTAATCTCTTAGAAGGCCGAATTTTTCAGATCCAACTATTTCCCAAACATTGAATTATATAGCACCTTAAGTGGTTTAAAAAACTACCTAATGTACTTCTGTTATCATAGTATGAATTCATCTATCTTCAAAATCATCTGTTAAAAGTCTTTTTAAAAGCTAAGTCTTCCCAACTCCGCCATCTCCTATAAGAGCAAGCTTGAATTGGGTTAAATTAGTCTATTGCATCTATTAAAAAATTACAAATAGCAGGAAATTACAGAAAATACTCCGACCAAAACTGACAAATATCTATACAGCAAATCAAAAATTTCATAAATGCTTTTAATTAGCAATTTAATCTAATTAAATATCTAAGCTTCATCTGTTAATCATATTTCATTTATTTCTATTTATAGATTAATTCAATTCTTTACTATCTATTAAATTTTGAAAGAATCAACATAATTAAACTTTGCTTCTTTAATTCTAATAACACAACAATATTTATTATATATCTTAACTTTGCTCCAATTTAGTTTATAACATAATATTATGTAATTTATTAATGTGATGTCTCCTTTATTTTGCTTGTAACCTATTAATTTATAAAAATCTCAAGAAGCATCGTAAAAATATTGAAATTGTTCATTTATTCTTTAGGTTTATATTCTTGAATTACATATCAACAACTGTTACTCTTTCCTTTCTTTATAGTTGATATTTTATTCCAATCTTAATCTTTTCCAAACGTATACTTGTCTCTTCTTTTTTGAGCATCTACTATTTACTAGAGTATTTAGCCTCATATAATCCTTTTTTTATACTGGTCACATTCAGATGTGCAATAAATCTTGGTTAGGCTTTTGCCATTTTTAGTATCTGAAAAAGATTTATTATATTCTTCTACAGAATCAACACATAACTGATCTTCTTTTTATTACTTGGTTTATTGTCTAATTTTTATGTTTGATTATTATTTAAATTTGATTGCTAAATCTACATTGGATCATATATTATTTAATCCTAACTTGCTATTGGTTTATTTAGTTGAGATTTCGATAAAAATAAGTTATGACTAAACTCTTTGCTTCCCTTTTTTTAATTTCTTAATAATATGCTATTTCTCCTAATTTTTGGTGTATTATCGAATTCAAATTTAGACATTTTCTATGCAATTAAGCTTTATAATTTCTGGACCAGTTTTGATGATACCATTTAAATAAAATAAGCAGCTTAATTAAAATTAAGGAGTCTTAAATTAACTAAGATTACCTTTACTATTCTACTCTATTAGTTTTGCTTTCTTTTCAAGTATTTTTAGTTAATTAGTCTCTTTTATAAAGCATTATATAGAAGAGATGCTATATGTAGTTTGTAAGTTTGAAGTAAGAAGAAGAGATATTATAATTGTAGTTCTTAGGCTATTTATCAACATGTTCAGTACATTTAGGATCTAGATAAAGAGCCATTTACTGATTTGGATTTAGTTGTAATCTAATGTTTGCTTTCAAATAAAGAAAGCTAGCAAAGATTTGTATTTTTGATTTCTAGGCTTATAGTTGATACTATAAACTAGACCAATAAAGTAGATATTATTATTCTGAAGCATTTTAAAACCTTTTTATAAAAATAATGAAATCATAAGTTTAAAAATAAGAGTTTAGACTTATTTAAGAAACTGGATAAATTAGAGGAATCTGATAATATAGAGCAAGTGGATTATAAAACCATTTGCAATTTAATTTCTAAAATAAAGCTTTATTTTATTAAGCTGCAAACAATATCCTTACTTTATTAAATATTTTGATAGGAAACATTTTTCTCAATCTTGCTATTATCTCTCCATATAGTTCTTTTTAAGTCTGTTAATGTATTATGAAAAATAAGACTACTCTAGTATTTATAAGATTAACTCTTGAATGAGTATTAAGAATCAATAGAACAGTCCCAAGAAAATAGATTGGGTACGTATTTGATAATTGGAAAGTTAATTTTATTAAATAAAGTGTTAAAATTTAGGTTGAATCTAACTAAGTTCATTTAATATTTTTTCCTTTTCATTCTCAAAGGGAAAATAAAGCATAATTTGCTGTATTATGAAATACCTTTTTATTAACTAGCTTAATGACTATTTAGTTTTGCCTTTCTTCTACATAATCTATCATCTTATATTTAATCTACCAGCTAGACTTCTATGCTGGAATATCTATCAATGCAACACATTTTGTTGTTAAGATTAATAGGCTTTAGTTTTTACTGTTTGTAGTTACTAAAGATTGAGCAAGAAACTTCATTGAGTGTAGTTTCTTGTTTACTTTAGCTAGAAATAGCTTGAATCCTGCATCATATTCATCATAATTCTTTGTTATCTGGTAAGGACCATAAAAGACACGAGGATCTCTTGCTCTTTAGCTAGTTATTGTTTCTTCAAATAGAGTAGTTGTGTTTTTTATTCCTTCTGCTGTTTTGCTAACTACGTCGAAAAACCCTGCTATGGGTTTTAGAAGTAATCCTCCTAAAGCCTTTCCAGCTCCTTTTCAAAAGCCTTTAAAACCTTCTTATTGGATTCCATTGAAAGGTTATTTGACAACTCCAGTAATTCCAGTTCCTATTGAGCGATAAAAATGCTTGAAGCCTTAACCAACTCCCTAAATAGCATCTTTAGCCACTAGATACTTGTTTTTATTTCTTTCCTTTATAAACTCTTAATCCTAAGACAACTAAGTTAAGCCTGCTGCTACTGAGTTAGTTATCTTAGAGATAGAGTTAAAAGTACCACTTATAGTATGACTCATTAGACTGCCTGTACCCTTAATAACTCCTTTTACTGCTTAAATTTTCTCTTATTAATACCTTATTCTTGGCTAATGGAAACAATCACTAAAACCACTCTCAAGTGTGTTGACAAGTCCTAAAGGGTTTCCAAAAATGTCAGTAGATCCTACAATGTTATATAGTTCTTGAATGAGTTAAGTCTTATAAGGCTAAATTAAGATATCCATAATTCCTTTAATAGAAGAGTGTATATTGTTAGTCTTTATTGCTTTAAAGTTTATAGGAGCCTTTTATAAGGAAATCACTGTCTTCCCTACTGCCTTTAATATTTCTGACAGCGTTTTATTGCTTTCATGGCTTTATAATAGAGTTAGAGTTAGGTTCATGTAAATGTGATCTATTAGTAGTTTCCTTAAAATTACAAACTTATTGACTGATTCTGGAATCGCAATTTCGAAACTAGATTAAGAAGTGAAAATAGGATGAATTTAAGTGGTCTGTTGGAATAGTCTATTGAACATGCCTAAGATTGCTCTTATTACTTATTCATCAAGTTATATTTCAATAGGAAGTAAGTTTAAGGCAAAGTTTTCCAGACTTATAATGGTAGGCTGATTATCAAGAATTTAAGTCATATATAAAGCCAGTGCAGGGTCATTCTCATGCGACTTTATTTAAAGAAGAACGGGGAATAGAGAATCAGCAGTGAAGTTATTATCTATTTGTAAATCCTGTATTTTTACTTCAATTTCCCTTTGCTGGTTTTTGTTTTCTAAACAAAATTAAAATTTTTTCAGTTGCAAATATATTACTTCAGATCTCTACCTTTCAACTCCCTCAATGAATGATAAGCCAATTTACCTTAAGTTGATAAAGAGTTATAGTTTTGATTGAACTTCCTATTCTTTGATTTGCTTTTTAGCAGAGACATGACTTATCTTAAGTACTTTAGTTATGCATTATAACTAGACTATTCCATATATTTCTATACTCGTCTCGGCAGTTATTTCTATGTTTTATTTGAACTCTCAATTAAGCTTATCGAAATTTAAAACTTATCTCGCTCCTGTATAGAAAGGAATTTGCGAAAGACTTCCTACTTAAAACTCTATAATAAGCTTGTGCTTTTCTTCAGGCTTTGACCAACCAAACGGTATAGATGATAATGTGTCTACGAACAAATAATCCTATGTATTTTACTGGTACATTTTGCAAGAAATGATCTAAGAATGATTCTCAATACGATAGGTGCATGTATTGTGATCTTCCTATTAGAATATAACAAAAGTGCTCACACCTTTTTACTAAACGTCTACTAGAATAAGAATATATTTATTAGGCTCATCTATGCTTTTCAGCATGCATATAGTGTTTTATACATGGAAATATCCTGACCATTCATACTTATCAACGCAAATCTTCATAATTTCTTATTATTATCCATCAAACCAATGAAAGGAAACAGAACTTTAGGCAGGTATAGTTTAAGTTTCAATTGTACAGTTTTACTATTATATTTTCATATTTACATTCAACTTGTTGCAAATGTAATATTTCGGTGCAATTGTTACAATCGATGTCAGATACTCTGAGTTTTTATGAGGATATCATAGTTCTGCTTAGCATCCAAATTAGTATTTTTTAAAACTACCATCCTCCAGTTGAGGTCCATTTAGATCAATAATGCTTTTAATACCAGCGGATAAAGGATTTATCTTAAATATATAAGTATTTTAATAGCCAATTCCCAGTAAATTTTTAGCACTTGATCCTAGAACTATTTCAGGGAAATTTTATGTAACTTATCCAGGTAACAAATCTCTACCAATTTTCTACTCTTGAAAGATGAATGTAGGTATGCTAGTCTTATTGATAACAACCAGTTTTACGAAGAAATTCAGATGAAGGGAGTAATCAAGCTTGTTTTCAATTCTTATATTTAACTTGCGTTTATTTTAATCCTCTACTATTACCCTTTTAGCAATTATTCCACGGCTAGTTTTCAATAGCTACATCTGACTTCATTCAAACCCTGGAAGTTTAATTTATAAATGTAGTTAAGTGTTGAGTGGAAAGTCATGCAAATCCTCTTCCTACGATTTTTCTAATATAGTTTATACTTATATTTTCTTCTTCCCTACTACTCCGAATATTTTGAGCTGCATTTGTACAGGTAAAGCATTTCTTACAATGATAGGAGCATTTATTAATAGATTAGACATTAGCTTGTGATTTTAGCTTCTTTCTATTACAATTGTATAGTAAATTGGTCCTGATCGTATATGATGAGTGAGCATTTTAGTTTCATGTAATCCAATCCTTAAGTCTAAAAGATTAGTGGTATCTCCTCAGTATTAGTCATCATTATGGATAGTACTAATGCAGAAATCATCATCTACTAAATCAAAAAGTATAGGCTAGATGCTTTAAGGATCAAGCTAGATCTTTTCCTTGCTGATTAAAATGATAATAGTCTCCTTTGTGTTATTCTTAATCAGAACTGAAGACTTCAATGCTAGAATTTTTCTATTTTCTTTCAAATAACTATGAGCAAATAGATAATACTATGTTTCACTCTAGCGCTTGTTTACTTAATATAAATGAACTCCCACCTTTTCTAGAAATATCCCATGTATCGTATTAAATTATTTTTTGCTATCTTCAATTACTACTTTGATAATCTCATCCGAAGACATGCCTTAATAAGCGATACTTTAGAAGAATCCAAGAAGAACTGGCTTTATTTCTCCTTTTTTAAGTATCATATCTTCTTAATTTTAACGTTAAATTCGAAGTTGATATCCTGTCTAGTTTTCAAGAGAAAAGGGAGTTACTTACTAAGAAAGACACTGTATTTCCAATGCATAACTATAATAAGCTTTCTGAAACTGTTTGATCATCATCTCACTAATATTTATATTAATCGGAATATCAGAATCGATATTTATCTCCGTATCATAATGCTAAACCATACTCTTTTAAATTTCAAAATTTCCTTCAAATTATTCAATAAAAGGTTCCCAGCATCCTGCTATAGGGTTATAGTAATCAGAAGAAAGAGTTCATCCTCCTATAATGTTTTAATTATAATTTGTGCCTTCTTTTATTATGTTGATGTCTTGGAGTTATATCTCAAAAACAGGTGAGAAAGCTCCTCCAACATCATTTATTATAACTACTTGCAAATTTCCAGCTTGAAAAGATAAGTACTAATTGTAATTAATTACCTCTTACTCTGGTTTTTTACTCTACTGAGTTTTTTGATAGATTTCATTTCACTAATTAGGGTCAGTTTTCAAGGTAAGTTGTAGGCTTTTCTCTTTTTCAGAAAGTTTTTTACTTCATTCTTAGTAAGAAGCATAGTTGCATGAGAGAATTTCTATTATCTCTAAGTTCTAATTGTAAATGTTCTATTAGTGACTAATTGCTTTTTATAGAAGAACAATATCTTAAATACTAGATCTGAAAAAGAAATCATCTAGCTTTAATTGGGTTCTATAGGTGAATATCTAATTGAGATCTGTCTATCTGTAGATGTAAGTCTTTTACATGTATTTAAAGGAAAAAGGACTGAAAAGTTCTCGCTTTTGTTCAATTGATTTTAATAACTCTTAGTTAATATTTTTGCTAACAAACAGTTCAAGTTTATTTAAGTTTAGAGTCTTCTCTGAATATGGCTCTTCCTATTCAATTTTTTCATTAGGAGCTTTTCCTTTTTCCCTTTTTATATAGAAACTCATATCAAAACTTCCTACAAAGCAAATTTCACTTGAAAAAACTGGAAGCACTATAATGGCATTCTACATTTCGATTAAGAACTCTATTTATGAAGCTAATCAAGGCTTTTCCTAATATTATGGCACTGCTCATTTAGTAACGTTATCTTGAGGCGTATCATCTGCTCCTACATAATTTGGAAAAGAGTTGATAAAGAAGTAATACACAGGGATTATTTGTCCATACAAGAAATTAGCTACCAAATTATTCATAATTAACTAGTATTTTTTCCTACCATCAGGGTATTTATACATCATTAAGTTAAGTTGATGTCTTAAATCTAGGTGCTAATCGCTAATCGTAACAAATTCAGGCTAATTTTGATTCAAAAATCACCGCAATAAGTCGGAGGTTATGAAGATTTCAGTATAATAGTTGCTGTACGATTTGATAGAGATTTGCATTTTTTCAAACTTTAGATTACAAAGCTAAGAGTTAAATCTTATGTCATTAAGAGTAAACAATCATGTTTCAAATTCTATTAACATAGTAGATGAAATGATTTGTTAGGTACTTGCTAGTTAAACTTCCTAATTCTCAGTAAAGAACATGTAATTGAGGTTATCATTATAAAATATATTTAGGTCTAGACTTTTGAAAATGTTAGTCAATTAGCTTTATAGCATTTTCATATGTAACTGTTTGCATTTACCTATAATCTTTACAGATGAATCTACTTTCTCTTAACCTTCTCATTCCTCATTAAAAAGTGGACGTTCGATGTCAAAGTTCATTGAAAAAGGATCACATATATTATTATTTCCTTAAATTAGTTTCATTTCATTAATTGCTATAGTCATAACATCTACTCAAATTGATTTTAAACTACTTCTATTTTTCGAATTTTCATGCTTGTTACTAATGATAATGTTTCCTAAATCTATTTGCAAGGATTCATATTTCATTCATGGTCTAGGTCTAAGTCATATTATTGGATTGTGTAGTTTAATATTTATTTAGCTAAATTATTTTTATTCTTCTTCCTTTTCTTTTTTAAAGGCTTATCCAATATTTTAAACTAGCTTTGCAGTTATTGATTTTCTAATCTGCCTCTTTTAGATGACCTCTACTTTTTTTTATTCTTTCGGTTACTCTTTTGATGAAAAAGCTCCAAGAATATGAGTACTAATATAATTTCTCCATCTCTGAATCATCTAATGAAAATAGAAAATTTATAATCCCATTATCTCTAAATTCACTTATGATTTTATTTATCCTACTTCGTATTATACTATTTCAAATTGAAAGAACCCTTTTCCAGGCTATTTTGCTTTAATTAAACTTACTTCATCTGGTTATAATGATTTAAGTATAATTTTTGGCCAATGTGTGCTATCGACCATATGAAATTGTTCAAGTGATCCTTTGGCAATTTATTTACTATTATACTTAGTTATTTATAAATGTAGCTTCTATATTTTCATATAGCCTATATGAATATTGTGCTCTTGTAAGGGCAATGTAATGTTAAATTCCTTTATTTTTAGGTTTAGCTCCATGTTTATCTTCTCACTTTCTTAGCTTAAAAATATTTATTATACTTATGTCTATTCTTAGTCTTAAGTTCCACTTTCTGCCTTATTGCCGCTAGATAAAAATTTCTATAATTTCTTCAGAGTGTTTGCATGCCAGTCCATATCTAGCTTAGCAAGTTAAATGTCAATTTATTGATTCTTGCTAATATTCTAAGGATGATCTTAACTAAAGTTGGCCACATTTATTTCAAGATACCTATCTTAGTCAGATTCTGTATAAATCATATTGCTTTCTGTACTATTATTTGTAAAATCAATAACTGATCAACTTTTTACTTTTAGATTGAGTGAAGAACTATAAGGTTAATTTATAAGCATAATGCTTGTATCCTATACATTTATTTTTAATCATGCTTAGTCTGATTTTTTTCTGAATTCTATTCCTATTGTCTCTGCTTTAAGACTGACTTTCAATTTTATAAAATTAGGATCTTTGTTTTCTTCTTTCTAAACTGTCTAATTAGATGAAGACATCTACTTAACTTTAAACTGTATCAAATCAAACCACTTGGTCATAGTTTTATTATCTTCAAAAGCGATTTCAACATTACCCTATCTAGTTTTTATCTTAATGCAGTTTTATATATCTTAGACTTTTTACACTTTGCAGTCTTTTATATAGAAGTAATCTTCTGCTTATAAGTCTTAATTGCTTAGATAAAAGTAAATATAGCAGAAGGAAATTATCCCAATCCCATTTGTAAACTTGCCTTTCTTTCTATAGCTTACAAAATCTATGCAAGCTGCTGTTTTTTATAATTGGGTCTTTGTTTGCTGCATCATTTCATACACAGTTTCTGATTGACTAACTTTTATTGCTTCCCCGATACGAAGAAAGTATTGATAGATGCTTTTTTGCAGAGTTATATGGAAGTGGGAAATAAAGAGCTTAATCTCACTTTTACAGACTTATGAATCATAATAGGTAATAAATATGCATTTGAGTGAGAAATCTTTTAGTATTTAATAACCTTCATGCTTCTGCTAGAATACAGCCAAATTGTCTACAAACAGTAATTTAAAGTTCTTAATGGCTAATTCATAACTTTCGGACTCCTCATTAGCTTCTTAGTTCTCAGCTTAAATCTTTTCTAGTTTAAAAATCCAAGCAGGAGTTGTAGGATCTAAGTTTTTTCTTATAGGTAGTATAATGCAAGGCTCTTCAATTTTAAACAGAAATATTTTCTTTTTTTTAAGTTGCAAAGCTTACTGAAACTTACTTTTACTTAAATCTTGGAGTTGCTAAAACTTATCCCAAGCTTTTTGTTTAAACTCCTGGTCTACATTCGAAGTGTTAAAATAGTCAATAAGACGACTTACAGCTGGACAATGATAAAGAAATTCAGCAGGAATTATTTAAATGGATAAGCTTGAAAGTTGTTCGCTATTAGAGTAATGCATTTCCAAGGTATTTTTAGATGAAGCTTAGAACTTCAAAATTTAGGTACTAATAACTTCTTTTTTAGAGTACTTATCAATATTAATGAGATTAATCTCTTTAATTCCAATATTAACTTAAAAGTCGCTTTTCGTTTACTTTACATCGAGCTATACTTTCTAGTATATCCATTAAAGACCTTCTTCCTTTCCAGATGATAATTTATTGCTTAGCTCTATTTATCCAGAGTTAAGAATAAACTAAAGCTCAAGGAATACAAAATCTGAAGGGTAATTTATATTAGGTATCTGGTCTTTTTCAAACTAAACGAAATCATAAAGATCTTAAATATCTTTATCAGAAAGCTTGACCTTATTTTATTTTGATATCTTTAAGCTTGAAAAAATACCTTTTTCACTTTTTTACTCTTTCTTTTTTATTTTTTAAATTTATTTTTCTTGGTCAAGGAGTTAAAAAGTTAAGACTGTTCATTCATAGATTTGTTCAATAGGACAACACTCTAGTACTTAATTGTACTTTGCTAGTTCTTCTTCTCCCACTTCATGATTTTTTTTCAACTTGAAATGAACGTTTTTAAAAGTTTTCTCTCAACTCATTAGCAAAGCTTAATTAAATTAGAATCAGTTTTATCCATAGCCTGACCTAATTTCATAAATCACGCATTTAATAGCAAACCTTCACCAGATTCTAGGATTTTATAATGGTCGTTTTAATGGCTTAAGATGCCTGTATTTTCTCTTTTAATCTCAGGTTTGAACAAAGGTTACATACTTGGAAAGAGTTTCAATTAACCCTAGTGACCCAATAAATTGTTCTCTAGTGTAATTTAAGTTAAAATTCTATAATTCAGCTGAAATCTGAATTTAGGGTGAAGTTTGCTATAATTTCATCTTTATAGTAGCTTCTATAGGATTTAATAGGAAGTTAAACTACTGACTCCATTTAAATTATTGCATAGCATAATCTGGATCTTCCTAATTAGAAACCATCACGTTTTAACCTGTTTAAAAGTACATTCCAAAATGTTAAACTGTGGCTAGCTTAAAGACAATTTGAGATTCTAATTTCTGATTTTGTCTTATCTAAAATCCAGGTTCTCAATTTTAATTAGTTGTAGCTATCTCTAAGACTCCTAAAGTAAGTCCACATGTGATGTTTTTAGGAACATCTTCATATCTAATATGAATATCTTATATAGTGATTTAAACATTATCTATTACCTTTGTAATCAGCTTAGACATAAGGCCTTTCTTTTATAGCTTGTCTTATAAGTTTAGCTTAAGATCTTTTATTTTCATTTCGTATTTCTCAATTAGATATTTTCTATGTTCAACTGAATAGTTGTCATAATACTGCCAGTTTTCGAATTGCTAAGGGACTATAACGAGATAAATACCTTCAATTATGCAAGTGACTGGTTAACTAGATAATTTATTTCATGGTACTTTTAACTTAAGACAGGAAACTTTTCCAACAAGTAGCTGCATAGGTAAGTAACTAAAATTTCTTTTGATGGCTTCTGGATTGATCATTAAATCTTACAAGTAAACATCGCCTGATCAAACTCCAACCTATAGATGATTACTGTCAAAATTAAGAAGATATTCTCCACAATAGTGCTAAAGAATTTTTTCTACTAGTTTCTCAAACATTTTTATTATTAAAAAGCACTATTTTTATACTTTAATTTATTTACCTCCATAATACTTCTAATCCTTCTATCTATCTCCCCTTCCTTTACTATACATTTAAGCCAATGCAATCTACTAAATTCTATTATTTAGTAACTAGCAAAACAAGCTAATTATGATAGCAGTGATGCTTAATACTGTTGAGGGTTATAATTTTATGTAAATTCTAATTTGTAATTTTAACTAGAAATATACCCTTTCTTAATATTTGGTTAAACTCTATATGCATATAATCTATTTGTGAGATAGTTAAATAGTCTTAGAAGCAAATAGTCCTTTTATTACTTTATGCTAAATGAAATAAAATAGAATGGTTATAGGGGGAGTTTAGTATAAAGTAAACAAATGGATTAAAATATAATACAATTAGTTTATTAATAAGCAGGTATTTATATTAGTTACTTGCTTTAGAAGTATATCTAAAGATATTTATCCTATTTATAATAATTATACCAATATTTCTTAGTCAATTAAACTAACTAGGTAAAACAGCCATTTATTATATAAAATTCATTAGAGCTAGTTAAGAAAATCTAAATGCATTAATAATAAACTAGGAAATTGAGGTAAAACCTATTAAAAGAGATATCAAAACTAAATTGTATAAATTTTAGATCCAATAATAAAATAAGATGCCATAAAATAAAGAGTCTATGGTTGCTAAGAGTTAATATTATTTAGCAAGTATAACTAGATATATGGTTAAAAGTTCTGCCAAAAATAACAAGAGTTAATGTCATTAAGAAATTAAAACAAATTCAATAAATAAACTAGGATAATAAAGAGATAATATAAATAGATTCCATATCAGACAAGTTAATAAGCAATTTATATAAAATAGATAGAAGATAAAGGTTAAATATAAATGATTAGCTGATATAAGTTAATAAAAGCATATTTAAAAATGCCAGTTTATTCTTCTTTTTCACATTTTGTATTTTACTATTATTCTATCTATTTGAACTTACTAAGTCATTCATAGTATCTTAGTTTAAATCACTATATTCATATTGCTTTATTATATTAATGTATCATTGACTATTAAATTTTAATTTTAAAGCTCATTGTATACTTTAGCTTCTGCTTTAAAAATGTAAGCACAATTTTAATCTAAAACTATAAGAGAAATAAAAAGAGTATAATAAAGGTAAGGAACATATTAAATAAGAGTAGTTAGTCATTTATTTTAAAGGACTATCAGCATGAATTAAAGCAAGCCTCTATATCTATTTTAGCTTTCTATTTATCTGATTAAAGTATTTCTTTATCTATTAGATTCTTTTAAAACTCCCTGTAAGTATATAAACAGGTAAATATTTATAGAATTATAGAGCATTTATTTAAATATCTCTTAAAGGTTAAATAGCAATATGAAATTTGCAAAATAAATAATTTGGCTTTTATATTATGGATGAATAGGCTAAACATCATAGAGAAATTAATAATTTTAGCTTATAGTAAGGATAGTAAAAAAGTATTGGAGCTAGCAATGTATGAAGATGATTGTTATTAAAAGTATTAAAATTTACATCAAACATTAGTCACAACAAGGCTATAATTTGGTGAAGATATGATATTAAATATAGTTAGTATGATGAAGAGCTTCTCCTTATAATTGTCTAAGAAGAGTTAGGAAGGTTTGAAAATGTTTGAATTGCTCTTATTTATAAATTATAATGGAAAATTAAAAATAGCTCAACATCTAAATTACAGAAAAGACCAATGAATATATTAAATTCACTCTAACTAACTTTGATGTTTCTATAGCTAACGCATTGAGACGAGTTATTGTGGCTGAGGTACCAACAATCGCTATTCATGATGTTCACATATTGAAAAATACTTCAGTACTAAATGATGAATTTCTTTCACATCGTCTAGGTTTAATTCCTCTGGCTAGTGAAAGCATTGATAGCTATTAATATACTCGCGATTGCACTTGCAATAGTTTTTGCTCATACTGCTCTGTAAAATTTAAGCTTTCTTATTTAAATAACACTTAATAAATAGTAGAAGTCACCACAAGATAACTAGTTAACGCGAGTGTGGATTAAACTGATGTGAAACCTGCAGATCCTGAGCCAGGAATTGTTTTACTTAAATTGCGTCCAGGATAGTAAGTGAATGTTGAATGTAATGCTAAGAAAGGAATAGGAAAAGAGCATATGAAATGGTGTCCAGCAGCAACTGTATTTTATAAATTGGAGCCTGTTATTAAGCTTGATCATAAAAAACTGCGAGAGCTTACTCTTCAGCAAAAGTAAGAATTTATTAGTTCTTGTCCAACTAGAGTTTTCAAAATAAACGAGTAATAATAAGTTGATATCGAGGATTTATAAAGATGCATGTATTGCGAAGAGTGTATAAGAAAAGGAGAGTCTTTAATAACTGGTTAAGTACCTGGATTGGTCTTACTAAGTTCTCAAGATAATTTGGTCCAAATTGATTTAAATAGCGATAAAATATTTTTCACTGTAGAGTCTTCAGGCTCTTTAAAGCCAGAAACAATAGTGAAGATTGCTTTTAAAGAGTTAAAGCATAAAGTAGATACTGTCATAGAAAACTTAAAGAACTGAAGAAAATATATTAACTTTATTTCTGTAAATTGCTATTTTTAAGCCTAAATCATTTAACTATATTGCTTATCAGAAAATTATACCTCAGCAACATATAGCTAGTATACATTGAATATAGCTAGGTTTCCTTTATTTTTAATATAGTTATTTTCTTGGCCTAAAGCAATTTATCTTATATATCTATTACAGTAGTAGCTTAGCATTATGTATGCTTATGTTTCAAGTAATTAATCAAAAATGCTTATAGCAAAGATTAATTATTCTGATTACTACATCTGCTAGTAAATAAGTCCAGAAAAGGAATATAAAGACTTATAATCTTTAGATAATAGAGTTTGGTTAATTACTTTCATAAAAATATTCTAATAAAAGGTAAATTAATAAGAGCAGAAGATAAAGGCAAGAATATAGATTACAAAGATTCAAAGCTATGCAAAAGAACATTTTTGGAAATCAATTCACTAAATTCGACAGAACAGCATATAGTTACTTTAAATAAGGATTCAGATGATATATAAGTTTAATAATATTATCCTAGATATAATTAATTCTATTACTCTTATATCTTAGGACCTTTAAATACTTCTATGTCTAATGCTTTAATATTCATTCATATGTCAGCAAATACTTATAATGGCTTATCTGATCAAAATTAGAATATAAATATTGTACTTCGAAAGATTTGAGAATGGTTTCTAGAATGATAATAGAGTTTGAGATTTTTAAGTAATTTATGTGTAAATTTTAATTTATCACGAAGAGGCAAATTAAAGTTTGAAGATCTAAAATAATAGAAATTAAATAGGGATTCACCATAATAGACAGTGTCAAGCATGAATTCTAAAATAGCAACTAAGATTGAAAATATAATAAAAACTATAATGAAATTTAAGTTATTTGGAAGGTTAATGATAATTGGTGTTGTCAAAACCAGAATTATCAATTGCTTGCATTTTTTGCCCTCCCATATTTTCTTTTCCATATTTTGATTCATAGAAATGTTGTAATTTAGAAAAATGCTATCTGAACGGATTTTAATCTATGAAGTGATCATACGCTCTTTTTTCTTCGGCAACCTGAACGAAAGCTTTAAACATATTTCTATAATAGCCCTTCATTTATCAAATACAACAGAATCCGCAAATAACAAATCGGCAGTAGTCCAAAGATATTTTTGTTTTTTGAGATTCTTTTTATTCAAACTAAAATGTATACTTTACATGACAGCAACAAGGACAATGATTTTCTGTAACATTTATTTATTATTTCTCATAATCAGTATTCATTTGGACAGGTATTGTATACACGTGATCACCATCCTTATCATGACGTCTTTACTATAAATTAAAAGAGCAGTTGTTTTCAGTTCATTCGGTCACTTATGTAACTTTTGAATTTGGGATTTCAGTATAAAAAGGAAATGAAAAAGCCATCATGGTTTTCTTCAGGTCAGCTTGAGCGTATTCATCAATATTAAACTTGATTGCGCATAAAGCTTGCAAAGCTCCCATTATAATTATAATATTTAACTAATTAGCTCCCTATAAACCAGAAAGCTACTTTATATTTTAAGAAAATTCAATTTACTAATTATTTTCATTAAATATGCTACCTCTTTTTACTGCTTTTCATTCCTTTTTCCAGTTGTTTAGTATATTTGCTTTCATATATCTAAAATACCCAAAATTAGCATGCCAATAAAATGCAGATAAGTATATGAAATGAGTCAGTTAGAATAAGTTATAACAGTATAAAAATAATAGAGTAGATAGTAGGAAGCTTATACACCCTTCTTAAATGGTATTTATGAAAAGTAGATAAACTACTTAATAAATTTGAGTAGTATAACAGATAATTGATAAATAACGGAAATATGCAAAAGGGAAGACGAAATTAGTCGCAAAATTGATAGTTGCTGAAAATCAATAGAAAGGAGACTTTTGTTTGATTAGGTAAGAGAGTTAAACTATATTTGGACTAATATAAATTATAAAATCATTTTATCAAAACATAAATTCTTCGTTTATTATAGTTGAAATGAACACTAGAACAATATAATACAACAATTGAGTTATGTAAGGAAGTTCATATGGAACAGTTTTAGCATTGTTGTATTAAACCATTTTAATTAGATATTTAGAAAATAAAAATACCTAATTAGGATTCAAATACTAGGGCTTGAGTGTAAGCCACACTTGCAGAGGATTGGTAGATGATCTAATTCTTATTTGCAAATCAGCAAAGTTTGTTTAGAATTTGATAAATATAGTAAGTGAAGTTTTTCATGAATTCACTTAAAGATAAATGCTACCAAATAAAAAAGTATCTAATTTCTAGAGATACGTTAGAAATAATAAATCTTAAATTTATGATTAGAAAATTAACCTATTGTCTAAAAAGAAATACTAACATATTTAGTGTAATTCCACTTTAGAAGAAGAAATTTAATCCCCATCATAAAAAAGTCTATTTAAATATATAGCTGCAATTAAGAAAGCTTTTTTTAACTGGTTAGATATAATAATACGACTCTTTGGTATTTTAAAACTCTATGCAGATTTTTTTCATTATCTAAAGCAGAATATGAGGAGAATTAGTACCGTGGAGTATTCAAAAAGGGGTAGCTGGGTTTCTGATAAAATTGAATCAATCATGAGAATGATTTCAAGAAATGATTTTTAAGTAACAGCTTAAACATTTAATGAGTCATACTATACAGACCTGAATTGATTACCTTTTAAGCACATTATGGCTTTTAAATTCTTCATATTCTACTATAAATAAAATAAGAAAATATTAATTTTCCAAGATAAAATAGGCTCTTTTTTCATTACTATCTGGAAAAAAGGATTTTAATATTATAATTAATTGTAGCAATTATAAGACCTTTACAATATCGATCTGCTAAGTTACTAGAATAATGCCAGTCTTAAATCTCTTACTAAGCATATAAGAGATAAAATACAATAATATTTCTATAATGAAGAGACTCAAAAACTTATGTGAATGAAAATATCTAAAATATATAAAGAGCAAATTGGTAATCTTTAACTATTTCCATATAATACTTATAAGAAGTTTAACAAATAGTATAGATGAGAAATTACCAGTATATATATATTTAGAATCTAATACTATAATTTCGGAAGGATTTTTAAGATCTTCATTATCTTATTGATAATCCTTAATTGTATGTGAAGAATGTGAGACATTTGAGCATATCTTTAAATGTATATACTTTATAGTATAAAGAATTGACTATCGAAAGATCGGCAAATATGACTTAAAACGTCTGTACTATATGATCAAGAATATAAAAATTCATTTTTAAAGCTTAAATAGGAGTAATTATGTTTGTAAATCAAAATGTTACACAAGAAGCCTTTAGATACTATATATGGAGAAAGCAAAAAAGGAAGAAGTTAAAGATGAGTAGAAAATAGAAGTAATTGAAGGAAAGAGATAAGATTAATACAATATTATAAAACAATTTAAAGCATTTACAATGTCTATAGTTAAAGGAAACAATTCTTGCAATTAAAGAAGGCAAAAAAACTCTAGTAGTTTAAATTTAAAGTAAGTAGGAAATTTAATTTTAGTTAAAACTAAGCACTAATTTACTACTTATATTAGATAAAGTGAAAAATGCATTAACATTTGGTATTCTTAATTTTTTAAAGAGCAATATAGATTAACTTCTATACATGCTTCACATGATCTATTCTCTTATTTAAATCATTCAATTAAAAAGCTTCTTTACAAGCTTAAAGACATTTATTAGTTTCAAGCTTTCAAAATTTAAAGAGACTCATTTTTGAAGTTTAAAGCTTAAGAATAGCAAAATTTAGAATTTAAAACTAGGATAATCAGTATAATAAATATCTGCTTCATAGGTATTAAAGGAAAGATAGCCATATTCATCAATTAGATAGAATCAAAATAATTTCGTTTGAAAGCATAAGTTACTAATTAGAGACATTGGATAGCAAATTAAAAGGAATAATAGATATTAAAGTTAATACCTAGAAATAATATTTTCATTTGAATTATTTCAATATTATGGAATAATAAGAGTCTACAGAATTAGATTTAAAAAATATCAAAAACGAGACGCTAGGATCATTTGCAAGACCATCTGCTACCAGAAAGGTTAACCACAAATTTACAATTGGAGATTCAGATTCTGTTATAATGAGTGTGCGTTTTGATCCTGGAGATAAATATATAGCAGCTGGATGTCATGATGGCAGCATTCGTGTATATAACATTATGACAGGGAAAGTTTCTTAAGTATTAAACAGAAGACCAAGCTAATTAATGACACCAAGAACCGCTATGAAATATATGCCTACAACATCTATCAGATGAAGACCAACGGCATCTCCTGCCAAAACAAGAAATGTTCTTGTAGGAGTTGATTGTGATGGAAACATAAAACATTGGCATCTCTCAAGTGGAAAATGTCTTCATCATTATAGATAGGAAGATAATGAATTTTATTGTCTTGATTTTAGACCAGATGGACTATAGTTTATAGCCTCTGGAAAGGATCGAAAACTGCATTTATTTGATGAAGCTATGAAAAGTGAAATAACTGTACTTGAGAGTGGTAATACAGGATGTCCAGGACATTCAAATAGAGTTTTTTCAGTTAAATTTACTAGAGACGATCCAAATGTAATTTTGTCAGGAGGTTGGGATGATACTGTACACATTTGGGATATAAGACAAAGCAAAGCAGTAAGAGCATTTTTTGGACCAGTTGTTTGTGGAGATTCTATTGACAACAAAGGTGATTTTATTCTTTCTGGATCTTGACGCAAAAAAGATCCTTTATAAATTTGGTCATTATCAACAGGTAAATTATTAGAAACAATTGAATGGGCTACTTAGAGCTCTGGTCATGTAGAGCCTGTATTACTTTATGGTGCCTAATATTCCAAACATGATGGTGGAGAAGTAATTTTAGCTGCTGGAAGTGGATCAAATGAGGCAAAATTCTTTGATACGACTTGCAACAACAAACCTTTTGCCGCTATTTAGGAATTGCCTTCACCAGTTTATTCCGTTGATTTTAGCAATCTAGGATAGATGGCTGCTTTAGGATGTGCAGATGGGAATGTAAGAGTACTAAGTATAAGTACTGCTTGAATATTAAAAATATTTTTAATATTATTCTACCTCTTCTTTCTACTAATTTAATTGCTATACTTCTATATCAAGCATTCTAATCTCTAATACAGCTCCTTTTTATTTTATCTTTATTCAAATGCTAAAAGTGTAATACTACTATCATAATATGAAGTCAAATAAGGTTAAATATATAGGCTATCTCATGAGTTACAGACATCTAGCTTTTTAGTAAAGCAGAAGATAATTAATACACTAGTTATAAAATTCCTTCTTATTATGCTTTTAAATTATCTTAAGAGTTGCTTGTAAACTTTAAGTATTAAATTCAGATATAATATTAAAGCTAGAATCATATGAGAATAAATAGATTTAATTATTTAAAATCTGGGTTTTCAGGTTTAAGAAATCTCTTTTATTAAAAAAAAGCAACTAATTCAGAGAAAATAAATAGAGGTATAGTAAAGCTTAGAAAAGCAAAATATAAGCAAGGATCTTAGGAAGACACTAAATGAAACCTTTTCTTTGTATAATAAATAAATGATCAAAACGGATTGATAATAAAGCTTAATTCCAAGACTCTATTATAGATTATTTTATAATGAAATGTAAATTTATAAAACTGTAGAATGAAACTTAGTAATTAAGATGTTTTCAGTTTAATATAAGAACTATTAAAATATAATTTTAACTCCTAACAATTTTTTATGAATATCATATTAAACCCCTCTTAATAAGAACTTATAAAATTATCAGTCTAACGATATAAAAAAGATCAGAGAAATTTGATTATCGAACAAGCAAATTAATAAGTGATAAATTTTAGTAATTTATGTAATAAAATGTATAGTTAAATATACAGTCTCTAATTGTATTAGTGCCAATTTAAATTGTAATAAGGCTAAAAATGATAAGTGCCAAGATTTAAAATTATAATATTAAAAATACTATTAAATTACTATGGCTTATACTTAATTTAAATAAGAGAATATATAAGATTAAAAATTCGTTCATTGGAGTAAACGATGTTTGCGAATTATGTGGTTTTTCATCTACTGAGAACCAAGCTGCATTCTGCTAAAAGTGGTCTTAAACATTTATGGGCTGTAATAGATCTTCAATGTTTTCTGTATTGTTTTTAAAAGTTACTTCATATTTTCTTGGTGAAAAAAGGGTATTTGAATATGCTCTCTTTTCTTGAAAATCTCTTTGATTTGTGGTTTTAGCGACAAAAGATGGACTTCCTAGAGTGGGGAATATAAAATTATTTATTTTTGATAATTTGATCTAATGAGAATGCCTTAAATGTCCAATTTCTGCAGGCTCTTATGCATAATTTCTTAATGCGCAATTTTTATTCGACTTAGGATTAACGAATGAATCATTATAGGTAGAAATCATTTCGAGATTTTTGCCTCGCCAAACATGCTACTTTGGTCTTCTGACAATAACAGATTATTATGTTCCTCAATCTGGATAGTGGTATTAATTACTCGTTGTGCCTAAAAATTTTAAATCTAAACATTTTTCCGTTTTAGCTGTTCTTCTGTAATTGAAAATATTTTTTTTAGTTTCCCAATTTTCTCTAATTCTTTTAGCAGTATCTCCGTATACAATTTATTTAACTGTTCTGTAGTCAGATGGCAAATTTAATCTAAACTCTTTATTTCTTTCTGTTTTAAGTAGCGGATAATTTTATTACTTAATAATGTATTCATTTTAATAGCTAGTTCTGTAAGAGAACTAATTTTAATATCTTTTAGCTGCTATTGAAGGACATAAGTGTTTCCTACATGTGCATAAATCACAAAAGCATCTTCCTGTCTAATGATGAACTTCTAGAACAATAGGAAAATCTTCCTAGTCTAAAGGACAGATATTCAAATCATTTCCTTTTTACTCTTGCTATTAAATCTATCGAGATCCTATCATTTATTCTTTGCTTTACTATTTTTCAATTGACCCTTATTAATCAGTAGCATCGGTTTCCTGATTTTTAGCCTATGCGTTATCCTTAGAATCAATGTACTTACGATTTATAATTTAATCATTTGATTTAGTTACTTTATGAATATCTAGTTAAGGTAAGGAGAAGCAATTTTTAATTTATTGCCTATCTTTACCCAAAACTAGTCTTTCTTTATTTTTTTTCCCAGTATTTGCTCGTTCTTTTTGAAGATTTTCCTATCTGATTATTTTCAGATTCTTGCGTACCTCTTTCTGCTTTTCCAATACTTTTTTGAAGAGGTTTTTTTCACTTAAAGATCTCATTTTTTTAACCTTGGTCTTAGTATTTTTTCTCTGAATATAGTCCAGTAATCGAACTTCATGAGTGATGTTTTAGAGCTTGCTTTCATTCTCCATTTAGTAATGGTGCTTCATTAATTAAGTATATTATAAGATCTATTTTAAAGTAAAAAAGTGTAGCCTAATAAAATAATAAGTAAACAATACTCTTAATTAACTTTTATGCAATTCACTCAAGTAATTTCATATACCTACTATATAATATAATAGCCTTATCATACTATATAGTAATCTTTACCTCTAAGGTTATTTTCCTTTTTAATTGGCTAATGCCTTGTTACTCTGATCTAATGTATATTGATCCTATCACTTATTTAGCTTAAGTTTATATCATTAAAGTATTATATCTAGTTACAGTACCTTAAGGCTAATTTATTTTGATTTTCTTTAGTTTTTTCTAATGAAATTTTCCGTTAATTTTAGCCTAATTGAGCATTTTTAATTTTGACTTTCATAATAGTGATTCAGCTATTATATGTATGGTATTAAAGTATCTAAATGTATGAAAAAGCTAGAATAGTAATAAGGATCAGAGATTAAATAATAATCTTAGAAGTTATAGTGATAAAGACTGAAATAGAATGAAGGAAGAGATAAGTAAAAGAATTAAAATAAGAAGTTGAAATTAAATTGAATAAAGGTATATAAATAATCACTTGCTCATAAGTTCTTTCAACTTTAAGATTTGTGATTTAACCTTTTCAATAAACTTCCCTGAAATGAAAGCGAAAATGCTTCCTTTTGGATGGATACAAGCTCCATAGTCAACTACTACATCATTCCCAGTCTAAGTGAGAATTATCAAGCATCAGTATATATGTCCTCTGACTGGATTCTATTAAACTGGCTTTGCAGAATGCTCTACAGAAGTCTAAAACAGCTATTTTCCGTTTGAATTAGCATAATTTATGGTAATATAAACGAACTCACGTTCTGATACTATTCCTATACCTTTTAGAAGTTCCTAGACAATTTTTACCTGAGGATTTACTTCTTCTATAACTGATTACGACTTTATAGTGTCTCTCCACTGAGTTTATTTCTCAAAATCGGTTAACTATAATAATACTTCGTCTTAATTTTTGTTCTTAACTATAAATTAGCACTTAAAAGCTTTTCATTAATTAAGCTCTTTTGACCAGAATTTAAAATCCTCTTTATTTTCCTCTTAAGTCCAATCATCCTTTTTAATTTATTCTTCTGCTTACGTCTTCATGCTCCAGAATTGTTCTTCATATTATTTTGGAATTTCTGGCCAAGTAATCTCTGCTTTAGTTTAAACGCTTTCTTTTATAATAGGAACCGTTTTCTCTTCTTCTTTTTGCATTACATCTTAAAGTAAATGAGCTTGAACCTTAACTTTATCAATCATTTTTCCAGACATCATGCTGAAAATGCTGCCTTTTGGATGCACACAGCCTTAAAAGTGTACAACAGTATCCTAACCTTCCTTTTCCTTTTCAAGTTTAATTAGTCTTCAAAAGACTTCAGCTCTAACTGGATCATTTGAAATAGGTTTGTTTTCATGATTAACAGAAGTTTCGAAAAATTGATAGCTGTCATTCAATTTACTAATTACGTTTAAGTAGACAAACTCTCTTTCGCTAACTGGTCCTACCCCTTTTAAAATTTCATGAACAACTCTTACTTGAGGGCTGAACTGTTCAATCACTTGAAAGCTTTTAATTGAGTCTTTCCATTTATTTTATTTATTTTCATCTATAATAAGTCTAACTAACTAATCAGGAGATTTAGCGGAAACTATGAATCTACATTTAAATGCCTTCCAACTATGTAAATCCTTTTTCCAAAATTAGAATGTAGGAGTCATCTCTTCATCCTTTCACTCTGTTTGCATTTCTTTTTCCATTTCAAGTTTCATGGACTAATATCTCTCTTGATAAACGGGAGGAATAACAGGGTTTTCTAATTCAATAAAATGCAAGTCAGACTATTTTTCTAGCTTCTCTATTTATTTGCGAAGATCTGTAATAGGTTCAGTTATTTCCCTACTCTAGGGATTCTAGCTAAATAGCTCTTAATTTTCTTTAGGTCTACAACAAACGCTTCCCATTTTAAATAATTATTAAATGTCTAAGTTTAATTGCTAAACTCTTTAAATAGCATTACCAAACTAATTACTTTAATACTATCCATCTCCTTCTTATATCCCTATTACCTTTCAATATCTATATAGCTAATCTTCATTGTGCATTAAAACGGTTAACAATGCAAGGTTTGCATATGTAAGTTATTAGACCTGACAATTATATTTACTGTATACTGCTTCTCATTGCTTTAGACTAATAGCTAGTTATATCAATGGTGAACATAAATAGACTTGATGCAAAATGTAGATAACAGATTAAATAATATGCTTAAAGTAACCTAAATTTAATGATCTAAAATAAAAAAAAGTACCTTTATATAGAATCATATTAAAGGATGTTCAAATATAAAGCATTAGTAGGCTAATTTTTTTAATTTAATTAATAAGGAAAATAACTAAAACTAGTTAATTGTAGCAGCCTTTAAAAGTATATTCTAAATAAGCAATAAATGATTCAAATATTTTAGATTATAAGTGACTAGTAATTTTGGCTTAATTTAATGTAATATGCAGGAGATAAGTTATCTAATTTGAAAATAGTTATAAATATTAGAAGCTATTTAAACTAAGCTAATAGTATATTATAATAGGTATTTCATAATCAAATAAACAATTAAATTACGCTAAAGTAGCTACATTTCCATATATTTTAATCTATATTTTAGGATTTTAAGGCTATTGTAAACAAGTAGCATCTAATCAGTTATTAACTATAAATAAGTTTGAGATTTATAGAATATGAAATTGATAAGATAAATGACTATTTCTAACTAAATTTTAATGTATAAAGAAGAAAGAAGTTTCAAGTAAGGATTATCAAGGTATGTGTAGAATTTAGCAAGCAGTAGTTTGATGTTATCTATATTATATAATTGTATTAGATTAAATAACATTGAGGGTTAATAAACATTTGTAAGAATAAAATTTGTAAAGTTATTTCTAAAGATAAAAAATCTTTCTTTCAAAAGACAAACTGATAATACAAATTATAATTCTAAAATCTAAACTTAACTTATAAGAATAGCTATTCTTATTAAAAGAACTAGAAATGGATATAGTCTATTAAGAGTATTAAGAGATTAGAAGTAAAAGCAAATTTAAATAATTTCAGAATATTTAAGTCTAAAATAATAGATTTATGGTATGTTGATTTTTGCTATAATAGTTTCATACATAGAAAGACTAGAAAAGGCCATATTAAATAAGACATTTAAAACTCAAAAATTAATTCACTTATGGATAATACTTTTAAATTTGTGCTCTTTTTTAATGTAATGCCTTGAGTTAAATTCTATATTTCTTCGATATGGAGTAAGTCTTGCTCTTGTATCTATTAAATCCACTTGATTTAACTTAGGAATCTTAGTAATTTGGGATTAGGAGTGATATACTTAATAATCTTAGCTGTAAAAGTTAATTTTTGGTAGTTATTGGTATTTCCTTTTGTTGTCGTTTAAACTAGATTTTAGTATTTAGTTTTCGAATAGAAGTTCAGCTTTATAATTCTTAACCTTTGTTCCACTTAACTTTTTTCTCTACTTTTTATCCTTAACCTTTGGAGAGTATTCGTAAGATCTAGATAGTTGCTATTCACGAAATTCGGTTTATAAGTAAGGAACTTGCAGTAAATTTCCCTTCTAGATCTTAGCACTTTCCCTCCTTAAGCCTTCATCTTTCGTAAACTAGTTATTAATTAATTAGCTTCTTTTCTTAGGAATAAACGAAATGATAGAAAGACCGGTGATTTAATGAGAGGTCTTAGTAACTTTGTTATTGTTATTGCTATGGCTATAGTGCTTTATGTTAGGAGAATCGCCTTTAAAAGACAATTTAGGGAAAGAGAGCTTTTACTTTACTTTCAAAATTTACATTCGCTTTCTCATTTTAAAATTTGTAGTCTAAATATAAAAAAGGGAATCATCATTAAAAGCATTAGCTACTAATAGCAATCATTTGCTTGCTTTAAAACTAAAAATTAAAGAATCTACTAAGGGAATTTTCACTCTATAGCTAAGAAGCTGATATTTAGTAATGCTTTAGTAAATAGAAGGAAGATAGAAGCTATTATAGATATTGAGTTTACTAAGTTAAGTAACATTTGGATTATTTAATTGCTTTTATTATTTCATATCATTAAAATATAAAATCAAAGAGTCAATCTTAATATTATTATTGTAATTAAATTTGAAGAAAGCTTCAATGGGATTTTAAATTAATGCCTTTAGGATATTGAATTGTCTGATAGTGATTTGTGATACTTTAAACTTAAGATTATCTTATCTAACTCTCTAAGGCTTAATACTTCTAATTTCTGTAAATTAGACATATATTTATTTAAGCTAGGTGATGGCTTTCCTAGTATAAAGAGTATTTTACCATTTAGCAGTTAGATTTCCTTTGTAACTAGCTTTAAAGCATAGATGAGCTAATAAGGCTAAAATAGTAATAGATGCATAAATAAGAAGCAAATCAAATATTACTTCTTCTGCTCTTCTTATTTAGATAACTATCATTAAAATTACTCTTAGACTAATTAGATAAGGAAAATAAGGTACTTTATTAAACCTTAGACAACAATCGTTTACATCATATCATAGGATTTTTTATATTAAATAGCTTAAGAGAAGACTGTATATGATTGATGAAGGAGAATAAATGATAAATTTAAAAATGTAATTGCCTATCACTGAACTTGAGTATTTCTTAAGCTCAAAGAAATGTCATCCTCTATTAAATCTTCTTTTTCTGCTATTATTAATAATTACCTAAATCACCAAGCATATTTTAAAGCATTGACAGCATGTTTATACTTCCAGGCGAGTTTAGTAAAATCAATGGCCTGTAATTTGAAAAAATTTGGACAGTATTTAGTGGAATTCGTTAGTAAGGTGTTTAAATCCTCAATTGATTGGCTATAGTTGGTTAGTGCATATGTGAAATAGCTCTTACTGTAGGCTTGAAATTTTTAATATAAGAGTTTAGCCTCATTTTTAAATACTTTTATACTACAATTTACTTCTATTTCTCTATTTAATTCTTCTTATTTTAATTCACTTCTTAGATACAAAATCTATTTTATGACTTGTGACCATTTAACTAAAATAACCTTGGAAGCTAATTTATCTATAAAGATAATTGAACTTTAAGATATAGTACTTACTATGAATAATACTCTTTAGGTTACTTTTCTCTTTATAGTGTTATTTTAATAAATAGATTTAATAATAATTTACAGCATTTTTGAGTTAGGAATACTATCATGTCTTAGGCAACGCTTTTGGAGTCTAAGTAGAAGAATTTCTGGTGGTTAGAGACTTTTTAATCATGAGCTTATCTGTCTCTTATGTCTGAGTATTTATTTCCTTTTAATACTTTCAAGGTTACTTCCTATAAACATATCCTGCTGATTTGCCTCTTTCTAAGGGCATTTAAGAAAGACTATAGTCAGCATTGATTATATTGAGCTAAATCTATTTCTAGGTACATGAAGTATCTTCTTGGTTTTCCTACCCTTCTTAATATTCTCTTGATTGATTCTTATTTTTCTTTACCTCTTATTTTGGTATTTCAGGCTTGATGTCCAGCAAAAAGCTTTCATCAATTAACTAAAAGTTCTTTAAAGTATAAGCTCCACATTTGATCATTCTATCTAACGTAATGAAATCAGGTCTGTTATCATATCTAAGCATTTAAAGGAGAATTCCTTTTACATGCTTTTATAGAGGAAGACTGTTAATAACCCTGAATATTTCTGCATAGCTAATTACCTTTTATATTCTATATTATATTTAATTAAGGAAGAGGCTGCACGTATAAAGATAGCATGGTTAGTCCTAACGAAAAGACATCTTCGATATAGCTGTCAACTATATTATCCTCTGTCTATTGCTCAGATTACAGAAACGCAAAGCATTTAGGAGATAAAAAGAGAGGATTTAGATTATTAGCGGGGTAGTTAAGGAATCTCCGACATATTGCTTAATCGATATCTCCTATTTTAACAATGTTGTCTACATAAAACAGTTTCCTTGGCTAAACATTCCCATGTGGCAGTTGGTAAGTTTATAAAACTGCCATTCCTTCAATAAGTCCACATAAATTTTTATAGAAGTCTTCTTCACTTAGAATTATCTACTTTTCAGGTATATATTCAGAAACTAGTACACTGTTCCCTTTTTAGTTTACATAATATCCAGCACATTGAATAAGATGAGGATGCATTATCTAGCAAAAGTACAGGATTTATTCAGAAGGTGGGATTAAAGATATCCTTAATGCGCAAAGATCTTGGGTCGATTAGAGAACTCCTAGAGTTAGGTCTTTAGCTAATTATTATTTTTTAGTAAACTGCTTTTCTTAGAAAATGATTCCAGCCATATTTATATTAAATGAACTAATAATACTTCCCATCTCTTACTCTTTTAGCTAACTATTCTTATATTCAATCACTCAGCTAAGCTAATCCTCACTTCTTTCTTATTACCTCCAAATTTATGAATCAAATAGACTTGCTTAATTATCTTATTTCCATATATTTTAGCTTTACTTTTGAAAGGTATTATATATATTAGAAGCTATAAAGAACAAGATAGATAATTCCAACTCTAACTCTTATATACTATAAAGATATTACTTAATAGCAATTTTATTAAGAAGAGCTAGTTTATTATATTCAATAGGGCTTATAAAAGTAAGCTACTTCTAATTATTTAAGTAGCTATCAAGAGAAATACTTAAGATCCTTTTAAGATTAATAGTAATAACTAATTAGAAGGGATTAAATACCTAGGCAGTATGAAAAGGACTAAAGGTTGAAAAGTACTTATTTTCTAGCTTTCAGTCAGTTTAATAAGGTTGATTCTTAGTCTAATTGTATTAGCTATAAATATATCCATATTTAAGCTTTTGAAATATAATAGTCAAAAGAAGAACTCACTAATATAGCAAGCACTGATCTATTTATTTGTAAATTAAGAAAGAATAAAAAATAAGGTATAGTGCTAATTAATAAACCTACTATATTAATAAATATTAGAGATACTCAGTCAAATCATTATTGGTATTTAAATAGTAGACAAACTAATATAAGTCTATGATATTTTGATTTGCTAAATAATAAGGTAAATATCAAACTACTTCAACATTATTTTACTAGATGAAATCTCAAAAAAATAGGAAATCAAGTGATTATATTTGGTATTCCTTTTAATGTTTTTTAGATATACAGATGTCGCTAATAGTAAATATGATATAGCCTAATATAATTAAACTGATTATATTTATAATTAATCTAACTTAATATCTAGAAGGCATGAAGCTAGTTTATTATTTATTATTAAATATGAAGGAAGAAGCTTAATGTCATGATGAAAAATATTGCATGAACCATGAAGTTTCATGAAACAGATAACTGATAGCTACTTTCAAGTTTATATGTAGTTATGCTTTACTTTGGATGATTTAAATAGGTAGAGTGTAACTTAATAAAGTAAATTAATAAATAAGTTACTATTTAGAAGTAAGACCATCTTCCTGTGATATATTTGAAGTATTCTTATTTCCATTTTAGCTTTTTTAAGCTACAAACTTAGAGTTTTTTGCATCTTCAAAATAGCTTTGCATGCTTTCGATTAAGACAGTATAATTGTTATTTTCCATAATGTTATAAGTAGCTAATCCTCTTTTATCCAGTCTTTTTATTTCTGAATGAAAGATTACCTTCTTTAAAAGTAGGGATCTTAGCGATACTTTCAGGATTGATTTGCTGCTTAGTTTTTTTTCGAATATAATTGAATATAACCTCTATTAAGTTATTGAAGAACAGAATAAACACTGCTATTAGCCCCATTAGTATATATAATAATCCATATACTGTAAATATTCTATCACCTAAATCGTGATTGCTTGCACATTAGTATTAGGAGTAGCCATCACATTCTTTATATTTGCTAGGGAAAATATCAGTAGCCCCATATTAATACAGTGCGAAACTGCAATGAATTATTATTGAAAATGGAAGCATGTCCATAACTCTCTCATGTAAAGCTGTTGAAAATGCAGGAGGCTTTTTCATTATTCTTAGCAAAGAAATTTTATCTACCCAATAAACAAGAAACAAAGAGACAAACATAAAGATTGGAAGAATTGGCATAGTAGCAGAGAAAGTCAAAGAAGAGAAAACTCCGTTCAAAATATAGGAATATCTAATAGCCATATCAAATTCTGGTCCAGTGAATAAGGTATTTAGTTCTCCTTAAGTAACCTATTTATTTTTATTCCTATGTCTTTTACAAACAGTTAAAGGTCACTTAATAAATCGAATAAAAGGAGTTAGTAGAGCATTAATTAGCAATGTAATGCATATCGCATTTCCTACTGAAAGATATCAGTCACGATCAAAGTCATCATAATCTCCTTCAAAGTACTTAGGCTATTTCTCATTGATTCATTCAGGAACTTTAGCATTTACAATCATAGTAACTAAAGCGGTATTAATAAACATAGCTACAAATATCTTACTAGTCATCTTTGTTATTTACTAAGAAAAAGTATGAGCTTTTTCAAATCTAGAAAGGATTCTAAGGGCTAATTTAAGAATGAAATTAATAATAAATATTCCAAAACCTTATCCAAAGGAAACTAAGCTTGCAATTCCAAATTTTTCAGCATAATCTTTACAGTAATCTGCTATATCTCCTTTACCAAACACATCACTATACTTTTAGTTTTTGCATCAGCAATAATACTCATCAGATCCTTCATTATAACTAACTTTTTCGATAGACAAATCTGAATCATATTTGCCTTGCTTTTCAAGATAATTACAGTCATCTTTATGAGGTAAGTTATATTATCTTGATTTAATGAAGTAAATAATTCCTATTGAAATGAAAAGAATAGCAATTGCTATTATTATAACTATCGCTTTCCTTATAAATCTTTCTTTCTTTGAAATTTCCAGATTTTCCCATATTATATTTGAAGGTTCAGCTGTTAACAATACCTTTAGAGATTTTCCTTTCCATCTTAAGTATTTAGATTGTCTTCACATTTTACAGCATGACATTGAGTTATATTTTTTAAAACATTATTTCTGGCTTTCAGTAGTGTTAAAGACGACAAATGCTGCAGCTATTTCTAGTTCAGAGAAGTTATTAAATTTGAAGCCACTTTTTAATATTTTTTTGTCTAGAAATTGAATTTAATTTTAGATCCTTTTCAATGAGAAAGTACTCTCCTTATTATTCTATTACAATATTATCTTCTCCTTTTCTCTTTTCTTCTGTAGTTCCGCTCTTTTAGCATAATAAGTCAAATTTCCTTTATACTTCCTCGCAAAACTCACTTCAATAACTTCTCCAAATTTGTTTTCGAAAAATTCTTTAACTTCCTATTCAGTTATTCCATGCTTAGGTAGGTTATGCACTTCAACAGTATAACTAGAAATGTTTAGGTTATTTTTTTCATTTTACGAAATTAGAAGGCTGGAATGGATTCTGTAGTACACTAAATAGAGAGTAAAAAGGCCTATAATAATATAATCTACTACAAACGTTATTTTTAGCTAATCCTTAGTGTCATCTACTAATTAGTCTTTATCTTCAGTAACTTTAATTTGCTTTGATCCAGTATCTAAATTTGCTGCTGAAATCTTATCCAAAAACCCTCCTTCTTAGAGATAGCCATCGTTATAGTTCATATAGATCTAATATATTTCTATTCCAGATAGAATAAAGAAAATCAAAGTCAAATGCTTAGCTAAGTCAAAGTACATTTGCAAACCTATTCCATATTATCCAAATAGAGAAGAATTAACACAAATTGAATATTTTGCTCCTTTTTAAGGATCTTTTTGCCAATCTAAAATTGAATTTTTAGCTAAATGCTTCTTCGCAACTTACAGATCAGCTTTTTAATAAATATTACTGAGATCTGTTTCTCCATTCTGCAACTAGAAGGTTGTCATTTGATCTTTAGAATCAAGTTAAGATTCTTAGATCTAATCTTCTAAAAAACTTTTTCTTTTGCTAGCTTCTTCAGTTTTCATTTTTATCCCTTACTTTAAATTTATAAAGTAACCAATATAACAAAAAGCAATCTAGTATATATGCCTAGTATGCGTTATCAAATATATAGGTTCATTTACTTCCTTCATATAATCCCTTTAAGTAGCTTTCTATAATCAGATTATTAATCTTATTAGCAAAATCCTTTCTATGTACTATTTAATCTTTTATACCCTTATGTTTATACTATTCTATCTCATTAAGAGAATTATTAACTGCTTTCATTATAAATTAGTAAAGCAATCTGTAAGAAAGGTAATTAAGATTATTATAGAGAAGAAGAGAGATATTTACCTGCAAATGAAAGGAACTATCATGATTAAGCTTATTTATGATCTAAGGTATTTTATATGAAAGTCTTAAATTATTAGCTAGAACTTTGCTTAACATAGTAAGAAAAAATAAATACAGTTAAAGTCTATTTTATTAGCAGGATAGGCAAGAGGATAGTAGACAAAGTCTATTATAATAGAGATAAAGCTAATATTAGAGTAATAAAATAGTTATAGCTTAGTTAATTAGATTCATTGCTATAATTAAAGAGGTATATAATTATCTGATTAAAATAAAGGAAAAAGTAATAGAACTATAACTATAAATAAAATAAGTAATTAAAATGCAATTGTAAGAGAAATGATTTATAGAAATTAATAATTACATGATACACTAAAGCTAGGATGCTTTAGACTAATTGAAATAATTGGTTAATTAATCAGTGCCTTAAGATATTAGAAAAATGTATTGATTTGTGATTACTGGAGCGTATAAGTAACTAATAGATAACCCTGATTACTATGAGACCATGAAAGCACATTTCTTGAATAAATAGAGCGTTTTTAGTAAAAAGATTTGTAAAGATTTATCACGTTCCTGTGATTTTTCCTCTTATCCTAATCTAGCCAAAATAAAAAACATTCTTATCATTTATTCCTGGAGAAACCCTTAAATAGGATATACTAATGGACTTTATCTGATAGTAGCATAACTTTTGCAGAGTGGATTACAGGAAGACGAGGCCTTCTGAGTTTTCAGCTAGATTTTAGAGTCATACTTATAATTTTCCTATTACACAACAACAGAAGCTCTTTAGTTAGATATCTTTATATTCCAATAACTAATTTCTCTACTTTATCCTGATTTTAGGCATAGACTTGAAAAGCTTAATATCGATATAAGCATTTTAGTAATAAAGTGGTTTGCTACTTTGTTTAGTACCACTTTCAATCCTTTAATCTTACAGTAAGTATGAGACTTGTATTTCATAAGAAAGATATCCTTAGTTGATATTGCCTTATGTATAATACACTAAATCCAGTTACAGTTCGATAGTTAGGAGCTAGATTTTGCTTCAGCTATATAGCTTCTTTGCGAAGGAGGGAAGTAAATTAAGTCCATAGAGGAGTTTGAAAGCATTTCAGAGAATATTAATAAAGCATCTGGAATTATCCAAGTGTTATAGAAACTAATCAGCCATAAATTTACAGGTTGGAAGCAGAAATTTCTGGGAGATTTTGTAGGAGATGATTTCCTAGTTTTCAGGACTCCGTATAAATCAGAAGTAATTGAAAGCCATTTCATATATGATTAGAATCTTCCTCTGAATAAGAAGATAAATAACCCAGGTTGAATATCATCAATAGAGCATTGCCTCGTAGGGAAGCAAAAGTTGTATAATATATTAGAGTATAGAAATAAGTTTAAGCAATACTATAGTCAAAAGTCTTTTCAAATAGAAGATTTCAAAGCTAGCGTACTAGAGGGAAATATGATCAAGCACTATTAATAGTCCAAGCTAAAAAACGAAGAGATTGAATTCGCTATCAAACTATTCCTTTCCAAATTTAAATTGCACTTTGAGATATAAGAAGACGAAGAAAATTCTGCTAATGAAGAAAGCTTTGAGATATCAGGAGAAGTTGCACAAGGAAAATCTAGAATTAATAGAACTTCTATTTTGGGCTAAAAGTAAAGAAGCTGATAATAGAAAAAATAAGAACTCTAGTTTATTAATGAAGAATCAGAAGAAGAATAGTATGGTAACTATCAAAACTAATCTCTCTCATCTAATGTTGAAAAAACACTAAAACCACTATAAATAACATAAAATAAAAACTAGTAATCCCCAATTGCTAACACAAGGCCTGAGATTTAACTACAGTAGAAATAATAATCTACCCAATTAATAGCAGATTAGTCATAGGAATCCTAGATTTGTGAATAAAGATTAGAAACAACGATTGAAGGTCTAGAGGCGGATAAAGTTAAAGGTGTCAATTAGTGAATAATAAACTCTTTCAATTAGTTTAATCATTTTCTACTTAATAGTAAAATCCTTCAGTTCTATTAATTTATCCTATTTTTATAAGGTAATAATATTTAATTACTCATCAAAACATTCTAAGGTATCTCACTATTAAAAAAGTACAAATATTAAATATATTTTTATAAGTCCAATTGATAATAAGTAACTGACTACAACAGTAAGATTAAATACTAGCTAAATACAGTTAATATAATACTTATAGCCTTCCTAATAATATATTGTAATCCTTTAGATTTTATTTAACTATTTGATAGCTTGAGATACTGAAAAATATTCAAATAAGATCCAATGGATTCCTATAAACAACATCCATGATATTTAGCCTTCTGCTAATGACTTTACTCTTGGAATTTAATAATTCTAAATACTTATAAAATACTTTTGCTAAATCTCAATTTTATTTTATAAACTAGTTAGCCTTTAATTCATCAAGCAGCTAGTAACTTACCCTATATCATACAGTTAACTTGAAATGGATACAAAGGTTAATTACTCAAACAATCAAAAGCATTAAACTTAGTTAAACTTCAATGAATATAGTTACACAGATACTAAGCTAATTTAACATAAGTTAGGCAATTATCCTATTGAATAAAGAAATGCATAATTATCAATAAAGCAAGCTTAACTAACTTATTTATATGAAATAGAATTAGAATTTAAGTAACTATAAATGCTGCTCCTCTTACTTATAATAGTTAACATATGGATAAGATTGTAAAGTGAGTCAACTTAATATAGAATAATAGTTATATTAGTAAATTCAAGAGAGCATTCTATGAGATTCAATAAGTTATGCATAGGTACTCTATTAGCTTAATATTAAAGTTGCTCTTTGGAGATTTAAAATTTAAATAAGATATACATAGAAATTACCTTATACGATATTAACTGAATAATAAGATACTAAAAGTAAATGAGAAACAGTTAGACAAGATAAATACTAATATATTTAAGGGATATAAAATAAACATTATGTATAGAGCCAACAAATAGTATTTGCTCTTTATGTGATTTTAATTACCAAATAGTTATTTGATATCATTCAGATATCACAATGCAAATGATATTACTACTATTCACTATGTTTATATCTGCTTCTTCTATTTACTAGTCTAACGGCCAGTTCAGAATTAATTATGGTTCGTCTAGAAATTTCTAAACTCTTTAACGATTTTTCTCTTCCTTGTAATCTTATAAATAATTGCATTAAGACAATTCATATTTCAATTCTCAAATCCCGCAGCTAAAATAACTATTAGCTCTATTTTTCAGACATATATATAATTAAAAATTAAATAACTTAAAAGTAATGAATAAGCTATTTATTTAAAACTAAATGCCTCAAATTGACCATTTCTGCTATTACTTTGTTATTATAATTATATTCTATTAACTTAATTATTTATACCTCTAAACCAATTATTTAACGATTATATAAATAGCATACTTATATGCAATCATTTACACTATAATATTTCAGTTCAGTTTCCTTTTTACTCAACTATATTTGATGTTATAAATCTTTGCTTTAGTTAGAATCATTTTAACGGTAAAATAAATTAGGATATCTTTTAATTTATTGAATGATTAGAGATATTAGTGATTTGATACGAAGAGTATATTAAGCTGTGCTATATAATCTACATTCATTTATTAATTGAAAGATGTGTCAAGTAAATTGTCGTTTGCATCCCAAGGAGATATCTCAAAATTAATGTTTTTTTAATCAAACTTTATTTCCTAGACTTTACGTTCGAAATTTTTACTTAATCTCTTCCTTCTTTTCTAAGCTCATTTGCTAGCCTTAGTTAAGTTAGTTTAATCACTCAAGGTCTTTTGATGTAAGCTGATTACTTTCTTTTCCTTTCTACAATCTTAAATTTTAGAGTCTTTGGATTTAATTAAAGGTAATTTCTATATAAGTTACTCATCAGGCAAAGTATATGCTACTTAATCTTCTTTAGGACTGTATAAACAGCTTTCTTACTTTTACTAGGTTTTCTTATTGATCTCATTAAAGGTAACACTTTTAAAGTTAAGTTGCTAATTAGAAATACTAGAGGCTTTATTATGATGAAAGCCAAACTCTTAGTTTTATTAATTTTCTACGTTTTACTTTTACCTCTAATTAAGAAGGTGGAACTAGTCTAGCTAGTCTATTAAGTTTATCTAAGATATCACTTTTTTTATCTTAGAGTCTCTTTATTTTTTCTCTAACTTCTCAGTAATGCGGACTTATTAGCTTAAAGGCTGGAAATCTTTGGTCTCTTTTAGCTTTCTATGTTTTTAGTATCTTTTGCTCTCTCTAAATAATTCGTTATCTATTTATTTGTTATTGCTTTATGGAGAAAATAGCTAGAAGTTTAGACATTTCGAAGTTAAAGACTTATAATACTATTAAGCATATGAAGAAGGAGATGGAATATCGCTAAGGCATTTAAACTCGATAATTTTTAGGTTGTTCTTAGGCTTTTAAAACAGCTCATTAGCTTTAGTTTCAGTTTTTTTCCTTTTAATTCACTTCATCACTGATATAGTTTTAAGGTTAGGCAGCAACACTTAGAACCCATCATAATTCCTATTTTTCGGTGAGTTTAATTTCTATTACTCATGCTCCTCAATTAGCTTCTAGAAATTGAGTTTAGTAAACTCTTAACTCTAGTGATTTTTACTAGAAACTCTTTCCATTTTCTACTTTAATACGCAGAGTTTCAAAAGAAATTGATAAAGCAAAGCTGTAAAAAACGCAAAACAAAAATATAACGTTAAGTATTTAAAAGGAAGGAGAGTAAGGTAAGATGAAATGTCCATTAGTGTGTGAAAAATAATGAAAGTAGACTACTTTTAATAATCTGCTTAGGTACTTTATATTGCTCTAGTTAAATAATGTCTGCTTGATAAACCTCAAATTATATTTTTAGCTTAATGCTACAGAATTTTAATTTGAATAACTGATTACAATATAAATACCAGTGAGTTATATCTAGAGTATGTAGTATACTTTCTACAGAGATATAAGGATTAAAATGGAGATGATAGTATAATAAAGATACACGTAGAGGGAAAATGAAGTTGAGTTTAATAAACTTAGTAGCAATAGAAATTACTTGAAATAATTCAATTTTGAATTCATGCTTATAAATGGCTAAAAAAAGGAAAGTTAAAGAAGATAGTTATGGTAAGTAATTCCTAATACATAGAAACTTAACTATTTTTTGCTAACATCTCCAAGAAAACTACAGAACATTAACTTTTTTAGATCTTTTCTCAGTTTGGAAGCATAACCGCATGCAGCATTGTTAAAAACTAGCAAACTGGAATTTCGAAATAGTATGGCTTTGTAACTTTTTAGTCCGCTCTTGATGCTGGTGATGCTTTGTAAGCTTTATAAGGCTAAGAAATAAATGGACTAAAAATAGCAATAGAACTTGCTGATATAGACAAAAAAGGTGTTAGTAGAAAAAAAGCATCCAATTATATGAAGCAAATCTATCTCCTGCAGAAAATGAATTTCATTAAGAGAAGATCTCCTTCTCCTTTAAAGGCCAAATCCTAAAACGAATAAGAACTAGAACTAGAATCTAAAATCCAAGAAAAAAGAAAATATTGGGAAGACCTGTAGCTATAAAAGCAGATAAAGCTACAAGAACTATAAAAGTAAAAAGAGTAATTGTTTTAAACTGTTAAATTCAGATATAATAAAAGCCTCAAAAAGAAAAGGAATTTAGTACAGGAGTAACAATTTAGAGAGTTTATAGATAAAAATATTTTTTACAATAGATAGCATAAAGGTTTTGACGAAAAAGTTCAAGAATGTTGATTACGCAGTTCTATTAAACGATTTGTATTTTTTATAAATACATATAGCAATTTAGTCTCATATGTTTCAAATAATCAAAATCCTTTCTCAATTATTTTAATTCTCACCGTGATTTAAATCATTCAACTTGTTTAGTCTATTTCATTAGCTCCAGTCCAATTCGCCTTTATTAAAATAAGTTGGCTTCTGGGATATTAGTTAAGAAGACAAATTTAAGTGGGAGTCATTATTAAAATTAATCTCGCTATATAACTAAATCTCATCTTAGCTAAGAGTAGACTTGTATAATAAGAATGTATAGATATGATAGTTTGAGTAGAAGATTTCTAGAAAATTCTAGCTTAAGATTATATGTATCACTGTCTAAGTTCTATAGTAGCTTATGGTATTATTTTTACCTTTAATATAATAAAGAGTTTACTATTTAATTTCCTAGTTTCTAATTTTTACCATTTTGCTTAACAGAAAAATATATTAGTCTTAACAGTACTTGTATAATTTAGGCTACTTAATAATGTATTAGCTACATATATATTCATTCAACCTTACTCTATAGCTTTTTCTCATTTATTAGATAGATTTCTTACAAAGCATAAATTTAGTTAGAACCAGGTAAGAAATATCTGATATGAGAGTATTGAAAATAACTTAGGTATTAAATACAAATAAATATAGATAACCTAATTAAGTTGAATTTAATCTGCTATTAGAGGATATTACCATAATTAAGCTTACATTCAGTCATATAAGCTTATCTTTGAGTATTCATTCTTTACCATAAAGCTTATACTATTGATACCATTAGTTTAAAATATTTATGATTTAATCCTATCTAATAGCTTTATGGTAAATATATAGCAGAACTAATGCAGATGATAAGGATAAGTTTGAATATAAATGATAAGATTAAATAATATGATATGTTAATAGGACTAACAAGAATGCTTAGTTATAATATTTTAGCTTGGCTAAGTATTAGTAATATGATTGAGGATTTGTAAAATAAAGACCAATTCTCTAAATGTTTAAATAAGGATTTATAGTAGAAATCGTTGCATTCCTTATGGATATTTGAAGGATTGGTTAGCTTTATAGCTGATATTATGAAGAGTGATAAATTAGGGTATTTAAAGTGATGATAGAAGTTTGAAGGCAATCTCTTTTACTTCAATTATTAATTTTCTTTTTAAGAAAATGGAAGAATCTCCGCCTGTTTTAGCCCTAACATAACTTGATAATATAGTCCAAAGATGTATAGCACATCCTTAATACCTTGCTATTGCTTCAACTGAAGGTAGATTAGTTTTAAACAGAGATGGAGAGAGTATCACTTTTCATGAATCATGCGGAGAATTAATCACCGATTTGAGTACTTGTGTTTCAGGAGATTTCATTGCTCTTAGTACGGGTAAGAAGAAAATTGATATTTACGACGTTTATGAAGCAAGTAGCGTAACTTATAAAGTAGGATCTAGCGCCTACTTAGTTGCTTTGAGTCCAGAATATGATTAGCAGAACGTTTCTTTCATATATTCTGACAAGAAATCAATATACCTGTTTATAAAAGGATGAGTAATGAGTAAAGAGCATGCCATCGCTACAGAAAAGGAAGAAATTTAATAAATAACATGATTTTAGGAAATTGTCAGTTATTGCTTGTCTTCAACTGTCAAGTTTATGGACATAGAAAAAGAAAAGCGAATATGCTCTATTCAAACAGAACCAAATCCAGACGTAACATGAACAAAAGAAAACACGCCCATCATTATAACAAAGCAGAAAATAAGAATCTTAAAAATTATAGAAGATGGAGTGGATAAAGATATTCTCACTATTAAGCAAATATAGCTAGCAGATGTTACTTCAGTTTGTTGCTTGATTTAGGATAATTTTGCGGCGATTGAAAAGAATAATATAAGAATCATAAGCGATGATAATGAGGAACTATACTCCCAAAATATGAAGATGATTCTAGAAGCATAATATGTCAAACTTGTTAGTAGCCCTTTAACTTCCCATTTTTATATTTAAGTAGATTCTGATGTATTCAAAGTGAGACCCTTAAAGATTTAGGAAAGACTTTAGTGATATTTATAAAGAAATAGATTTGAAGAGCTATTGAAAAGCATCGATAAGTATAGAGATAAGCTTTAAGAGGAGTTTATTGACAAAGTAATATCTTAGTACATAGAATTCTTAATAAAAAACAAAAAAATGGAGGAAGCAAGTTAAAGATGCTAAGAGTATTGTTAGTTATCCGAAGCTAAATGAAGTCATATGATTCAGAAGTTCAAATAGAAGAAATCTTTAATCTATTTGATTGATAAGATTCCTACAAGACATCCTAAACTAGATAAAGAAATCTACACCACTGTCATTTGCAGTTTCATAAACGTTAATGATTCTGAAAATGTTACCAAGTTGCTTTAGTTATGGGATAAGGATCTGTATGAAGTTGAAAAAATAAAGCAAGCACTTGCAACTTCAAAGCTTCCTCTCGCTTTAGGTTTTTTTTATTAAATCAATCATTAAAATGATTTAGCCTTTGATGTCTTTCTTGATTGCTAATCTGAACTTATTTTTGATTTACCAGCTGACTTGAGGATAAAGTATAAAATTCTATAAGGGGATAAATAGCAAATTCTCACTAAATTAATGAAAATAGATGCTAAAAGAAGCATTAAATTTTTGATAGAGGTAAACGTAGACTACGAACAGATTTTACCTAACTTAGCCTAAGAAATTTGATAATTTGATTATTTGAAACAGTTTTATTAATCCGAAAACTTTCCTCAGATCTAGCAACTTCACACTTAACTCCTGGAATTTGGTTTTAAATATGACAAGGAATTTGCTATAAAGTTCATGTCATAAAGCAAGTTTTACAATCTTCAGTTTGCTTTAAACAAATGCAAAGAGCTTAACTTAGTTGATCTACAAGTAGAGGTGCTTTAGAAAATGGAGCAATTTGACGAAGCAGTTAGAATTCTACTTTAGCACAAAAAGTTCGATCTTGTCATATAAATTTTGAAGCAATAGCCTAATTTCTATTATCTATGAAATATTGTCTTTACTCACTTAAACCTATAAAATCCTGAACTTATTTAAAAAGTGATTTCTTCAGTTTAAGCAGATAAGTCAATAGAATTAATAAAAAGCCTACCTAAAGACTGTCCTATTTATAAAGAGTTCAATACACTGCTATGGAATATAAGCTAAACTTTGAGGATGTATTAGTTGACTGCTAACATAAAAGAATTTGAATTAAGAGAATTGATATCAATACTATTAACAGAGGGTAAATAAGGCAGTGTTATTAGTCTTTTGTAAAGATGCTAGTAATGTGGTTCTCTAATTAAGGATAGATCTATTAAGGATTCTTTAAACACATAAGAGAATCTTCAAATCATATGGATCAAATGTGGTCATGCTTTTCACAAAAATTGTTTAGATTATAAGAAAATGGAGGTTATGAACCCTACCAATCTCATAAAATTCTCAGGAAAAAAGTGTCCCATTTGTTACGCTTGAATAAAGAGGTTATTTTTAAATGTATCGTTCTTAAGTTTACTTATTAATTAAATAGTATTGTCTCATTTACTTTCACTCAACTTTCAATGATAATAAATCAAGAAATCTCATTGATTATTTAATCTTGTCATTTACAGACTAAGCAATAAAGTAGTTTTTAAGAATGATAGATTATCTTACTATTTACACTCTCATACTTTTGCCTTGTTTATAAAAGTTTACTTTTCACATATAAAAAACATCTTTCTAATTTTAAGGAAAATAGAAAAGAAGTACTAACAATTTTTAAAGATGAGGTTAAATTTTTAATTCAGCACTTATATTTATAAAACTTTATCGCTTCTAAACTTTTTCTTTTATTAATAAATCTATCCCTAAATATATTAAATCAAAAGATAATTCATCCTTATTCCCTGGATTTCACCCCCTTTAATTCTTTATTATTACTTTAATGTTTTAATTTAAACTTAAGATTCTAAATTCTATTTTAATAAGCTAGAAGTAAGCTTATAAAACTACTTCTAGTTAGATGTAGCAAGATATGATTATACAATAAATTTTTATATGCTAGCTTCTTTTGATCAATTATGAATAGCATTATTTGTTCTTTTTTGCGATATTTTAATTGAAATTTTATAACTTAGTTTGTAATAAAATTATCTAGATCTTTATCAAAATAGAATAAAAGTATTAATAAGTTTACTAATATTCATTAATTTCCTCAGACGATATTAATTTCTGAGTTATTTAGAACAAAAAATTATTTAAGTTTAATAGGTTATTCATGTATTGCTAGTCCATATTTCAAGCAAATTTTCAGCTTGCTTTTTCTACAAACTTTAGAAGTCATTGAGGATATTGACCATGTCTTACTATCTCTTAGAATTGAATATTTCTATTTCTTCCTGTAAAGTTCTTGAAATATCTTAGAGACTTCGTTTATCCTCAGTTATGCTTTCTTATAACTCTCTCAACAGAACCTAAATTTAAAACTTACTTAGACTCCTTTTTGCTATTTCTGCTTAGCACTTTCTAATGCTTACTCACTTGCAATTAGTTTTTCTAAAGCAGTTTATCTCCTTTCTATAGCTTCTTGCATTGCTTGAACGTTTCTATACAAATTCCTGATTTAGTTCTCGAATACTTCCTATAAATTGAATCCTTATTCTTTCTATTTATCGCTTACTCTTTCAAAAAACTTTCTCGATTTTTCAATTACAATATCGAAGTTTTCATCATTTCGTATCAAATTGGAGTTTTCCTTTGTTTAAGTCGAATGCTATTTAGTGGAAGTTTCTAGTTTTGAAAGCTACTACAATGAAAAGCCAATGTCAAAGCATATTTAGGCATCTTCTAGTCTCTTTGCTGCTATACTTTTAGCTTAGTTAAGTAATTGAAGGAGACTATCACCTAGTTCTTTAAAGTACTAGTTATAAGCATCAAACTTTTTATCAAACTCTGATTTCTAGTAGAATGAACTCTAGTCAAAGGCTAAACTTGAAATACTTGGTAAATTTTTAGATATTTCAGAGGTTAGATTAACTACTTAAGATCCTATGTTATAGAGGGAAGAATATCATGAAGATTAACCCTAGTTTTGTTACTGCTAATTTGCTTAATTACTAGTTTAGGCTTTGGCTACTTCATATTCCCTTTTCTTCTATTCAAACTATTAAGGTTCTAATTTGATGAAATCTAAAAAGTCTTAACTTTAGCCCAGAATTCGATGTTCTCTGCACTAATTCAAAAAATACTCCAAGCCAAGTCGCCTTTGGGATAAAAACGATTCTTAGTCTTGGGAAATCAGTGGAATGTTTTAAATTATGGTTTTTTCAGGTAAAGGAGGAATTAAACATCCAGGATATTTTTCGCAAAGTCTTTGACGAATTCAGCAAAAGTTGCTATATCTATGTTTAGTCTTTAATTTCTTTTCACTTTGGCATATAATTTCATAAGTATCATAAGCATTCCACCCTTCTCCTACTTTAGTAGGCTACTTTACTGTTATTATACCTAAGCTTAAATTGAGCTAGTTATGACTATACTTCTGCCTAATGTCTATTTCTTCAAGCATATTCTTATTTTTCTATCTATTCTAGCTCTGAGCCACTTACTAAGTTTATGCTTATGATGTAAAATTATATTCTTTTTCCTCATTTGGATCTAAATCAAAGCTCAAGCTCATTTTCAAAACAGCTATAATAAAAATGTACCAAAAATCAAAATAAGCAGTCATTAATTAGCATACTTAAGTATTGGAAGAAACTATAAGCTAATATGCTTCACTTAGAAGCATATAAGACTTAGTAATGATTACAAAGCATAAAAGATGGAGTAATAAGAGAGATGTTATTGAAATAAAAAATAAATAATAAGTAAATAGATTCTCACTATTTCTGAATAGGAAGGAAGAGCTTAAATTCAGGAGGTAGTTCTTCTTCTGAGTAAAGCCTGTCTGAAAAGTAAATTCTTCTTATTCTACAGTTAGCGTGTATCTAGACTCTTAGAGTTTCTATGTAGTTTGTACCGTAAGCTCTTCTCGTAAAATCTGATAAGTTAAATTAAATTTAGTTCCAACCTTCGTCAAGTCTCATTGGCATGGTGCAGATAAAAGGTTTAACTCTAGTTGTGGATTGGTAATTTGAAGCTCTAAATCTTCTTCTGACGTTCTTGTCATCTAAAACTTATACCTCGAAGGTAAAGTATTTTTTAAGATTTTTAATGATCATTACAAGAAAAGGCAATTTTATACCTAATGTCTACTACGGATCAGCAGGGCAAGTGATAAAGGTTGTAGAAACGTTTGTTCCCATTATTTCAAGAACTGAGGACTAAATATCAGTGTCAGTGATTCTCTTGATATGTCCGTTCTGCACTTTTTTATCCCAGATTTAAAGGGGCTTGCTTCCAATAGAATACAAGATACTAAGGAATCCAGATTGAAATGTGTTTTTAAACATTTTTATTATTTAACGAATATTTTTATATTAAAGCAGAGTTTATAATGGCTTACTTAATCCTCCAAGCCTTATATCTATTTACTAGTATATGAAACTTCTAATTCATGAAACTTAAATAAGATACATTTGCTATCAAACTAGTAGAGACAATAGCTTGTATTATACAGGTTTGAATCTTACTATATAGCTTTGCTTCTAAAGTTAGTTTAAAGTTAAGAAGTTTTAAAATTTAGGTGATTCATTGAGTTTAATTAAAAAGGCTAAACTTAAAATAAGGATAGCAAAGTCTAATATTCCATATTTTATAAACTATTTAATGCCTTTCTTGCATTTAGTAAACTGCCTATTGCTCACATACGCCCCATTCTTCGTAATTTACAAAGCTTGCTAATTGTAAGATTTTAATTCAGATCTGAATACCGCGCCTTTAAAAATTGCATATAGGCTGGAATTTTTTATCTTCTAACATTGATTATCAAAATGATATTAGCAGCTGCTTTTGTTCCTGATGTTGAAGATACTGTCATATAGGAAGCTTGCAAAAGCATCCTTAATATTCTGGATATACTTGGAATTTACATCACTCTAAACTAACGATCTGGAAGTGACAGCATGAGCAAAATTCTTGGAGTGGCAATAGGCTGGAGTTTTACAGAAGCATTCTTTAGCGAATTCTTGACCATAGTGATGAATGCTTCAGGAGGAGAATTCACCTGGAAATACGTTTAAGCTGCAATATTCTGCAATTTGTAGATATTTTGTACAATCGCACTCACAGCAAATGTTTGAATGTACTCTAAAAGAAACGCCAAATTTCTATACATTTCAATGTGTCTCATTAACATCTTTCATCCTTTCGTTCTACAGATAATCACATCAGATCCCGTTGAATTAATCGGAATTAAACTTGGATTTACACTTGCCTATTCTCTGACGATTTACCCTCTTTTCTTAAGTTAGGAAGCAGTTTGACAAATTTTTTTTTAAACTAACTAAATTTCTCTACACTCTCCATTAATCTAAGTACCAGAGTCTAATTACCTTTTCCTACTAGATTTGACAAAGTATATTGTAGTAATCAGATAAAGCAAAAATAAATACCAGAATACCAAGACATATGTATCTTTAAGTTTGAAATTAAATCAGTATTCAATATTCTCTCTTACCACTGTTAAAAATACTTACCTTTAAACGTTAATTTACTATAAAGCTAATTTCAGCTTACTATGTTAAATAGTATATTCTTATCTATTTAATGCTAATTAAACTCTAAGTAATAAATTTATAATGATTTAAGCTAAATTTAGTTGCTAAAAGTTCATAGTAAAACTGTATAATATATTAGCTTAGTTTTTAAGAAGTACATAAATAGCCTAATCTTTATAGTTCTGCTATCTATTATACTAGTTTTAGTTGTAGAACTATTATCTAAAATATAATTTATTGCTAGGTTATGCATTTGAAGCACGAAAACTGTTTTAATTCCCTTATGACTAGTTTCAGTATTTTTTGTCTCGTTTAAAATCATCTAAAGCATCTAACTCCTTAGAAGGAAGAAAGTTCGGTTTGCTTTACTTTAATAAATGAAGTTATAAGGAAGTAAGAGGATTCAATTAGCTGATTAGCTTTTATAGAATTTAAATTGAATTTAGTTAAAATGGATTAATACATTTTACTCAATTAGCATTCAAATAATAGTTCAGGAATAAAAATCTTGTAAATTGAGAAGCGAAATATCTAAATCATTTACTCTTCCTTATCTTTCTTTATTCTTCTTATGCTTACTCTTACCACTAATTTTCTAGTTAATTTTACCATCAAAACTTCAATCTAAAGAGGAATCACTATCTTTTCTCTTTGTTAACTCTCAAGCCTGAAGAACGGATTGATTAGAAGGACTGTCACATACGTTAAACTTATTGTTACTCTTAGTGTTTTGAATTATTTTAGGGATATAAAAAGGCTTTTTATTCTTAAGATTGATGAAATCAAACTGAAAAACTCCTTAATAACTCTCTTGCTTGATATAGGACTAACTAATGTCTTTAATTGATTAATTATTCTTTTTTTCTATTATTTTAGGTGTTTTCTTATAATATACAAAACTTGGTACCATCAAAAAATTGATATCTTTTTCGTTATGATGTTTTAAAGGTGTGACATTCATTGACTTGATAGGAGTCTTTTTAAGTTATCTGGCATGCTTCTTATGCCTAACTAAAGGACTGTTACTGTTAATTTAATTATTTAGTTCTAATTTTAATTACTCTGTAATGCTCTGCTATCAGTTTAGCTATTCTTTCGATTTGCATGTATTATTTAGTAAGTACGGCAGTCCTAAACGCTTCCTTTACTTATTTATCACAGTGTCTTAATACTCCTATTTAGGAAACTACAGACTCCTATTAACGAGCTTGGAGCAAGCAATAAATGATTTAGCTTTTACAAACAACTCAGGAAATTCTCCCTTAATCTTCTTTCTTACCTTCATATTCTTCTGCAGATTTCTAGGATTTCCTAATGCTGGCAAGCTTTGTCTCATATTCATCTTTTAAGTAAATGATTCACATAAAAATAAACGAATAAATCACTTTTAAATACACTCTTTATGTTTTCTTATTAGTACTTACTCACTTCAAATCTTATTAGGCATTCTAACTATATCAGAAGAAAGTTCTAGCAGAATATTGTCTAGATTATCAAAGGAAGGTGAAACACTGTTTAGTATAAAGCTGAGTTATCTATTTTAAAGCTAGTATTTTAGTACCTTTAATTAAAGTATTTCCAGTTAAAATAACCATCTTATGTAGTTTTAAGGCAGAAAGGGATGGGATTATTCATTATTAAGTGGTAAAAAATAAGAAATGTTTAAATTATTAAGCGTTAAAGTTCTCAAAGCTCCTCTTTTAGTTTGAATTTATGTGTTACTTGGCTCTTTAGCCAATTTTTAATGCCTGCTGCATCACGTGGTCCGTTGTATTCAATTGATTTGCTAGAACCTGCTGGGAAGAATTTCAAAGTAGGGAAACCAGAAATTTCAATTCCTTCAACATCATTTTCAGTTGCGTCTAATTTTGCAAGAACAAGAGTGTCAACATGAGCCAAGTCTTAGGCTGCTTGCTCATATTCAGGAGCTAATTTTTTGCAGTGTCCACACCATGGTGCATAGAATTTTACTAAAACATCTTTGTTTTATTCATAAACTAAGTTTTTAAAGTTTTTACCAACCAAAACGCGAACTCCGTTTTCCAATGGTTGAGCTGGAATATCTTAAGATTTTAGTTGAGCTTTCAAGTCTCCTTTTTTAAAGTTCTCAACGAACTTCAAAATATTTTATTCGTTTATATCTCCTGACATTGGGAATTTCTTCATTTCTCTCTATCCTGGAGTTGGCTAAATCAGCCAAACACTTGGTAATTGATCTGGTTTAATTCCAACAAAATCTCCTAATCTTTTGCCTAATCCATCGTTGATTTGGGAATAAGTTGCATAGGCTTATCCTTTTAGCTTAGGTGCAACTTACCTAAGAACTTAATCTAAGGACGAATCTTTATTTTCTCTGAAAAGGAAAAGACCAAGATTTCCTTCTGTGAAAACTAACTGAACTAGTTTATTATCGAATTCGCTAACAAGAGGAACACTGTTTGAGGAGATAAAATTAGAAATTTCAATTTAAGAATACTAGCCATTAAAAACATTTTTACCCTCATCAAAAGGCTTGAAAAGCACTATTTGATTTAATTCTGCTCCATTTTCTTTAGCTACTTCCTCATCTTTAAGAGAAACACAGAAAAAGTTATCCATACTTCTGCAAACATTTTCGAAAACTTAAAAATTGGAATTGGTTGAATCTCCGAAAAAGACAATATAGAACTAATTTTTAGCCTAAAAATTTCTAAAATCGTTCTAATCAGCTAACACTACTACTGGTGGACCCATCTTTTTGTTAATCCAATTAACAATTTCTTTATCTGTTCTACCTCCTTAGTATTCAGTTGGGTTTCCATTAACGAAGAATTTAATAGTTGGATATCCTTTTACTCCATACTTTTCAGCAGATTTTGTGGCTACTGTAGCATCTAATTCAGCTATATAGATAGGAGGATCCTAACCCTTTAAAATCTTAGCGGCTCTTGAATAATCAGGAGCCAATTTTTTGCAGTGTCCGCACCAAGGAGCATAGAATTTAACTAAGAAACCTGAAGAAAATTCTTAAATTGCTCTGTCGAAGTTATCATCTGTCAATACAATAACATCACTGCTCTCCTCATAGTCGTGAGTCATACCAAAGGCAAGTAGCGCTAGGACAACTGCCAACTTCATTTTTATAATAAAAAAATGCTAATTAAGCTTTATCTTACATTTATCTGATAAACTAAATACACATCCTATTCGTCAGTTACATCAATACACATAGTATAAATAATCCTTTTATTCTTATTAATATCTCTAAAAGCTTCTAAGAATACATTAAGCTATTACTTGTATAAAGGAGAAATTATGATTAGATTATAGATTAATAGGATAGAAATATCACAAAGATATCCTCTTAAATAATGTATTAGTTTAGAACCTTTTTTATTTATAGTTATCAGGTTTTAGATTCTTAAAAGAAAACATCTAATAAACCCTAAAATCAAACAGCATAATTGATTCCATAAAATTAATTGGAATGGCTTTTCATGCTTTAGAAATGAAAGTTACGAACAAAAATAAGATAAGGACATTCTTAGTGAAGCTAATGGTTTAATTTACTTTTCTAAACATGTGAGTCGATTTAGAAAAATTAAAGTTCACAGTTTCTTTTTTAAATTCTTGAATTACCTATTTCATATACTTCTGTCCAAAAATTTCATCTTCTACTTTTCAATTGTTCTCATTTAGCACGTTGCATATCTCCTCAAAATTATCAGTCTGCTTGTTTTCTATTAATTTTAGTCTTTTTAGTTATATTTTACCTGTATGCTCAAAATCTTTGCAAACTGTTATGAGATTGCTAAGTTTTTAATTCGATTAGCTTCTCTTTTTCGTATTATAGCGCTTGGTAATCAACTAGCTCTTTAAATTCTTTCTAACAGTAAGTGACTGTCAGTCTGGCATTTCTGATTAAGTGTTTCTTCCCACTTAAGCTCTGGTAGTTTCACTTTCTGTAATGAATACACTATTTTTTTAGTTGCTGCCTTTAGTGGTATTAAGGTTAGATATCTCTTATAAGTTTAAAGGCTTTACTTTAATATCAAGCTTAACATTTTGAGTCATGGGTATTTTTTCTAAGTTAATTATAGAATTCTTCTAGTCATTAGAATTTCCTAAATTTACTTTACTTTTTTTACTTAGTTAACTCTCATTCGTCTATAATCTCTCTTTAGGACTATCTTTTACCAATGAAGGCAATTTTATCTGAGAGGAGCTTTTCCTTACAAGATGTCCTCATTTTTACTTGTTAAAATTTGTTGAAATCAGCGATCCTTAAATAGTCGGATGATGGCTTCCTCCCTTTCTAGGTAATGGAGAGGTATTCAAAATATCTTGCTTATTCATAGACTTTACTTTATTAACCAACTGATTTTTATGTTTGTTTTTAATTATCTTTCGCTTAAGCGCTGATAAATTTTCTTCCTCACTAAGAATTTGAATACTAGGATAGTCAATATAAAACTTATTCTTTAGTTAGTTTATTATCTTATCTATCTCTACAATGGAGTCATAAGTATTTTAAGGTGTCTAGTTTCTCTAGTAATACTTCTGCTTTATCGCTTAGAACTAATTCTGTCTCTTTATTCTTTGCTGTCTTTGGTACTGAAACATCACTGAGCTAGAATTTCTATGATGTCTTCTATCTTCTGTAAAATAGGTCTATTAAACGTTTTCTAGATCTAAGGACATTATAGTTAATCAACTTAAAATTAGCTTCGAAATTAAAATTAAACAAGCTACGTATTAATAAGTTACTCCTACTAGCCTATCAAATACCACTAGAGGTTCCTTTACTCTTAAATACCTTTTAACCATATTCTTTCTTAGTCTTCTGACAAGCTTTTAAGAATAAGCAATGAAAACAGACAGTAAGAGAATGTGGTGACAAATCTATAAAGAAAACATAAGGAATAGGATGTAAAGGATTACTTAGAGTATAGCAGGAGAATGAACAAAGTGATAGAAAGAGTAATCTATTAATATATCAATTTATTACAGTTCTCTTACTTTTTCTATGTATATCTCTTTAAGATGGCTTAGTTATATAATTTGAATGTATACTTTACTGTGTTGAAATTAACCCTTTATATCTAAAGCTTTTGCTTCTTTTTAATACTTTAGAAGTAGAGATTGAAAAGCAATAATTTATGTTTACAAGTCTAGCTGTTTAGAGATAAATAATTAACTGAGAGTATTAAAGTTAAGCATACTAGCTTTTATAGATTTGAGGGAAGTAAGAACTACCTAATATTTAAAGATGCAACAGGCAAATAAGCTAAATGAACTGTTGGGGGCAAGCTTCTAATTTTAAACCAAAACATATAGAGAAATAATAAAAATGCCAAAATAGTTAAAATTAGCTTTAAGATCAAAATCTAACTTATATTTCTAAATTAACCTCTATTTACACAATAACTATCACTCTAAGTTTATTCCATTGTAAATGCTTTAACTAATTTATGTTATAACCATCTAACTATTATTATTAGTTCACTGTATAAATTAAATCACCAGTATTTAAACCAAGTTACTTTGACCCTAAAATCTAAAGTTCTTAGGATAGATAAATTGATACTTCCTAAAATAGATGAATCATAAGTTTTAGATGTTATTATATAGAGAAGGTTATTTATATGGATAGTTAGTATGATATTGGAATATTTTACTGTTTGTGAGAATATAAATGCAACTAATAGCATCATATTACTTATAGCAAACAGTTTATAGTTAGTTTTAGAATAATGTTTTAGAAGTTTGAAGAATAAGGTTAAAGATAGTTGTATAAATGATCTTCTAAGCCTTTTAGTACAGTATTATTGTATTAGAAATGAAGATAAATAGAATAAAAAATAGATGCTGAAGTATGGCAGTTAGATAGGGTTAAAAAGTTTTGATGAATGATTTTTTTATTAAGACATTTATAAAGTGTGGTGTATAGAAGAGAAAGCAATAGAAATTTATCATATGAGTAGCTCATTATGTAATGAGGATTAATAAGAAAAGACAAATTAGAAAATTCTTTTTATCTTTTTCAGCTCTCTTATTACTATTTAGTCTTCAAGCCTGGAGGTGGATAATTCACTATATTTTCCATATTCAGACTCGCAGTCGATCTATGCCCAAATCTAAAACCTACCAAGTTTTGCATATCTAAACTCTAGGTTTTTTAATGAAAATTCTACCCTCCATAAAATTATGGGAACTTATTTTACCAATAAGGTGTTGAGTAAAATTAAGGTTGTTATCCTTAATACTCAGTTGATTCTACAAATGAATCAATCCCAGTAAAATTACTATTAAATTAGCTTTCCTTCTCAACTTAAGTTGGTTGCTATTAAGGAGGAGCTTCTTTTTGTCAATCAGCATTAACTTAGTTCAAAAAATCTGTTGGAAATTCTGAATATTTCTTTACTTTTGGTTAAAATTCAGGAATGAAGGGTTTTGCATTAGCCTTTAGCATGTACTTAACATTGCCAGAACTCTTTGACCTCGTATGTGCTGATACTTTTGGTTTTATATAAATGTAATCTAAGCTTATAACTGGACCTGTATAGTTAGGTTCGCAATATTTCCACTCAGCAACTCCTGTTTTAGTAACAAAATCCTAAATATCGTTGCATCCAAAATCTTTAAAATCAATAGAGCGTCCTAACTTATTCTATAGCATAGCCTGTACTCTACTAGCAACTATTCCCTCTGGCTTTTCTTGCATAAGTTCTTTCAAAGTATTTATAATCTCATCTAATTCTGTTTTTCCGATAACAGCAAAAGGATGATTCTGAGCTCTAAGTTCAATTTAAATCTATGGAATTGAACTGATTAAATCCTTTAATTTTGGATAACCAAGCTCAGTTAAGTCAAGTTTGAAATCTAACTTCTACTTAAGATACTAAGGGAACTGAGCAAGCGAAACTCCTACTTTGTTTTCAATTAGGATTTCAAGAATTGCTTTCTTTACTTTTTAGATCTTTTATTAGATTTCTTCTTTCTCAGAATTATTTGGACCAGCATTTTTATCAGAATTCCACATTATGAGAGTTCGATGATACTTCAAAATATCGTCATTTAATCCTTGCTGTGCCATTTATGAAAGCTTTCCTAATGAAGCGTTTCTAAGAATCTCTGGTCCGCATTACTTTACGAACTAAGCAACACCATATCTTCCACCTGGTACGGCTCTAGCGTATTCGCAATCAACAGATCCTCTGCTTCTTTTTCTTTCGTGTCTTGCAGCTGAAGATTCAACGGATGAAGACCAAACTTTTTTCTTTGAAATTTGCTATTATCCTTGAGAACAAGATGCCCAGAATTCTTCTAAGTTGCCAGTAAAATAATTTTCAAGGCATTATAAAAACAGATTTCAGTCTGGATCTCCTTTAACATTTTTCTACTCCCATCCTTGCCATTATTCTCCTTCTGGATAAATTACCAGCATTAAATTTCCTGTAGCAGAATCAGGAACTTCATCAACAATAAACCGGTATTTTGAGTGATTAATATCATCTTATGTATTTTTAACTGCAAACATCAATTGCTCCCACTCTTGCGCCTATACTTTTAATCCAAAAGCTTCCTTAACTCTTGATTGAATGGATCTTTCATAGGGCGTCATTTCATCTAGCTTTAAAGATCTCAATACCCATACCAGAGATTCAAGCGAAATATAATCCAGGAGCAAACTAATGAACTGCAAAACTCTTGAACTTCCAAACTGTCTTTTGGTAATGTGAATGAGTTTACCATTTTCAGCTTTCTTTATTAACTCATCTAACTTAGATTTACTGTAGAATTCATAGAATTTGATTACTTCAATCATCACTTCACCTTTACAAGCAAACTCAAACATTCTTTTCTAAAATGCCATGAGTTCTTCAACACCACTCTATTTGAGAGCTTAACTTTGAGGATAAAATGTCTTCACGCTCTAAGATTTAGAAGCAATTAATTCCTAAGCTTCTGTGCTATGATATTTAGGCTTAACAACTGGGGGGGTTTCGATTTCAATTAGGGAGCTGTTCAAGCTTTTCAAAATATAGATCTTAGAATCAGAGTGTTGTATAAATTATTATAGTTAGGGTTTCAAATTTTCACCTTAAGATGAAAAGATAATGATTTTCTTAGATCCTTTATTAATAAGGACATCAACTAAAATCGACTAAATTGAATCAAGATTACTTTATAATATTACCTACTATAAGTTTCCCACCTAGAAATCGCTGTAACACATAATGTTGGGTGCTCCACCAAGTTTGTTACATTGTTCAGTTAGAATTTTAACTGATGTTACAAGGTCGTTAGTGGGATTATTTCTAAAATCCCAATAAACCTGTATGATTTCTTTGGATGTAATAGCCTAACGTGTATGTTTTTATCGCTTTCCTTTATTATGAATAGAAGCATCGCATATTTCACATAACAGTTAGTCACACTCTTAACATCGAATTTTTCGTTCATGACTTTCACATTCTTCGCATTTTTCCATTTTTAATAACAAGTTTGCTTAGCTATTTTTAAATTAATTAATTAGAATATAAATATGTTATATCAACCATACTAACTATTATACCTTTCTCCCTTTATTACATCACCAACCACTCTTATATCCAGGCCTTCTAATCTGCTTTGAATAACTAGTCATTTCATATTATTGAGATAATGCAGCTCTTAGTTAGCCCTTTAGTATTATAAAGTATAGTTAAATAGTTCATGATATATGTTTATAATAGTAGATAGATTGAGCATTTTGGAACTTGTATTTATGGGATAGAAGCTTCAGCTGTATTATCTTATAATATTATTTATTTAATCAAGAATGCTACTAATATTACTCTAACTTAAGTAACTTACAATTATAAACAAGTCATTTTAGCAAAACTCTTAGTAGCTTAGGCAAATTTTGTTAAGTGAGATTAATTTATTTTGCTAATGATAGCTTTGTAGATTTAAATGTAAGCACCATCATTTTTACTTTTAGCTAAAGTAATAGGAAAGCATATTAAAATATAGCAAGCTAAAGATATTTGAATACTTCACTATGCTATACTGAATACTCTAAAGATGGATTTATTAAAAGTATAATTGATAGTCAAGAGCTAAATATTTAATATAATAGGATTGCTTATTCTTATGCTTAATGAGTCAGCATTTTTAGCTTTCCACTATCATATACTATGTTAAATATCTTAAATACTACAGTTAGCTCATAAAGTACTTAATATATTATATTTTTCTAATTTACAGGCAAATAAACTTATCAGACAAGAGTTTACTATAGAATAGAATAGTGAGGAATGTCTAACTAGTTCTAATGAGTAACTTTCGTATAATTATAGAAAAAGCGCAAATTTAGCTTGATATTAATTCCATTTGATGATACTTCTTTTATGTACTTTATAGTTCATATTATGTAATTAATTGTTTCTAAATAGACTTAAGAAAATTTCATACTATTATTGCAATCTGACCTTAGTATATACCAACAATAATACCATCAAGATATATCGCCTATTATATACCTTTGTAATCTAAAGCTACTTATAATAGTGGAAGTTTAGATTGCTTTGCTTCTTTTACCTTTTTATTAATAATTGTCTAATTAGTAAGGATTGCTTAAAGTATAATGCTTTAGATCTAAAAGACTTATTATATAGAGAAAGAAAACAAGCTTATCATGCAATTTTATATGTTCCTTTAGTTATTTTTTCAAATAAAAATGATTCTGTTAAACTTAAAGCTTTATACCAATTTACTAAAATTAAGTTTCATTCATAGAAAAACTTTAAAAGCCTTTATTAAATTATTTACTCGAACACATGCTCTTTTAGTCAATCTAAACACTTAATTTATAACTATATCATTAAGCAGCTAATATTACTTAAATTAAAGTTGATATAAGTGTACAAAATATCCTCTGTATGACTTAACTAAGCTAGGTAGTAGAATTATCTATTTGGCTATTAAGTTTAATCAATCTGTTAATAAAGCAACTGGACTTCTTATAATCATACTATTCTCTTCTATACCTTATATTTCATAATCTTTCTAAGCTCTTTTCTTTTAAATTAAGTAGAAGTTTAGATAGAAAGAAGGGAATTAGATTTTAAATAAAAGTAAGGTTTGGTATTTAAATTGTGAAATAACTTAGTTTAAAGCATTAGAAGAGAATTAAGTATGAAAATCCTAGGATATCCTAATTAAAAGCTGAATTGCTTAGTAACTCTTAATATTAAAGGAGAAAGCAAATCAAGGTCTATTAATAAAATAATTAAGCATTTCAAAAGCAAGTTTAGAAGATGAAAATTGGTATTTTAAGTAAAGGCTTATTATTAGGATTAGCTAAATGAATACAATATAATTAAGCATAGCAATCTAAATGCAATATAATTATTTAGCTAAAGCCATTTATCTTATTACATCCTTAGCTTTAGAAATTATTTGGCTATAAATATAGTTTCATAGTATAAAATTATTAGCTTAATATATTTATAAAAGCGCTGGTAATTAACTTAACCAGTTAGAAAATTACCTGGACAGCAAATGATTATGATATAATAAGCTCAAGGGGAAATTAATCAAAACCTAATTTTTATCCGCTAAATTATTAAAAGGAACATATCTCATCTATTATCAATTAGAAGACTACTTTTTATAAAGCAGGACAAACTTCTAGTTCGTTAAGCTATTAAATTTAAATTGCTTATATATAATAAATAATGCTTATTTAATTTGATCTGATATGTCTTTTAATTAAGCAAAAATATTAGCAATACTAGGTGAAATGAAAACTTCAAGATATTTTTGAAATAAAGATAAAAATATCATTGAAAATGCTAAGTAAAACTAAGTTGTCTTGTTTCTATAAATCTAATTTCATTTATCCTTTGAAAAAAACAAAAAACTGTCAGGCTTCAAGCAGTAAGATAAATATTCCTTCTCGAAGAAAAATTAAAAGACGAGACATATTAAATAAAAGGTTTAATATTAACTGGAAGGTTACGTACTTTCATGTAGAAAAGGTTGAGATATTTAATAAGCATTGATATACATCTATAACCTATAGTAAGCTAGTATTTTCTTATATCGAAACAGATCAATTTAGTATATAAAACTTATCACAAAAGTATCTAAACATATTTAGAGCTTCCATTAGCCTCAATAATGAAACACTAGCTATTATTTATCCTTAATGCTTTAGATAAGATTCTATAAAGCAACACTTATAGCATCATCTATAAGATTATTTATTGTATTGCTTTACATATAGTAAGTAGCTTTTAAAATAAACAGTTTCTAAGAGATTTATTTCTAGAATAGAAGTTCAGAAAAGAGACAATGATATTCAATAATTTTGATAAAATTAAGTTATCTAGCTTTTGCTTTAATAAGTCAAAACTAATTATTGAAGAAGATCTTGTATGGTACCAGTCAATTCTTGTAAAACTTATTCTGAAATAAATTTAAAAGGTATTTTAAATATTTAATTGCTAGAAGAATAAAGGAGTGAGAAGTTAGAAGGTATATAGAATAAAAAGTAAATACAAAAGTAAAAAGCAGAACTTAAATACAAAATAAAGAGCAAGATAAGTAAAGCCAATAATTTGCTAGAGTATAAAATAAATTAAAGCTCTAATAGCTTAAGATAATAAAAAGGGCTTTTAAATGAATATCATAGCTAGTTTATTGAATAATTGATAGGAAATATTTGAGCCTGGCAAATATGAGCTATGTAGAAGTAATTATTTAACTATAACTTTTTCAAAATTATAGATAGTATGGAATATTCTTTAAGCTACTTTATCCTTCCTATGGTAGCTAAATAAGATTTCCTTTTAATAGTCCGCATAGTTGTATTATACTGATTTTTTCGAACTTATAAGGATCTAAAGTATATTACATTTTATTTATAGCGAAGCTAATATATTATATCTCTAGATGAAATTGAGCTTTCTTTGATTGGACAGTAGCCTCACTAAAGGATTGAGGAGCTGGAAATTTCCAGTGTTTAAATAAAAGGCTCCATATTAGATAAAAAGAGGATACAAAGTGTAAAAATAAAGCTTTATCAGGTTATTAAATACTTATCTTACCCGTTTTAGTACCTTAAACTCTTTTCTCTTATGTTTAATTTAGAGACTGAAAAAGAAAAGGCTAGAAAGTTTATTTTCGTTCTATGAATTTAAAGGCACATTTTAACGATATTTTATAAATTACTGAAATGTCACTAAAAGCTAAGGCGAAAAGCATAAATTCTACTAAAATAACTGTAACATCTTGTGCTAGTACAGCTGCCACTGAAAGAATTGACTTTACAAATTTGAAAGTACAATCTCCTATATAACTTAAAGGAACTCTAGTGAAAAGGCAGAAGAATACAGCTTCTACTTTAGGTCGTTGGGATAATTTACTAGCGAAAACGAAGCATTAATTTGACTTGCTCAAAGGTAGTTGTAGTCCTAAAAGGTTAATAGAGAACTCAAGAACAAAGAGAGTAATAAGTCCTGAAAATATAAAGTCAAGAACTACAAAGATTCAATCCATCAAGATAGTAAATCCTGTATAAGCAATTACCAATAACTCTAATTTATTCAAATTTATAACCTCAGAAAAAAGTAGGAAATGAATAGGAAAATTAAGCAAAAAAGTAGCAGCTGATAAGACTGGAAAGATATTTAAATACAGAAACGTTACTTCTGAAGCTAACTTTCTATGTCAAAGGATAAATTATCGATTTTCTAATGGAATGAAAATTGATAATTGGGAGAAAGAATAAGTTCAAACATGTAGGAGAATTGCCTCACCTGAAAGACTTACTTTAAGCTAAATCAATCTTCCTGGAAATAATTTAATTGACTAAACTAATAGCGCTGGAAGCAGTCCAATAAGATGTAGAAAAAAAATAAAAGATGTCGAAGGAAATTTACTGACTGGATGCTTAACTCCTAAAGGAGAATCACCAAGAAGAAGAGATTAATCCTTAAAAAAAGCTAATGATTCAAGATTATTAAAATCCTAAATAAAGGTATTTTTTAATATTTAGCTAGAATATAAACTCATTCCAGTCGTGGCAATAAACTTAACAAATACAAATAAGAATAGAAATTTACAATAAAGATCTCATAGCGTCAAGAAATTATTAACATCATTCGAAAGAAGTAGCAAAAGGAAAAGAGATAATGTAAGCTTTTTATGCAGTATGAAGAACCTATTATAGGGAAAAAAAGATTAGATGCGTCTTTAACGAGAAATTAAAATTCAATACAAGAGCAGGAGGATCTTTCAAAACAAATCAAAGGAAATAGACCTCAATGTATACCAGATCAATTTAGAAGCAGTTTTGAATTCATTTGATATGTTTATGAACATTCTATTTAATTATTGCATCTTATTCTTTTAAAATTTATACATTAAAGTCAAAAGTCTTCCAAAGTTCTTGGCATTTCTATTTCCAGCTTATGGGTTAATATAATATTTTTATCCTTTTTACCTGTTCTTATCTTCCAATCCATTTCTAGCTAATCAATGCTTTAGTTCTGGGTTTGCCAATTCTATGATGTGTGAATTTTGATATGCTCTTCTTTTGGAGTTACTATATTTTTCGATAGGTTAAGTAAATTTCTATCAATCAAAAAATTTTTTTTGCTAAAGAGTTTACTTTTTCCTAGTACTTACACCTTCTTGAAATTTTTCTATTTAAGTCCTTAGTTATTGATATTATTATTCTTTTAAATGACCTTATCTGCTAGATTTTTTATTTCCTTATGATTATTGCCAAAGACCTATTTTTTTTAGTCTTAGCTTTTTATAAACTATTTTTTTTTATCCTTAGGAGCCGTGATAGTTCGGATAGATCTTAAAGGAAAATTGTTATAATTATTAAGAGAAGGTTGCTAAGGAGCAAATTCTTATTCTAATTCCTCTGTTTCTACATTTTACTGGAAATTATTCTTCATAAAGTTATTTTAATACACTTTAGGTGTTACAGGTCTAGTTCTTTCTTTCTTTTCAGTATAATTTTCTTGCTCCTAAGTTTTACTGCTCATGTAATCATTAGGAAAGTTAGAAGCATTTTTCTTCTTTTAATTTCCAGGAGTTTCTACATTTATATCTTATCAAATCTAAAGTTGCTGTTTGCTTACTTTAAGATCATTCTTAGGAGTTATTTTTTTATCCTTAGTTACTTCTCTTAGATAATCATTGAACACTATTTATTTCAAGAAATGCTCTTAATCAAATTACTTTTTAAGCTACTAAGCTCAGTTTCTTTCTGTTGTAGCATTATTTAAGGGAAGTCCTTTTTATCCTCTAGAAGTTCTTTATGTTTAAGGCCTAGAAAACTAGTAAGGACTTCCAGATAACTATGGAAAGTTTTACCTTTGGATATAATCCAGATACAGGTTATGCCTTCCTACTCTTTCTCCCATACTTGTTTTTTTTCTCAACCCCTTAGTAAAATATCTGCTTTTTGCTTGCATTTTCAGCTTAAGCAATTTATAAGTTTTTCTAGGAAGCAAAAAGTTATTAGCTCTTCATAATGAATTATCATCCTATAAAGGAATCTGCATATAGAGATTATTTTAGTAAATAGGAAGCTCTTATTTAGACTAGAAATACTTAGGAGTCTAGCTAGTCTAGCTATTTTAAGACTACTACATTCCCTTCATTTATCTTATTTATTCAATTAAAGCTAATTTTTATCTAAATCCCTTTGTCAACTTACTATTATATTAGCACTTCTAACCTGCTAGCTTTAGTATTATATAAGAAATATCTTATTCAGATATGAGAAGATAATAATGCCTATAGTATTCTAAAAGAGTGTTAGTTATAGATACAAGGAGTGTATTGTATCTAACTTAGATATATAGAAGAGCTATACTTGCTATATAGTTACATAATTGGTATTTCAGTGCTACTTATATTAAACACTTCTATACTAGCATTCGTTTAAAAGAAATCTAATAACTTAATTTAAAGCTAGAGTTAGCAAGTAAGCATAAAGCGTTTATAATGAAGGCTTAATGATTAAATAGTAGATTTAAGGTAAACTATATAAAAAGGTTATCTAAAAAGCTTAAAATATCTATTATTAATATTTTATAGCTAACTCCATAAACTTAATTAATCAAGTCCAAGTATGTGCTTACTAGTATTAAGACTAAATAGCTAATAATACTGATAGTAGCTAAATAAAGATAAAATGCTTATTAAATTATTACATACTTTAGAGTGATATTTTCTAAGATTAAAGGCATTTGTCACTTTTATAATGTATGACTATATATTTTCTTTGCTTTTATAATTTATATCTTTAGCCTATCTAATATCCTTTTTTTAAATGCCATAATCATATTGACTAAAATATCAGAATAAAGTCTTAGAAACATATCGACAACTGTATTATAGTCCCTATTTTTAGACTATAGAAAAGAAATAGCTAAAGTGCTTATAACCTAAGCTATGTAATTTCAATTATGATAGATATCTTCAGCTTAATGAGTTAAAAATATGAAGCTACTTATCTATATCTATTGGCATTGGCTATATTATCTAAGTTACTATCACTTAAGCAAGAACATCTGCCTTACACTCTATTTGTTCTAATAAATCCTAGTTTTAAATGATAGAGTAAGGGTTAATTAATACTAGGAATACTAAGAGAGAAGGTATTTTCTTACTCTTTACGTATAAAATAAAAAAGAGGAGGGAAAATAATAAAGGAATCGTATAAAGGAATTAAATGGAAGATTAATAAACATTAAAAGATAATAGGATTAAAAAGTAGAATCCTAGCGTTTAAAATGGAAATGTACCTATTAAAGTGTATCACTATGACTGTGAAGAAAACCTTGACTTAAACTTAAGTGAGGTAAAACTTGACTAGCCTTTTTAATAATGAAGTGTGCTAGATGATCCTTACTAAGTTAATAAGACTATTAAAAATCTACAGAAAGAGAGAGATGTTCTTTAATAGGAGTAGAAATAGCTATTGAAGGAATTAAGTGAGTCGATACCTATGGTTAAATATAATAGTTTGCTTGAGGAGACTAATAAGCTGAAATAAGAAAACTAAAGGCTTCTCAGTAAAATAGCAGAAATGACTGATGCTATTAGTGTATTTTCATTCGAACTGGAAGATTTAAAAAGTAATCAATATCAATAGCAAAAGAGTGACAAGCAATATTAAGATCTAAAGAAGAAGGTTCACTAACTAGAAGTGTAATGTGAAACCTAATAATATTGCATTAAGTAATTAAATGAGATAATCGAACAAATTAATAAGAGCAACAATGAATATCAAATCACTATCGAACAAATGCAAAAAACGATTGAAAAGCAAAACAGCCAAATAGAAATGTATGAACTTAATTAAAAGATGAAAGAAAACGAAAACTAAGTTTTACTAAATTCAATTAATGACTTATAATGTAAAATACTTCTCCAATAACAAGATTCTACGGATCTAAAGAGAGAGCAATGCTTCAAAGAAATTCTCATTTAGGTTAAAATTTTAGTAAAGAAAATTAAGAAATAAAATTAGGTAGAAGCTAAACTAGAGCTTTTAAATGAACTTACAAACATTTAGTTTTTTAAATGAGTTTTATCTTTGCTATTTTCTACCTTTTCCTCTTAGAAAATCATTGATACTCATTACTGGTTCACTCTTCATTTTACTATTAAATCCTTTATCTGAGAAGCTAAAACTATTCTTAATTAAGAAAACAGGATTTTATCAAAAAGAAGCAAGAGATTCTGCATTATCTTGAAGTCTCATGTTAAGCTTCTATCAACTAAATTTTGCTAATCTATAAAGAAAGAAATAGAACTATCTATTCATAAACTTAATTTTAAGAGTTATCATGATAATTTCCAAGCAAGATAAGGAAATATAAGCATATCTAAACAATTTAAATTGCTAATACCTTGAAATACTAGATTCTTAGTACTAAATTTGCTTTAACTTCAATAGAGATTCAAAAGATCTATCTAGGGTTATGCTATACTTTATTATTTTATAACTAGATAATGCAAAAAAATAGCCTAACATCTTTATTAATACACCTTAACTATCTTTTATTTTTAAAGCATCTAGTAATAAACAAAGAACTGCTAGAAATTGTAGAGAGTTAATAAAAGCACGCAGATATATATAAAAATCACGATTTCGGTTACTCAATTAAAACTAAACTACTCTAATATAGTTTATCTCTCTCAAAATAATTACTTCTAATATAGAAAGAAAATGCTAACTGTCAAGATTAAATAGCTTAAGTATAAATACAAGGGAAAAATTAAAATATGTATGACTAATTTAGAAACTAAGCTAAGAGAAAATGCTTTATTAACACGTATATAATGCTTATCATCTCTCTATTAACTAACTTTTGCTCTTGCTTATTTTTTATTATGAAACTGGGTGATAAGTTAATCGTATAGCAGCGTTTGAGAATATATTTATTGATATGCTCATAGAAGTGATTTGTTAACATCGATAGAATATTAAAAGTAGATACAAAGAGAAGGTCATGTGTATAGGTGTTTAATTAGTATTATGGATTGCACTTGATGCATATGAGGGATAAATTTAAATCTTATTTTTTGAAAGTTTAAAGGGACAACTTAAATGACTTAATGAAATGTTACTAATAAGATACCGTCCAAGAATGTGATAGCACTTCATCAGTATTCAGTCTTAAATTTGGATCTTTTTCTAGAATTTTACTAAACAAGTCCTTCAACTCTGAAGATACCTCAGGCTCTTGCGGATATGTAACTTCTTGAGTTTCTATCATTTTTAGTAAGTCAGGGATGTTTGAAGATGTGAAAGGTACAGTTCGATAAACAAGCGCATATAAAGTAATTCCTAATGCTCAAATATCTGCTGCTTTTCCAGAATATTATTTAGTTTTAGGATTCGAACACTCAGGAGATTAAAAATGATAAGTACCTTCTGTTCTTGTTTAGAGATCAGACTCTTCAAAACGAGAAGCTTAGCCAAAATCAGCAATCAATGCATTTCCTTTCTCATCAATAAGAATATTCTAAGGCTTGATATCTCTATGAATAATTTTGTTGTCATGAAGGTACTTTAATCCATTAGCAATGTCGACAAACCATTTTTTTATCTAAGCTTCAGTAAATTAGGCAATATTTCTATCTTTTGCATGAAAGAAAACCTTTTCATCTTCATCTCAATCGAGTACAGGGCCCCCTGCTGCATATGCAATAACGATATATAGCTTTTCGTTAACTTCGTCATCAAGTGTTTCAAACAAATTAACGATATTAGGATGCTTTAAATTTCTCATGATTTCAATTTCTCTCATAACACCCTGTAAAGCATCTTTGACTACCATTTTTCCATCAGGAGTCTTAATGTATTCTCTTCTTCTTCTAAGTACTCCTTTTTTGAAAATTTTGACGGCGAAGCTTTGACCTCCAGTAAAAGCGAGTTTTACTTTACCAAAAGATCCTTCACCTAGTGTTTTATCAATAATATACTAGTTGATATAGGACTTTCCCTCACTGTTTTTTCCCCTTTCAACTTAAATTTTTGCTTCTACCATTAAATACAAATGAATAATCGTAATTTGTAAGATCAAATTTGTTTAAAAGTCCTTTTGCAAAGAACTCGCCTTACTGAATATTTCGAAGCTTTGTGATAGCGTAAAATTACTGCTGCTAAATTACTGAAGATGTCTAAACTAGAGTGAAGTAATTTAGCTAATGACCTTTAAATGACTGAAACTCAGAAGTATGTACTGTGAGATGAACTACTCTATATCAATATCATCACTTTATAAAAAACTGTTGGAGATCCTAATCTGGATACATTTTTACTTGAACTAGGAATTCCTTCTGAAGCTGTTTACAACAGTCATTTGATACCTAAATTACCTTAAAAAAAACAGATAATGGAAATAGAATCTGATGAGGAAGTAGAGGAAATTATAGTCCATAACGTTTATAAAAAGCCTAAATATAGTTAAACTTCTACTGAAGAAGAGACTTAAAAAAGTAGTCAAAAAGAAACAGGAAAAAAATAGGAAGAAAAAACTAAAGTTGAAGCTATTTTTGGATAAAAAGCTTCTAACGATAAAGATTTTGACTCTATTTTACAGGAAGCCAACACAGTAGAAATAATTGAATAATTGCTATATTATAAAGTATCTAAATCAAATTATTTAATTAATGTATATTAAACATCAAACACCTAATTTATCATCAGAGAGCTATTGATATTCAACAGTTATAGCCGAAAGAAAATAATTTAATAGAAATTAAATATTCAAACAGCTTATTTCATCAACGTATGAAGCTCATAATACAATATTTCCCATACTGTTGCATCCTTTTCTTTTAAAAAAGCTTATTAAGGTGATTATTACTATATATCCCTCTTTTGTCTAGAAATGACTTAAGCAAGAAATAAATTGGTTGTTATTAAAGTTAAATTAATTTGATGGATAATTAAACTTAAATTATTTAAGTGTTATCCATATTTATGGGTTAAAAGGCTTCGTTCCAAGTTGTAAGAGAAGTAGAACTAGCTATAAAATAAACTCCTTTCCTTATATTTACAAAGTAACTTAGTCCAAATACACCACTCCTAATTGATATTTTGAATAAATACAAAGTACCAAACTACAAAATGTTCTACATAGATATGCATCCTTATGGTGATGATGTTTATAAAGTGATAAAAGACTATTCAATGAATGAAAATTTGCCCTAAATTTATATACAAGGAACATTCTTAGGAGGATACAACTAATTGAAACAATTGCTCGAGAACTAGAAATCAAGAGAGGCAGTTTTCAAATTTCTAATGCACAACAAAATTTATAGAAATTGATCTGTTTTATACATTTTTAAACTCTTTATTCCCTATCTAATTTCTATATACTTAGACTTATAACTGACTTCTGTTTTATTTATCTAGCTTTTTATATAGGAAAAGGATTTAAACTCTCATTTAGTAAATCAAGAAAATGATGATTGATTAAAGTTTAGCTAGATATCTTTAGTTCATAACCTTTCTCTATCATCTCGTAGTATAGATATCTTTATTTATTAATCCAATTCCTTACTAATAAATTTAATTACTTGAATCAAAAAATGTTGATATTCATTAATTTTATGAGGAACTTAAATTAAAATTTGTTACATAATCAAATTTATAATCTTTAGGAATTTCTATTTTTATAGTTTTTTATATAAATTGAGGATTTAGCTTATCTTAATGTTGAATTGCAATTTAGAGTAAATATTATTACTAGAAATTTTAGTTGAAACTATAGAGAGATTTAACATCTTGAACTAAAAAAGATTCTAATTAGCATTCTTTTATCTCTCTATATAGATTAGTTTTATCAATGACTCAGATCAGTATAGTGACTATATTTATCAAGTGTATTACTATAATTAAGTATGCTTCTCCATAATTTTTTTATTTGCTCTGTGATCTTCAAATTATAATCGATAAAAGTAATACTAGTTTAGTGTTCTAGAGAATAAGTATTAAAGACAAGCCCTATAAAATACTATAGGATGCTATTGAGGCTATTGAGGCTATTTATTATTGAATAAGTACAAATATTCTTAACTTGGCTTTTTAAAGAGTTACTAAGCTAAGCAAACTTATTTTATTAACTGCTTAATTAATTAAATAATATATTAAGCATGATCACTATTACAAGCTGAAAATTAAAATCAATATTAACTTAAATCTAGCTGAGCTTCTTTTAACTAACCCTGGATTGGAATAACTGAATAAGTGTTAATCAAATCTAGAGCTTAAAGGATAAGAAGCTTTAATATGTTAATGTATATCACTTTCTATATCATTAGTCTATAATAATCAGCTAAGTTTAGATGGAATTTTTTAAAGTAATGTCTTATTTAACTATGACAGCAAAGATATAAATAAAATCATGCTTGATAGAAATTTTGGGAGTATTACTCTATATAGATCTTAGAAGAGAAGTTAATTAATTAAAAAAGATTGGACGAATTCTTTTAAACAAGCAACTCTAAGAATTGTATGGTTTCTTAATAAGCTAAACTGATTTTTTTTGAGAAGTTTTTAAAACTAAATGGATTAAATCTCAGATTTAATAAAGTTAAATGAATGATTAATATGAACATCTTGCTAAAATCATTATTATTGGAGATAGCAACTCTGGAAAATCTTGCTTGCTACATTACTTCCTTGAAAATAAATTCAAAGGATAGTCTACTCATACTATAGGTGTTGAATTTGGCTGCAAAACTCTTGATCTTAAGTCAGCTTCTATAAAACTTTAAATATGAGATACGGCGGGTTAGGAGAGATATAAAAGTGTCACGAGATCTTATTATAGAGGAGCGATAGGTGCGGTTGTTCTTTATGATGTTACAAATCGAGAATCATTTTTGCATCTATAAGAATGAGTTAACGATGCCCGTACTTTAGCAAGGCCTGAATTGAGTATTGTTGTTGTTGGCAATAAAATAGATTTAGCTAAAAGACAAGTTAGTTTTATGGAAGCATCGGTATGATGCTAAGAAAACGAAGTACTTCTTATGGAAACAAGTGCACTCACAGGTGAGAATGTTTAAGAAAGTTTCGAACTTCTAGCTAAAAGCATTCTGCAAAAATTTCAAAATGGTTAAGTCTTTGTAGACGTTTTAAAGCAACTTCCTTTAACAAACTGTGATGAAAAAGTTAGACGTTGCTCTTGTTAATTCTATGTCTTATAAAAGGATATATTTGCATATTTATTATTCAACTAATACTAATTCCCTCTCATTACATATAGAAAATCTCTTAAAAGAAGTTATCTGATTATATGAAAAGAAAATCACTTTTATTAATATGTTATTATGATTATGACTAAGAAAAAAGAAAGAAGAATATCGCTATTTCGTTTTCTTAATTTTCTTTAATTTCTCAAAAAGTTTGAGTAGATTTTTTTGTTTTCTTCTAATTAATTTACTATTATTCCAGTCATTATACATCAACCAAATACAACTTCCTCGTTAAGTTTTATCTTTGGATTGTAATTGATTTCATATAAACATCTTTTAAATTCTTAGTCTCTTTATTAATTATACACTAATATAAAAAAGATCAATAATTACTTCTTATATGTATTTTTCATATATGATTAGAACCTAATATTCTCTTTTTATAATCTTATTAAATTCCTTTTTACTTTAGAATTTCAAATGCTTTTCCAAACGTTAGCTGAATAAATTAACTTTTCTTAATATGTTTAAGAAGGGATTTATAGCTTATTAATCTTAATTATCCAAGTTAATTTTATTATTTTTCCTTTATCTTATCTATCTAAATTATTTGATTTGTATGATTTAAAAATTTTAAAATCACAATCATACATTTAATCATCTATGATAGATCAAAATATCATAGTCGCTTAGAAATTTTGTCATTATCGTATATTTTACATTTTTTCATTTTTTTGCTTAATTAATTTATTCTTCAATCGAAAATGAATGAAATTAAAAATCCGCTTATTTAATGTATCTACTAGTAATGAAGTTAAAAGGAATTGTAAATCATAAGTTAATCATAGATTGGGGAGCTAAAAACTTCAATTAAAACGATTGGAATTAGTAAATTTAAGTCAATAAGATAATGTAATTGCTTAAGAAATAATGCAAATATGTAGTTAATAGCTTAAAAAATATCCTACACAATCCGTTATAGTTGTCACCTATATCTTTTTAATTTGGATATTTGTTGAAGCATATTTTGGAATAAAAATCAACTTATATATAAAAAATCTTTTAGCTTCTAAAGTAGTACCACCATAGATACAAAAAGCATATCTAAAAATAATTAAAAGAAATTCCTTGAAAGGATTAGAAAAAGATTAAGCTTTAATAAAAGCAAGAGGATTTAAATAAAAATCATAAAAATTGCCTTTTAACTGAAATTTAATAAACTTCGAGTAAGAGAAAATAGAGAAAAAGTTGATAAATAAATTTAAAAACTAAGAAAATTATAATTAAAAAGATGGTGGGAGCTGAGATTGACCTTCTGAATCATACTTTCTGGTTTTATGGCTAGGAAAAAGTTCCTTTCCTGTCGCTGAGAAAGTCCCTGGTCAAAGTCAACCTTTGCAAGGGAACACCTTCCTCTTGATTATCCACTCCTGGTAGGGGCTTGAAGCCTGGCTGCCCATAGTGATGGAGCTGCCTGGCAGCTGCTTTTCGAAAGCAACAGGATATCCCCATTATCCCATGAAGGGAGTGTTGGGGTCGTTAAACTGCAAGAAGTTGCATTCCAAAAACTCTTTTAGTTTATAATTAATTAAAAACTAAGAAAATTGACCCATTTTAATATTTATTGCCTAGGTCATAATTATTACAATTATATCCCATTTTAATAAACTTTAAACTCTTTTATTTAGTTTTTAAAATAGAATCACAAATAAGGTTTATTAAAATAGTGTTTAAAATTAATTAAAAAAAAGCTAAATAAATTAAATACTTCACTATCAAATTACTATTAACTATATCTAAGATTATTAAATAAAAAAATGGATTTTTACAGCAGTCAGGAAGATTAATAAGTAATCTGGTGCAATGCATATTGCATTGTGAATAATCTTGCACTAGTCGCCACCACGGGGAAGGGAGAACAAACTCACAAACCTAACTTGCTCGAGGATCTGCTCTAGCAGTATAAATGTTTGACTGACGTGCTGCTAATGACTTAACTACTAATTCTTATTCGGATTTTATTCAAGAAGACTGAAGCATTTGGTTTAAGATTCGAAATTAATCTTTAATAAACAGATTTCTCATTTGAAGAAGCTAACGTGACTCATTGGACAGCTAGAACGACAACAAGAAGTATTAGGACAGTTTTTTTAATTTTATTATTAATATTAATATTAATATTGAAAAAGCAGCACATCAACTAGGTGCTACGCGCTCTATAATCATATTTTATTTCCTTATTTAATTATTTAAGTTTGCAATGCACTGATCTGATTTTCTTCAGAGTAAAATTTTCCAAAAAATAAATACTTAAACTTTATCTATCTCAAAGTCATCAAATTCTATCTGTAAATAGTTAATCGCTGAAACATGGCAAGACTAAATTTTTTTCATTATCAATGACTCTTAAAAATAACTCAATTGATCTAAAGAAATTTTTTTTCTTGAATAACTATTATTTACTTTTGCAAATCTTCAGAAATGAAACACTAAATCTGCACTTTCGTTATTTAATATTGGTATCTAATGTTTTAACGAAGTAATCTTTCAGATATCGCATAAAAGTAGCAAAAATTTTGGAAGCACCTCATTTTCTATTAAGCTACTATTTAAAAAATTATCTTAGATTCCTATACAATAAATGCCTGAAATATTAAAATTAGCTTAAATAAAAAAGACTTAGAAAGCTGCAAATATTTTATAAATGATTACCAAATTAAAGTGGCTATATGAAAGATTTTTAATTATTTAGGTTCGCTGTACTTACATTTTCAGTTTTGGTATAATCTTTAATGACTCTCTAAAAATTTACTATAACTTTTCAGAAATGAGATAGTCTAAGCATAGAAACTCAAGGATTTATCTACTTAATAAGAGATATAAAGAAGAAAAATTTCACTTGAATTATAATTGAATCTGATTCTAAAATATACTATAATTTATTAGACTGTATTTGTTATATAAAAATTATTCTAAGCATTATTAAGTTTAAATTATGTCTAAAAGTTATTGTTAAAGAATCTCATGTAACTTTGAATTCATACTTCTAAGAAATTTCATTTTCAAAATCTAAATGGCCTGTCCATTCTCTAACAACTTCTTTACCAAGTCTCACTTTTATAGTTCAGTCATTTCCGAAATAATCAACTTTGCTAAACAGAAGTGCGAAAACTTTATAAGTTCCTCTTGGCGCTGTTCCATCTTCAGGCCAATAAACGTTTTCAATTCATGCACTTGAACAACAACTGCACTGACCACATGGAATTCAATCATGATCCAAACTTCCTCCATCTTAATTTTTATTTGAATAGTAAATTTCTGATCCATAAGGAGTAATTACATGTAAATCAACATCAGATGCTCCTGTTCAATAAAGAGAAAAGCGAGGATTTCCATTGTGTATGCAAATACTCTCATCACATACTTTATTAGAGGTTGAATTGCATTAAGAGTTAGAACAGCACTCTAGTCATGCAGATATGCCTTCAGATTTATTTCAAACATTGAAATAATAATTTATAATTCCAACTGCATATATTATGCTATCCGGTAAACTTTAATATTAATCTGAGATTGCTGTTATTCAAGCAGTTTCATTATTTTCCTCTAAAATTGTTTCCGAATTTTCATATATTAATCAATCAAATTCGTAAGCTCTAATTTAATTTCCTTCTTCAGTCTTTTAAATAGCCATATACTCTTGATACATTTGCAAATCATCATTACAAGAAACTCTTTAAAATTTAACCTAAAAGGATGGAAGCGAGTAAAGTGGATAAATATATTATCATAAGTTAAAGCTTTTATCTTTGATAAGCTTAAAAGCTTTAAAATAAGTCTTTAAGTCAATTTTATATACGAAATTCACATCGAACTTGCTAATATATAAGTTGAGAGGAAAGTAATTTGTATTTTAAAAGATATTTTCGTTGATGGGTAAAATGCCAATTGCTAAATCAACATATGAAGTAGCTTATAAAATTATTCCTATCGTTTTATAGATTGACATGTCTAAAGAAACTATGATTCCTGCACTTAACTAAGCTTACCCCTAAAGTTTTGCTTAGACATTGTCGAACTTGATTGATTAAGCATAGTCTTTGTCTCATTTGTAGTTTCCTAATTCATCTCAATTTCAGAAAGCTTTAATTGAAATAAATAAAGGCAAAGTTATAGTTGACTCTAGTGTTGCTTCACATTATAAGGTGTAATTAAGGAAGAATGAAATTTTTGGAGCAATGTAAATTTTTACTGGGACTTGATATATACGAAATCAAAACTTAAGACCTTTTCATTCTAAATCTTTAACTTTATTGTTATAATCTTAGCTGTAAATATTGAGATTTCATGTCTAAGTAAGTTGTCCATAAAAATTTATTCCTGCTGTGTATTAATAAGGAGTATTTCTATTTCACTTCATATAAACATAGTAGATAAACGAATAATCTAACTTTTCAGTAAAAGAGAAACTATTTTCTTCAAATGTATAAGTCTTTTATCCATTATACTACTTCACACTAATCCCAACCAAATTTACATTTTCTTTAAGTAATCTTCTTAAGCTTGAATCTTCAGAAGGCTGTAATGCTGAGGATAGATCAATACTTTCAAAAATATCAGACAAGTTTTAAGAAGTCACGCTTAAAATCATTTGGTTTTAATCACTTGAAATTGAGTTAACTAAAGCAATGAAATCGTTCTCTTCAGAATCTATTCCGAAAATTGAATCTCCTAGATTGATTTGAGGTTGCTGCTCCGTTCATGTTAAAACCAATGTATCATTATTTTGCCACTGAAAAGCAAAAGATTAATTTTAAAGATCCTTTATTTTTACTCCAGGCATTAAATTTGTTTTTTGTGAGCTAACTGATATGGTCAGTTAGGTTGAGTTACTTCCGATTATCTCAGATCCAATTTAGACAGCTGCTAAAAATGTGTAATTTCTTAGTTAGAGATTTTAAATTGTAGTCTAAGTTTCAAAGGCAAAAGTAAGTTGTTAATAAGAATCCAAATTAGCGACATCAAGCACTTCATCAAGTCCATATCAAATTTTGTAGCCTTTAAAATCGTATTCGTCGCATTGATATCACTCCAACTAAATTTCGTTTGGATTGTAAGAAATCGCTAATTTAAGTCCTAAATATTAATAATTTTCATTTGGAAGTTTAATAAAATCTGGGTCCTAATCAGAGTCACTATTTGATTTATTTATTAGAGTGATAGGCAAAACAATAGCTAATGTTATTGCAATTATTAAAAAAAAAATTATGGCTAGTATTATATAAAATGATTTTCTCCTATACCAAGGTATTATCTTAACCTCTTAAATATCAGAGATCATTACTATAAAAAATAAAAATTGGATTTAATAATTTAATTAACTGAAAAAAAAACTAAAAAAATGTTTTTTTTATTAAAAAAAGTTTTTATCAAAAATAGCAAAAGAAAAAATCTAAAAAATATCTCTAAAATAAATTTCTAATTGAGAATTTAAAAAATAGGAGAATCCACTTTAAATTTTATAAACTAGTAGTTAAAAATTCAAAAACTATAGAATTATCTATAAATTATTTTTTAAATAGATCATATTAAATTAAAGGTTATATTTATGAAAAATAAAAAAGTGATTTAATTTTTTTGGAAGTGTTTACAAATCTGAGGTAGAAAGAATAAAAAATTTATTTTATTAATTAAACGAAAAAAATGCTTAAGGAATAAAAGTTGGTTTATAAGAAAAACATAGAGATAAATAAGATTAGCTTAATTTCTTTGAAAATATAATCCTTTATAATAAATTAAAAGCCAATATTATACTTGGAAATTTTATTATTTTTAAATAAAGCCTGCATTATAATTGAAATATAGTTTATTCCATGTATTTTAATAAGAAATCTCTAGGAGATAATACATAAAACATGGCAGATGGATATTCTAAAATACTCTAAATGAATTTTTAAAAATAATAGTTTTGTAGAATATAACGAGGCTTACAATTATTTTTACATTGCTTATGCGATTAACTATTTACAGATGTAATCTGATGAATTTTAGATAGACAAAGTTTCGTTTAATTTTTTGGAAATGTTTACACTGAATAAAAATAGTACCTTGAAAACAAAACTATAGAATTGAATTTAATTAAATTTTCAAAATATTAAGTATGCTAACAAGCTTATGATTTCGAACTTCCATTAATCAGAAGTACAAACCACAATATCATCACGAAAATCTTTGCTTGAGAGATGATCTTTTTAGCCTGATTTATAGGCAGTTCCAAACCATCATAAACTCTGCATCTTAATGAAGAAGTTGAGAAAGATTAGACTCTAATTGTCCTTATCGCAACCTCATATTCCTTAACAAATAAATAGACAAGTCAACACGCGAAACGATCCAAAGGGCATAATAACCAAAATAATGACACAAAGTTTGGCTCTTAGTACCATTTTCATTAAATGCCATATTTAATTATATATGCTAAAGCAATGTATAAATTATATTATATTTTATATTAAATTTAATTGTAAAATATTTAATTTATTTAGTCTTTATTTATGATTGATTTTTGTAATCTAACTTTTAGCTCTTGCTTAATTTATCTTATTTTATTTCTATTTAAAAATTAAATTAAATAATTTCAAATTTAATAATAAGGAATATAAAATAAAAATAGCTGAGGGTTTCAGAGAGCACTTTTTTACACCTAACAATAGTAGGAGAGAAAACCAGAAATCCAATTGTCCAGAAATGCTTATTCTTTAAATTGGCGTAATTTCCATTGCTTCTTGTACTTAGAGTAATAAATTAAAATTACCAAAAACATATATTGGGAACACCAACATCAGAAGAAAAGTTATGCTAGCGATAGAAAATTGTAGAGTACCAGGGAATGAGGGCATTCTACTTTAAAATTGAGTAATTCAATATTGCTCAACTTGCCTTATTGGTCATTAACCTCCAGAAAAAGGTGCAGAAGTTCAAATATCTTAACCAGAAGCTAACAGAAAAGTTGGAAATGAAAAATCAAGAGGCTGACTTGCTCATTATTTAGAACTACCAAAAAAGTTTTTCAACCCAGCTGAATGAGTGCATGAGCAAATTAGAATAAGAACTACAGTAATTAAAGCCAAGACTAAAGCAAAATAACAATGGGTGTGAAATCTAAATAACAACTTTAGAAAGAGAAATAGATAAAGATTAGGAAAATGCTTCTACTGAAGAAGTGCACTAATTTTTTTTGGGAAGGTATTGCAAATTTAAACAGAAACAACAAAAAATGCAAGAGGAAAAAAGAATAAAACACGAAGAAAGTCAAATAACTTAAAGCAAATTTATTAACCAAAAAAATCAATAAATCTTGCTACTACAGTAAATCCATAAATATCTATATAAGCAATTCAAGAAATTTACATAACTAATGTAACAAAGTTGGATCAAAGTAAGAAATATAAACTTTAAAAGCTGCAAGAATTTAATAAATGTGTTGATAACAACTTAGAAATCAAACTTAAGCATAATATTGCAATAAGTGAGGCAGAATTTATCAGATGAAACAAGATTGAGCTTTATTTGTTGTAATTTAGAAAGTGTAGAAGCAAGAAAAGTGGGCTTTGTAATAGAAGATTGCTTGTAATCTTACAAATGTATTAGATTTTGTAATCTGCACCAGTAAAAATTTCTAGTAGAGTTTTAATATAAAAGCTACAAAAGCCTCAAAATCAAAAGCTTTGCTCTACATATCTTGATTTGAACATCCTCTTTTTAAGCTGTTTATATTTTCACAAATTCAATCCTTTTTGATTTTAACATTCTATGAAATAATGTTTATTTATAAATATTTAAATAAATCTATAATATAACAAATTATCATAATAAAAGGGTAGAAGACAAGAGTTTTACACAACTCCTCAACGTAGGAGATAAAATCAGAAGCATCTCTTTTCTTTAGTTATGACTTATTTTCAACTATCTCAACCTTCTTAATTAAAAAAGGAGATAAATAATAGAAAGTATATTTGACAGTCACTTTTTATATTCGATTCAGTCATATAAGCACAGTAATCTCTTAATTAATTAAACTTAATAACTCCTAAAAACAAAAAAATAACTAAGGAAGTGATCAGTGCAAAAACTCCAATAAAAACGACGAATTGAGCGATTGGACTTACCCAAGAAAAAGATTTTTTTAAGGTAAAAAATGTTAATTTTTGTTAGTCAAATACCCATATATACATGAAAGGCTAAAGCTATTAAAAATTAAAAAAAAGAAAACTTAAGAACTTGAAACGAACAAACAAGACTTTGAGTGTTAGAGTATGAAACATACAAGATGAGGATTATACAAGGAACTATAACAAGAAAAGATATGAAGATATCATCCAATTTAAAAAATAGTCATTATATCCATTCATGAAAACAAAATTGGCCACCAGACCTGGTTGAAATTCCAAGAAGGCAAGCTTTATTTAATATTTAGTTAAAATAATAATAATGCGAATCCACGAAAAGAAATATGCACGATAAAGCAGGCTAAATACTAAGATTGACTACTTCTAATTCTATTTACAATAAACTTCATCAAAATCTCACAAAAAATTATAAAGAAACTTAGAGAGTCAACAAATATATTAGAAAGTTATTATTTAATTTTAAGTATAAATTAATAAGTAACTATTCTTCATGGAGCAAGGAAAAAAATTTAGAAGCATTTCAAGCATAATTTATGTAATATAAAAAACAAGCTAAAATAAATTTTTCCCTGATGAAAGATTCATAAAAATAATTTAAAAAATCGAGAAAATTTGTTACTTTGGAAAAGGAAATAAGAAAACTAGAGAAAGGAAAATAAAAATAAATTAATTGATTCATAGGAAAATTAGTTTATAAATTAATTTTCTAGACTTTGCTTTAAATAATTAAAAGATAGAAAAATATAAGATAAAAATTAAGAAATAAAGTCTATTCTCTCTTAAATTTTTAAGATTCGATTTTTATTTTTAAAAAATCTAAAAAATTATAAAATAAATTAAATATGGAAAAATAGTTGGTTCAGATAGAATATAGGAGAACTATGAAATATTAGGGAACTATCTGGTGAAATATTCACTCTTTCTAAATGAAATATTTAACTTGGAGAATTCAAGGAATTCGATACATCTGTGATTATTTCTTCGACTAGAAAATAAAAAAAAAATCAACCTATTTTATCATACATATTCTAAGTACAAAAGCCTCACAAAATTTGATTTGATAGAGAAAATTTATTCACTAGTCATAAAAGCTTCTAAGCAAATTTTCATAAGATTTCCTACAGTTTTCTTCATAAAAATAGTTATTGCAAAGCGCGTCCTTTCATATGCACTTCCCTTTAGCTAGTTTAGCACTTTACTATATACTGTCGTATTGGATGTCATCTCTTAAGCTTTTTTATTAAAGAAAGAAAAATAAATGGATGGTCGTTTTACATTAAACTAAAGTGGACCCTAGGAATGCAGATATAGACTAATTTGGATTGTAATATTTTGCTACATTCGACTCAAGCAGGAAAAAGAATCACCTCAATGATACTAAAGTTGGAAAAAGTGGGATTCATTAGAAAATAATTTAAGTTTTGCTAATTACATGCAGAAATATTGATTTTATTTAAGAAGGAAAATAAAATTAATAAATCCATATAGTATTGAGTCAGGCATAAAATGCTTTTAAGCTAAATTTTAACTTTTATTTAAATTTTACTTACTATAAAGCTATTTTAACTTCTTAGAGATCTCTTATAAAAATATAAAGACTAAATATGATTCATTTAGAATGTAGTTTTTATTTAAAAATGTCAAGATTTTCCAGTTTAAATTTTTATATTCTTGATAAAATTTTCTTTTAAAAGAGTTAATTTAGAGGAATGCAAGAATATAAGTTTTTTTTATAAATTAACTAAAATTCAGATTTGATCTTTTACATTTGTAAATTACTTTAAACATATTAAAAGGTTCAGAGTTAGAAATACCCTATAATTATAATTTGCATTTTTTCTAGATATTTTAAAATCACAATAGATATTAAAATAAGTTCATAGTCTTTTTGTTTATTAAATTATAAAGAAATTTCTAATTAAAATGGATTTTCACTCTTTTTAATATTTTTATCAGAGTTTTATTTTTATTTTTATTTTGTTTAATGAATTTTTATTTTTTCACCTTAATTATTTTCGACTATAATTTTTATTAATTTTTTTTTTAATAATTGCAATAACATTAGCTATTGTTTTGCCTATCACTCTAATAGATAAATCAAATAGTGACTCTGATTAGGACCCAGATTTTATTAAACTTCCAAATGAAAATTATTAATATTTAGGACTTAAATTAGCGATTTCTTACAATCCAAACGAAATTTAGTTGGAGTGATATCAATGCGACGAATACGATTTTAAAGGCTACAAAATTTGATATGGACTTGATGAAGTGCTTGATGTCGCTAATTTGGATTCTTATTAACAACTTACTTTTGCCTTTGAAACTTAGACTACAATTTAAAATCTCTAACTAAGAAATTACACATTTTTAGCAGCTGTCTAAATTGGATCTGAGATAATCGGAAGTAACTCAACCTAACTGACCATATCAGTTAGCTCACAAAAAACAAATTTAATGCCTGGAGTAAAAATAAAGGATCTTTAAAATTAATCTTTTGCTTTTCAGTGGCAAAATAATGATACATTGGTTTTAACATGAACGGAGCAGCAACCTCAAATCAATCTAGGAGATTCAATTTTCGGAATAGATTCTGAAGAGAACGATTTCATTGCTTTAGTTAACTCAATTTCAAGTGATTAAAACCAAATGATTTTAAGCGTGACTTCTTAAAACTTGTCTGATATTTTTGAAAGTATTGATCTATCCTCAGCATTACAGCCTTCTGAAGATTCAAGTTTAAGAAGATTACTTAAAGAAAATGTAAATTTGGTTGGGATTAGTGTGAAGTAGTATAATGGATAAAAGACTTATACATTTGAAGAAAATAGTTTCTCTTTTACTGAAAAGTTAGATTATTCGTTTATCTACTATGTTTATATGAAGTGAAATAGAAATACTCCTTATTAATACACAGCAGGAATAAATTTTTATGGACAACTTACTTAGACATGAAATCTCAATATTTACAGCTAAGATTATAACAATAAAGTTAAAGATTTAGAATGAAAAGGTCTTAAGTTTTGATTTCGTATATATCAAGTCCCAGTAAAAATTTACATTGCTCCAAAAATTTCATTCTTCCTTAATTACACCTTATAATGTGAAGCAACACTAGAGTCAACTATAACTTTGCCTTTATTTATTTCAATTAAAGCTTTCTGAAATTGAGATGAATTAGGAAACTACAAATGAGACAAAGACTATGCTTAATCAATCAAGTTCGACAATGTCTAAGCAAAACTTTAGGGGTAAGCTTAGTTAAGTGCAGGAATCATAGTTTCTTTAGACATGTCAATCTATAAAACGATAGGAATAATTTTATAAGCTACTTCATATGTTGATTTAGCAATTGGCATTTTACCCATCAACGAAAATATCTTTTAAAATACAAATTACTTTCCTCTCAACTTATATATTAGCAAGTTCGATGTGAATTTCGTATATAAAATTGACTTAAAGACTTATTTTAAAGCTTTTAAGCTTATCAAAGATAAAAGCTTTAACTTATGATAATATATTTATCCACTTTACTCGCTTCCATCCTTTTAGGTTAAATTTTAAAGAGTTTCTTGTAATGATGATTTGCAAATGTATCAAGAGTATATGGCTATTTAAAAGACTGAAGAAGGAAATTAAATTAGAGCTTACGAATTTGATTGATTAATATATGAAAATTCGGAAACAATTTTAGAGGAAAATAATGAAACTGCTTGAATAACAGCAATCTCAGATTAATATTAAAGTTTACCGGATAGCATAATATATGCAGTTGGAATTATAAATTATTATTTCAATGTTTGAAATAAATCTGAAGGCATATCTGCATGACTAGAGTGCTGTTCTAACTCTTAATGCAATTCAACCTCTAATAAAGTATGTGATGAGAGTATTTGCATACACAATGGAAATCCTCGCTTTTCTCTTTATTGAACAGGAGCATCTGATGTTGATTTACATGTAATTACTCCTTATGGATCAGAAATTTACTATTCAAATAAAAATTAAGATGGAGGAAGTTTGGATCATGATTGAATTCCATGTAGTCAGTGCAGTTGTTGTTCAAGTGCATGAATTGAAAACGTTTATTGGCCTGAAGATGGAACAGCGCCAAGAGGAACTTATAAAATTATCGTAGATCTTTATAAAAATATGCTGAAAAATTTTATTTTTTGTAGCGGTTTGCAAACATATGATTTATGAATTATCAATTTCTTATTTATCTCTATTTTTAAATCTTAAATTAAATTTAAATTTATATCTTTTTATCTCTTAAATAGTTCATTATGAAATTATGGAAAAATATAAAAATATAGCAGATACTTCCATTTTTATGTATTTTTCGTGTGTTAAAATTAGTTAAAGTACTCTTATAAAACTAAACAATTTTTTACATTAAATATATTTTTAGAGTTCTATATAGTATAATAATAATATTATTAATTTTAAGTTTTCCGCTTTACGGATTTCCAACCCCGTCAGGAAGACAGCAGTTCATGCTCCCTACTGTTAAATATAAAAGTTCGGGTCGCCCAATTTTATCGAGATTGTGAACTCAGATTTTTCCAGGTTTTCCCTCCTTTAACTTCCCTTGATTCCATCTTAATCTTGTATATTGAACCATCCAGGTTGCAATACATTCTTTTCATCCTTGCTTCTTCTTTTTTCTTCTTTTGTTGTTCTTTTATCCTTTAGTTTCTTTATTTCTATTAGAATTTCTAACATTTCCGATAAAAATGTCATACGCTTCCACAGCAGAAACATTTCTTTTTTATTTTGAATTACTTTCCTTGATTTGTTTGCTCTTTCTAGGCTTCGATTTCCATTTATATAGCTCCAGTTTCGCTTTACTCTTTCTTAAAAGTTTACAATTTCTCTTCTACTTTTCCGAGTCTGTTATCCAGTTCAGTCTGTTTCTAAAGCTAATTTTAGGATTCGTTAGTCTGACTTTGTGAGATATTCCAAAAGACGTTAAGATCTCTTTCCTAGGACATAAGTCTTGACTCAATTCCTTCTGCTAGATCTAGCTTTGCCATCAGCATATCATTGTCCTTCTTCAATCTCTTGACCTCTTCCTGGAGGTTCAGTACCACTTTGATGAGCTACTCCATGCTCATCTGACCAGAAGAATCGAACTCTGATACCTCCTGGTGGAGAACAGACTTCATCTGTTTCCTCGGTTTCTCGCTTGAGGTTGGAGTTTCCGTGTGTATATTCTTCAAGGTTGACTTTCGTTCTTTTTGTTAAATCCAAGTTGTTAGTTCAGTGTTGGTTAAGGTTATGATAGAGAAGATTGTTAAGATTATTAAGACTTGGTTTCTTGCTTCCTCTCTTCCTTTTCAGCTTAGGAAAAGGTGGTATAGAAGCCTAACTTGAAACCTTCAACCATTTTTTTATATTAGAGTTCTATATAGTTTAAATTATAGTACTTTAAGCTTATTAAATATTTTTTATTTTTTAAACATGAACAAACATTGAATTTACAATCTATTTATTCAAAATTTTTAAAAGGGTATATATAATTTTTACTTATAAGCTATCCAATTTTCCATTTTTTATCTTAAGGGTTCAAATATATTTTTCATTCCTTGTATAGCATTAATTTATGCATAATTTTCAAATGTAAACATTATTTTTTCCAGATTAAATGCATTTTCTTCGTTAAATTGGCATATTTTTTGTTTTGAAAGGTTTAGATATAAAAATATATCCACAGGGAGTTTATCTGGAAGAGTATTACTAAACTATTATTTGCTTATATAAAAGCATAAAATTCACTCCAATTTATTTTTTTACGATCTGGTTGAGAAATTAATTATCAAATATATAATTTTGTTAAAGCTTAAACTAAAGAAACAAAATTAAATTATAGTATTATTATTTATTTCTAAGGAAAAAGATATTAATTTCTATTGTGAGATTTAACTAATTTTGTTAGCATAAAAAGTTTAAATATATTTTGAATAATTATGCTAGCTTTAAAAAATTTTAAAGGAGATACTCAGAAATGCTAATTATCGAGTACATGTTTCTTTAGTAACATAACTTTCTTGTAAAAATAAACAGAGTTAAACATCAATGGCTCCTTCAAAGCAATCTAAATAACATAAAAATGTGATAATTTCGACTGAGGATATAGCAAAGAAGCAGAAAGAGTGAATTCAAGGTCTAAATCAAGACTTTAATTCCCTATACGAACCTTGGAGACATAAATAAAGAATGAAATTTTTTGATTCACAAAGGAAGAAATGGATAAGGTGATATTATCACTTATCAAAAAGATTTAGTATCTGGAAAAATAAATCGAATGTCTTGCTCAACATCATGAGGAAATAAACACAATAAACAGGATTTTATGCAGTAAGAGGATGATGACGAAGTCCTCAAGGTGAACGATTAATGAAGTCAATATTGCTATTTGAACTAAACAGATTTTTTCCAGATTTCATGATGAACAAAGAACTATAAGTAAAAGATTTTACTAAATAAAAAAATTAGATGATTCGTTTAGAAAAACTAGAATAAAAAATTTTAGCAATAGAATAGAGAAAATAGAAAATAAGATAATTCTAAGTGGCGCTATACAAATGGAAATGTGACAGTCAATAATCAAGATCTAAACAAATTAAAACAGAAAAAGATTATGAAGTATATAATTTGTAATAAAATTGGACAATATTGGGAAAAATATTGAAAGAGAAAAAAATAGAAAAGATACTAAATGATAAGATCTGAAAGGAGATAATCTCCATTAATCCAGCTCTGAAAGAAAATATCTATAAGAAGAAGTCAATATCTTTTGAGCAATTCGAGAAATCCTTGAAATGTGAAGCCTGGAGAAGGTAGAGATACAAGGGAACTAATAGCAAGCTAGGGCCAAAAAATAATTTATTATTTTGATCTATATCTATATTATTTATTTCCATTGTTGAATACTTTATCTTATTCTAAATTGTCAAAATAAGATTTAATCCCTTAAAAAGCTTTAAAGTTATGGAGTTATTTTTACGAATAATAATTTTTTAAGCAATTAAAAAAAATGGCTGAAGGTCTCAAGAAGGGTTTTTGCAGGTTCCATAGATAAAGGAGCAAAAATCAGAGACTTCTAATTCTTCATCCACCACGTCTTCTTTAATAAAATAATAATCTTCTTAATCTTAATAACCTCCAATAGTTGAAAATTTAAGACAATCTTAAATAAAATAAGAACTTAAATTGGCATAAACAGAATAAAACTAATAATCAAATATTTACTTTATTCCTAAACCGAGACCAAGTAACCATAGGAAATAAGAGAATCCAAAAACGATGCAAAAACAGATAAATGAAGAATAATTATTAATTGAAAGTCTTTTGAAATCTGTACGTATTCTGTAAGAAGAAGTAAAAATATTAAGATAAGAAAACAAAAAATTATTAGAAAAAGTTAAAATACTGAAGAAAGATTAGTCAAATAAGAAATCGAAGTATAGTAACTTGGACAAAAAAGAATAGAGCCTCTAATCTAAGAAATAAAAATGAAAGTAGAAGACGATAAGCAAATAGAACCAACCAATATTAGAAGAATTTTCAAGAGATGTTACCTGTGCTAATCAAGATTCCATAGATTCAAGAATTGCAAGATATAAAAGGAAAAGATGAAGAGAAACAGTGAAGAAGTCTGAAGAGAATTAACAAGAATTTACGTGACGATGAAAGGAAGAATTTACAGAAGAAGAATTCCCATTCGAGTTCCAGAACTCCGAAAAAACTGGATGACCCGAACTTTTATTTTAAGCATCCAGGAGCGATCACTGAATTCAGTGGAAATGAGGTTGAGATTCCTCAAAGCCAAAACACTTTAATTAAGTATATATTATTATTATTATTAATTTTTAAACAATTGAAAAAATTAAAAAATCATAATACACTAATTATTTTTCTATTTTATGCAGCAAATTATATATTTAAAAATTATAATTAAATCTAAGATTATATTAGCTTTATTAATATCTTCTATTTATATCTCTAAAATATTTACGCAATATTTACTTTTTAAGAAAATAGAATTTTAAACTTTTAGAGTTTATTTTTGAGTAAAAAAATAGAATAAAAAAGAGAAATTTAACAAGTGATTTTAAAATTCTAGAAATTAAAATAGCACTTTTTATAAAAAGTTATGATCCCTTTAGTTAATTCTTTGTATGATTTTAATTATTTGAAAACTCCCTAAGTTCTAAATTTAAATGTAGGTAAATAATTGTTGGATATAATATTAAAATGCTTTTGCTACTTTGGTTTGTTAATCAGCTAAAAATTATTGAGGTTATTATTTTTTGTGCCAGGTATATTTTATTCATCAATTTTACATAAAAGTTGTTCTTTATTTACTCTCAATTTAAAGAAAATAATTTATCTCCTTTTCTAATTATGCTTGTGTCTTTTTTGAATGTGCTTCAATTATATAAATTACTCCAACTCCAAGTTTAATTATTTTACTTAAATTAAAAGGAAATATTAATTAGAAGGCTAAAACATAAATTAAGTGTATTAATTATTCATTCATCTTTGATTTTTTTTTCTATTAATTCGTCTATCTGTGGATGAAAATATTTTGGTAGTACGTCCTATAATTAATCACTTACTTTTGGTTCCCATGTGTTTTCATCTTTGTACGCTACCCATTAGATTAAGCACATAACTTTCTTTCGCTCTTTCCTGACATCTATCACTTTTTTAGGTATAAATCTCTGATACATCTTACAAATTTATTTTATATTCTGTTTTGCCTTCTATAAAAGACTTTCAATCTAAGGAGACTTGAATATCTTGACATATTTATAAAGCTAATAATATCCGATAATATTGAAGCTGGGCTTTCTTATTTTTTTCTCTTATAAACTATCTTGCATTTCTGAGAAGGTTTCTACTAGTACATTTGCATTATGCAAAAATTGAATTGCTTCTTAAGATTCAAAAGATAATCAATTATAGGTTTGTTGTTAATTATTTTACTTCAGTTTATTTAAAAATGAATTTAATTGCTTTATCTTCGCAACTACATTCTCTATATTTACATTCCCTTCTTCTTTTATTAGCATAATTTCACTAATATTGATACTACTTTATTGCTAGACTTCAGGTTTTTACTCTTAAGAATTTTGTTCATTTTACTCTTCCTAAATCTTTTTTTGCAAAGAGTTTTTAATCTTCTAGTTAATAAGTTACTCAACCTAATTTTCTTTTTCAGGGTTTTCTTATTATATATTTTCTTCTATCCTATTATTTTCAATGCTTTTTTTATTTTCCTAATCGAAATCTTCTTACTACTGTTAATTTCCGTTCGCTAGTATTTTTTTATTATTTTATTTTTTCTTATCATTTTGCTATTTCGTTAAATCTAAATTTTACTTAATTTCATTTTCCACTTAGTTATATATTATAAGTTTTTGAGTCTCTTACTCTAGTATTTTTTTGCCTTTTTTACCTTGTGGATTTTTATTTTGTTAATTTTCTGCTTAGTTTTATTAAGAATTTTCATTACCAATATTCTCATCTTGACTGATTTTAAGCTTTTTCATAGGTAATTCATTTTACTCTATAGACCTATTAAGATCCTATGAAGTCTGCTTATTTTTTAAGACTTCTTTTTAATTCTATTTATATTCTTCTTATTATTCAGTATTTTTCTTCAAAAGATCTGCCAGCTTTTCTTCTTCAACTGCAAGAGATTTCTTAATAGTGCTCTTAACCTGCTTAAACTTGCAATATGCTATAAAAGACTGGAATAATTTCTTAATTTCAGGGTCTATAAATAAAAGTGTTACTAACAATCTTTAGATCTGATTTCAATTGATTAATCTTATAGCGTTAGTGCTCTATCTAGATATTTAAATCCTCTGACTATTTTGACATTTTATTATAAAATTCGTTAAACTATCAAATTGTTAAGCTTTAAGCTTCCTTAATCGCTTTAGTTCTTAATTAAATATCAGATTCTATGCTTCTAAGCATCTAGCTTATCTAATCCCTTCTCTTACTATATTTTGTAGTATAATATTTGTTTAATAACTATCAAGATCAAGCAATGATTGATATATATTTAAGCAACAATAAGTTGCTATAAAGTCATATTAGAGAATTTCAAGGGGGAAATAATATGCCTTAATGTAAAAAAGTGGTGACATATGGAAAGAATAAAAGTGAATCATAGTGATAGAAGTATGTATTCTAATGAAAGCTACTCATTTAAGTACAAATCTTTATAACTAAAAATATCTTAACTTAGATAGAAGTTTAGCTACATTTTCCTTCTATAAAATAGTATATTGATATCAAATATATAAGATATATAGTATTTAAGCAGAAGGAACAAAGCATATTATGAGATATTTTATTAACTTCTATTTACAATAGAAAGCCATTCTCTAGTAGTATAATTAAAACTTATTTTAGCTTACAGAACTAAAAACTATAAAAGGTTTTAATAAAAATATTTATAGGATTCAAAACAGTGGAAATAACTAAAGCTATACTAGTAAAATACTCTTAAATGATGGTAAATAACTTTAAATATAAAAAAAAGCTACTCTTTCATTATTGTAATATGGCTTTAAGTAATTTTTGAGTAAAAATTAGATTTAAACTATAGCTTCTTTCTTCACCTTTATGCCTTTTTAAACAACTAGATAATTTGATCCTCATAAAATTAAATTTTTCCTTTTTCTCTTATCATATAAATTAACTACTGCTTCAACTTAATTATGCTATGCTATTCTGCATTTAATGGAATAAGTTATCTCTTTTACGTTTTTTACTAGTAAGCAAATATCCATCTCAAAATACTTGCTCCAATTACATCTCTCTACTTACCCTATCAATCACATTCCTTTGAAGCAAATTAACTAATTTCCTATCTAAATATTCCTACCTAATTTCCTAAATAAAAAATCTAAGCAAGGAAAATTTCTATTCACTAAGCAAATAAAAGAAAGCAATAAAGGGCCCTAAAAGGTATAGATAGAGTAAGCAAAGAATTTATTAAATTTGACTAAATCTAATAAATTTAGTAAGCAGCATAATCCTATTAAATAACCCTCTAAAAGCATTATAAGATTTTATCAATCTTTAATATATATAAATCAGGTAAAATATATCTGACGAAACAGGAATTTATAATTTTATTTTCACATCTTGTATCCTAAGATAAAAAGATAACCTAAACTATTAGATTATATAATAAACAGGTTTTAAAACACCGAAGCATAATTTTTTATAATGATTATCATTTGGATACGGCTAAGCAAGGAAAATTTAAATTTACGGACTTAGATATAAGTTAAGGAAGAGTTGAAAAATGGAAAAGAGAGTATAGATGTAATGCAAATTCCTAAAATACTTCTATAAAATGGGTATATAAAAAGGGAGTAAAACTAAAGCCTTATCTTAAAGTTTAGAAATTAGTAATAATAGGAAATTTGTTTTGCTTATAATAGCAATTCGAATTAAAAATGTTTCCTTTAGATCCGTTAAAATTGAAAAAATAAAGATACTCCATTTGAATATTTACCATAAGTAGTTGTCACAAGATAAAGAGGTTTACCTTCATAAATTTCAAGCAACGAAAATAAATCCTCTGATCCAAAAATTACAAGCTTCAAGAGGGAAATGCAAACATAGATTAACTAATCAATAGAAGTATAAACTAAAAAACTAGAGCTAAAAAACAAAGAACTAATAAGTTAAGCAATAGAAAGCATTCTATAAAACCACCACTGGACATTCAATCTTTTATAAATTGGAATGAGCTTTGAGCAAATAGTTATTGCTTTTATAAGAAGCTAAGGTAATTTGAGTGTATTATATAATATAATATAAGAACATGATTCAAAGTTATCCTAGGTTTCCAAGCAATTATTTGGTCTTTTATCCTAATAAAATTTTAGTTTGAGCGAATAACAAAATTAATAGCTAAATGACTATATGCTTTAGTATTGCTTAAATAACAATATCAAGTTTTCAATTGAACAATAAAACAACCAAATCTTCTCAAGTATAAGTCAACTTTAGCCTAGGCAATTTGTAAAAAGCAATCAGTAGAACTCTTAAGATAAGATACAACCATAATTTGAGGAATAATATTGGAGTTAAGCAGATAGTTATGATTAGGGAATTAAGTAAAGCTACTAACAGAGTTTCGAGAGTTCTGAAGATGAAGATAAATAAAATTTTTGAAAAGTTGTAACTTAAACTCTTATATTTGGATAAAATCTCTATTTTTTCATTCTTTTATAATTTTTCATCTAATAAAGTTAAAAAAATCAAAAACCTGTAAAATTAATTTAAATTAAGCAAATGAGCAAGCTTCAGGATAAAAAGAGCCTCATTTAAACTCTTCTGATTGTCCCTTTTGAGTAATTATAGAATAAGAACACAAGGAAATTTGTTTAATATATAAGGAGACATATGTATGGAAACAATTATATAAATACCTTTTTAAAGATATATTAAAAGTCTCATTTATAAAGTACTTAACTTGAGCTTAAAAGATAAGTAAACTCGTCCAAATTTTAAAGAATCATTTCTTTGTGAATTTCAATAAATTTGGATAGAGTCAATTGAATATATATAAGGCAGAAAGATTTTTTAAAGAAAATAGCTTAATTAAACAAAATTAAAAGAAAGGGAGAAGTTTAGAGTACTAACTCTTTTATTTTATAGAGCTAATAATACTTTTACTGTTATAAGCTATTTTTGCTTTAAGATTTACATTCGTTTTTCCTTTGGACTCGTTGCTGTTTTTATCTTTCTTTCTCGTTTATTTAGTTTTTAACTTTACTCACAACATATATAAATTGAAAGTTTTATTTCGGAAGATATTATGAAGTATCATCATTTATTTAAAGGTTTCTTAGATATTATAACAGCCTAAAGAATTAAAAGGGAATCCAATTATACGTTATATAATAGATGAGATTAATAAACCTATGTTAATAGCAGAAGAGTGATAGTTATAAAAGGAATTCCAGTTATATCATAAGCATAAAGTACTTCTAAGAAAAAGTATTTATGCACTTAGTTTTAAGCAGCTTATTTCACTAATGATGATGATCGTTTAAAATATTTAGTAGTTCCTTGTTTCTCATCTGCATATCATTAGTCAAAGCATATAATAAGTCAATATTATCCTAAACGAGATGAAGTTTATTATCTTAAAGCAAAATTTACTTTTTGCATAGTAGATTTAATGAAGAAGGATATTTATATTAATTGATATCATTTGAACATACCAATCAAGATATAATATGAAACAACTATGATAGCCAAATCTCTCATTTTATAATAAAAATACAACTTGCTTAAGATATTTATGCTTATGTTGTATTTAATGGATATAGATAATAAGGAATTTCATATCTATTTCCCATTAAAAAGCGCAACATCTTATCACATAATATCTATTAGAAGTTGCATCTTAATTACAAACATTTATAGAAAGATCATTAGTAAGATCTTATTAACTTCTATCAAGCTACACATTTACTGATCTTATAATTCTAAAGGCTTTCTTTTCTTATTTCTAATCAGGCAGTTTTGAATTAGATTCTAGCTCTACCCTATCATCTCGATTATACTTATAGCACTTCTCTTATTCTCCTTTAAAGCTTTCAGAAGAATACCTAGCAGCTTATTAATTTAGACTTTATAAATATACTAATTTGATATTGCCTTAATAATAATTACAAAGCTCTTAATTAGTTCATTATAAGAGAATAGATTGATAGGGTATTATAAGGAAAGATAGTTTGGAAAGAATAAGGAAGTAATTTTTTGAGTATTATTAGTAATAAGGAGAGATAGAAATGCATTAAGAGGGATAAATATCAGCTATATTCGGACATTTAAAGGGTTTAAATAATGTTCCTAGCTATTTAAATAAAGTTTAACCTAGCTAATCTTAATAAACATCCTAATTACCATCTTATCTTTCATTCTTTCTTACTCTCAACTAGCAAAGCTAAATATAAGCATCCTATTACAATATATTTGCAATCCTAGTTACAAAGGATAAAGTACTAGTATTCTAGATTAAGATGATAGTAAAGCAGTTATAGCTAGTATATGCCCAGAATTTAAGTTTAGATAAAGAATATAAAGGAGTTTGATGGTTTGAGCGTAAAAAGGGTTGAGAAATTGATTTAAAGTGCATTGAGATATTAAATAAAATCTAATTTCATTATAATGCAAAACTATACAAGCACTTAATAATTAATAACCCTAATTCAACAGTTTTAGACATCCTAGTACACTATGAACGAGGAAAAAGTAATTTAGCTAGTTTAAAAATGCAGAATTCAACCATAAGAAGATTGTCAGCTAGATTAATAAGTAAGTCCGGAGAATAATTTAGAATAGGAAAATTCCTAAAGTTGCTAGTATTAAATTAAAGTCTCTAACTTAATCCAGAATGAAAAGTAAAAGATTTTTGAAGAAGAGTAGGTATAATTTTAAGAAAGCACTGTGCTTGATAGATAAAATTCAGAAATATAGAATCTAGAAAATTCTTAAAGCTTCAAAATAGAAGAATATGAAAGCTTATAAAAGAACTACGATAATCTCGCTAAGGAAAACAATGAATTGGAAGAGCAAATTGGTTAATTAAATTAGCAGATTTTGACTGACTCTTTTAAAAAAGAAAATAATCATAATAAGGAAACGGAAACAGATTGCTAGATTCATATTAATGTGCTAATTTCTAATCCATTAAGAAGTGAGAAAATTTAGTTCAGAAGTATGTAGGTATCTTTTATGCCTCAGCTTAATTAGTAGAATGAAAAGCAAGTATTTATTGAAATATTCAAAGATACAAGACATGCTATAAAATATAAATTGCTTGCAGGAAATGATCTTAATTTTTATAAGGCAATTTAAGACATGCCTATCGTAATGCATTTGAGTTGTCATGGTAAAAAAGATGAAAGCAATTATCTATATCTAGAAGATGAATCCGGTAATTCAGTTAAGTTAGATTGCAAAGAATTAGATAATAGATTTAGATTAACAACAAAATATGAACCAGAGCTTGTATTTTTGACTGGTTACAGTTCAGAAAATATTGTATAAAATTTCATAAAAAATGGAGCAAAGCATGTTATCTATATTCATGAAGAAGCTTTGGAGATGAACGATGTCGTGATATCGTTTCTTAAATCTTTTTACGAAAATTTTTTTGTTTGCAGTTAAAGCGTATGCAGTGCTTTTAAGCGTGCTAAATAAGTCTTAGAGAATCAAGGATGCTTCGTAAAAAATAATAAGGAGCTATTTATTTTAAAGTGGAAGGATTAGAAAGATCATCAATGCTTTCCACTTTTATTGGAAGAGGGTACTCCATCTCTTATGTCTGAAGTCCCTAAATTTAGATAAATTCCTGCTAGATTAGAACTTTTTATGGGTAGAGAGCGTGATATTTTTGAAATAATTAGACTAATAAGATAGCACCATTTAGTAACCATATTAGGGCCTTCAGGAATTGGGAAAACAGCAATGGCAAAGGAAATCTGTAACTATCTGATTCACAGATGTGAAAGAAACTATCTAAGGGATGGGATAATTTACATATCTTGTATTGGCATTGATTGCATAGAAACTTTGATCTCTAAAATAGCTATGAAAATTCTTGAGGCTGAAAACTAGTCTTCCAACAATAAAATTAAATAGCAGTGGTAAGAAGTTAATGCTTAAAAATTAGTCTAGTATCTAAACAGCAAAAACATGCTTTTTATATTTGACAATGTTGAGGATATTGTAGTGAGATAGAAAGAAGGCTTCCATGAGCTATTAAAAGAAATCCTTTAAAATAACGAACAAATTTATTTTCTTATGACTTCTAGATGCGCAGTTGGCTTTACTAAGGACATTACTGAAAAGCATTATACAATTAAGAAATTAGATGAGCATGAAGCTGCAAATTTCTTTTCTAAGAAAATACAAAGATCTTTATAGAGTGAAGAGATTATAGAGCTTCTAGGAAAGGATTATGAAGAAAATGAGAAGAAAAAAGGATCCCCTTTGAGCTAATAAGAAATCTTTAGACTTTTTAGAAAGCATCATTTTATGAATTTACTATCAGGACATCCTTAATCAATTGCTTTAGTCTCTTCTTTACTTCAAAATGGAAGGAGACTTGTGGAGGTTTATAACTTACTTTAAAATTCGCTGAACATTGCAAAGAACATTAATTAGCAATTTGATGAAAAGAATGATGGAACTGATATTTCTTTTATAGCAAGTATGCATTTAAGTATTGATACTCTATAAATGTAGAACAAGTAAGCTACTGAATTTTTCACCATTTTTGGCTTACTTCCTTCGGGAGCAACTAAGGAAACTCTCTCGGAAATCTGAATAGGAAACTAAGACGAAAGAAGCGAGCAGATTTTAAAGTAGCTTATAGATTCTTCGTTAATAGAAGAAAAGCTTTCTTAAGGTAAATTAGGCTAGAAATGATACTAAGCTCAAGTTCAAATTCAGATCCTAGCCTCTTCTATTCTTACATACGAAAACAAGTAAATTTTCCATAAACGTGCATGTAAGCATTTTAAAATATTATGCGAGCAAGCTTATAACGTAGTTGGTACCTCTGAGATTTAGGAAGCTATAGTGCTAATGTAGGTACACGATGCTAACATATATGAGTGCATTAAGAGATGCAAAATTAAAGATGATAATACTAGTAAAAGAAATGAAACTGAAAAAGATGATTAAGACTTGAAAATATATTTGTACCAAGATCCCAGAAAATCTTTAGAGAAAGCTAGCTCTTTTTTATAAGTCTCGGAGTAAACGTAGTTCTAAGATTAGCAGTTGGCGAAATAAGAAGAAAGTTAAGATAGCTTAATTGATTTTGATAATCTAGATAAGCCTTAATTGTAAAAGTCGAAGTCAAATCAAGTGACTATCTGTAACCCTAAAGAATCTAAGTCAATATTCAAAGATTCTGGTTAGAGAATTCAGAATCATGATTAATAAATTTAATCAAAAGAGGTACTAAAAGCTTCTAATCAAGATAATAATGAGGAAAATACTTTTAACTTCCAGCTTAAATAAAACAATACAGTTACAAATCAAGCTTTTAGTAGGAATTAATAGCGTTTTCAAGTATTTGAAATAAAAGAAGATAGTGAATCAATTTTAGAGGAATAGTAAGGTTCAATGAACTATCTGTAATAAAATCAAGTAGAAATGAAAACAGGGCCATTCTAAAAAGAATTTTAAGAGGAAGAAAAACATCTATAGCATGTAGACTAGACCTCATAAATAGAAGCTAAAGCTGAATAAGATGATTTGGTTTCTAAGTTAATCTAAGAAAGTAAAATTTAAGAATTATAGAACAAGAATAGCGAATTTTCCAACATCTCTAACGAAAACCAATTTTCGCCTCATTTATCTAGAAAGAACTCTATTGTTAATATTGAGGATTTTTAGGTACAAAATTAGAATCTTGTGAACTAAATTTAGCAGATAACTGAGTAGTTAATCATTAAAGAAGAGCCTTCCAAGCAGAAAAATAATCAAATTAATCAAAACCAGTAGCCATTAAAAAAATCCGTACAAAAGAAAATAGAAACCTCTATATAGGGTGCTTTGATAGTTTACTATACATATGTTCTGACTATACAGGAAAGAATTCAAAAAGCACTTGAAGCAATAGAACTGGGAATAGAAATTACACACAATTTAAAGGATCAAATTTCAGAAGCTAACTTATTAAAGTTGCATGCATATATTGTCTTCTTTAAGCAAAACAACCCAGAAAAAGCAATGGAGCTATTAAAAAGGAGTAATGAAATTTTTAAAGAGATTTAGTGTACACTTGGTTAGGCGGCTTGCTTATGCTTTCAGGGTTGAATATAAAAGCAAGAGGACTCTGGAAATGCTAAAATATAGTTTGAGCAATCTCTTAAATTATACGAGAAGCTAGGTCACTAATTTGCTGTTAAGGAAATAAGTTCTTACTTGAAACCTAAAAATCCAGAGTCTAAAGAACAGAAAACAATGCGAGCTTAAAACTCAAAAAAAGTAGAAAAAAGCAAAAGTAATATGGTTTATTATCAATATGGTAGAAACCAAAAATTTATAGAAAGAGAGTTTCAAAAAAAATGGGAAAGTCTTTTTCTAGAAGTACCAACATTCTCAAGTAAGTTAGTTTAGCATATAGACTAAGAAATAAAATAAAAAACTTCTTCGAATTTAATTCCGTATCATAAATCCAAAAATCTAACCAATTAAAAGGAAAACGAAAATTCTTACTCTAATTCTACTAAAAAGCTTCAGATAAATTAGATGCAAAAAGTGGAGAAGTAATAATAGCAACTTCATTTATAATAAAACATGAGCAAGAAGCAAAAGAAGCAAACTTAATTTCTAAGCAATAAGCAAGTTAAATAATAAGAAGAAGAGTTCCAAGGTAGGACATCTTATGATGGAAGAAACTGAAATAGAAGAATTACTCACAATGTTTCTTCCAAAAATTAGTTAAATAAATCCATAAATGAAAAAGAGACTCAGTAAAAGACTTAAGAAGATAAGTAAGAAGACTATAATGAAGAAGTGTTTTCTACCGAATAAACATAGAAATAAATAAAATAATCCGAATAGCAAAAAGACCAAAGTGATCAGCAATAGGAATATAAAGTTTAAATTACTCAACAACCTAAAGGATTTTTAAAGAAGCCTCAAGTAAAAGCCAGCAATAATCCAAATGTAAGTGGGAATATTTAACCCTAAAATCTTAATTCATCTTAGAAGATACAGGTGAATAATGACAGAAATAAATCTGTAAATAAAGAAAATAGCAAAGATTTTTGTGACAAATCTGATAAAAATGTTTGAGACTAAATTTTAAATATTATTTAAGATTATTAGCTGTTCAGTTATCACTTTGAAGTAATACTTAGTTATAATATCTTGCAATTCTTAAACTTGCACATATAAAAGGATTAGAGTTAGAATTTATAAATTTAAATTAAAGATATCTTCATAATGAAAGGAAATCCAATTATAAGTGATATTTATTAAATAAGACATTAGATAATTTCCTTCATCATATACTTTTGAAATACTCATCATAATATAAAGCTTATTTAAATAGTTCCTTAGGGCTCTAATTAGAGTTCATTCTTTATATACCTTTTTCAAAGTATAATTTCCAGGTTTTTTATGAAAATTAGCTTTAAAATCTTCTTTATCTTATTCTACACAGAGCTATATTAAACTCCTTAAAGCTTTCGACGAATATTTATGCATTATTACTTTCTTAATTTCTCAGACGTGTAAGATGACCCTGCATGTCGATCATGGATTGTTTTGGTAATGAGATGACTTATTACAGTTAATCCTAATAATAAATTACAGTTCTTACACAAATTAGATTCTTTTTAAAAGGATATTTAATAAAAGATACTAGATTGATAGATTAAATAAAGCTATATTTTATAGAAGAAAGAGAGATTAGTTGAGTTATAACTCTAAATAGAAGATTAAGGGAATTAAATTCCAAATTTATGCTTTTTAAATCCTGATGATTGAAGGAAGAGTATCCAACTAATATTTAAATTGATGTAAATGTTTGAAAAATACAGAAGAAGAGTTTGTTACCTAAATTTATTAAATTCGAAATCGAATTTAGAGTTTCAGATTTAGATCTTGGATTCTCCTAGAATCCCTTCAATTAGGTTTTGACTGTAATTAAAGAATATTAGGGGAGAGTCGATACTTTTGGATTAAAATTCTTGCTTTTCCATTCTTTATTTTTTGCAATTACTATATTCGCACTCTTTTATGATTGAACTCTGGATATTTAAAACTTACTTTCTGGTCTTGATTTTTAAAGATTTATTTTTTTAAACTCTTGGTCTTTATTTACTAATACGAGTCAATTGCTTCTTCCATCAATTTCTATATTTCTTTGCGATGTCTGTTAGAGTAAATATACTTTTCTAGATCATTCAAGTCATCTAGGTCAATAGTTCCATGTTTTTGCATAAGCCTTACTTTTCTAAGCGATTTCTTTATAGTAGAATTGAATTAATTTTTAACCTGATTATCAGTTCTGTTTTCCAGAGATCTTGCTATTGCTGCTCATCTCTGATGGATACTTCTTTCTAGAATTTCCTTCTATTCTTGAAAGGTAAATTTATCCTTATTAATTTAAGGATCAAGTCGTTGTGACCATCTTTCTCTTACCTACTTAGCATTTTTCCCACCTAGCATGATAGCTATCTGTTTATATTTCAACTAAGTACCCATTTTGCATCGGATGATTATTTAATCTTCTTCAGGAGTTCATTAAGAATTCTAAGAATTCCTTTTACCCTTCCACGGTGGTGTTTAGTTCTAATATACTTATTAATGACCTAAGGATAATTCCTTGGACTCATCAATTTAATGATCAAATGCAAGTTAAAACTTGCTTTCAATTGGTATGCTCTATATCTGATGGAAAGGTTGATTACCTTAAGCTTCGCTATCCATTATTATTTTATAGTTATTGAATTCAATGTCTGCTAATATAAATAACTGTAAAATTTAAAATTTATTTCCCTTTAATTAAACTCTCATTTATCTAGCACTCACTTTTCCCGGTTTCCTGTTTAATTTTGTTACTACGATTTTTGCTAGACTACCAAACTTTAAATACACTATAGCTTTTTAAACCCTTATTTTCACCCTTTTTTATCTATTTTATTATTATTATTTTGCTTATCTTGTAGTTGAGAAAGGTATTTCTTTAATAAGGAAATCCAGTTATTAAAATACTTAACTGCTATTAATTCTAACCTTATTGCTTTAAATTAAGACACTCAAATAAAGAAAAGAAGTCTAACCTTTAAAGCTTTTTATAAGTTTTAAGCTTCTAGAATAACTTGCAAGGAAAGAGATTTATAAAGGTAGATGTTGAGAGGCTGTTAATTGTATGGTATACTACTGCAAGGAAGTATTTATTATTATTTTCTAAATAATTGTTTTGCTTCCCTCTAGAAATACCTAATTAAAGAATGAAGGTATTCAGTTCTATTTATAGAGATTAACTTACTCTACTCTTTTTGAGTGTGAGATTTATTATTAGTTAAAAGGGAAAAGTTTTAGTATAAGCTGCTATATAATTAGTGACTAGATGATGAATCTTCAATGTAAAGGAGATCTATAGATAGCATTTGCTTATTTAGATATGACTATCATTAGATATACTTATAAGACTAAAAATTATAAAGCAGCTATTTACGCTATATTTAGTCTAGTCTATATTATTACTTATTTATAAGGATTTGCTAGTCTAGAATTAGATTTCTAGCTAGAAATTTAGTGAACATAATTCTATTAGAAGTGGAAAACTTAGATATAGCTAATTTAAGCAAAGGTACTAAGATTAAATTTTACTTCCTTAATCTATCAGAAATGGGATTATTGCTCAGCTAGCAACATAAAGAGTAGTAAACTATAGCAATCAATGGCCATAGAATTATAATGTAAAGGAAATAGAAAATTGATATGAAATAAGAAATAAACAAAGATTGCTTAAATTATGTTAATTAATTCTCAAAAGCCAGAGGCCTAGAATGTCCAATCACCAGTCTCAAAGTCATAGTTTATGAACTTTATACCCTACTTGTCGCATGTCTTCTTTATTCTTTCAATAAACTACTCCTTACTCATAGAGCTTTTTCCAAACTTCCAATTCTTGCAACTATAGAGTGTCACTTCAACTTCCTTGTTAAGACCTTATTCCTTAGGATGTTTATCTTTCTCATCTGGATAAACTGTGATCTATCCTGGTTCTATCTTCACTAGTTTCTCAACATCAAGATTAGTTAAATCAACAGGGCTTAGCCATTATATTCGTCCATGCTTATTTTTGACTGTAAAGTTAAATACATTTTAAATTTCAAGTTCAGTCATTCTAGCAATCTCAATGGCGCTTGGCTAATATTAGTATTTTTTATTCAACTTTGGTAAGTTTTCAAGAGCTACAAACTTACTTCCCTCATCAATCACACAAAGAATTTCGTCTCCATTTATTAATTTTAATTCTTTTAGAACTTTGTCATTTGTTAGAATCAGACCATTTTATATTAGCTTTATCGAGTCAAAATTCTACCCTTACAAGTTAGGATTGTTTTCTACCAAAAACTGCTTCAGCTAAAAGACTCTCTTCTCTTTAAGGAAATTAACCTCTACATTGTACTTAAATTATTCCATCCAAATATTCAACATAATGTAATTGGCTGGGTTTGGAGTTTTAGGTGCAGGCATAGAGGCTTCTTAAAAGAGGTCTAAATTACTAGTGGATTTGCATTTTTTATGTAGATCCTTAGATGAAGGAGAACTGAACATTGAAGTTTAATAGTAGTTAAGATGTGTTAGTTCTTCGTTATTAGTGCATTCAAAAGAATTTTAATTGTTTAGTAATTTCCTTCCTATTAAGTTATATTTACTCACCGTTTCGTTTTTGCTCTTTTGAGATATATTATCATTTATGTCTCTAAGCTCAGTATAGATGTTAGTCTAACTATAGCTTTAATCATTGAATATACTTTTAGACTCATAGCTGGTTATCACTTCTTATGGAATACCTTCTGGGAATAAATTTTTCTATCCTAAGGGATCATAAACCTAATACTAATATTGCAGTAGAAACTACTGTTGCTATTAAATTTGATTCTGCTACTATAGACTTAACTAAAGCTAAGGATTGCTTTACCTTTGCAGCATATTTTGTGCTAATAGTTATTGCTGATTATTATTGAAAGTAGATTGCAGGCCTAGTTAAGGCTAGCTATATAGTTAAGTTTAAGGTTGCTGGAATAATTAGGATTGCTGCTAAAGCATTAAACCTTATTGCTTGTTCAGTAAAGGATTAGTTATTAAGCTACTTTATTGCTAGAATTAGCTAGGTTAAGTATTTTAAAATAAGCTTCCTTACTAAGTTTAAGGCGTGAATAGACTTCCTTACTTCTATTGTGTGTTAAAAAGAGAATTATTACTTTACATCTAACCTTGGTTCATTTGATTTGCCATTAATTACTAACCTTATTGCTATGGAAACAAACTAGATTAGCCGCCCACTTAAGTATTAGGGGTTTGGAATAGGGAATTAGTACCTAAAGGTTTAATCTGTTGATTCATCTATTGCTAGTTTTGATTATTCATTAACTAGTTCTGAGAAAATAGATTTCCTCCTACTTATTGTCCCATAGACATGCCAAGTCCTAATTAAGTTTACTAGTTATTTTATATTCCATAAGGTAATTACATTCCTTGCTATTGAATATTCTGCTATTAAGGGTTTTGGTTCAAGTTCATTCCAATTAAACTATTTTATTGAATATTGTTTCCTTACCCACCTATGTTGGACTAAAATCCAGGCATATTCATACCTGCCTATCCTTGCTTCTTTAATTTATAATCCTCCAATCTTAATTCTTCCTGACTTTTCTAGTTATACTAAGTCATTGCAGTTATTGTATTGAAAGTTGCATACTAAGTAGTATTTTGTCCATCTCTTTCTCTTGTTGATGTCCATTTCTATCAGCTTGTTCCTTCTTTTGTCTACTAATTGTTAAATGAGTTTGGCGAAGTGAATGATCTCTAAAGATTGTTTAATCCCTACCCTTACATTAAGCCAGTTTATAAAGTGTTTGGCTACTAAGTCATTTAGCTCATTAAAGGTTTTTAAAAGCCTAGAGAAGTATTTATTGGCTATGAAGTGAGAAAGTTATTTTAAGTCTATTAAAATCCAGTTTATTACTGCTAAGTGTTATTTAAGATTCCTCCATATCCTATATTCTAGTTTAGAAATCCAGTACTTACTGGCTTATTTAAGAATCCTTGGGAAATTGGCTATCCTAGTTAATTTTATGCTATTCCAAATGTTTAAAACTAGTTTTATTACTACTGAACTCCTCCACCCATATTCTACATTCCTCCAAATAAAGGGTTTTAAGTAAGTCCGGTAGACATTCCCATCATTCCCATTTGCCCTGGTTAAGTTAATCCACTTTAAATCTAATTCATTCCTCCTATTGGCTACTATATTTGCATTCCACCTAATCCAATTCCTCCCTACATCCCATTACTTAATCCTATCACAGGTTAGCCTTACGCCATTCCAGGTTAGCCAAATTACGAGACCTATGGCTGTTAGAAGCCCATAGGATTGGTTCCAAAAAGTCTGTTCTACGTATTAGCTTAATTTCCAAACAGATTAGTTTGCTATTGCATTGCACCTACTTAAGAAGCTTAAAACATCTAACGATTATAATTTTAAAGATATGAAGTTTAAAAATAAGAGCCTTTTATTTAAATCTGTCATAATATCCCTTTATATGCCTTTACATCTACTATACTTTCCCTTTATTACTCACTGCATTCTTGCATACATATATCTATGAGCCTTATTGCTTATTGGATAGGGTAATCTGCTTCTTAGTAGTTGGTATGAATTCATATTTAAACTAAGCTATATAACTAGGCTTATACAAGACTGGCTATATAAGGACTATCTTTTATATTAGTAGGGTTTACTTTAAACTTTGGAGATGATAAGCATTTATACTTTATAAGATTCTTAAGACTTCTATGCATAGCTAATTATAAGTCTCATAATTACTAAAGCTACTGATTATCAGTATATGGCTAATCTAATTAAATAGTAGTTAGCATATTAACAGGAAAATAGCTTTAGAGTGAGGTAAAAGGATAATATTAGGGTTAATTATAGAATTAGAAGCTTAGAAGTGTAATTGCTTGCGTTTACTATTAATTCCTTTTGTATCAATAAATGAAGCTTTTAATTATTATAATATCAGCAGATGCTATAAGTGATACTTATAATCATAATTATTATATAAGAGATATGCTTAATATCTTAAGATATGCATCAATTAAAGATATCTTTTATACTACTTCACTCTTAATTAATATAATTAGAGAAATTACAAGTAGCAGCATATACTACTGTGATAATAGACAATTAAGGAGTTTTGAAGAGCTTATTTTAGAATTAGGGGGATAGTCATGTAAATTAAAGGTTAAAAAGTCTAAGCAAAGCTTAATTGCTTTTGATATTTATGGAATATGATTTTAAATAAAGCTAATTAAAAGCAAGAAGATAGGAACTATCATTGCTTGTAGTTTTTACTTTAGTTATTAGTAGTAGTGAGAAAGGAACTTAAGACTATCATTTATTAACTTAATTGTATGCTTTTATCGGATACAAAGCTTCTTGTATATATGGCTATGAGGACTATGGTATAGATATGCTTATGATTTACTAAAGTAAAGTAGAAAATGCAAGCAAAGGTTTAAAAAGATAATTACTTAGTAGTATATCAAAGCAAGACTAACTAAAGGAGTTCTTTGAATTGTAACATATAAAAATTATGAGCACTACTTGCACAATTTTTTCTGTTTAAAAGTTGACAGATTTAGCTTAACAAGTAGAAAGCTTTAAATTAACTAGTCTTTAACTAATTATATAGCAGAATATTTATTTCTCAATGAAAAGTAAGCAATAATCTAGCACATCAGCAGTCATACTCATTCATAAATAAACTATTTAGTCTACACAAGCAGCTCTAAGATTAAGTTGATTTGCTCAATTTCTAAACTTCTTATCAGATAAGTAATTAGAATAGCTCGTTTAATTCTACTATGAATTAGTAATTTCATAAGGTTATTAGATTTGAATATTAAGCAGCGAATAATAAATATCCTTATAAATGTCACAAGTCTTACGTATTCCTTAAGAAAAATCCCAAACATTAGATTTATCCAACTAATCTCTGTAAAAGCTTCCATAGCTACCTAATAATATCAAAGAGCTGCTAGTTGATAATAATAAAATTGCCTCTGTTAATTCACAGATTCCTCAAGGTATTGAGAGCCTTTCTTTCCGTAATAACCGCTTGGCTATGAGTCCTTAGATGAGCCCAACTGCAAACTCTCTATTGAGACTAGATTTGAGTTAAAATAGACTTATATCATTAGAAGGAATATCAGAATGTTAGAAGTTATAGGAACTCTATTTATCGTATAATTTTCTAGGTGATGACTAAATTCAAGCTCTTCTTAGCCTTACTCTCTTGAAATCGTTTGATATTAGTTTCAACCATCTGAGGGATAATGATAGCATCTCTTAACTACTCAAATGCTTAAGAAAGCTTGAGGTTTTAAATTGTAGTGGAAATGATCTAACTTAGCTTAAAGTTCCTGCATCTTAAAGCTTGAAATACTTGATGGTTGACTAGAATAAAATAAGCCATCTTGAGTTTGAATTCGTTCTCTAGAACCTTACCAATGTATCTGCAAGAGAAAACTGCTTAAAATAGGTTTATGGTCTAGAAAATGCTCCAAAGATAACTGATTTGTATTTAGATGTTAATCAAATTGAGGGTTTTGATGAGTCTTTTTCCAACTTACGCATACTAATCTCCTTTTCCGCTACCCATAACAAAATAGAGAACTAGAAGATTAAATTTTTCCAATTCCCTATCTTAGAAAACCTAAACCTTAGCTTTAATAAAATATCAGATTTATCCTTCTTACAATGCTCTTAACTTAGAAAGCTATTTGTAGCTCATAATGACATAAGAACAATAAGCCAAGGTAACTTTCTAGAAAATCTCACAGACTTAGATATCTCTCTAAATTAGCTAGAAAGCTTAGAGAATATAAAGTTAGCAGAGAAACTAGTTTCATTAAATGCTGCTCATAATAGAATAATTTCCTAGAGAGAAACGCTTGAATAAATAAGCTCTTTAGTCAACTTAGAGACTATAGACTTAAAAGCTAACATTTTTAACCATAAATACTATCCTAATCTAGAGTACTTCTAGTAGTTCTATTTAAAAGGCTTAAGTAAAGAATAACTTACTATTGAGAGATATGATAAGGATAACTTTATAGAAAGTGAGGAAATGCTAAGGCATAGGAAAAGGTACAGAGGCTTTATGATTAAGTACTTCTAAGGGCTTAATACTTTAGATTGTATTCATATTAGTGACTAAGAGAGAAATTACAGTTTAAGCAAATAGTTTGAAAACATGGTAAATTAAATGGATGAAGATAGCTTGCCAGTGAGCCATTAGCAAAGTATATGAGAAGAACTTGAAAAGTCAAAAGATTTGTTTACAAGTAGTTTCCAGGCAGCTAATGCATCATAAAGCTGAGTTTCTGGATAATATTCAGGGGAAATCTTCGGATCATCATTGATACATTTAGGGGAAAAGGGATACACCTCCCCAACTAGGCTGATTTTTCCTCCTCCAGCTTCAATTGAACAATAGAAATTCTACGATACTTATTTCATCTCAACCAATGAAAAATCAAGAGCGTCCTCTTCATAGAAAAACCTGTTTCTAAACTCCCCTAATTCCATAGAGTTCCAAGCATTTAATTCCAATTTTAGTTCCAAAATAGATAGTCAATTTAACAGTGCTCTTCTAAGTCCTTTTATGACTCCTAATGAATCCTAAAAAAACCTTAATTTAGTAGACTAATTCAAATTTCAAGGTAACAGTTAGAATATATAAACAGGCTTAGTTAAAAGCAAAAACCTGTATATTAACCAGTAAGATTAAACTGAAAACTCTTCTAGAGCATTAAGCCCTCAATATGAAAACCCAGAAGTTGAACTTCAGACCGAAATATCAACTAACAGATAAATGGTTCAAAAGGGATAAATCTAAAGCTATTTAGCTTAAATCTCTAATAAAGGAAGTGCTGCTTAAGACATTTAAGAGAGCTAAAGAACTAAAGACTAGCTAAGTAATAGAATTAGTAGTAGATAGAGCAACTTAGACAAAAAAGGAGCTAATTAAAATGAGCAGGATACTCTAAAAATTTAACAAGACTTGAAAGCTTTTAGAACTCCTAGTCCAATAGTTTAGTCTTCAATAAAAAGCTATCTTAGCTAAGATAAGATGAGCTCTAAGAAAAGTGCTTAAAATTCGTAGAATTTCTCCCAATATGATCAGTTCCTTTAATAATAGAAGAGTATTTAGACTTCCCCAAACTGTGCGAAATAGTTCGTAAATAAATCTTCATCTCCTATAAATTACTCTCCTTAGATATCTCCAAGATCAGGATAATCCACAAGAAAATAATAAGAAAGCGAGAGTGGAAACTCTAAAAAGAAGAAGGATAGCTAAGATATATCCATCTAGAGTAGGGAAGAAGATGGCTAAAATCTCTAGCACGCTAAGACAATAGCAACATCATCCCTTTCTAAAAAGGACATCGATAAAATTACTAATAAGCTTTAGAAGTAAGTTCTTATTCAGAATGTACGATGAAAAGCTAAGACACTTGAAGGAGCAAATACATTAAAAGTTTATACAAGAAAGAAGACTACGAGAGTAAGAAAATACAGATAGAAGATACTAATCAAAGGAATCAGGATCGACATCCAGAAGATAGGTTTCTGACTATGACATTGAAAATTACTACTACAAAATTTATCAAAATTACGTAACTAAGAAATATTAAGAACCTGAATTTTAGAAAACAGCTAGAAAGCTAGTAAAAGAGATTTTAACCAAAAAATTTGGTATCAGTAATAAGCAAGAAATTAAGTAAATCCTAAGAAGGCATAAAGAGTTATAGCAAAATAAAGAAAATCAATAAAGCAAATCAACAAGAACAAAGTCAAAGTCATCTACTCATAGATCTAAATCATCAAAGCGAAAGCAGTAAATAGAAAATTAAAAAGTTTAAGAAACAAAGCAAACTCAGACTACGCGCTAGCCATCTCCCTTTAATGAGTAGGGTAATTAATAAGATCCTACTAGATAGTTATTCCAAAATAACATACAACTAAACGAAAAATCACCTTCCATGCTGTCTTCTATTGAGCAAATAAAATAGTTAGGTAATTTATCCTCTTTCGATATGTACAACGAAATTCTTCCGTCATTTATGAAAGAGAACTAACTAGTAGGTTCAGTTCTAAATTTAGTTATGACTCCGCCTAAACCAGTTTTTAAAGATGAGTATGAAACAACATTACTATGCAATCTTAAGCTTTAAAGTCCAGAATTTAAAGCAGTTCAAGAAATTTTCAATAATGAGCTTGAATTTAAGCAGATAATAAAGACATACACATACTCTCTACACGGATAAATCGAAGAAAGTGAAAACTGAATACTACTTCTATATGCAGATGACTCTCTTATAACGAAGTAAATAATGGAATAACCTTAAGGCTTTTAGGCATCAAGCAAACTTCTCTGTACCGACAGTTATAGTTTACTAATGGAAAAAGGATTCCACTAGTTGATAGTTTGCTTAGCAAACATAGGACAAAGCGTCGAAATAGATAATTACACAATAGAAGAGTTCTATCAAAAACAGCTTAGTCAAAAGTATGTAAAAAGTAACTACTAAGCTGCTTACTTCGTTAAGGAACAAATGCATCTTATCTTTAATGAAAAAAATTTGCTGCCTTGTTACTTAGTTACACTGTAGTGAATCTATATTACCTTTTATTTATTTTCTTACTATTTACTCTTATTTTCTTCTACTCCATACCCTTATTTCTACCCATATTCACCAGCATCTTCATATTAACCTCTCTAAATGTTACTTAGAACTCTATCGTTTGATTAGTATCTTAACTGAAATCCTTTTACCAGAATACAATAAGCATTCTATATCAAAATTACTAATAATAGGCTAGTAGTATTTATAGCAGCATATCCTTAATGAACCAACACTATTTTCTTATGTATATATAAAGATGGGAGCTTGCTGCAGCTCATAGAAAAAGAAAAATAACTAAAAAGAATAAAAAACCATTCCGATTAATTAAACAGGCTAGAGCTTTGCTAGCAATAATCATTCTAGCAATGATATCAAAATAAAGGTAAAATAATAAGGAGGTAAAATAGCATTAGAGGAGACAGTTAACTAAAATGATTTAGTTCCAAATACCTTATTTATAGAAAACTTACCAGAAGATGGGGATAGAATTATAGTGTCTGCTATTTTTAGAATCTTTGGTGAGATTGACAACTTTGATAAAAATGAAACAGTTGGATTCATAAAGTTTAGGTATACTAAAGACTATGAAAGTGCGCTTAAAAGAGCTTAAGGGTTCTAGGTAACAAACACTTAGAGACTTAAAATAAGAAGATTTTTAAAGGAAGATGTAGAGAAGTTTAAAAGCAAAGAATAACCTTAAAATATACCAAAGCAATAAGCTTAAGAACCATCTTAATAACTCATCATCAAAACTAAGCGTCTTTTGCCCTTCATATAATAAATAGAAGGCTTTTACTTCAATTTAGATGTACAAAATCTAGAAATTAATCTGACTATAAATTAGGGTTCATAAGATCCATTCTACAAAGCTAAGCTAAGCTGAAGTCAAGTATATGTTATTTTTACTAACTAACAGCAATCAGATCAGTTTTGGTAAAACTATTAGGACTAAAAAAATCTTAGCTAAACCGATTTAAACATAATTCCTATTTATAGAGCATAAAAAATCATTGGATTTGAAATGACAAATTTTCCTGAAATAAACGACTTACAAGAGAAAAAGCAGCTGAAGAACTATATAAAGCATAACTTACTAAAAAAATTTAAAAGAAATGTCAAGTTTAAGGATAGTTAGCTACAACTTTTTTAATGCTTTATCAATTTTGATGATGAGAAAGAGGCTGAAAAGTTTAGAAACGAAATTGCGAAAATGAATTTGGTAATTTATCCTAATTTTTATATGAACTAAGGCAGATACAGCTAAAGCTAATATGTTCAAAAAAATTAAGGAATTTAGCTCACGATTAAACAACAGGAAAGTAAGTAATCAAACCTACCTGAAAACAGCTTTTTTATTGGAAGTTGTGATTTAAAAACAAGACTAGAAGACGAATTTGCTAATACATCAGATCAAAGATTCTAGGCTTAAATAATTTAAAGCGAGTATGAGCAAAAACTACATTCATATTTGCATTTAGTAGGATAGTTACAGCTATAAATAGTAAAGCAAAGTGAGAAAGAAGGAAAGCATATGTTAAATTTAAATGTACTAACTTGAAATATTATGCTATTATTTTCTCTCTATTCCTAATTCTATCTCTCTTATATAGTAAGATAAGCTAATAATACTTAGTAATATAAGATTTTAAGTCTAAGGGACATTTTTACTATTCATTTTGCCTTATTCTTTATAAGCTAAATTTTAGATGCGCTTCTAATAAAAAATCTAATATAGTATTGCTTATGGTTGTTCTAGTTCTAATATAAGAGCATATTTTGCTAACAAGTTATATCATTTTCGTGTATATAATCTAATTATGCATGCTACATAAATAAATGAAATTACGGAAAGTAGCAAAAATAATTGATTCTCTAAGCATAAAGCTACTCAGTGATTCTATCTATACAAGATACTAAATTTTATCTATAACCACTTTATCCTCTTATCACCTCTATGAGAGCCGGGTATTAGAAAAAGTAAGGCTATTGATATACTATAAACTTCTTAATAGTCTAGTTATAAATGAAAGTCTATGTTTAATTGTAGCAGTTTAATTATGATTACTTTAACAAACTTACTTACTTAGAAAAATTATTATCTGCAAACCTAGAAATTACTAAGTTATAATAGGGTTTAGTCTATCAATCAAAGAATAAGCTTCTTTGGTTAGTTTTTGCAAGTCTATATGAATGAAAAAAAGCTGTAATGCTGGCACTTTATCTGATAAATCTAATTGTGTCTTATTATTAGGAGCTTTTGATCAGTCTTTTAATATAATATATTTAAAGCTAAATTTTACTAAAGAGTTTTGTATGACTAGAAGGAGAGCTAAAGGGAAAAGGAATTGAAGAATTTAGTTAGAATAATTAAAATATTTACTTGAGATCAAGATAGCAACTATTGATCAAAGAATCTCAAATGCTGTAGGAATTCATTATATGTCAGCTATACATGATTTCTATCTTCAACCATCTTACTAAAAAATGCCCTGAGTAAATGCTTACTTTTCTTTAGGATCTCCTTCTCTTAAAACAATAAATTATGGCTTAACACTTCTTCTATTTTGTTCGTAACTAACATAATTAAGGACTTTTTCACCATTTTCTTTTTCATTTGATATGTAAATAGGTTCTATTTATTCTGGTATCTCTTTTAAGGAATTGTAAATGAAGATATCGGAGATAAGTTTATCATCAGTTTATCTGAATGAAATCTTACTTTCCTATCCATAAAATTATTTAGGTATATGAGTCTAGTAGATATATTTCCTCATTGTCAATATATTAAGTTGAAAGACCAATTCTTTATCAAAGACCTTTTCCTATACTGAAGAGTCTAGGATAAATCCATATCATCATCTCCTCTATTGGTATTGTAGCAAATTTTCTATGAATGTAGCTTTAATAATCATTTATTTGCCCTTAATTACTACGCAGCTATAAAGGTAATAAGGCATCATGCTTAAGCAGAGACTACGTGTATAATCCTAAAAGTTCAGATTGAAATGTGTAGTTATAAATTTGCTTGACCTTACGCTATATAAATTAGGAACCTGAATTCACACTACCTGTATTCTTTATCTGGACTCGTAAGCTTACCTGTAAAATAGCTTATCTAGCTAGCATAGCTATATATGCTTCAATATCAATACTATTGGCATGAGTAGTTATACTATTAACTGTAGGGAAGTTAAAATTCAGGACCCTTATTCTCCTTTCTCCGGCGATATGAGAATAAAGTACAGCTACTTAGATTTGAAGGCAATTTTCAGCATTATTAAGATTTTATATTTGCTCAATATCAACTGTGACAGTTTTATCTCTAAATAAAGGTATTACGAGTCAAGAGAGTGACATGTCATTAAATCTTTAAATTTGATAGCAAAGTTTCCATGATATTCCTTTATCCTTCACTTAGTTCCTACTCTTATTCGAATGACAGACTCTTGTGCTATTGTTCTAGTGAAGCAATGCAGCAGTTACTTAGTTGTAACATCCCAGTCTTAAGATGCAATAAAATTAGGGAAATAGAAGACATCTCCTCCTGTTTTGGTGGATATTTCAGTAAGTTAGTACAAGTTAGTGTAAATACTAGCAAAGCAAAATAGCTCTAGAGTTATATACTTTTCTATATATTTTTCAGCTCAGCTATTTATATCTTTATCCAGCTAAAGGGGACCTTCTTTAGCTTATTTTTATTAGTTTAAATCAAACTACAAAGCTTGAGAGACAAAAGCGAATACTTTTCCTCCTTCTTGCTTCATTATTTCATATGTAGTTGCTAAGGCATTTTTGAAGATTTGAGTATTAGTATACTGCTAAGCACTTAAAGTGGGCAGCGTTTCCAAAAAAGTGAGAATCTGCTGCTGATTTTCTGAAACATTAACTAGAATTAGATCTTTAGTTACAGGAAGGAAAGTTTGCTATTCATCTGCAATCACTATCTACTATCACGATTTCTTTGGTCGGAAAGTGTAGACACAAACATTATCTCCATATGTAACAAAAGCTATTTAAGTACCTTCATCCCATAGATTGTTCTAAATGACTCATTTGATAGTCAATTGGATTAAAAATATAGATTGGCATTCTTTAGCTGATTATGTTAAGTCAATTAGAAAAAGGTAAGTGGGAGGAATTGGAGGCCTATTCATGTAATCTTCAGGGACGATTGCATCAAAGCAATTATAAGAAAGTTCAACTCTTTCATTCCTATCAACTCTTTATTCTTAATTATCCAAGTTCGCAAAATAGTAAGCAGGCGTTTCATTTTCGCTTTTACAAATCTAGCAAACTCAAATCTGACCATAGCTCTTTCATTAAACATAAGAATTAATATACGTACGACATTAGAAGCATCTTGGAATTGAAGTAGTACCAAAATTAGCAATAGGTAGTTCAGTAGTCCACTAGTTATTGGCATCGAGAGTTTCTTTAAACGGTTATACAGTGATAGATAAATTGGTATAAGATTATTCTCATAAATCTAAATTATCTAGTTAGTATTTGAAAGAAACTCTAAAGAATGGAGGAATTTCTATTTCTTATGGCGATTATTCCCTTGTTTATTAAACCTGTTCTTCATATGCTTCTGATATTATTTACTGATAATTCATTTCCTGCGAGCAGAGAATATTAGGTTTTTCAATTTTTCGAAACTAAGGAGGTAAGGCCATTTTAAATAAAGGGAATTAAGAATCCTCTTAATATAACAAATAAATATATTAACTAGCTATTAGGAGAAGTTATTCTATAGCGGTTGTTTAGTATCAAGATAACACTAAAATATGCTTTTTATTTCATGGAACAAGATTAGTCTAACTTTTCTTTATTGAATTAGCTTCTTAAATTATATCAATAAGCTTTTTTTAATTAGACCTTTTGTATCTAAGTGCAAAAGACTAAATATTAGTTTTCAGAAATTTAAGAAAAAGCATTTTTAGTTTTAAAACATTTTGCTTTTATTTATCCAACTGATAATCTCTTAACAGCAGTAATTTAACTACTATCCTTTAATCTATTTATTTCCTTTAGTTTTGTTTCTTTTATCCAATGTACTAAATGACCTTTATGAAATGATAACTCTTGCTAATTAGACTTAAAATAGACTATATTCATTTTTCTAATATTGTTAGTATCATAACTATTACTTTAAATCTAAATGTTTCTCACTAATAACTTGAAGCCTCATTGTCAATCCTTATTGAAGTAATGTTTAATATCCTAAATTATAACTTTATTCTGGATCAAATCTGCTTAATCCTTTTTAACTTATACCTCTTTTATCTTCTACCAACTTCCAGAGCTAATTATTGTATTTAACTTTTGACATTCTTTGATATATTAAGGCATTTAACATATATTGATTGTGATAGGAGATATTTCTCTTAGCTATTTAAAAAGAGATGAAGATAAAACGAATACTTATAAAAAGCTAAACTATAGACTAAAATTAAAGCTTTAGGGTGGTAATTAAAGGTATTTTAATGGATAAGATATTATATCTAATGGTAAGAAATAAGCACTATATGTAGAGGAAAAATATTAATATAACTAGTTAATTACGCTTAAGAATGAAGCTTTACATAGTCTACTATTGCCTGATGTAAAGGTTCTGCCATAACTTTTCCAGGAAGTGTTTGGATGTAACCATCTGGTAGTAATCTTAACAGTTTTTCATGACAATGCTTTACAACATCTTCTGGAACTTTTCCTCCATGATTCAAAGTGAAGGTTTCACATCTTACTATTCCTTGTTCTCCTAGTGCTTCAATTCTGTCTGCATCAGCTAGAGCGCTAAGATATGATTCATATGGTTCTTCTAATTTTTTGCGCAATCCTTTTGCTTATTTAGAGAAGCTTACATTATCAATTATTTCTAGCATATGGATGCCTTTTTCTCTTTCTACGTGAGTAAAAATAAATTACTCCAAATCAGTTCTTGGAATTGATTCTGGATATTTATGATCACACACATCATGTAGCATTGCAGCCATAACTACAAAGTTTTTATCATAAGGATTATTTAATTCATCAAGAATCATCACCAAATTCTTTGTCACTTTAACTGCATGATGCCAGTCATGCGAATCATCAAAATGCTTTGTACTTTCCTACACAAACTCAATAATATATTTAGGAATCACAGCATCCAAATTATCTCCTTGCAAAAAAGTGCTTTCAATGGGAATAGACCTGGACATTTCCGCGGGTAATTAGATGATTATAAAAAAACAAATGGCCTATAAATAAGCTAAATGTATTTAAAATATGACTACACTAAGTTAATTACTTAAATAGGTGAAACTATATTTTAATTTCCTTCATTATAAATAGAAGCTTTTTATTTAATACTGTTTGAAGAAGGACTAAAGCTTTATATTTTAGCGGTAAATTTAAAAATAGAACTTCTAAAATATTGGGCGAAGATGATAGAATTAATTACTAGGAAGGTATAGATATTTAGTATCATATATGTATGCAAAATCATTATTAGATATAATTAATTGGCATGTAACTATAATTGTGAGCTTTCAATTTTAAATTAGAAGTAAAAGATAGCTTCTCTTTATTTACAAAGGCAAGAGTTATTAAGCTTAGAGAAGAAACTGAAGTTTAGTATAAAAATGTTTTGTCCATAAATTTCTAGTTGATAGCTGGTTTGATTAGAACTTATACTCGTCATATATATACTTCAGCATTGCTGGAAGAAACTATATTATAATAATTGAGAGATATTTCGAGAATCTAACAAACTTCTAATTCAAAATAAGTTAAATTAAGTAAGAAAGACTAGCTTAATAGAACTTAAGTAGAAGCAAGTTTACAAACTAGGTTTTTAGTTTTGATAATTGTAGAAGCAAACTTAAGGAATAACTTTATAAAGAGAGTCTTAATAGAAAGCATAGATAAGGAGAATGTTGGGACTAAGTAAATAAAGGTATTAATAGGATTAAGTATAATGTTAAATTAATTAAATCTAATTATTACAACTATTCTAAAATAAGCCGTATATCTCAAAGTAAAATGGGAACTTGTGTCAATAGGTTTTATCAATAAAAAATCTATAATGTTATTGTACTTGGACCTGAATCTACAGGCAAGACTACTTTAAGTACAATTCTAGCTACCAAAGCTCTTCCATAAGAGTTGGAACCTACACTAGGTAAAAGCAATTTTAAAATAGTAGATGATTAATAGTCAAATATTGTATATAATTTAGAAGACATGGGTGGGAGAAAAAGCCTATAAAAATACTGGGACTATTATTATACTGGAGTACAAGGTATTATCTTTGTATGTGATATAAGTATGATGAATGAAGAGACTTTATAACTTCTGGAATCTATAATTAGGCACGAAAAAACAAAGAAAAACATTCCTTTGCTGATTTACTTGAATAAGAGCGATAAAATAAAAATCGAAGATGAGTGGAAATTTATTTAAGATAAAGCAAAGGAAATTGGAGTTTATGATAGGTTATAATGATCTTGCCTCAATATTTAGTTGACCAATTAGGAAAATTTTAAGAGCATCTTTGAAGCATGGAGTTGGATGAAATATGCCCTTAAATCCTAGTCTTAATAATATTTGAATAATTTTTTCATTCTCAAACTAATTTGATTACTTAATATACGTTTATTATATGTTGAGAATTCCGAGTCACTCAATTTAAGTTTCGTTTTGTCTATCTTTTAAATTTAAGCCATAAAAAGATATTAGCATTTTATCTTTCTCTAGCCTTATAATTGATTTTAAAAATGATAATTGTACAAACTTTCTTCTATTGATACCTTATATCTTCGTGTTAAATTAAGCTATAAGTCGAAACTCTAAAGCTGATTATTATAAAGACACTCTTCTAAAATCTTCTATCTAATGTCCTTTCAATAGTTTTAAAAGTGAGTCTTTATACAAATATAATGGCATATAAACAGTGAAAGTATAGAAGTAGTGAAATCTAATAAACTATAGAGACTTAAAAATTATTTTAAGTTCTTAAAAATTTTAAATCTTTTTAATATTAATCTCACACATTTCCAACTTCTTGTAAATTTCCTGACTCATCTGCTATCCAATAGCATTGCCATTGACCTTATTCATTTTCCTAAAAATATTAATTATTACCTTATAAATTCTGCATAAATTATCCCCTGAACTTATAGCTAGCTAGTGGCCAGCAATGCTCCAACTACACTTCCATGCATTTGAATCCAATTAAAATGTTTGTAGAATTTTGAACTGAATCACTTAAGATTTTTCCTCCTTTTCTGCAATTCATATGTGAACTGTTCCATCTTCAGAACATGAAGCTATTTTATCATTATCTAAGCCAATACTAGGACACCATGACACATCTCGAATAATCTCGTTATGTCTCTATTCAAATTTGTATAATTCTTCTATTTTATCTTTTAAGTCCCAAATCTTTAGTAGGCAATCACCGCCCCCTGTTACAATTCTTGCTGTTAGACTTATATTTTCAACTTATTGCAAAACTTAGAGATCAGTAGCTGGAGCTCATGAAAGCCCATGCACTCCGTTTTAATGAGCAACAACTTTTTGAACATCCCAAGTATCGTCAGTTTTTCTTTTTAGAACTGAAATACATCCATCAGATGACCCAACTGCTAGCCAAAGTCCAAGTTCCCAAGGACAAAAGGTAACTACATTAATAGGTCCATCATGCTAATTATATTCAAAAATAATATTCCAAACATTTGGAGACATTTCTCTCCAAACTACTACCTTTCTATCATATCCTCCAGAAGCTAGAACATTACCATATTTAGGGTGAGCCCATGATAGAGATAACACAGCTCCAGTGTGACCTCCCGGCAATTTACAAACTGTTTGAGTGATTTCATTATCTTTAACTTCAGAAATATGTATAGAAGAATCACCTGAACATGTAGCTATTCTTTTCCCATAATAATCGAATTAGACATCGTGGATCATTCCTTCATGCTATGATTCAAATGACTTAACTGGTTTTGCCATAAGTTTTTATGAAATTTAACTTTAAAATTTTAATTGTAAAACTTATAAAACATTTAAAGCTCATTGCCACCTTCTTTTACCCCAAACTCATTATCAAAATCTTTAAGAATTAAATACTAGAAGTCAAATTATTTACCTAGAGTTACTTTCTAAAAGCATGTCTTTTATTAAATTAGACTTTATACCCTCTTCATTTACACTCGGATATACTTCACAAAATACTTCCAAAGATAACAATCAGCTATAATTAGTCTGAAATGAGTCATCTAAGTAGCAGAATGTGGATATAAAAGCTTAAAATAGCATTTTTAAGTTAGACTAAACTCCGTTAGATAGCCTTCCCCATCCTTTATATAAATGACTCTATTTAGATTATGTAACAAAAATTCAATCATACATAGTAAAGAAAGTATTGGTATAGAATACTACTAACTCCATTAGATTTTAAGAAAGAACATTTTAGATACTTTCAAATCGTGAAAAAGAGACTAGCAATAATGGAACTATCTGGCTCTAATTGAATCACATAATCTCTCTTATTTCTTTAAGAATTTTCTAAAATCTTAGTTTTAGATTTTTGACGCTAAACTTACGAAATTTTTTATAACTGACTAGATATAAAAATATTAGTTAAAGTATCTAGTTAGTGCTATTAATTCTATGAGTTAACTAGTTAAAAGCTAAGACATTTGAAAGCTAAGAAAGACAGTTTTAAAAGTTAGTAAGAATGTGAAAAAGTTAATTTCTTGATAGTGAGATATTTAGCCTGTAAATTGTCATTGTCTAATCTCAATATTACTTTTCTACAAAGAGAGAAAAGAGCTGAAATTTAAGTCTAAGTAGATACTTTTGCTTCTTATATAAAATTTTTAAAGGAACAAATTGAAGTTTATTCAGGTAAATAAAACTTTACGCTTATTAGAAACTTTGGTATTTCTTGACTCTAATTTTAAAAGTATAGAAATAAGAAATTTGATATAATTATACCATTATAATGAACTACTTTTAATACAAATCAGAATGATAAACATTTACCCTTTAGCAAAATATTTAAACACATAGCAATAAAAAAAATGGTATTAAAGCTTATAGATATCCATTATAACTTACATGTTAGATGTTTTATTCAGCCTTTTAGTTTTGCTAACTTTGATTTGTTTCCTCTTATTTATTCACACTTTAATTTTGAGCTTGCTTTTCTTCTTCGGTCTATTATTAGCTTGCTTCCTTCTGGTCTTACTATATTTACTGTTATCCCATTTATTAAGCTTGTATTTAGAATTCTAGTTTCTTAAGTAGATTCCTTGAAAACTTATCAGCTTATCTTATCTATAGTTAGGAATGATAAATACTTACAGGCTCAGGTACTCTGTACTAACAGCAAGTCTTTACTACTTTTAATGCTGTATCTAAGCTTATTTTATGTCCAACTGAAACTATTACTGGATTCTTCACTCCTTCATCTGGAATGAAAGCAGCTCCTCATATTCTTCCAGACTTTCCTATTAGATATTCATATCCTCCAGGTTTAATTTTTGGCTTTAACTCTATTATAGTTGATTTCGTAATTCCATCTACATCAAATAACGTTTTGCTAACTCCTATGGTAGGAATGTTTAGTAGGAAGCCTAAGTGAGAAGCAAGTCCACATTCTCTATTATGAAAGATTCCATTTCCATCAATAAGTAAAATTTAAGGTAGTGGAAGCTTATCCTAAACCATCCTATTCCATAACTCTATAGAACTAGGAACTTCCCTAAAAGCTAAAAATCCAGGAACATATGGTACTGATGTAACTATTTCTTAATACTAATGATATTTTAATTCTAAATCAGGGTAAGTTAATACAGATAAACAAGCGTAACCTCTATTATTATCTTGCTTCAATCAAGAAATATCCATTCCTCCTACATACTTTATTTCAGAAAGATCAAAGCTATCTTCAAAAGTCAATTATGGTTTGATAGAATTCTATTCTTCTATCCACTTTTATTAGATCTAAGGATCTATTTGGCTTTGATACTGCTCAAATTTACTTTTTTTCATTTTTCACTGTTAGAAACTTATAAGATTAATATCCCTTTTGACTAATTTAAATCATGCAAAGAAAACTAAATTTATCAGTTTACCAAAACTGTATTTTAGCACTCTACTCTAGCTATTTATCTTCTCTCTAGTGTCAGATACAAACTTTTCGCTTCCTATGAGTTGAGACTAATCTTCTATAGACATACCTTTTAGTCAAGTTATTTAATTTTATCAACTATTACAAAAAATAAAAATTGATTTCTTCATTCAATCTATAACCTTTAAGTAATTTCGAATTAAGTTAAGTAGATCATGAAGATATAACTAAATTTAAATAAAGACTACCTAAGATGCACTTTAAATGAGTATGTTGCTTTAGATTATAACAAGTAATTTACTTTTTTTATTATCAAAATTCTTCTAAAATACATGGAAGAGGCGCGTTTTCCGCCTCAAACTACTCCTGTTCTAATTGCTTTAATTAAAACGCATCAATAGTAACTTCCTGAGGTTTTAAATCTGGCTCTTAGATTAATGACAAGCTCTAATCTCCTGTTAGACTCCTTGCTAATGAAACGAAAGATCTTGTATACTAAAAATTGTTCTTAGCTGATACATAATAAAATTAGATTGACTCTTATCTGTGGAAGTTAATTAAATTGCTTGTTATCCTCCTTTCTTTAGCATCTACTTTATTACCCACTAAAACAGTGGGAATTATATCACAGATGCTGACTATTCGTTAATAATATCTCTTTACATTGTTTTATGTTAATCTTGAAGTCACATCAAACATTATAATGGCACACTATGCTCTAATAAAGAATACATCTCTGGGTTCTGATCTTTTTTCTGCTCCTACTAAATCTCAAACATCAAATATGATAGGACCCTAAGTAGTGTTATACAGTTACGAGCTAACTTCTATACCTTAAGTAGCAATATATTTTATATCCAAGTTCCCCTATAAATGTTTCTTTCTGAAAGTAGTTTTTCCAACTCCACAATCTCCAACAAGTATTAGCTTGAAGTGTTGTATATTCAACGGTTACATTTTTTTAAAGTTTATTTAGAGTATTTAGATAATAACTAATCTTATCTCAGAAATATCCTAGTAATTATAATTATTTAAATAGTCTTAAACATTAATTAGATATCTATTATCTCTAACCTGATCATCTATATTTCTATTTACTTCATTAAGCTTGATACCTTTCTATGTTTTCAGTCAATTTAATATGGAATTTCATTAATGATAATCAAACCACTTATGTACGTAGCTCTAATAAAGTTCATTTTTATTCTTTTATACCTTAATTATCCTAATACCATTACTGCTTTTCTTTAACTAAACCTCTTATACTAACAATTAAATAGTTCTAGGTTAAAGCTTATCCTTATTTGAAATAACTTAGAAATTAATCTATTGATTCTTATTAATAATTTAATAAAGGAGGTTTTAAGCTAACTACTACTTTGTACATTTTATGTTTTCACATGTCATTAAGAGTAATCACTTCGTTTTCAAACTTGTAGAAAAAAAGTTTTACTAACTAGCAAAATTAATAATTTACCTCATCAATTTCCGTCTACCTATCCCAGCTGGTTTTGGATTATAGGGATATTATGCCTATTATTGTACTGAGATGTTTTATTTTAGTAGCTTATATTGAAATCCTTAGATTGTATAATTTTTTATAGACTAGAACAAATTACAGGGAATGAGAATCATTATATTCAAAAACAGCTACGAAAGCTTATTTATATATAATTCATTTAAAGTGACTTCTAATGGCTTTAAGCGTCTCTAAAGTTCATAGAGTCATCCTTTTGACATTTCATCCTTATATTATAATCTCAGTAAGTTAGAACTCCTCTTAGTAAACTAAAATGGCTGCTTCTCTTTCTCCTTTAGCATTAAATTTTTCCTTATTAAAACTAATGCCTCATAAAGATAAAAACTACAAGATTTTATCTATTTTAACTTCCTTTAAATTAGCTAAATTCAGATAGTTAGCTAGCAGGTAGTAAATAAATAGCTTTTAGCTTTCTTTATAAATTAAATTGAAAGCGCTAAATTGCTTCTTATATCTATGGAGGTGCTTAGCAAGATTATACCGTTAAAATTTAAGCTTAGCTATAATTTAGAGATATATCAAAAAGAAATATCAGTCAAATAAGTTTTTAGGGACTGTTTCAAGATTAGTATAATTTAGATTACCCTATCCTACTATTCTTTCGTTGACTAGATCCCACTGTATATTCTATTCTTCCTCTTAGAAATATTGATCATATTGCTAGCTTTTCGTAGGAGTACGGCTTTAACTAAGCTCATCTCTTTTAGGGGTGCTTGATTAAGACTTTTAATCCTACTCTTCATGTGTATTCTAGAAAATACTGTCAACATATTAGCTTAGGTGTGATGACAAACGTTCTCTATCCTATTCCAAAATCTTAACCTATTTGTCTTACAAATTTTTATACTTTGTCTGTTCTTAAACTAGCAAATCAAATTTTTAAATCATTTATTGTTTTTCATTATTTAGAGACTGAATCTATTTACTCAGCTGATCTATCTACTTCTATTTCTAAAGCAATTAATCTTCATTTCTCTGCATTTTAGTTAATGAAAACTCTTGATTGGTTTGTTACTGTATCAGCCTGTCTTTTTATCGTAGTTCTTCTCTTAATTTATTGTTTTCATCTTCAAGAAACGAAGACTACTATTTTTCATTATTAAGTTCGCTTTCAAGCTAAGATATTTTAATTCTCATTTCGTTCATTTCTTGACGATTTTTCATTCCTTCATTTCTTTCGTTTTCTTCAATTCTTTATCTATTATACCTAGATGGAGTTTCCATTAGCTCCTCAGCAATTTCAGTTCTGTGCGGAACTCTTAACTATTCATCATGCTAAGACTCTACTGTTAAGACAGGAATTAACGGCAGCTCATTCTTTTCTTCTTCTACCCCTAAGACAGGAGCCTGTTCTTATTCCTATCCTTGCAGAGACTAGTAGTATTAGCTAGATTTTTTAGTTTCCATTTTTAATTAAAAACTTTTAATCTATTTTAAAATAAGACTTTCCCTTTATAATTAATTAAGATTTACCTTTAAACATTTAACTAAAAGATACTCACTACTTAGAAACACTTCCTCATATAATAGAATACCCCAGTCTTAATGCTACCTTAAATAGGCTATAGAGTAAGGCTTAAGTCTGTCTTATACCCTTATTCAACTAGTATTAATAGAAGCAGGAAATAAGTCTTTTGATTTGTTTATTTATATTCTTTTTAACCTGAAAAGCAGTTTTTCGTTAATATGATTCTTAACTAATGTTACTATTAGAAAACTCCAGCCTACTATTTTATTGATATAGCAATGGAAGTAATCCTAATGGAAACATTTTCTTTAATATAGTGTATAAAACTTTAATCCTGCCAGTCATTTATAGATATGCTTTTGGCTTCCCTTCTCATTCCTCCAAGAAATCCATTTACTATTTTTCCGCCTATAAGCTTCTTTTTTCCTAGGCTTAATTATACTTTATTCAGATTTCTTGGTTTGTAACTAACTTAAAAGAGTATACTATACTACTAACTTGTATAAGGTGGAATGCAGTTATATTTTTAATTCTAAATGAATATAGTAGTCTGCTTTAAATATTAATACAATAATAGACAGGAAACTACTAACCTATTATTCCTCTACTCTTTCTATTAATTATATTTAAACCCAGCTATTAGCTTACCTCTTTTATTCTCTCCTTCTTTCCTCTTGTTAGTTAGTAATTCTAACTTTCCTTAACTCTAAATGTTTAGAAGTCTAGTTTAATCTCTAAAACAGGATAAGATGTAAAAGTGCTATTACTATCAAAGTTAAAAGAGTGAATATTAAAATTAGAAGGCTTTGGTATAAGAATAAACTTATAAGGCTTAATTGGAAAAACACTTTAGAGTAAGGTTGGTAAGGCTAAGATTTACAGCTATATGGCTATTTGTTAGTTCTAGAATATTAAGATTAAATAGCATTCTAGAAGATGCTTCTTGTAGATTTAATTAGCATTCTATTATATAAGCACTTCATTTTCTATACTTTATCATTTCCTGCTTTTTCTTATATCTAGTCCTCTTACGGAATTCTTTGCTTTACTACTTTAGGACAAAAATTTAATTATATAAGTAAAAAGTAACTGAGAAGTGGGGAAGAGGATAGCAAAAAGTAAGTAGACTAATCAATCTCCGACTTCAAGAAATTAGTCCATTTGGATAGTTTAGATTGATTAAGAACTTAAATGCAGCAAGGGGATCTCCCTGGCTTAGCAAAGGCATATGAAAAAAGGGATTTAAAGTAATAGAATTAAAGTAAAAGGATTAAATAGCAAAGTATTTATTTTCATATAGTCTCTTTATATAGGAATAGTAGTATAACTAAAAATAGCAAAATGGAATGCAATCATGAAGATATAAATCAATAAAACTGTAATAAATGCGGAGCTTTTTGTACCATATTTTCGTAAGCTATTAAGGAGGAAGAAACTAATTTTGAGGTAGAAATTTCTTTGTAAGAACTGTACGCGAACATGTGAAAAAATTAAGCTGTTTGTAGAATTTACAAGCCTGAGTCACACTACTTGCATTATAGAAGATTGCTGGTGGATTGAATGTGCGAAGTTGGAGAGAAATACAAGCTTTCTAGTCTAACAATTCATACTTCAATCGCATTTATTGATACTTTGTTTTCCAATATGAGCTAAAAAATAAGCAGAACTAAATGGCAAATCTTTGGAGTTGTATCACTAATTACTGCAGCAAAAATAGAGGAGAAGGAGGATAATATCCCTTAAATAAGGAATATCATTAATGTGATATCCAAATATGAAATAAAGCAAGCAGAAAGAGAGTTGCTCATTGCCCTTAATTGAAATCTAATGTGCCATACTCCTATGCACTTCATCAATTTCTTCATAGCGCAGGGAATTATTTTCTCAAGTGACTTACATAAGCAAGCCTTAGATTCAAGAATAGCCAAATATGTAAGAAAGTATTGCGAATTCTTCGCTGATTTAAGTTTACAGTCCTATGACTTTGTAAAATATCCTTCTGTAATTCTTGCATGTAGTTGCATTGCAGCTGCACGTAAGGCCGTTTCAATATCTCCAATCTGAAGTAACGAGCTACAGTAATTAACAAAAGTTGAATACAAGGAAATTCAATTTTGTCTAGTTCATTTGTATTAATTTTATAGAGACTCTTTTCCTAGCGAAACTAATGGCAAAGGTGATGGATTAAAAAGATCAAGTACTAGTTAGAGCTCAAAATAGAAAATAATTCAAGATTAGAGTTAGAACGGAGTCACCACTTAGGTATACTGATATTTATAGCTTTTAATATTTAATTAATAGCTCTTTATTTTAGTATCTTTTCCTACTATCTTCATTCTTCTGAAGTTTTGGATTAAATGCAGTTATACTGTCAGTATATATGCAAGCCCTCTACTATTATTTACCTTATTGAAGCTTCTTTTTATATATCCCCTATTAAGCTAACTGTTAGAAAGAAAAAAGATTAATTAGACTATAATATCAAAGGGAATCTTAGAGTCTTAATAAGAAAGTTAAACTTAAAAAGCAACCAGATTAAGTAAAAGCTACAAGCTTTTTATGTAGCATGATAGTCAAAACTCCTTTAGAGTCATTATATTTATACCCATCATAGCTTTACATAACCAACAGTGCTGCCTTCCATTTATTGCTACATTCTTTCTCATATCTTTGCAATTTCCTCAGTATTAATGAAAAAATAGCGAAACTAATCCTAACAAAGCTAACAAGCCTGAGTTGAGTATAAAATAATATTATATAATCTTATTAGAGAAAGATGGTTATAGCACAATAATTAAATAAAAGGCTTTTAACTACCCATTTTTATTTATAGTTAGTATTAAATAAAAGGGATTTGAGAAATGTAAGAGATCATATCCTTATAGTGTACTCAGCTACTTCTTATATTTAACTCACATGGCCTTTTATCCTAGAATTGTAGTTTTGTATTATCTCTTCAAAGTATAAAGTTTTCCCTTGAAGAAATAAAGATAAATCTACCTTTAGAGGGATAATAAAGCAATTTTCTAGTCTATAAAACTAAATACGAAACAGTTCCTTATACAAGCAATAAAAGCATAAGCTTATTATTTATAAGTAAGATGAGGATCTAAAACTTAAAACACTGATATGGCAAATCTAATGGATAGAGTAAAAGGAAGTATAAAATAAAGGTAAGTGCTGGATCATAATAAACAAGTATATTATATTATAATTTTTTTTAAAAGTCAAATTCATCAAAAAAGTTTATAAAAATATGCTTGCTTCTTAGATGTTTATGTGTAGGAAATGCTAAACCTCGTTCGATTTGGAATAGCGAGAACCCAGAGTTTTAACATGTGGGCATACAATCTGCCTTTAATGCTGCAAGTTTCTATATATTAACAATGGCTTCATCAAATGTCCTTCTAACTAAAGTTGCATTGATACTTAGAAAGATCCAGAATAAATAGCTAAGAACTTTGATATCCTTGATTAACTAACTAACTCAAATATAAAGCGGCCTTAGATACCTAATGAATCATATTTGGGAGAGTCACCTGGTCCGATTGCTTCAAATCCAGAAAAAATGAAGGAAATATAACTGCTTTTATAGAAAGGAAAAAGCACTGACATATAGATTAAACCCCAGCAAAGCTTTTAGCAATAAATATAGTAGCCCGAATAAACTTTTTAAGCTATCGTTGGGTAAAATAAAGTTTAGCAATAATAATAGTAGTAAAGCTTACCAGTCAAAATTAATTACATAATGCAGTTATGCTAGCCTCATGGTATTTCACTTGCTTTTCACTGTTTCAACTGTAACAATCTAATTTGTATCAGTTGCATAAATGAAAATCACGTTTAATGTCACACAAGAAAGGTGATAAAGAATCTAGAGCAAGCTTTCTATTTCTTGAGCTAATTCATATAGTTTGGTTACTTCGATTAGTTAAATTAAATAGGTGTAGACTTTTCTGTGCTATACAAGAACATTCAAAGTTACTAGAATTTAAAAAAATAGATACAATTATAATAAAACTAGACAATCCAGCAATTTGAGAGTGACTTGTAGCAGTTGAATGCTTCTTATTACACTTAGGATAAATCAAGCTAGTTTTATTAGGATTATATATTTAAGGTTATTAATTTTGAGCTAAAACTTGAAAATTCTCAAACCTTTAAAAGCCTTTACTCTAATTAACTTCCTTTGTCCTAATTGCAAAAGGTTTCGTCAAACTAAAATAATTAGCATATAAAGAATTCTATTTAATACCAAGACTTTGTTTTTGTCTAATATTAGAACATTCTAGAAAAAAACTGAGGAGTATGAAATTGCACGCCTAACGCTCAAATTATAACCTTCGAAGTTAGCTCGGATCTCATATTTTTCGGTTTTGCCATAACAAAACCAGTATAAGGAAGTATAACAATTTAATCTGTTGCTTTATATTAAGGAGACAATATCACTATAAAAGGATTGCTGTATAAGAAGGACGTTTTTGTCTAAATTTACGAAAGTTAAAAAAAAGTAGATACTGAGAAGATTTTGCTATAGAAAGATACTATTATTAAAGCTAATTAGAAACACACTCTTTGTATTGATTGCAGTGCAGGATAATTATACTTGCCAAATCCCTAGTCAGCACTAAATCCAATTTATTCAGGATCTGAAACTTTGACTTTGTATAAAACTTCTTTGGCCGATGAACCTAAAGTGATGTTTTCACCTGGTACAAATCCCATAGTCGATTTCTATTTCAAGAAAGTTTTATGAAAGTTTTAATATTCTTTTAAGTAAAAAAATAATATTGGCTTTTATTTTATCCTTCTATATCTAAATACTAGTCTTCTTCTTATCAACCTCTTACCCTTATCTAACTCCACGTCTTTATATCCCTCTTAATCTTTCACTCTAGGTATCAAAATTTACCTTTTATTCACTTGAAAACCTTTTAAATTATCACACTCAATAAACTTTTAAAAACAACCTCTTAGTACAAATTAGTTTTCCATACTCATATGGATATAAGATTAAAATTTTATTCCTTAGAGTTTGTCTCTTAAGCTTAGAAGTTTAATTTAAGATCTTACTTAAACTAAATAGACTCTAGAGAGCTCTTTCTTAAACTTAATATATTCAATAATTGAAAACTTAGCTAATTATATTTTAGATAGGTAGCATTTCTAGATTCTACCTATTTTTGTATTTCATCTTTGAGAGTAAAAGCTTAAGTGATTTATTAATGATATTAATTCTGAAAATTTTATAATAGGAACACCTTTTTTCAAATAGATAGTGTCTCAATTACTTATTATAATTGACAGCTACTGCACGCTACTTGAATCTTCTTCGTTTCCTGCAAAATATTTCATTGGAATATCAATCTTCTTTTGGTTTTTAATCCATGGATGATTTAAAAGTCTATATGCGTTTGGTCTTTTTGAAGGATCTAGTTAGAAGCATTTTAGCAAAAAATCTTTTCCTTCTTCTGATAAATTTTCAGGCAGTTAAGGAGGTACTTTAGTTTTGGCAATTTGGAATAGAGTTGTGATCTAATTTCCAAAATGGCTCCATGGAGGTTTTCCAGTCGCCATTTCTAAAACTGTGCAGCCAACACTTCAAATATCGGCATGTCTTCCATATCTTGTTTATTTAATTACTTCAGGAGCCATTCAATTTGCAGTACCTTTTATTGAATTAAGGTGCGTTCCTTTAGTGTCAGATTCCACAATTCTCTTTGCTTCTCCAAAATCACTTAATTTGCATATTCCAGAATTATCAATCAAGATGTTTGCTCCTTTTATATCTCTATGAATTATTTTATTGAAGTGTAAATATAGCAGCCCTTCCAGTATTTGCTTTGTATATATTTGAATCAATGGTTCTGCTAACTATCCATATCTTTAAGTTAAGCTGCTTATATTACCACCTGATACAAGCTCCATAAAGATATTCATACTATCTCTGCCTCTTTATGTCCCTATATACTTCACTATATTAGGATGTTTAAGTGAGGATAATATATCTATTTCCTATTTTAGCTTGTCTAGTTTATCTGTTGGATCATATTAATCAAATCTCATAATCGGAATTTGCTTTACCGCAAAAAGTTCCCCAGTTTCTTCATTTATTCCCAAGACAACTCTCCCAAACGATCCATAGCCTAAAATATCTCCCTCTTTTCATTTATCAGGCACCTGCTCTTAGTCACACTTCTATTACATCTATCAACATTAAGCTAATTTTTTTTGAATCTCCGACAAATCTCTTTTTGAGAAGTAAGTTCCTTCTAATTATTCCTAACTGAGATGCTCGTTTAATTCAAGTGAGTCTACATTAAAGCTAAAGTTAGATTAGATTTAGTTCTAGTCACTCTATACTTAAATGTTATTATTATAGCTACTCTGTTTGTGTTAGTTCTGTTTATCATTATTCTTCAGGTGTCTTTCGTCGTTATGGTTTTAATTAATTTATTCCTTTTTACTTTTGCTGCAGCATGAAAATATTTGACCCATTTTTTAATTTAATATACCAAGTAACCTTCTTATAGTTTTGTTGGAGATTCATTCAAAATCGTTACTTCGTTCATCAAATTAGTAGTTTGTACCTTAAGACTTCAGTTACTATCTCTTACTTCTGGACTGGGGCTTAACTGAAGTATAGTTGACTTATAGCATTAAAAGCAGATTTAGTTTTAAGTAAATAAGATGATAGAGAAGTATAAGATATGAAAGAAGAAGAGAGAACATGCTTATATGTATATAGTAAGTGCTATATCTGAAGCAGGATAGTAGCAATTAGTATTTAATACTTATAGAATCATTTGCTTTTCCTTAATTATAACTAAACTTTACTCCTTTATACCTTCAACCAAATGCAAAATTTCTCTCCTAATTTTGTATTTCAACCTATTATTTAGCTTATAATCAATAAATATCATAAGTTTAATTTAATATTCTAGTATGATTTTCTGACGCTTACTAAATAGTAGTTCACTTATCACCTATTTGATCGATTTCTCCTATCTAATTAAGTTTAATTTAGATTCCTTTCTTAACTTTATTCATATAAATATCTACAGTTAAATCCATTTGATACTGTCTAGCAGATTTATATACTATACTTAAAGTTACCAGTGTGATCTGACTAAATACTCTTATATATTATAGTTATAATATTTTACCTTTATTTATGAATAGCTTAACTATACAGACACACCAGATAAAAGCAATCCTACCAATAATTACTGAAATGTGCTTTTTATCCTAGATTACTATTACATTCTATCATTTTCACTGTCTAAATATATCTTATCTATATCTCTTTTTTATCAATGTAATCTTCTATCTTATATACTCATTAATTGTATGGTCTGAAAGAAAATGAAGAGTAAATAAAAGAGATATGGATTGGATTTAGTTAGCTAGCAGAAAAGGAACAAAATTGCTAATTCATTTGACCTTATTAGCTTAAACCAGTGAATTAGTCTTATACTGTATTTAGGAGTTTCTTCTTTACAATAATAAATACTAAGCAATTCAATTACTTTTTTTGAATTGATTGAACGAAGAGCTAAATGTAACTTTATCTAGCGTCAAAATGCTTTTAATAAGAACTGAATGGTAAATATAAGTTACTGGCTATATTAAAGCTTAGATAAGATTTATATTTCTAAACTTATTCTAGAATCACTACTTTATAGAGTCAATGTCCTTCTACAAAATATGAGAACTGAATTGGCTTTCTTATTAATAGACTTTTTTGATTTTAACTTAGAAGTTACGATTAATTAATTTAAGCTAAAGCTAATGATTTGCAAATCCTCAAATGGAGTGTTCTAATTTAGTAGAATCAATAGAGTATGGCAGATATTAGTTAGGGAATGTGGTATATATATATTATAAATTTTAAATTAATTATTTTTAAGTTGATTTGGTTCATGACTCTCCCTATTCTTTTTCTGCTTCCTCCTTCTTCTTTTTTTCCTTCTTGCTTTTCTTTTGCAATTATTTCGCGCTTGGCTATTAATCCTAAGTTCCTTTAGCAACTTGCTTTACATCAACCTTTCCGCTCAAAGTGCTCATGGCTTTACTCTTACCATCTGGAATGAAATGAAGAATTCCTGGTTTATCAATATAGAAAAAGCCTCTCCTTTCAATTTGGATAATTGACCCTTGATTAAGTGTAGAAACATAAGGATCGCATACGAAATTAGTACATACTTTGCTTTATTTATTAAGTAAATTTTCCAAAACATCATTTTCCTCTATTTTTTTCTTATTTATAATATGGTCAAATTCGACTATTGTGACTTATACCTAAACATTAAAATATTACATTTTATGGAACTGCTGCTAGCCATGTTATTTTCTTTGTTTTCTTGAAATCCTTGTCATTCAAGTCTATATTTACTTTCACGTGCAGCTTATAAGGTAAGTTATGTATAACGCCACCTCCCTCTACTATTTCTTGAATTGTTGCATTTCCCCATTTCATTAAAGTTATTTTTTCTCCTACTACACACTAACTTAAGTCGTCTATTTCGCACAGTACATCTTTGTAAAAGTATAATGTTTTCTAACCTAAACTGCTATTTTTTGGATGTAAGTCTACTGATTCTGTTTTGATTTCGTCGTTCATATTGGTAAGAGTTACTAAGCATAGGTTCTCAGATGATATGGCAGTCAATCTACTTGCTATTGGATCAATAATTTATTTGTTCTTAGCCCATAGTTTATCCCATTCTTACAAGTTGGTGTTTTTGCTTGGTCCTTATTCCAGCATAAACTACTTCAAACATTCTACTGTTATACCTCTTCTGAGAATTCCTTAAACAGTTGGGAATCTTGGGTCGTTCCATCCGTCTACTATTCCTGTATCAACGAGCATTTATAGTTTACGCTTAGAAAGGACTGTGTTAACTAAGTTCAATCTACTAAAGTCATAAATTTGAACTGGTCTCATATTACATGCTTCGATAACCCATACGTACATAGCATTTCTGTCGGCATACTCATTTGTTCTTAGGCAGTGAGTAACACCTTATGTAGAATCAACAATAGGGCAAGCGAAATCATATGTAGGGAAAATTTTAAATTAGTCACCAGTTCTATGATGGAGTTCTGTTGTAGATCTATAAAATACTGGATCTCTCATGCATTTATTTTTACATTTCATATCAATCTTTCCTCTTACACAGTAATCCTTGTTTTCTCCTACTACCATCTTTTCAAAAATTTCCAGATTTTACTCAACTGTTTGATTCCTGAAAACACTTTCGATTCCTTCACTTCTTTCCTATCTCATTTTGTTAACCTCAGTGTTATCACAGTAACCTTTGCCAGCCTTTATAAGTTCTCTGCATTTTTCTTCAAGCAAACCGAAAAAGTCACTAGTGTATGAAATGACATCAGGATAAATTTCGAGTCTCTTTAAGTCTTCTGATATATTAGTTACAAAGTCTACATTTTCTTTAACAGGGTTAGTATCATCAAATCTCAAAATCATTTTACCTTCATAAATCTTAGAATAGTGATAGTTAAGCATTGCTGCTTTAACATGACCTATATGAAGATATCCACTTGGTTCTGGTGGGAATCTTGTAACTACTTAACCTTTAACTGCATTAGGAAGCACATTTTCAAATTAAGCCATACAAGTTTTCTATTATCCTTAAGCTTCTACCATAGTGGCAGATAATATCTTATAAAGTTTTAAATTCAATGCAAGTCTTTTAAATTAATAAAACTCATTTAATTAAACCATTTTATCATGTCACTAGCTAAGTCTTTCCCTACGAACTCTGTCATCTCCAATCTTCTAATTATTACCTATTCATTCCTTGTAGCTAGTAGTTACTTCTCAAAGATATGCTCTTTCATTTCTAGTACATTTATCATTCAATTCTCAACAAAATTAACTTAAAAAAACCAAAATTAAGCCTATAATGCTTTACCTTAATAATCAATCAAAATCCTTTATTGAAAGTATTTACTCTGACGCTTTTGAGTAAATAAGAAGGTTCTAATATAAAACTACTAGACATCCTGTTATAAGATAAGAGGAGTTTTGATATAGAAATGTACTAGAATTAAACGAAGTTGAGAGAGTGTTTAAATGGCTATTTTATATAAGCTAGCTTATTAAAATCAAAATGGATAGGGAAAAATTTAAGCTTTTATCTTTTATTCTTTTTTGCTTCTTGCTAGTACTTGCTCTTTGTTCTGCCTTTAATTTGTAAATTATTAAGGATAGAGACTCTGAAAACTCTACCTAAGACTATAATTAATTTACAGACAATCAAACCATTTTTATACCTTAAAATTAATCAGATGACATTGAAAGCTATCAGGAGTAATAGGAAGACTAATAGTGGGTTTAAGAGCATAATTAAGAGCTAAACTTGTAGAGTAACATTAGTTAAATTTCCAATGCTAACAGAGGGTTCCCATATTAGCTTAAAAATGTAAAATATAAAGGATTCTGATATATTTAGTAAAATAACTCTAGTCCAAGCTTCTTAGACTAATACCTATAGCTGAAGTAAGGAATGGCTATTACTTATTTTGATAATTTAACTAATAAAAACGAAGGAGATTATATTTTCGTCATGCACCTTAGAATATTTGATGGCTAATGATTGGATAGCGGGTAGCTCACCATAAAAGTTTAAGGAGGACATTTTAATTAAAGCACTAGCTCTTTGTCATTTTAGCCAAATTCTACTTTTATGACTTAAATAAAAAGGAATAAATTTCAGAACTGCTCTGTTTAAGGTTCTTTCTTATTTGACTATGATGAAGCAGATGAAAGGCTGAGTTAAGAAGGAATTTTAGTCTCTGATTAATGTAACTTTAGCCTCAAGTTATCTCTATTATAATATTTAAACGACTTTCTCTATTAGATGCAGAACTATAGCTTCTTAATGTCTTTCCTTGCCCTTTTTTAATTTTATGGAATGCATAAGTAAATTCGTTTTTTGAGTTAGAACTAGAATGCTCAAAAGGTGTCAATCTTGTGCCTTTATTTTCAATTCATAATAGACTTAGTGATATGTATTTGACACATGCTACTATTCATCCAAACAGTAACTTTTTACTTTAGGAACTGAAGAATTACATCTTTCTGCTGTTCTTTATCTAGTCAATACTATTAGCATATCAGATTAATAATATCGTATTAAAGGTTTGGCATTCTCAAATACCAGGCTTTTAGGAGCTAAATTATTTAGAGTAAAGAAATTAGGTGCAAAACTTTGGCTCTAGGCTATGTAACCATTCTTATACAGATTTTTACGGAATTACGATATCTTCCTTTATAATGACTTTCGTTCCATTTCATTACATTTTCTTATCAATTTTATTAAGTTATTGAACGCTTTAAATTGCAAAGAATGTAGTATCAGGTAATAAAAAATCCCTTGATGTGACTTACATAATAACAGGTACAATGGTTAGATTAGCATATGTTGTAATGATTTCTATATTCAGATGTATTATTATGGATATGATGACAATTTTATGCTGTAGATGCCTCATAAGATAGTCTGTTGAGGCCTTATTCTCTGATAAATGATCTAGGTTTCCTTATTACTAGGCTAGCAAAACAATAATCCTAAATTTTTCATTCCTAAAATGTTTAGACCTTAACCTTACATCTATTTTAGGACTGAGAATGAAGAGATGTTTATTTTTAGGAATGAAGAAGATATTGACTGCTCTATTTGTATGAACTAGCTTAACTTAGCAAACTAATTAAATGATAATTAAGAGAGCCAAGATTAAACGTTAATTGACGACCAGCAAGAAAAAAATCTTTCAAAGACTCTACACGCACCTTGTGGGCATAAATTTCATTAAAACTGTCTGGAGAGATGGATGCAGATCAAAATGGAATGCCCAGTTTGTAGACGTTCTTTGCCATTAATAGAAGAGAACTAGTGATATCATTTCTGATTCTTATTATTTTAGTTAATGACTAACATTACTCTAAATATCTTCCAAATCTACATTCGATTGTTTATATAGTACTTGATTACAAATCAAGCTAGCAATATAAAATATCTAATATATAAATAAGGGAATATTTTAAATAGGCTTGATATTCTTTTATAGTTATTTGAAAGATACCATTTATGCTTTAAACTTAAATGAGATTTATTAGTTTCTTTTTAAGAATTAGGGAACTGCTCTATTAATCGGTTTTCTGAATTATTCTGCTCTTCCCCTGAAACTCTAATTTGAAATTTTTTCTATTATTAAATTCCTTTTTCCTTTATTCTTTACTAGTCCTTCTAAAGTTTAGATTCATTAGATTCACTAAGGTTCTAAGTATCGCTATGGCTTCTTTATAAGTCTTAATGTGGTTAAATAGTTTCAGGGGTAAGGTATTTTCTAGAAGGAAGGAGTTAATTAGAAAGGTTATTATTAATACCTTTAGACTATGAATTATTAAAGCGGTTTTTATTATCATATTGATACTCTTCTGACAAATACTCTAGCTTTTTATTTTAGCTCTCATCTACGAACTTTTGTATAATTCCTTCTTAGTAGTTTTCTAAAGTATCTTTAGAAAAATCTAAATCTACACTTTCATCCTATGACTCTATTCTTATCTAAGTAAAGGAAAACTAGTTCTTATTATGGCTCTATTATTAACTTTGATTGTTGTATTTCCTACCACTTGTAAAAATAGCTTTTACGTGAAATAAATCACATACTATTTGCTAGAAAATTACGTTTTGAAATTTGATGCACTCGTCTAATTAGTTTAAATACATTTGGATATCTTCTGCTCTATTTGGGTCTATTTTAGTCACATTTTCTAAAATCTTTTCTCCTTCAAACATAAATGTATCCGTTTCTATGAATTCAAAACAAGCTCTTTTATCTTAACTTTCAGCTAATTCTAATTTCTACTTTGCTTTGCTCTTTCAATGCTTTATTTATTACTTAATTTTGTCAGGAAATTACTTAATTTTCTCAGCCTCCTAATTGATAAACTAGGCATTTTTCTCTAGTGTTTCTAAGCATTTTTTTTCCTAGTTTTCAAGGAATTCTTTTAATTAAACGAAAATACTTTTAATATCATTTGTCAGCTTTTACTTCTTACCATTCAGCTGGCTTTGTATCTAGTTATAAGTTTCATTTCCTTGCTAGCAATGAGGAGCTTTATCTACCATCTGATACATTTCAGATAAGATATCAGCTTTCATAGCTACTTCCCTCATTACTTCTTTCACTGGTCTTAAATCATGACCTTTATGTGTACCAAAAATGGAGCAATATGCACATATTAAGGTCTTATCAGTGATGCACACTATATCTAGATCTTTTTAATGCTTTAAGCAATATTCGTTATTTAAATTTTACTGGCTATCTATAAGTTACGGCTAAAGAGCATGAGATGGAATATGAGGTCCAGGAGGGTAAGGAACGTTTATTTTCTAGCTACTTTGAGATTATTAAATCTGCTATTCTTAATACTTTCCAGCCAGTTTCAAAAGACTAAAATTCTTAGGAAACATCTCAACCTAATTAAAGGCCAATAGCTCATTATCTTCTGGGCAACTTGGACTAGATTAAGGAAGCAAAGCCTAAAGACAAGAAATGCAGATAGTATGTCCGCATGTTAACATTCTAGGTTCTTTAATTTAAGAATAAATGCATTTACATACAGGGCATTTTAATTCTTCCTCCATTTAATATTCTTAGTATCAGAATTCAGATAACATATCACTTTAAACTATCCCTTATACTCTAAGTCTAACCAGTCCTGGCTTAATCTTCCATACTAAGACTTTTCTTCAGTATTGCTCTTTAACTTCTACTCCTTACTAACTACCTTTTCCTTACTTTTCGAACCTTAAAGCTAATAAAGAAAGCAAATATCCAATTTAGTTAAACATCATAGAAAGAAACCCCAAAAGAGACATATCAAGGAGTAAAGGAATGTAAGGTAATATTTAAGGAACTTAGATTTAATCAGCAAGTATAAATGAAAAGAAGCTATATAGAATATTTAAAAGCTAAGTAAATTTACCTATTAAACTACTTCTAAGAATAACTAGCTTAAGACTATTTACCATTTATCTCTTATTAGCAGACTTTGCTAACTATAAGGAGTTTAGCATATTACTTATAGCTACCCTAGTAAAGGTAATTTATCTTACTTCTATATATAGATTAGCACTTTACTATCAATATGGTTTAACATCTTACTAGCTTACTATCTTACTAGCTTATATTAATATCATAGTTAGAATGTACTAACTAAAAGCAAGGTATTAAGTAACAAGAGTAGTAAATAGAGAGGAAGTGAATGAAATAATAGTTAAAAGGTTAGATAGAAGGAAGTAAGCATAGTGGCTAGAATAGAGTTGATAACTGAAAAATAGGAAAGTATTGACTGAAGTAATATAGTTTAATAGAGTATATGGAAGTATTTTATAATGTATAAATAAGTTGAGTCATCATTTACTCAGGATAACGAAAAACAGTATAAGAGGAAATAGCTTATGTAATCCTTGGCTTCTAATAGTAATAAATATGACAAGAAGAACGTAAATTAAGAAATTGATAAAGATAAACTCCTTTAGCGATGTAAAGTTGCTATATCAGAACTTGAAAAGGAACTAGAAGCTTAATTAGAGGTTAATAGAGAACTGAATCAAATCATAGCAGAGTAAAGAGTAACTATAAGCACTATAGGGAGTAAGGCTAGAAAATATACTCAGTAGGGTTAAGTGCGAGAGGAAAAGGATTCTATTAATTTGAGATAAAACTCTAATGCTAGTTTATCAAACTATAAGAATAGAACATCAGATCTTTCAATGACAAATGAAGATCTTTAAACTCAAATCTAGCATTTGAAAAAGAAAAGCAAGCAACTAATGGAATAAAATAACCTACAGGAGACTAAGATATAAGCTTTAGAGCAGAGATTAAAAGACTAAACAACTGACTTCAAAATACAGTTATAAACTATAGATGAAGACTTTAAAAAAAGAGAAATAGAAATGAAAAAGAAATACGAAACTCAGATGTTTGAATAACAAAAGGAAACTTAAAAAAGACTAAAGAACTAAGATTTCTAAAGCTATGATATCTCTACATAGAGGTTATAGCAAGAGATAATAAGATCAAAAGAAAAAAATATAATACTACAGGAATAAAGCTAAAGATTATTGAAGTAACTGGAAGAAAAATCAAATATTGTTATTTCTTTAGAGGATAGAGAGTTAATCAGTATTAATAAAGAAAAGATGCTTGAGGGAAAAATTAACTAACTGTAAAGTGAAAATCAAACTCTACATGAGGAAGTCGACTCTCTGTAGAAAAAGCTCTGGAAATTAGAAGGAGAAAAACAGAATGCACAGTAATTTATTGATAAGTTGGAAGGAATAAATAAAACAGATGAAAATTATATCCATAAATTGACTTAGGAATTGACAGAATCAAATTAGAATTTAAAAAATCTTCAAACTGATTTTGAAAAATAAAGGCAGGAAAATTTAAATTATGTTAAGCTTATTGAAGAGTATGAAAATCAAAAATAGAAACTAAAGCAAGAACTTGTTTAGATTAAAACTGATTAGCTGGCTGTATACAGAAATCTTGAGATAGATCGGGATAAGTTGATGAATAGGAACTAGCAGCTAAAGGAAGATTATCTCTAGTTATAAGAGAGCTATGATAATCTAAATTCTTAGAATCTTTAAGCTCAGCAAATTGCGCATCAGTAGATATAAGCACTATAAGTATAATTGGAGAATGAAAATTAGATAAGAATAGCTTCTGAGGATTCTTTATAATCTCTTTAGTATTAAGTAAAGCTGCTCGAAGAAAAGTTTGAAAAAGACAGTTACTCTTAGAATTAAGCAGCAAAAGAACTGAATGACATTTAAGATAAATATGAGCATCAACTACAATCCTAGGAAGAGTTTTTTAGCGAAAAGCTTCAGACTTAATACAATTCCTTAAGAGATGAAATAACTTACTTAAAATAGTGGAGTTAGAATCTAGGTGATTAATACTAGCAAAGCTAAGTTAAAATTTTTATGGAGCATCTAAAATATGTAAGTAATCTTATACAGGTCCTAAACAGACTAGAAGGTAGATTAAAGTGGTTAGGCAATATTTAATAACCATTAATTTACTTTATTTATTTAACTTTCTCTTTAACTTGCCGCTTATTAAGGCTAGTAATTCCCAGCTAAGTTTCTAGCATAATTTAATTCTAAATACTAGAATCATTATATTAAAGCAAACTACTCAATACCTTTAGCATTAAACTTTAACCTTTAAGATCTATATTTCAGAATAAGAAAATAAGTTATAAATAAGTAATTACTGTAAGGTTCTTAATGCATTATGAGTCTAACTAATATCATTTTAGATATAGAAATACTATTATCCTCTAACTACCTCTAATGTAGTTATATATCAAGAAGCTATTTAAGATTAAAGTAAAGTACTAAAATGATAAATATCAACTAGGATTACTAGCTTAAATATGAGTAAAAGGTATAAATTTGTAACTGAGTTGCTTAACTTACTCTAAAGAATGTTTGCTAATTTAGATAAGATTGCTAACTGCTTATAAAGCTAATTGCTAGTAGGGCTTCTAAAGTATATTCTGATGTTATAAACATGAGGAAGAAGTATAGATAAAAGTTTCCTATTTAGTGATAATAACATTGTAATTAATAAACAGTGCGAACTATCATCATTGGATTTTTTTCCAATGCTATATGTTGTCATAAACTTCCCTGTAACTTGGTATTTCCTTTGTCTCGTTCTTTCTGTTGAATGGTTTTTTGTAGTTTGAGCTTTAATCCTCTTAGACAGATTGAAGTTCACTCAATGAAGGTTGGGATGGCATAGTGCTAAGTGTTTTCTGTATTAAAGCATTACATTCTTGATTTTATCTATTATTTAAACATTCTACTGCATAGCTTTTAGCATTTGATCTTACTTCTACACTAATTGCTAAATTAGTAAATCTATATTCTACTAATTTTAGCTCTTTATCATTTCAGGGTAAGGTGAACTTCTTTAAGGAATTTACTATCCTTGAGATCTATTTAGTTACTTACTCACGTTTATTTAATCAACTCCTTACAAAAACTTATTGACTTAGTTTTTCATTTAGTGGTTCTTTTTGTTTATTTAGGGGGAAAACTTTTATGAATGCTATTCTTCTGAACTAAATGAAACATTCGGACTTTCGTCATTTTGAAAAGATTAAGCTTTCATTCTTTGAACAGGTTTTTAAATGCTCTACTGATTTTATTATTCCTGTTAAATTTTGACTTTAATATGATGCATTATAGCATTTCTCGGTCCTATAGGAATATTCAGCTCAATTAAATCTTATCTACTTAATAGTTTCAAATCTTCGTAAGATATACTGTTGTTTTCAAAAATACCATAGAATTGCTAATGCCCTATCTCAGATAGAAAATCATATAGATTCTTTTCTTTTACTTCCAGTTCATAGTGCTACATCTATCCTATTGGAGGCTTTTTATTTTATCCTAGGTAACTAGATGTTGATGGCACTTTTTTTGTATATCTCTGTGATTCTTTCAGAAATATGTTTTAATCAACTGAAAACTTTTGTACTGTGTTCCTCATTCGTGTACCTTACTCCTTATACGATCCTAACTCACTGTAGTTTTCCTTTTCATAGAGTGGTTAAATCTTACTCTAATCTTATAAGAGTTAAATATGATGCATTATTATATTCCTATCTCCTACAGGTATTCCTATCTCCTTCAAATCATCCTTCTATAGTAAATGTAGTGATGAGTATTTAACTCTATTTTATAAAAAATTGTCAGCATACTGATCCATTTAAATATCTTATAAGAAGGCAAGCAGCTCACTATCATAGCTTTGCTAGAACTGCCTGTTATTATACTAAGTATACAGAGGAGATTATTCTTCACTTTACATATTTTGGTTATATAACTTTTACCTTTACTCTGAATAAATACTCTGTTATGAAAACACTGGCTCTGCTTGCTTTTGATATAGCTATACCTTACGAAAAGTCATGGGAGAGTCTTCTTTATTATTCTTATAGTTATAGTTGAATTTAGGTGGGTGTTTGGTTTGATTAGCTTTACTAGTGAATCTATTGTCTGTTTTCCTTAGATCCATTATGCCTTGGTTAATAAAAATGCTATCTTATCTATTTATTTTATCACTAGCACCTTCAGTATCACTATATTACATTCTACATACCCTTGCTACTTATTACATCCTAAACACTTGCTTCACTATATACTAGATGATCAATTCTCTTAGTTACAAGAGAATCTTGAAATATATAGGAAGAAGGGTCTTAATAATAGGGTTTGAAAGAAGCTGCTAAAGAAAAGTAAAAGCGTAGGGAGAGATAAAGGGGATTAAAAAGGTAAGAGTGAAGGAGTGTAAGGATATAGAAATAGAGTAGGTATTTTACTTAATATTTAAAGGTATAATGTCTAAATAGGATTTAAGTTATCTTGTATCTCTTGAAAATTTCGATATTTATGACCAAATTAGAGTCCTTAATAGTCCTAGATCCATTTAAGCGTGTCTTTAGTATGGTATCAATCGGAAGGACCTTCTATTTAAACCTAAAGAGAGTTATGATATAGAAGATGAAGAAGTTCGTGAGATGCATTTTAAGTTCTTTGAAGAGAGGAGATTGAGTAAGGCTTTAATGTAGATATTATAATGAAACTGTAGATAATTAGAAGTCAAATTATCATAAAGGAACAATTCAGACCTAAAAGTATTGGTTCTCCACATCAGTCTACTTAAACTGCTTAAGATCCACTTTTAGCTTAATCTACTTAAAAGCTTTAATACTCTAGTAACTCTCTTTAAAAATCATTTTAGAAGCAACTAAAAATTATAGAACATACTATATAACTAGAAAAAAGAGCAGCCTAAACTTTTGAAAGATTGAAAAATCCAGATTAGTAGGAAATTAGTAGAGACTAGATGGAAAGATAAAGATGACTAAAGCTATAAAGAAAGAGAAAGCAACTAGAAAAAATGAAGGAGTAAAAACTAGAGGAAACTAAACAAAGAGAAGAAGAAATTAGCTTAAACAGAAACATGCAGTTAAAATTTAGATTGTAAGAAGAGGAAAGAAGAATACAATAGATAGAGTTTTAGAGGGAATAAGCTATGAACGAAAGAAAAATCTAAAAGTAAGAAAAAATAAAAGAGAAGCAAGCAAGAGTATAATAACGCTTAGAGCAAATTGAACAGGAAAAATTCTAGAAGTTTCACTAGAAACAAACTAAAGAATAGTAAATTTTAAGCAGAATTGAGTAGTAAAAATTAATATAAAATACATAGTTAAAAGTGAATAACAGCTTTAAATAAAAGAAGAAATAAGAGGTATTGCTTTAAAATGAAATTTAGCATAAAAGAAAAATTAGAAGCTATTTAGAAAATTTGATTCATCTAGATAGAAAGCACAATAAAATAATGTACTAAAAGAGAAAAAGACATTAAAGCATGAGATCAGTTAGTTTAATTAGAGATCAAAAATAAGCTGAAATTAAATTAAGAGAACAGATAGTTTTAGAAAAGAATAAGTTGAGAACTCTTTCTAGATAAGTAGAGGCTGAAGAAAGATTATTCCAATAAAAAGAGAATTTGAACCGCAAATTAATACTCCAGCAAGAAAGGAATAAGTTAAAAGAAATACATAAGCAACTTGAACTTGAAAGATAGTAGTAAAGTGAAAGCTATTTCAAAGAACAGTTAGTTTAAAGATAAGTATAAACAGAGATAAAGATATAGAATTATGAAAAGCAAAAGCAAAAGGCAATGTCAGCAAGAATATAAGAGAACACCAAATATGTACTTAAAAAAATAGAGATTCGAAACACGTTAACAGATATGGCTATCAAGAAAAAATGAAATATGAATAAAATGTAACTTTATTATTTAGAAAGAGAATAGTAAACCAAAGCGACAATGGGGATACGTATAATTAACTTGGAAATACCTCTTATTTCGATTAGTCTCTTAACTACTGAAATGAATAAGCTAAGGATTAAAATAAGATAAACTGCTTTATTAAATTATTCATATAATATTTCATTAAGTACACTATTTATACTCCTCATTTAAATATTTGAATTACAACAGACAATCTCATTCAGTTAGATGGGAAATAAAACTTAAGTCTTTGAATAACCAATTTAAAGAAACTTAATTTGGATTGCAAACTCCTTCAAATAACTAAGGTTTTAGCTAACGATAAAGATTAGTAACCTCCCTTTAAAAGAGTACTAAATTTGCTAATATTTATAAGTTGTTACTTTAAATTATCTGTAGAACCAATAGAAAGGATAGAAAAATTAAGTGCTTTACTTACTTGAGTTAATAATTATATTGGGAAGTATTATCACAATAAAAAGGATAAATAGCTAAACAAGCAGAAATCTAATTTTCAGCAAATTAACTGACTATAGCTAAAGTAGGATCTAGTATATTTATCTAAAAGAGGTAATAAAGAAAGTAAAATAGGATTTTATATCTAACCAAACACAAAAAAGGCTGAAATAAATGTTAGAAATCCAAAAAATGATATTATGACATCAAATGTAAATTTAGATAAGAACAAAATTAAATACATTTTAACAGCATTGCTTACTATTAACTTCTAGAGATTAAGCTTAACATAAGTTCAGTGTCTTATCTCTAAAAAGCAGGGTTCTATTTAAGATATAACTGAAGAAAAATGCTCCAAATTCTAGATTTGATTTACCTTTATTTGTGTTTAAAGTTAGAAATCTTAATTGAATAATAGAGGATTGAAAATAGTGAGTCACTGTTAATAAGTTGCTAATATTAAATAACCATTCGAATAGAAATGATGAATAACTAGCCAGATAAAAGGTATAAAAATAGACTAAATATAGGGAGATATAAATGAGATATGCTTAAAGAGCTATATCTTGATATATTTAAATCAGCAGGAATTTAGGTATGCTTTAGTGGTCTAAAAGTTCTTCAAATTATACTCTTTAAGTATTTTACAGAGTAAAGCTAATTAATATTTAGGTCATTTAATCTTAAAAGACTTGTTATATAATTTTTAGGTAGAAGATTTTAAACTTAAAGTAGGTTTTACTTTACATTTAAAAGAAGAAGCAATTGAATAAACAAAGCTTATTTGATACAATGATAAAAAAGCTATATAATAAGTAAAGGAATATCTATAATACTTAGGAAAATAAGGAAGTAATTTACTTAGAACTAACATTTATTACTGCAAAATAAAGAGATGCTGCATGATAAATTATGTAGAGGATATTTAATATCCACTCAGAATAATAAATAGAGCAGCTTTAGATTTAAATATCCTAAAATTTACATTTTGAAAATCTATCTAAAATACTCACTTTTAATATTCAGCTAACGATTATATTATATTAAGTATAACAGAAATAACAAAATTAAAGGATAACTTCAATTCTCCTAATATTTATCAAAGCATTCCTAATAGTAAAAATACATGCTTACTATAAATCCTTATATCCCCTTCAAGATATCAAAAAGAATCCTATCTATCTGCATAAGTATATCAATACTTAATTTCGTCACTCACATAAGTATAAGTTGAGTGGAATAATAGTGAGAGAAACGGTGCTTAATCTATTATTAAAGTCGTATCTTATAATAATGGGTATTGATATCTTCTAAAGGTAATAAATGGAAATTTAAAGTAAACTCATGGATTATTATAGAAAAGTATAGAGCTAAGGTATTTCATTGCAAATCGTTAAGTTTGTTGAATGATATTCAAACTGACAGCTGAATTTCTTGGATAGCATTGAAAAAAGTCAAATTTAATTTTAATTATATAGGGTAAAGTGTAAACTGATCAAAGTTAGTAGAGAATGAGGAGAAAGTTGTATTGAGATAAGTTGTCTTTGTATACAAATGTAAAGAACTTTCAATTTAAAGTTATAGGTTGATAAATTTAAAAAAGAGAGTCGATATTTTAAATTTAGAGTAAGTTTACAACTTAAATTTCTAAATGTAAACAAGCTAATTAATGAATATATAAGTCAGCTAGCATTTAAAAAGTTTAAAAGTAGCATGATTAACCTAATGAAGGCTAATTTAAAATAATAAATGATCGATATATAGAAAACATTAGACCAGTTTAGTATTAGCAAAAGTAGAGCTTTGGTAGATTTATAGAAGAACTAAAATAATAGATATGGTTTTAATAAATTTGCTTATATAAGCTTATTTAATTACTTGTTATTAATAAAATATGGGAGCTACTTAATAGCACTTAAAGGCTCTTATGTATAAGAACTTCAAATAATGACATAGAACCATTGCAGGATCTTTATGTGAAATCCTATTTCCTGTAATCTTGGTTCTTGTTTTGGTTATTCTTAGAAAAGAAGCTGATAAAACTGTGGATAATGTTCCCACCACTGACTTTCTTGAAAAGTAAGAATACATTTGGGTGGAATCTGCGAAACCTGGGTTTAATCCATGGGGAGGATTTTAATAATAAAGCATGCCGTTTTATGAAATGTGTAATGGAGATTTCAACGAAGATTATCCGAATTATTCCTATGGACTTGCTCCAAGGAATGCTCTGACTGAATACATAGCGTAATAAGTATTTAAAATGTGTAAATGATAGAACCCTGAATTTAAAAGTGACCCAGTTTATTTTAGCTCTAAGCCTGACTTAGAAGACTATATAAAAAGAGAAAACTACACAAAATCTACTCATTTGTACTTTGCTGTTCTAATAAACACCTGAAATGATCAAAACGTTTCGTATAGCTTATATTTCAACAGTTCTTACGATGATGAGTACTCATACAACTTTGATTATGGTGAGCAATCTTATTGCTATACTACTCATAATATGGATCCAGTAGACAAATATTCAATTCGTCCAGATTTAAATAACTAGATGATATTCTAAAGAACAGGATTTACATTTCTTTAAACTGTTGTGCATAATTACTTTTTATAACTAAAGGATCCTGATGCTAGTATTGAAGTAGCAATAGTTCCTATGAAAGTTTAGGCTTATAAAAAAGATGATTTCTTTACTCTTTATGTAGGAGGATAGATTGGATTTTTCTTTTAAATAGCACCTTTAGTTCCTATAGCAAGATTCGTTTCCTATTTGGTTGAAGAAACTGAAAGTGGAACGAGGGAAGCTATGAAAATTATGGGTCTTAAAACATCCGCATATTGGCTTTCTTGGTTTATCCATTATCTGATATATAATACTATAGTGGTCATTTTTATGTCTATTGTATGCAGTGTATGAATCTTTGTAAACACTGCCTGATATATAGTCTTCCTCTTCTTATGGTTCTATTTCTTAGCTGCTATAAACTACTCGATCTTATCAGCAGCAGTGTTTAGAAAGCTAGGAAATCTTGCTAGAATCCTTGGAGCATTTTTATGGTATGTTATGAGCTTCGCAGCTTTCTCAATCACATATTCTACCAGCTTTGCAAAATAATGCTGACTTAGCTTTTTAGCTCCAACATCAATTTCTCTAGGAGTGAACATTTTAGGATACTTTGAAACCAATCAAATAGAAATAAACTTTAGTAACTGGGATTTGAAATACCATAACTATTCAGTAGAGGCAATGATTACTTTCTTAATTGTAGACTCATTTATATTCCTAGCTCTAGGCCTTTATTTGGATTAGGTTCTTCCTTCTAAGTTTGGTATTCAAAAACCATGGAATTTCATGTTTAAAAAATAGTTTTGGACGGGTCATAATGAATAAGTCATTAATTAAAGCGAGATAAAGCCAATGACCAACATTGATCCAGGTACTGTTGAAGATGTTAATAATCTTTTGAAAAAGTAAGAAGGTGATGGTGACGCAATTCTTATAAGAGACCTAATCAAAACCTATGATAACGGAACGACAGCTGTAAATGGACTTGATCTCACTATTTATAAAGGGTAAATTACTGCCTTGCTAGGCCATAATGGAGCAGGAAAAACTACTACATTATCTATGTTATGTGGTATGATACCAAACACAGCTGGTTAGTGTGTTTATAACAAGCAAGAGTATTTTAGTAATATTGATGAAGTAAGAAAAGTAATGGGCATCTGTCCATAGCACAACATTCTTTTTGAAAACCTTAGTGTTGAAGAACATCTTTGACTATTTGCTACTTTCAAAGGAATGCACGGAAGATAATAGAAAGAAGATGAAATCTATAGAATAACTGAAGATATGGATCTAATCGATAAGAGACAAACTCTTTCTAAGTTTTTGTCAGGAGGTTAGAAGAGAAAACTATCGATTGCTATTGCCTTGATAGCAGATTCTAAAATAATTTTGCTTGATGAGCCAACAGCTGGTTTAGATTTAACAGCAAGGAGAAGAATGTGGGATAAACTTAAAACTTACAAGCATAATAAAATCATCATCTTGACAACTCATTATATGGAAGAAGCTGATATTCTGGGAGACCGTATTGCTATTATGAGTGATGGTAGACTTAGATGTTGCGGTAGTTCATTATTCCTCAAAAACAAATTTGGAGTAGGCTATACTGTAACATTCGTTAGAAAGTTCTTAGAAACTGAAAAAGAATAGGATTAATAATCAAAGCAGCTTCTGTCAATAGTGGAGAAATATGTAGAAAAAAATTATATCATTGAAAGTGAAACTCCTGCTGAAGTAGTAATTTAATTGCCAATAGAAATTAGTCATCTGTTTAAAGGACTATTCAAGGAATTTGATGAGAATATTGAAAAACTTAAAATACAAAGTTATGGAGTTTAAGTGACAACTCTGGAGTAAGTGTTTTTAAAACTTGCAAAAGGAGAAATGGAGCAAAAAAGAATAAGCGCATAGAGGAATTCGTAAAAGGTTGATTAAAGCAGAGATATTTAGAGATCAGAAATAGATGATACTGAATTGCATGCCTTTAAAGATCCTCAGGCATCCATAACAAAATCAGTAAAATAGCCACTTCTAAACTTTTCTAAACAAAAGTAAAAATCATATGGAAGATAATTTGTTGCTTTGCTAAAGAAAAGAATCATCCAATCAAAAAGAGATAAAATATCTGTTTTGTGCGAGCTTCTTCTTCCAGGAATTCTTACAATTTTCGCTTTTCTTTTGATGAAATATTCTCCAAATAATGTTTCAAACTAACCAGCTTGGTATGAAACAATTACTTAGTATGATCTTCCTCAGACTATTTACTATAATAAAAACTTATTGAGTAATAGCTCAGCTGATTAGGAAAGAGTATAGGAAATTATGAACAATATTAAAAAATTTGAAGGAAGTAGTGCTGATCTAAATGGGTTATTTTAAAACGATCCTTCAATTCTTAACTTTGATAGCTAAATATACGATCTAAAAAACTAAAAGCCGTATAGGAGAGGTGCTTTATATTTCTACAGCATAGATAGGGCTAATAACTCATATAAAGTCGTTATGTTCTAAAATGGTACTGCCTTCTAAGCTGTTCCTACTTACTTTAACTTGATTGGCAAAGGAATTCTCGATTTGAATATTGAACTAATAAATTAACCTTTCCCTCAGACTGATTGGGAAAAGAAGAATTCTTTATAAGTAAAGATTTAGGGAACAAACGCAGCTATTACGTTTACAATAGCATTTAGTTTTATCCCTATAGGTATAATGGGAACTATACTTAAGGAAAGATTGACTGATATCAAGCAAATGGTATATATAAATGGAGCTTCACCTTTCATTTACTGAATGGCTAACTTCGTGTGGGACTATACAAAATACTTATTACCAGCTACTTTCGCTATAATCCTTTGTAAGTTATTCGAAATAACAAGTATGACGCGTCCTAATAGCACTTACATAGCACTTGTCATAATCTTCTACGTATATGGAATTGCAATTATTCCCTTCACTTATTTCACTTCATTTTTATTCAAAAATCAAGAAACAGGAAATTTCACTACCAGAATTCTTCACTGGATCATTGCTTTCGTTCTTGTAATGGCTGGTGAAGTACTGAATATATTAAGATTTTTCGTACATGGTGTTGATATACCCTTTTATATGGTAGTTTGAATTGGAAGAATATTACCTAGTTTTAGTTTTGGGTATTCAATTTGTATGCTTGCAATGTAAGATTTTAACTTTTAGACGAGGATTTTTAGAGAACCAGTATAATGAAAATCTTTCAGCTATGGATGTTAGAGTAGCAGGTGCTGATTTTATAGCCTTCTTTATCCAATTCTTTGTTTATTATGCATTAGTACTTTGCTTTGAATACTTTGGACACGTTCGATGCCTTTCTAATGCTCTTTCTCCGTAATTTTATTTATGCTTTATAGAAACTAGCAAGTATAATAAGACCCTGATGAAGATGAAGATGTGAGAGAAGAAAGGCTTAATGCAGCTTAAGCAGATCCTTCAACAGTTTCTATAAAAGTATAAGAAATAGGAAAAGTATATGGAAACAGATTCTAGCCCAATGACCAGAAGGTCGCTATTAAGGGAATTAGCTTCGTCGTTCCAAATAGTTAAATTTTTGCCCTTTTAGGAATCAATGGAGCAGGTAAAACGAGTACCTTTAAAATACTTACTGGAGAATGCTCAGCTACTACTGGTAGTGCTTGAATAAATGGACTAAAAACGGATGAGAACTTTTAGGAAATCTATAAGCACATAGGCTACTGTCCTTAATACAACATTTTAACTGATTAACTAACTGTTAGAGAGCATCTTGATTTATATGCAGAGATAAAAGGAATTAGTTAGGAACATAAAGGAGAAGAAATCTTATTCCTAGAAAAATTGCTCAGCTTAGAGTAATATTCCAATATCAATGCTGACTAGTTATCTGGAGGTAATAAGAGAAAACTATGCATGGGATTAACTTTAATTGGAAGTCCAGACGTTCTATTGCTGGATGAACCTACAGCTGGAATGGATCCTTAAGCAAGGTAGCATTTGTTTTAAGTGATTAATAAAAGTTGCTTCGAGAGAAAATGTGCAGTTGTTCTTACTACACATTCTATGGAAGAAGCTGAATTGATAGCTAATAGAATTGCTATAATGGTAGCAGGAAGGTTCAAATGCTTGGGAACGAGTTAGCACTTAAAGTCTAAATTTGGTTTAGGTTATGAACTGAATATAAATGTTAAGCATCCAACTTAGGAATAAATCGATAGGGAAGAATAGAATTGTAAAAATATACTTAGAAATGAAGACATTCAATTAAAGCTCTCAGACATTAAAATAATCCTATAAGAAAAAAAACTGGAAGATTAATTATTCCATCAAATCTCGGAAAATGGAAGTGGATCTGCAATCCATTAAAGCATTAAAGAAAATTAGTCAGTCGAATCACGTCTATTCATTGAATGGTTTTTAGTTGAGTAAAATGGATTAAATTTCTATGTAAGTCTTTCAATTTCAGAATTGGTTAAAATAAACCTTTGAAGGGTCAAATCCAGGCTCTGTTAAATTAATTGAACACTACTAGGCTTACTTCAAATACTAGATAGATATCTAAAACGTTTCCATTGGCTATCTTTTTGGTGTCATTGAAGACAACGTAAAATTTCCTACTTTAGAAAAGAAATTTAGAATTATAAGAATATTCCTTAAGTCAGACAACGCTGGAGCAAATATTTAACAAGTTTGCGAAAGCTGAGGTAATTTTATAATAAAGATGGGAGAAAACACCATGAGCATGCACCAAGAGTGACAAAAAATCTAATTATTTTAATTACAATCTAATTAAAAACTAAACCCTCTTGCTTCTAATACCTGTCTCTATGAGTCTTTATTTTCAAATAGCTCTTTGCTGCTTTAAATCACTTGAAAGAGGAATTTCTTAAATAACTTAGCTTCGTTTAGCTTAAGCTTCAGTTGAGTAAAGGAGTTTAATACATATCAGCTTTTAAATGTAGAGTCTCTAATTTCCCAATTTAGCTTCTTCGATACTGAGCGAAGCAAATAAGTAATAAATAGAAGGCAATAATTTGATCTAAGCTAAAGGGTAATTAATAGGGAAGTAAAAGGAAGGAAATGGTTTAAGAGTAAAAAGAATTGTGGTAGTTGGAGAAAATAAGAAGGGATTAATTTATCTAGAATTAAAATAAACTAGCTTTTATAATAAAAATGGTAAGCAGATTATTTGGGAAAAAAGCTCCACAGAAGTCAAAAGAGCAATTATCCATTGAGGCTATATAATAATTACGAACCACAATTGAGGACTTGGATAAACGTTAGAATGTCATTTAAATCAAAGTTAATCAAGCTTTGGAAGAAGCTAAGGCTGCTAATGCTAAAAAGAATAAATAGCAAGCACTTTTCCATCTCAAAAAGAAGAAAATGTATGATGCAGAAGTTGCTAAGATTGATGGAGAAAAAATGACACTAGAAACGCAGCTTTTCGCAATTGAAAACGCTTAAACTCATGCGAATGTCTTCAATACTGTAAAAGGAGCAAATCAAGTAATAAACAAGATAAATGAAAATATTTCAGTTGAAGAGATAGACAAATTATAGGCAGAGATGGAAGAACAGCAGGCCTTACAGGAAGAAATTGCCTCAGCTCTTAGCCAACCTGTTGGGATAATGGCAAATATGAACGATGAAGAGTTATTATAAGAACTAGATCAAATGGAAGCAGATGAATTTGAGCAGAATGCTTTGAAGCAATTAGAAGGAGTATCCGTTCCCACAAAGTTACCTTAGAGTAATTTTTATAATTTTAGCTAATAATCAAGTACAGCAGTAGCAAACGTAGAAAGCTCAAGAAAATCCTAATGAAAAGCAATTGAACGAACTGTTGGATATATTTTAGTGAAACCCTTTACTTTTACTTTAAATACTCTTTCATATGTTGAATATAACTAATACTCTCAGTTAAAATCCTTACTCTGTTAAAATAAGAGTAATTATATTGATTTATATGGTTTTAATCTAGCTTGGTCATTAGAATTAATTATAAATGTAAGAAGAAGAAAAATAATTAATAGAGGAAGAGTCATGGAATTTGCTTAGCAAAGGGAATTAAGAAGTAGCAGTTGAAAGTATCAATGAGATCTTGTGAAAGTGCCATTAAAGCATTGAACCTGCAATTAAAAAGAATCTTAGTCTTTAAGACTATGGAAATAATTAGAAAATTGGATTAAGTGGGAACTTTCAATTATCTTTAACTCCTATTCATAATAAGTAAGTTAGATCTCATATGAGCTCACCATTGAAATAAGATAAAAATTCTAACTTTGACTATTAAGGAAATACTTAAAAGAAGTAGAAATAAAATCAAGATAAACCAATAAAGCTTAAAACACTGTTAGGCAAAGAAATAGTTACATTCTAAGATTTTCTCAATGAATAGTCAAATAGCATAGATGACACTGCTCTTGATATGATGTTTAGTTTAATAGATTATTCAAGAAAAGGAGCATGAAAGGCAGAGGATATATAGCTAATGTTCTGCATAATAGGAGATAATATAACTAGAGAAGAAGCTTAAAGTGTGCTAACTTTTATGAATGAGGGAAGTGGACAAGAAATTAAAATTGATCAATTCAAACACTTTTGCAGAGAATATCTCAATTGAAATATTTAAAATTCTAATTTTGTTAATATATTTACTAATGTATGTTGTAGTACTAGCACATCAAGTAAGCAAATATACCAAAGCTCTTATAGTCTCTATCTTTAAACAGACTCAAAGACTATAAAATGTAGATTCCATCTTAAGATATGATACATTAATTACTCTATACAATTACTTCTATTAAACTATGGAATAAACTACTTAACATAGACTAATAGATAAAATTAAACAGTTGAATATATAAAATCACTTTTAGTAAAATGAAGAGCTAAAGCCTAAATTCTTTATCATTACTTAAGTTTAATTTTATTCTTAACTAATTAGCTAAAAAATGGATCTAATGTAAGAAATAGCAATTTTAGCTCTTAGATGGCTAATTAATAGTTAAAGCAGATATGGGCTATAAGCAATTTATTAAATATCAATTACCTTATCAAAATAACTTAGAAACGCTTAAGATAGACTCAATATTGTACATTAGGCTCTATATTAATGCTCTTTAAGTGTAGATTCTTCTAAATACTCTTAATTAAGTAGAAGCCCTTTCTCTTTCTTAATCTTCAAGTTAATCTAATAAGTTCCCCCTTAAATATTTCAACCTTTTAATATAGAATGGATAAAATAATTTATCTGCATGGATATTGAAACATCCCATATAAGGAACATAGACTTAGAAGTATAAAGACTTATGTAATAACTCTTAAGTATTAGATTTTTCAATAATGAAAAGGTTAACTGATTAAGACAATTTCTTTAAGCTTATAATTATAAAGTTCCATTCTTGCTCTTTTTATGTATATAAGAGGAAAAAAGTTAGTCGATAATTAAAGAGATAAGCTAAGTAAGCTAGTAGATTAGTCTAATTAGGGATTCTGTGAGTTATATTAATTATTAGTTCAATCCAAGATTATTAAAATTGGCTTTATTTTGATATTTTAACAATGATAAGCCAATTTCTCGCTTTTGAAGCTTAATAATATTTTTAAGGTTATTTTTAGCTTCATTATCTCAGAAATTTTCTAATATATTTAAGCTAAAGTGACAAAGCTACTGTAGTCTAATTTTTAAGCTTTATCAGCTTTTATTTATTTAAGTCACTAATATTTATTTTAGTCTTTATGCTTTAAGTTTCTTCTTAAGCATAAGTAATTTTTCTTAGGGTAATTTATTATTTCTGATATATTTGTCTTCTTTTCTAGCAAAAACTAATATAATTTTAAGCAATATTTATATAAATCTCAATGATATGTTAACTCCTCATTTAATTTCAGAATATCTCCAATCAAATAAGGTTTAATAGACTTAACTTAAAAATCTGATTTCTACCTAAAAAATGTTCTTTTTGACTTATTATATTAATCATAGCTACTTTATACCCCCCAAATCAATATTCGTAATATACCTTTACTAACACTATAATTGACTAGTATTAAGAACTTCCATAGTATTACTATAGCCAATGATTTCCTTTTTCTATTGTCTTTAGATTTATCTTATGGATTTCTAATATAAAATGGCATTAATAGTTCAAAGTTATTATATTGCTTAGGTATTTAATTTCCAGTATAATGAGTATTAAATATAGTATTTGATGATATCCTTAATGATACTATTTATTTATTAAACTGGCTACTTTTAATTATCCCCTTAGAGTTGAATCATTAAGGAGCTATATTATCTGTGAAATTAGCTTTATTCTAATCAGCTCTCATTAACCTTTCTATTTTAAATAAGGAAATATTGGCTACTTTAGTAGCTAAAATGTCTTATTTCTATCTTAACGCTTATTGATATTTAACTTCTAATCAAAACTCACTAATCTGTTTAAATAATTCTTAGTTAAATCTAAAAAGCCAGACAGTAGTAACAATCACATCTAGTATAGTAGTATTATTACCTAAGCTTTATCTAATAAGTATCTCTTAATACCATATTAAAGCTATTTCCTTAATGTCTTTGATATCTTGTGCTAGAAATAGATTATTTATAGTTTTCCTTTGCTGCTTATAAATATTTAAACTTCCTTCTCCCTTATTAGATTAACTAAACTATAGCAAGTAGGTTTTGATCTAACTATTAATAAAGTTAAAGCATTAGGATTGTTAGATATTTGGTATTTTCTTAACCTTATAAAGTTACTAAGTCCTTTACTACTCATAGTACTCTTATTATTTCCTTGATTAGTCTAATTAAAATATTTCATTACTAAGGTATAATACCTTTGATAATTATATAACTCTTAGTTAGATTAATATAGTTAAGACTTAGTTATTAGCTTTAATAGAATCAAGAGACCAAGTAAAGACTGCAATAACATCAAGTAATAGCAGTCACTATTATAGTCTATGCTCAGCTTTACCCCTTTACTTTACTATTATAACACACCTTTCTATGGTCAAATATTGATATGATATATCAGTTTATGAAAAGGAATAACTGGAGAGATCTAAGAAGTTAATAGGTATAATAAGGTAATAAGTTTAATTGAAGAGTAATAAGAGTAGTATGTTGTAAAATAATGGGGTAGAAGTTAATCTTATTATATACATATTTAAAATGTTCGTTAATTCTAGTTTGAGTAGCTCTAAATCAAAGTAAAAGTGGTCTTTTGGATAAGAATAAAGATTTAGGATTGAAAATAAGTAGCTGTAAGATATTATACAGAAACGAAAAAATTTGCTATGATCTCCCTTCTGTTTTTACGAAGAAAGGAGCTTCGCTTGGATATGGATAAAGAAGTAACATCATTTAAACAAATAACAATCCTCCACCTAATAAATATTCACTACCTTCTGACTTTAATGCTAAGAAACCCAAAACTCCTGCTTTTAGTTTCGGAATATCAAGAGAAAGCATGGGACGAGTTTATGTAGAAGGACATTTTGATGTAGACCCAAGTGTTCCAGGACCTGGCTAATACTCTATTTTAAAGCCTTTTGGTAAAGACAGCAAGAAATTTACTATATTAGGAAGGAACAAAAGCCATTTGAATATATCTAATACGTCTCAGAATTCTCCTGGACCAAGTTAATATACTACTAAGACTGAAATTAATCCTAAAGGGTAATATTTTTACTCCAAGTTCAAATCAATTAGATAAATTAACTTTGGGGGTAATACTCCTAGATTCCCAGACTCAGGTAATTTAATCAATTAGTCAATGAAACAAAAAAAGTTCCAGGGCCAGGGTTTTACACACCAAGAGAAGATTTAAGTAAAGTAGGAGCGTATTTTATATCTAAATACTCTAACAGTAAAGTCAGATCTTTTGCTAGAGATCCTAGAAAGGGAATTGACTTTGAGAGTAAGAACTTAATTCAGTTTAACGAAACACTCCAGGACCTGGAGCATATAGAGTTTTATCAGACTTTGGAGATCCAAGAGACTCAGCAAGACACAGCTAATCATCATTTGCAATTTAAAAGACAGAAAGAAGTATTACTGCTAAAGAAAATTCAAATAGAACAATTAATTGATGTATTTTTTAAAATGAGTATTCCTTAAACTTGTTTAGCTTGCACATTAATAGAATAAAGTAAACCTCCTGTTTTAAAAGTATAGGAAATACAGACTCCAGTGCCATAGCCTGGAGAAGTGCTTGTTAAGGTTGAATATGCTGCTTTGCACTATAAAGATATTGTATTGCTGTAAGGGAATTATAATACTTAAAAATTTCCTAATATCGGTATTTCAGAAGGATCTGGAACTGTTGTTGCTTCAGGTGGAGGTTTTATGGCCTGAACTTTGTAGAATAAAAAGGTTAATTTCTCAATAAGCCCCTCAAGTTAACATGGAAGCTGGCAGCAATATACAACAGTTTCTGTATATAACTGTAGAGAAATTCCTTCAGATGCTGACTTAGAACAAGCAGCTCTTTGTTATAGCAATCCAATGCTTGCTTGCTGTTTCTTGGATTACATTTAGAAAGGAAATCATAAGGCTGTGATATAAAATGCTGCAGCAGGAGCTTTGGGAAAGCAAGTTTTTAGCTGATTGGAATTTAATAACATAATAGTAGTAAATATAGTTAGAAAACCTGAGCAGTAGTAGATATTAAGAAGTCTAGGGGCTGAGTATGTGATAGACTACTGTAATCCAGACTTTAAAGAATAATTGTAAAAATATGTCAGCGAATTGAATATAACTGCTGCTTTTGATTGTATAGGAGGAGAAATGACCTAAATATTTTCAGAAGTGCTACCAAAAGGAAGTGATATCTTTCTTTTTGGAAATTTATCAAAATCCAAAATCACTGAAATGAATACTGGGCCTTTCATTTTTAAGTGCTAGAAACTAAAACCAATTCTGGCTTAAAGATGATTAGACTAGAAAACTAAACTTGAGCAATATAGGGTTTTCAAAACAATTAATAAGTACATAGGAAGCATTTTCAGGACTGATGTTAGCTTAAAAGTAGGATTGCATTAAGTACTGGAGGGTATTGATTATTATAGAAGGCATATGAGTGAGGGTAAAGTTTTGATTTCACCTTTCATGCTGGATAACGCAGATCTGGCGAACGCATAAACTTTAGATTAGAAACTATAAGAATTGCTTGAATAGGGAATGAAGGAAGTATTTTAAAACATCGAGTACTCCTTCACTGGTATCTACCAATAAGCATACCAAATATTAAATAAATCAGAGCACTATTAGCAACTTATTTAAATGGACTTAGCGCTAACTCTGAAAAAGAAAGCTTTTGAACTAACTTTGATTAATTAAAACGAAATAGTCCTATTAAATAAATCTCAGGAAGAACAAGCTCGATTAATTTTAGATAACTCAGCTATTAAAAAGGAGATAAAGCAAATGTTGGAAGAGTTCTAAAAGGAGAAAATAGAAACCATAATGAAGGAAATGGAAGAATCATAGTAATTAAGTTTCGAGGAACGAATTATAAACGCTACTCAGTCTTTACAAGAGAAGCTCATATTATTCTAGCAGGAAAATAGTGATGAAGGCTTTTTTTCTAAGTGGAATTAGGATAATTCTGAGGAAGGGCCTGATTGGGAAGAATTAAATCACTCTGGAATATAACATAATTGCTTAGATTTTATTATTGAATACTAAAATCCATTAAATAAACTACTTAACTCTACCTCTACTTAATTAAATACTTTCTTACTTAAAAGATACTACATTGTCTTAATATGCAGCCAATAAGCTAAGATAATCATAGCTACTTAAAAGCTAAATATCACTATACTATAGCAGACTTACTAGAGTATAGATAAATAAGCTTTTAGAGTATAGTAAAGTAATATAAAAGTAATCAAATATAAATGTAATCTATGAAGCTAAATTAAGACATGCTAATTAAGGTATTTTAATAAGGCATTAATATTTATAGTATTAAGGGTTTAATTATTAAGTCTATAAGCATGAAGATCTTTCAATGCTTCTTTTTGCTTATTGAGGAATTGAATGACACGTTATTGAAAAGCTAAACATTAAAAAGTAAAAAATGGCTGAAAAGATTGAAAGAAAAGCTAAAAGACCACCTTCAATTAAAGAACTGTGGAGTACGATGGAGATATAGTAAGGAGAACCAATTTCGATAAAGCAAACTTTTATCAAAGAAGACGTTCGCTTGTACTATCATTTTACTTAAGAGATTGAATAAGAGAATCCAGGAGTTTCTTTACACAAGGTAATTCATAAAACGTCAAAGTAATAATTTTACATTAAAACAGTTCCTAAGAATAAAGAGTCAATAAAGTATCTGAGAGAATTTGAAGCCTTGAAAAAAATGGACCATCCTAACGTTATAAAGGTAGTTTAATAATTTGAAGATGAGAATTTTTGCCATATAGTGCTAGAAAATCCATAAGGAACTGAATTATTTGCTTTGATAGAAAAGGAAAATTAAATTTCAGAGTAGAAGGCATGCAAGATAATTAGTTAGATTTTGAAAGCAATTAAATATGCTCATTTAAACGGAATTTGCCATAGAGATATAAAACCTGAAAATGTGATAATAGTTGACGAAGAGGAATAGTTTATAAAACTCGCGGGTTGAGAATTCTGTGATTTATTTTCTTAAAGAGACGGAATGAGCACTCCGGTAGGAACTTTAAACTATATAGCTCCTGAAGTTTTTTCAGGTTGCTATGGACCTGAGATTGACTGTTGATCTATTGGAGTTGTGATGTATGTGCTATTATCAGGTTTTTACCCTTTTGAAAATAATGAAATTTCAGATATTATTAAAAAAACGCTTTAAGTCAGTTTTGCTTATCCTGAGTGAGATAAAATATCCTTAGAAGCCAAAGACCTAATTTAAAAATTATTAGAGCCCTCAAACAGAATTTAAGCAGCTGAAGCATTAAAGCATTAATGGTTCTAAAAATTCGATATCCAATACACTTCAAATCAATCAACTTTGAATTAATTTAAGAATTTCGAATTTAAAAATTCCTTATAACTAACTATGCTCGAGCATATTGGACGTCTTTACTTGAGCAACTAAACTTAAAGAGAAATCCTTAAAACATTTTATGCCTTAGATTTCCCAAATAATGGATTTATTCATTAAGAAAGCTTTTTATAATTGAACGAAGAAGAGCAGTAAGAATTCCTAGGTATGCTTTTATATAGATAAATTCAAATAACTTGATCATGAAGTACAGAACAAGATCGATTTCTCCGTTTTTAGAGCGGCTTGCATCGATATAGCTTAAATAAACGATGCGTAAATACTCTGAAAGACATTTAAATTCTTTGACCTAGTAAGTTTTAGTTTATATACAGAAAGAAACTAATAAATTTACTACAGAAGATGTAAAGAAAATTTTCAATCATGAATACAAATAAATTTCATTAGAAGAAGCTAAAACCATTACTAAGATTGTAGGCATTATTGGTGAGAAAAGGTTTATTAAATTCCCCGATTTCACCAATTTGATAGTTAACTAGCCTTATGATGATTTATAAGAACCTTTAAATTATAAATACCAAAGTGGAGTAATGAGCCCTTTGTTGCAAACTTGAAGTTATATAATTAATACTAATTAAACTTAGTCAACTTATAGATTAAGAAACTCCTTAACTACCTTCTCTTCTCTACTATTATAGTATAGATAATGCACTAATTATGTAATTCAAGGTTTAATATAAGTAACTTATTAATAGTCTTATAGTATTAAGTAAGTCTGCTTATTTACCACTTCTATTGTTTCTTATTGCTAGTACTTACTACCTTATTCCTTGCTTTGTGCTTATTACTTCCACTTGCTATTCTCTATTTTGTTTCTAATTAGTGTGATCTGTTAAATAGAATTAAGCCTTGTGATATGCAGAAAATAAAGGAAGTAAAAGCCTATAGCAATAAGTATTTATAGTGAGTATAAGGTTAGTTAGGTGATGGTAACGATAGTATTAGTAGAATGTTAGTGGCTAGTGTTATTAATAGCTATAGATAAAGGTAATTAGTTGAATTTAATAGATTTAAGCTTTCTTTTTACTCTTTTAAATGGAAAAAGTTGCTTCTTTCATTTTAAAAACTCGAAATTTAATTATTCTTGCAGGTTCTGGAATGAGTGTGGAAAGTGGATTGCCTGAGTATAGCAATGTTAATTTTGGAAATCTTTTTCCTGCTCTTAAAAACTAAAATCTAGACTTGCAGAATGCGATTAATCCTTAATTATTTGCTAAGCAGCCTAGAGTAGCCTGAGGGTTATTCGCTTAGAGATATAAGACATATAATAAGGCAGTTCCGCATGAAGGCCATAAAATTCTGAAGAAATGGTGCGAAGAAAGAAATCACTTTGCTATAACTTCAAACATCGATGGCCTATTTAATAAGGTAGGAATAAAGAATATTTGAGAAGCGCATGGGAACATTAATTATTTGCAATGCAGTGTACCTTGCTCTGATTAAATATGAACAGAAAATCTTGATCATGTAGAAACTGATGAAAAGTAATGTCTTATTAACGAAAATCACATCCCTAAATGTAAAAATTGCGAACACATCGCTAGACCTAATGTCCTTATGTTCAATGATTGAAATTTCATAGGCACTCCTTATGATCTTAAGTAGAACGAATTTTTTTAAAACTTGAAGAATATTTAAAATAATTAGGATAAGTTCACTGTTATCCTTGAAATAGGAGCAGGAAATTAAGTTCCAACTATTAAAAATCTAAGTTGGATGATTTTCAGACTTCTGAAAAGATAATGTGTATATATATCTATAAACCCCGAACATAAAGAGGAGTGCGAAGAATATAAGCCAAATGTATGGCATTTAAACTTGAAGGCTAAAGATGCCTTAATTAGACTAGATGAGATGGTAATATGACAAACATTTAATCTAATCCTTATTAAATATCATTTATATAATAACCATTATTCTTTCTTCTCTCCACTAAAACCGCCAAAATCATTGCAGTATTACAAAATAGACTCATCTATATACATCAATAATTAGACTGTATCTCTAGCATTCAAATTATCAAATTTAGCTACTTAAATTTACAAAAAGCCTCTAATATAAGAAGTATCAAAAAACAGTAAAAGAGTTACTAGCTAGAGACAATAGAGCAAGATGATCAATAAAGTTCCTCTAATGTGAACTAATATTGTTTACTTATGCTAATCAAATTCCTGGCTACTAAGCTATTTCTATCTATTTACTTACTCTTAGTATTACCTCTAATTTAAATTAGATACCTTTAAGATATTACTACTCCTCTAATTTTTTATACCACTGATATAGATTAACTAGATAACTGGATTCTAGCTAATAAGATATAGAAGAAGCTAGCATGTAGATATAAATAAAGCAGTAAGAGGTTTGTAAGGAAAGGAGTTAGAAGTGAAGTATATAAGAAAAGGTTTAAACTGCTAGTAAGAATATAAAATGAGCGCTTATAGTTAGAATAAAGAGAAAAACCTTTCTTCTTCTATTGTATTTGGAAGCTATCTGTCTAACGAAGCTTCAAGCTATAAATAGCAGTACTTAAATACTACTGTAGCTGCTTAAATTAACTTTAGAAACCTGCTTCAGAGTAAAAATAACTTTAGTGGGAAATAGAAATTTGCTAATAAGCCAACTTAGAGAGGATTTATGGAAGTAATAGGATTTAAAGATAATCAAGTGGAGCCATAACCTATAAGGTATTTTTAGTTACATATTTTAGAAAGTCTAGAGAAAATACATTTGTACCTTAGTTTAATGAAATCGAGGCTTCTTAACGCAAAATGCTCGACTTTTATGGAATTGCTACAAAGCCTAATTCAAGCAAAATTAATGATAACGCTTCACTTGAACCGCAAAAAAGATCAAAATCAGCTGGTAGAACTGCAACTGATATTAGAAAGCATTTGAATATTCCTTTAAAGGCATACGAAAGTGATAACCACAAAGATATATATTTTTAAAGTATGAGATCCTAAGTCTTTGAAGAGCAATAGCAAGTACCTATAAGGAAGTAAAGCAACCTTAATGAAGACAAGGAAATACGAAGAGCTCACTCAAATGAAAGAAACTATTCTAATTTGTTTGGAAGAGAATTTTCTAAATAGATGCAGTTTCAATAGTCAAGCGAAAAAACTGGCAATTCTAGTTCTAAGAAATCAGAGAAAGCGAAAAAGTAAACTAATAAAGAAAAGAAAGAATAAGAAAGTGCTAAAGAAACTTATTTAAGAAGTATTTATTCCATTCCAAAAGAAGGTAAAGTCAATATTTAAAAACTTGTAAAATAGGAAAACGAAAGACCTTGGGATAAACCTCAAATCGAACAAAACCCTGTATTAGTATATTAGATAGATGTTTAGAATCTACCCCAAAATGTGAATGAAGCATAGCTAAGAAAATTAATGCCAAAAAATGTTGCTTTAGTATCTGTACAGTCTACAACAAGCAATCATATTATCCGTTAAAATGAAGTTCCTGCAAAGATAACAATAAGATGTGCTTCTCAAAACAACAATCGGGCTAAAGACCAAGTTAAAGAAAATTTAAAGGACATTGGAATTGAAATTTAACAAAACGCTAAACCTAGAGATTTTGAAAAAATCTAACCAGCCACTACTAAGTGAGAATAAGTGGATAGTTCAAAGTTCAGTAGTAATAACTATGAACCTTAATTACAGAAGTTCAAATTAATAAGCAGTGTAGGTGAAATAATGGGAAACAAGCAAGTTGATCAGAGTGATTAAAAGTAAATTCTGTAATTTTTAAATTCAGAAGGAGACTTCGAAAAAGTATAGATGAGACAAGGTAATATCAGTAAGCAGCTTTAAGTCGAAGTTATCTTAAGCTTTATGATAAAGCTGATTCAGAAAGAGCTCATAGTAGAGACTAAGTAGGAAATGTTTGAAAAAACCAAAATGGAGCAACATAAAACACAGAAAAAACAATGTTTATTCAAAATTCAGCTTTGTATAAAGGAAATACCACATCAAGAGAAAAGTACTAACAAAAATTATTAGAGCCATCAAAAAATTTAAGAAGCCAGCAGTTGAAACTAACAGGGTAAATATTTACTTTAGAGGATCACCCTACATGAAATATTCAAAGAAGAGATGATTCATTTGATTTTAAATGAAATGCTAAATTAATTAATTATACTTCATATTCCATATCTATTTTTACTTCTAATTTACATGCTATTTCCTAAAAATTTAAATAAGAAGAGTTAAATTTAGAATATAAATCATGCTTTCTTAAGTCTTACTTTTAGATACTCTATCTGAAATAAAAATCATAAATGATGAGATGATAGTGTAAGCGGGATAATGAAGTTGAATCTACAGCTCTAGATTATTTTATGCTTCTTCATTTAATAGATAATATCTTGCCTATATCTTAAAAGGATATTTGCCAAACAATTAAACTTCCTTCAATTATATCTTAAACAAACAATAGATATTTTATATACTAAGAGCTTATTGAAAAACAGACTGTATAAGTTAGTTACCAGAACACATATATCATAAGTCTAATTATCTAGAATATTTGAAGCAGTAACTCTAGCAGCATGAAGCTATTATATAAAACCCTTGCTAATTTACTTTATCTTCCTTAACATTTCCAAAGGCTATAAATATATTTCTGTCTACTGATATATATTAGATGAGCTTAGTTTATTTATCCAATGCTTAAGTTAGAATATGAACTTAACCGTCAAATTAACTATAATAAACGCTTTAAGATCTACAATTAATCAGAATCTGGGATTGTAATGAATAATGATGAGGAATATCTTTTAAATAGCCTAAAGCATGATAAATAGGATATCTTTAATATTATTGGTATTTAAGTAACGAAGCTGATTAATCTATTGATTGTGGAAGTTTTTAAGATATTTAGTTTCTTTAATTACTAAGGTAAAGATAACTGTCTTATATAGGAGTTTATTGATTTATCAATCTACCTCTATGAAATTACTATACCTCATCATGGTAACTTACCTCCTTGATATATGTTTATAGTTTATCAGTTTAACTATAGTTCTTATCTTTAACTATCAATAAACTAATTCCAGTCAAGCCTCTATAAAATATATAAAGAACTAATAAAAAGACAATAAGTCAGTCTATCTAAATTATATCTACACATTAATAGAAGACTATTAAATAGCTAAAGGAATAACCTTCTAGCTTTAGTCTATTAGTATACTTAGAAGATAGCTGTAGTCAATATTAAGTTCTATTTTAAATTAATAATAACTCATCATTATTTAGTTGTAAGCCTTTATACTCTTAGGCTCTTTAGAAATTACCTTATAGTATTAATATTTGTACACCCCCTAATCTGCTTATTTAGTCTTTCTATCAGATGAGTTTATTTAACCTATAACCTTATATAGTTGACATTAATTACCTTTGTTTTAAAAATGTCAAACGTATAATAGGTTTAGAATAACTTTAGCAATTGCTAGCTCTAATTAATATAATAGCAGATAGCAAATAAGCATGGATATACTTCTAAGGCAGTGTATAGTCATCTGCTAGCAATTATTTAAAGATTATAACTTAGTAATTAATAGTTAAGCCTCTAGTTTTCTACTTTATCAAGATACTAATGACATTATATAAATTATATCTTATATCTAACTATTAGATTCTATAGTCTTAAATGCACTATCTGATTTAGTACTTTTTGGTAGCTTTATTTGTACTTAAGTGTAATTATATTTTAACAGCAGAAATAAGGATACTTTAGAGAAAATAATGAGGGTATTTAAGATGTAAGTGTGGATAACTAGATAGATGATAGAAAAATTAAATATATTATATTGTAAATAAGATTTTTCCCTCAAAAAGTTATAAGACTCTTCTATTGGTTATATCTCATATACAATGATATCATCTAAACTAGTAATACTTACATCTAGCACATATTGTATCATTGATTCTAGCTTCTATTTACTGGTTATTTAAATTCCACATACATCTATTGTCTTTTATTTCTACTGTTTTCTTCCCTAAAATTTAAAATCAGGTATGTTTAATTTAAGTACTTCTTTGTCTTCATCTTCTACCATTTGCAAAGCGACGTTTCTGATTTCAGTATAAACATTTAAGTTTATCTATTTTATTTTTCTATCGAATAGATTTGCTTAGACAAGAATTTACTCCTTTAGTTATCCAACTAACTATGTCATTAGCTAAGAATCTCCCTTGTTCTTCTATTAAACTTTTTTAAAGATTTGTTCTTTCTACTTGTTTGACAATCTTTCTGATGCGATACTTCAAATGAACTCTAGAACTGTTTGTAGCTCTTACTTAGCAAAATTTAAGCTTAAGTTAACACATTTTATTTCTAAGTTTTTGTCCTTTAGGAATATAGACTTAACTTACCTTTGGAGATATATTAAGAGTAGCCTTAACACACATCTAAGTTAAGTAATCCATTTCAAATGAATTTCCAAAAGTCATATGTCTCTTATTCGATCTTTCTTGTCTCCAATTAGGAGAATTTTCTTTCTATTACCCGCTTATTTAGTAAACTTAGATTTTTCCTTTAGTTTTTTGATTCTCTAGTAAGCAAAGCTATTTCTATGTTTTCTATCCTTTGCTTTTATGAGAAATTTCTATTTGCTTAGTAATGATCTCACTTATAAACGATTTCTCAGCAAATTTATAGCTGAAAGCCATTTAATCGAAAAATAATCGGATATGGTTTGAATCTGAAATGAAGGAGTTAAAATCTCTGACTTAGCATTATTATGCAGGTGAGCAGTTTTCATCAAAAAATATGATAAGAATTGATTAAATCCTTACTTAGCCCTATACACCTAGCAAATAAGAAGGTCATGGAGTCTGTATCATATCCTTTTATTAGTGATGAAACTCAAAACTACCTTAGTTTTATTTTTTTTGCTGCTGAGTTTGCTGATTAAACTAATAGTTAGTTTCTATATTTTGGTTCTATTTTTATTCAAGTGATAAACACAAATCTTTTTTAGAATCAGACTGTGAGCGCTAGATAGGCATCTAGTTATTTGGATTTTCTATATTGTAGGACTGAAATAATTCATCTTAGTTTTCTTAATCAGTTTGGAAGTTATAATGCATAACTTTTTTAGAGTTCTGCTAAGAAGAAAAAATACCAAAATTCTGTTATTAAGTCTAAGCAGGATTTTATTAAGTTTATGCCTGATTTTTGGACTATTCAGCATTATTTTATTCTTTTTGCTTTAGCTTTTATAAGTTGTATTACTACACTGATTCTGCTATTTTTTTTGAAGCATAGCCTGGCTTAATTCTTTACTTTACCAAACCTAGTCCTAGACTTATTAATAGATTGTTGGCACTTTAAGATCTAGAATATGTAGACATTTTTAAAAGCTCTGATTACTTGATTTCCTATTGAATAGGGTTCTATTAAGCTATATTAAAAGTACTTGACTATATTAGCTCTGCCTTTTAGCTTTGATTACTAGATTAAGTTTAGAAGAATGTGCAAGTACCTGATTAAGCTTTAGGAGGAAGCTTATTTTTATTTTAAGGATTGTAGGGTAAATCATATTCCCTTGTATTCTGTTTCTCCTTTAAGATTACTTCTTATGTTGCAGATTTAAACTTATCTTCCTACGTAAATGAATCCTACTCGGTCTTTTAAGTTTTGGTGAAGACGTTTTCAATAGTTGAGACAAGTACAGTTTTTTTAGCTCTCCTAATATTAAATTCTTTGCTTGGTAATTGCTTATGTAGATATCTAACTTTAACATAATGAAGTGCATATTTGAATCAACTCCTTATTATCCTTTTTCTATTTTACCTAAATTATTCTGAGTCATTTTCCTTTTCATGAGATGTTACTATTCCTTCTTTTGGACGTACTAAAACTAATTAGGGTCATAGTTTAAAATTTTGATAGTATTCCATAAAGTTATGAAGAGCGTTGAAAGAAATGGGAAAATGATAGATATAAATGGAAGGCATAATTAAATCACATTTAATGGTTGGCTTTCCTCCCTCTTTTAAGGAGTTTATCATACAATTTTCTTCTTTATTAAAAGCGGCGTAGCAAGCTATATCGTTAATTGGCATTATTAAGTAATTATGTGGCATCTCTATTGAGCTTACTAGCATATTATGAAGCTCTTAAGCAGGAAAAGCTTCAAAAATACCAAATTCATTTTAAAACGTTGCTTCTCATAAAGAACTAGGTATCATCATTTCTGACATCCCATCTACATAAAGCCCAAATTCTTTAATTTAGAATATTTTACTTTCTATATCTTTGGTTGGCTTATTTTCCAAAGGATTCATAGTAAGATTTAGAAAGTTCATTTCTTTTTCATGCTAATGAAAGCTAACTTGTTTGACAATCAAACCAATGGAATAAGGACAGTCTTAACTATAAATATCATCTTCAAACCTGATATGGATCTTATTGATTTTTAGCACTAAATTACTTAGTATCTTCTATAGCCTTCGTTCAAAAAATCCCCCTTCTTATTCTTTTTGATTAGTATTATAATAGTTATAGGGGTAATAGTCAAAACTATCGCTATCTGAATTGCTTCACATTTCTTCTACTAATTGCTGCTTGTTTGTATACTGATTTTCTTCAGAGGATTCCACTGTTTCTGTCCTTTCTCCTTAAGGATCTAAGTGAATCACTGCACCTAAAACAATAAGAAGCTCATCTATATTCACTTCAATTGTATTGCTTTTCCACTTCATTAGACTGAATTTTAACTTCAATCCAGTCAGTATACCCGCTTTAAGTCTGAAGGGTAAGTTAAACTTCATCAAATCTTAGTTAACTCTTTATGGCTTTAAATTAGCAGAGCTAAAGTCAACATGACCTTAGAGAAGTGCGACCTATAACTAATCTTCGTTAAAGCCATAAAGATACTCAGCAAGATATTAGTTAAGGAAACTGTAAAGTTTTGATTTAATCATTTTTATTAGCTTATTTAAATTAAGTTAATGCTCTTAAATTTACTTTATTTACCTATCTAATCCTTCTTCTATTTAGTCCACCTCTTTATTAATGCCTTTGCTAAACTCTTTCCTTCTTTCTATAATATTCTATAGAAAGCTCCTCGTTTGGCGGAAAAGGAATTAAATTATAAGTGTCAATATAAATTGTATGGCAGTTTATTAATGGATAGCATTTAAGCTCGACTTATATATCTTTTTTGATTAGGCTTATTAGACAGTAAATAAGCTTATCCCTAATTTATTAAATTAAGATTTTGATTAACTTTAATTTATTAAGTCTACTAAATAACAGCTAGAGTTATGATACTACTCTATTTACTTGCTATTTAAGTTAACTAATATCTCCATATGCTTCTACCAAACTATGTCGCTTATATGCGAATGTTAGTATTTGCATTATTACAGTAAATCTGTAACCTTGTTAATACTTCATCAAAATTCCTTCTTTCTTACTACCATTTTATTTGGAAAGATGCTATTTAACCTATAATTATTCAAAGAGGTAATAGATTCTAAGAATTAACATTTTTGTATGTAAAGCATTGTATTAATTGCCAAAGTAAGAAGTAGCTTGAAGGAATAATACTTTCTTATCCTATTTAAGTTGATAAATTAGCTAATTTCCTTTTAGCATTTCTATTTTTCTTATTTCCCTTTCTTTTTTATAATATAGTTAGTACTCTCTTCAATTAGCATACTTATAAGACAGTATACTAAAGAATCACTATATAACTATAGAATTTCTATCTTTGATCTTAGAAAATATTAATAGATTCTCTCTACTTCTAGCTTGAGTAAATACAGGGAGCATATGAAACTGAAGTATCTTTTAATACTATAAATATAAAATAGAATAGCTTACCTTAAATTATTAGTCTAATGCCTTAACTATCTTTAATCACTTTCATACTACCTAGGATTATTAACTATCCTAAGCTTATAGCTAGTTACTCTTCTTTCTAGACTTTTTCCTTTATAACTTAAATTTAGTTTGGTATTTAAAGTGCCTTATCATTTATTATAAGTTAGTATTATAGAAAGTTAAGTGATTAAGATAACTATTTTATTTTATTAAAAGCAAGCTAATATGTTATTATATAGAAGCTTATTTGAATGAATGATTCTATCTACAAATAATATAGCTTCAATACTAATCGATAACAAGAGACTTATATCCACTTTAGGTTTAATTAGACTTCTTTTCTTACTTCTATAGCAAGTTATACTTCAGAAGTATTTATAATCATTACTAATATTCCTTTTCCCAATCTATTTCCCTTATCTTTTTTTAAATATTTCTAATATTTTACTATAACCTTCCATCTTTAATTATAAAAGCAACTCTAATTTATAATAGCTGTTGTTATAAGGCTTATTATAAAAAAAGGTAAAGAATGAGACTCTTGATACAAAGCATGGTGATTAGTTTCTAGAATTAGTTATAGTGACTAAGCAATTTCTTACTTATATAAAGTGGGAATTCTATATACATATACTATAAAAAATTACTTATTAATATAGATCTCCTTAGTCTATAATTGTTTATCAGTTTATTAGTTTAATCTCTTATTTAAAACTTTAGCTATAACTGTTTTAGCTTTGCTGCAAATAAAGATCTTTCAAATGCTAGAATTAGATAGAACCAAGTAATAATCCTTATAGTTAGATATTATCTTTTAATCAGCTTCATTAGCGATGTTTATCTACTGACTCTCATCTTCTCATTAATTTCACTAACTGAACTTAAATGTAAATAAAAGAGTGAAGTAACTGAATAAAGGATTTAAACTTAATAAATGATTGAAAAAAGGAGGATATCAGCTGTTCTAAAGCTGCTGTTATTAAATTTCTCTGGGGATGAGGTATTTATTAAGTATACTCTATCCTTCAGTTGTAGAAATAAATTAGTAATATAATAATTAATCTAATGCTTGTTAATTGTTTGAATCTTCGCTTCGAAAGATAAAAGACCTGAATCTTGTTTTATTTAGAGCTTCAAATTATATATAAATTTGATTAAAAGGTAAATGAAATTAATTGAAAGTCTAAGTTCTTAAAGAATCAATCAGAATCAGATTCACTTTCTTTACTTTTTTTTATAGTCTAGAAGCGCTAAGTTATTTGTTTCCTTAAAAAGTCCATTTCTCTAGTCTGCTTTTGAGGATCTTATTTTTCTTTCGCAGGTTTTTACTTTTTAACTTATTCAGTTTTTTATTCTTACTCTTTAGTTTAAAATTGGATAATAGTTTTATCAACTGTTTTTGTTGGTCTTAAGTTTTTTCTATTGTTTGGATTTCTTATTTATTCTAATAACGAATTCATATCTGGAGCATTTGCAGTTTTTGCAGTTTGAATGGGTTCTTCTTTTTATTCTTCTTGAATACTTTCATTAGTTTTATTCTATGAAACTATTTTTAAAGATTATATATCTTTTGTATTCGAATCCTCTTCTTATTCTGAGTCAGACTCTTCTTTCTTTTTTACAATGGCTTATTTTTTCTAATTTTTGGCAGCAGGTTTTGAAAAATTCAACGTCTTAGCCGTTCCTATTTTATCAGGAATTTATTTATTTTAACTAGTCTATTTATTCAATTTAATTTTCTCTTCTAAAGACAGTTCATTTTGTTACTTTTTCTAAAACTTTGCTATTTAATTTTAAAGTGCTTCCATATGATTTGGTTTTTGAGGTATCTTTGGCTTTGGTTTTTCTTCTTCTTCTTCATCCTCATCCTCTTCATCTTCATCTTCCTCATTGCTTGAATTTTCGCTTTATTTTTCCTTCTCTTCTCCTTCTTCTCTTTCTTCATCTTCTTCTTCACTTTATTTTCTTTTTTTCTTTTTGCCTTTTTTTGATTTTTTGGCCTTTTTTTCTTAACCTTATTGCTTCTTTTTTTACAAAATTTAGGCACTTAAATCATTTTTATCTTCTTAAGTCGTAGTCTGCTCGTTCTCTTCAAAGTCAAATTTAAGATCTAACTTAGGAAGTGTAGTTGGTACTTGTGTTTCAACTACTTAAGGTGGCTACACTTCTTGTACCTCTTATACTTATTATTTTTGCTTCTCTATTTTAATATCAGGAATATTATCCATAGCAGACAGTCCTTAAATATTTCCGAAACCTGGAACATTAATTTAATCTGGCATATCTAAATGAAATTCTTTAGGTTTGATTTTAAACTAGAACATGTCATTCTTCACATTCGTTTCTTTGTTCTTTTCTTACAAAGACTAGGGAGCATCTACTAAATTCGTATTTGCATTCTTAGGCTATTCAGTAAGATCATAGTATTCAACTTTTTCTTCTCCTACTTATTATTCCTTTTTAGTTTTAAAAGGTATAATATCAGTGTCAAATATAAGTAATGAGTCTACACATTCAAATTATTTCTAAAGCTTTCCGTGGCCTTAAATGAAATCAGGGATAGTTTAGAACAGCTTATTGCCTCTCATATCGTTTTTAATTTTAATTAGATCACTAAGATCTTGCTTAGTGATTTGGGAGACTTCTACTTTTAGTTAGTTAATGTTTTCAGTAAATTTGTAGTTATAATGTTACCTCTAAATATTAATGAAATCCCTTATCAAAGGCTTATACTCCTAATTATTTGCCAATGGAAAACAAGGAGCTGACTTTATTTGTAAAGCTTGTCCTTATGATTTTTCTACAACAGCTTCAGCTTTTACAATTCTTCCTTCTAACTAATCAAGTCTTTGCTGAATTTATGACATCTATATAAGATGAATTACCTTATTTTTAACTTTGGAAAAGAAATCAGTTGCAACTTATTCAACTTAATTAATACTTTTGAATAAATTCTCCATATGCAGCTTTTCAAGTTACTCTGTTGGATGAATATTCAAGCTATAATTGGCTTGTGCAGTGGCCATTTTTATTCCTTTTTTAACTTTTATAAATTTTATTTAATTATCTCAACTTTTATTGCAAATGCGATCCTTTAAAAGCCTATTTACTCTATAGATATAATATCAATAGTCAAACTAGTTACCCTTTATACTATCATATTCCTATCCTTATAAAAGAGAATTTTGCACTTCCTTTCCTTTGGTTCATTCTTAACTTATTCAAAGTATATAAAACTATAAGCTTTACTATATTTCATCTTATATAAATCACTCTATAAGCAACTTACCTGGAATTTTTTTGATAACAGTTTAGCATTCTTCACTTCTTAGCTTATCAAATCAAGAAAAATATAAATTTGCTAAAGCAGTTTAAGCTTTCACTCATAAAATCTAGTTAAGCCTTATATATATTAAGTTAAGCCTTCATTTTAACCTTTTGCTAATGATTTACTTTATGACACCAATTTCATAAATACCCCTTTTAATTACCTTACTATTATTAAAAGTGCTTACATTTACCTTAATAACTAATAAAATTTTGCTTACCATTGAATTATTAATTTATAGCCTTTTAATGTTTCTAGGTATTAGAATCAAAGATTCCTTAAATAGTTAGACCTCTAGATAAATAAAATAACCTTACTTATATTACTTTATAATACTTCTATATCCCACCAATCTAGCAGCAAAGAAACGCATATTGTATTTTTAAGATTCTGGAGTGTATTATATAGATAGTATTTCTATATTATGTAGCATGTATTTATGTAGATCTAATAATGAAATCTAAATATAAAATTAAAAAACCTATTAAGAACTCTAAATTTTCAGTTAGATTAGCAGAATGAGCTCCTCTAAGAGGAGATACTGTTAAATAAGAAAGAAATTAGTCCCCTTCACCTGCTGTTTATATGAACGTTTCTAATATTAATGAATAAGAACTTAAAACTAAAGCTGAAGATTTTTTTGAAAAAAGGAATGAAATTTCCTTCTAATAAGACTATTATAACGACTACCAGCCAGTTTCTAAATGGAATTTAAAAGTCAAGCTAAATAAAAGTATTAAAAATGTTGCTTTTGATTCAAATCAGGAAAACCGAAATGCGTTGATAAAGAGTTTTAATTTATTTAGCATACTAAAAGATCCTAAAAATGAGAGTTAAAGGGACTAAATAATAATAAATAATGCTATAAAGGAGTAATAAAAATCCTATGTGATGATTGATAAAAGCATATAATAAAGGAACTAATCTTGAAAAAACTTAATCCAAAAGATAAGATAGAAGAAGGAACAAGATGAACTAGAGTGACTAAATATTGACTGCAAGTATAATAAACTTAAGCCTATGCTTAAGTAAAAGATAATGCAAGAGATTCAATCTGTAATTTTTAGTTATTTAGACTGATATTTCTAAAGTTAATATATCTGCTATAGAAATACCTGAAAAACAGGGAGTATATTCAGTAAAGGAAACTTAGGATAATTTGAAAGTAGGTTAATCTATGTCTGACAGAGAGTATAGTAATACGTTGATTAAAAGAAGCAATTCAAGTAAAGATTAGTTAACTATCAGAAGTAAACGGTCTACTTCAGCTGATGATACCGTACAAAATAAGAAGGCAATAGAAGAATCAGAAGATATCATATAGTGAAACCCTTCTATGGAGTAGAGATTTCAAAAAATGAAAAAGGAAGCAAAGTAGAAATTTTTTAAGCAAGCTAGTTGTAACTGAAATGTAATGACTATGGCTTCTTTGATGAAAAAGCATAGAATGTAATTCAAAGATAATCAGAAAAAGTAAATGATACAGCAAGATAACAACGGCAGACTTAGGACATATTAAGAAGTTTATGACTACTTAACAAAATCACCAGCTGTTAGCTAATTTACAAGTAAAAGACATTATTAGAAGCAAGCTAATGTCGTAGAAAAAAATATTGTAAACCAGGTAAAACTTTACTTCAGTTCGAACTTGATATAGCAGATAATATAATAGATTAATACAAGCAGGATTAGAATGTAGGACTTAAAAAAAGAAAGGAATATATTTATAAAAACTACTAGCATAAGTAGAAAATAATGTAACTTCATTAGCAAGAAGAAAAGAGAGAAAAGTAAAAATAAGAGATTAGATACTGATTTAAAAAGAAACTCAAAACTTATAAAAGGGTTATTAATGAGATCTAATTAAAGAAAATTAGTGAAAACAATAATGCAAAAATGAACACTTCTAAGCCAAAGATTAGAGGTAAGTTCTTATAAATTTAGAGAAAGAATCAGAAAAATTCAAACATAAACTTAAAGAAAACTATACTGGAGGTCCTTAAAGGAGTCTAAGAATTTCAAAATAATTAATAAATTTCACTAGAAATCAAGCGGCAATTTTTATCTAGAAGCACTGAAGAAAATTTAGAACAATGAAGAAATATTAAAAACTACTATAAGAGCTATAAATTCAGAAACGATATCAAGAAAAGGTTTCCTCTAGAAAAGACGAAGATTATTTTAGATTTAAATCTTAAGAATAAATTGACTAAGTTAAACTTAAGTACTTGAATTAACTATACCCTAACTCATAATAAATAGCACAGGGTAATCCACAGAATTAAAACTAAAGAAAATTGATTGGAAATAACTTAGAGAGAAAAGGTTAATAAAGACCTTTTACTACCTAAAATTCTCCACAGAAAAAAGAGAAGGTCCCCAGTAAGATATACGTTGATAGAAACTTACATAAAGATAAAATAAAAATCCTTTTCGAATGCTCTAAATAAGGAAATTCTGAAAAGTTATAGGCAATACAGCATATTTTGTCAAAAGAAGATGTAAATATATTAGATTCTTGCTTCAATACTCCTCTTTTTTATGCTTGCTTAAGAGGGAATATTAAAGTAGTATAAATTTTAATTTCTAAAGGTGCAAATCCAGACGCAAGATGCGTAGATGGAAATACTCCAATGCACGCTGCTTTCATAGGTGATAGTGAATGAGTGATTTTAGTCCTTTTAGAAAAGAAATGTGATATATACTCTTTTAATAAGGAGGCTTACATTCCTTTAGATTTCGCTAGTTAAAAAATGATAAAATTACTTGGACTTGAAGGTTTCAAATCGCTTCGATAGAGTATAAGCAATGGAGAAGTATCAAAAGAATTATTTCAATTCAAAGTGCCAAATGAACGTAAAATGTTAAAAATTTTAAGACGCTTTCTAGCTAGTCCAGATTAATATGCAAAAGAAGTAGCAACAAAGGAGTAAGCAAAAGAAAACATTATAAATAGGTAAACATAAAAGATCGTTTAGGAAATGTTTCTCCTTTAGGAAGCCAATTAAAAATTATCCTAATTAGCAATTTAATATGGAAGAAGTTAAAATACTTCCCCAGACAAGTTTCTTTATAGAGAAAACATTGGACAAAATGATGATTAAAGAAGAAGACATTTTAGAAAGCCTATACTTAAAAATCCAAGCAATATAAATAACTTTAGCTAAACTTAGCGCGATCAAAGTTCACTATTGAACTTAAACTTTAGACAAATCAAAGCTTTTCCTCAGAGCAAATATCACAAAATAAAAACAGAAGATCCTGATTATGATTAGCTGTACTAGGACTTAAGCAAAAAGTAGTCTCTTAACAATACAGAAATTGCTTAATTAAAGTAACTTTTGATTGAATATTTTTGCAAGAATTTCTATTACGAAAGTAACTTAAATTTATACCTAGAGTAAATAAACATAATTAGACTAAATAAATATTTTTATACTCTATAAAATGAATAAGCTGAGCAATAAAGATCAATATAATTTTCTAGAGGAGTAAAAACTGATTTGGTGATTTAAATTACCATTATATTAGAAAATGCTAAACTTACTTAAGTAAGTTACTATTAATAAGATTATTTAGCTATTAATAATTTCATAGTCAGTGCTGCTTTTAGTATAAATATATCCTACTATTAAGTATACTGGTTCTTTATACTTATCCAATAACTTAATGTAAAATATAAAATGGATTAGATATAAGCATCAGATAATTAAAATTAACTTAAAAAAGGAAGTTTAGTGATTATGAATAGTCTAAGTAACTTCTAGAATAAAGCAAAATAATAATTAAACTATTAATCTTAATTTAACTTTGAATTGCTGGCTTATAAATTAAAGGTGAACATAATTCTATATATAATCTTAATGAATATCCAAAAGAATTAAGATGAAGATAAATATGGAAGACCTTTGGCTTTTTAAGTTGTTTTGCTAATTAAAAATAAACAGGATTGATTTAAGCTTGACTCAGTTTTATTTATTTTGATATAGTAAGCAGTGTCTGTTTATAAAGCTAACTTGTGAATCCCAAAGTTTGTTTTAATAAAATTATATGTAAAAGATAAAGGTTTTAAATGTATCATTATGCTTTCATTCTTCAGAACCTTTTCTTAATGTACTTGAATCTATAAAACTTTGGATTGCTTCTTAAAAAGTGCGTAATGTATTCTGGTTAGCTTAATCAGTTTTAACGAAAGTAATAGGGGATTATTGAAGAGAACTACTAAGAGAAGATTTTAAGGATCCCTAAGTAGTTCTGCTTGTAATTTGTTATTCTCGTTCAGTTCATAATTTATGAAATTAAGGACTTTACAAATTAACAGATTTGCACTTAATGCTTCTCAGTTGCTTGAGGTCTTTAAATTAATTAGTAATATCTTTGAAAAGCACTATAATAGTTTTCTTATTCAGATGAGTAAAAACAGTAACGAAAGTCTTAATAAAATAGCTAGTTTAGCCCTTTTCATCTTTAACCTGTGAAATTCCCAGTTCTATATTGTCAATACTATCCTATAAAGAGCAATGCAGAATATCTTATCAAATTTTAGTTCCAATGTCCGTGTTAATATTTTTTTTATAGTAGGAGAGTTTTTTAAGCTATTTGGACAATTTAGAGTCGAAGATACGATTAACTACGTTATTTTTAAACTTTATTTAGTTGTTTCTTAAAACCAAAATTCCTATCTCACTTTTTTAAAATCTCCTTTCTTATATGAAGCTTAATATGTTCCGAGAAAATCTTTTTAACTCTTTCTCATTTAAGTGAATTACTAGTATTAAACTAAAGGTATTAACTACTAACTATCAGTTAAGGGATAAAAAGTCTGGAGCGTAGTTATAATTGAGCATCAAGCTATTCAGTAGTTCGACGCTGATTTCTATCTGAAGATTCCTGCAGGTTAAATGGCTTAAAATAGGCATAAATAATTTTAAATTTAGTAGTATTAGCCAAAAGTTTATATTGAACTCCTAGTAAAGCTAATGCAACATAAAAAATTGGATAGCGAATATTATTATATGGTCATAGATCTTCGTGTAGTTAAGCTTACTTTGAATATACTTGATTGAGAACCAAATAACGACATAAGAAACAAATATTCCCATTAGTAGTATATGCTATTTCTCTATTAAGTTCAGAATTATTCAACTTATAATGTGCGAAAGATTTGCGACACTTAACTTCATAGCATCTTACGCTTATATCTCAAAATTACGTACGGGATTCATTATTTAATAAATAAAGGGTTTATTTCAAAATTATTAGTTTAAATTAAAAGCTTAACTTAAACGAATTAACTAACTGACTCTCATTAATGCTGGCTCATACTTGTACCTGTTCAATTTCTAAATGGTTTTACTCAAAGTTTAATCTTCAACGTATTAACTATTACGATCTTATGATTATACTTTTATTATAGAAGCTTAAATTTTAACTACATTGATTTATTGCCTCTATTAATTCAAAAACTCATTTAAATACTCCCATAACATGTTTATTTAAGTTTCATAGCAGAAATAAACTAGCTAATACTTATTTACAACACTAAATTTTTTGGGTCTCTAAATCAAGTATTAATTTTCTTATTTTGATATGAAAAAGTATCTTCTATCTACTTTGATTTAACGCTATATCGGATTATTGATGTGAGGGATAAAATTACTGCTCATTAAAATAGATTTATCAGTTTAAGGTTTTATTAGACTTAATCTTATGAAATTAGTTTATTGCTTATAAGTACTTATAGAGCGTATTTAATATTAGGACTTTATTTTATCATTTTGCTTATATATAAAAATTTAGATTATAAATTACCATATTAACCCTTTTTGTCCTAGAAGTAGGTAATTAGTAATAAAGAATTTTTTTTGAGATTTTATTGCTTAAACTATTAAATTATTATCTTACTCGGACTATTTATAGTTTACCTTATATGGCTAATCTACGATTCTGCTATTAATTTCATGAATTCATCCTTTAAATTTCAATTAATCAGATAAAAAGAATTTAATAAATTAAAGGTACGAAAATACTAATATTTCAGATTATATATTTCAATATATTCTTCTTATTTTACTACAATTATATGTGATATAAATACTTAAATGATGTAGTTCATTTTGGTATTTTTTGGATTTACTGATATTCATTTATTTTGCTTAATAGACTATTATATACTTAGTGATTATTACAGCTCTAGGTATAAGCTTTCAAATTTGCTTTATACTTTGCTTTTTTAATATTTTCAAAATACCTTTCAAGTTTTTCTTAAGAATATAGTATACATTTATTTTAATATCCTTTATTAGTTCACTACATGAATTCCCAAAAAGAGCTTACCATTATGATTAACTTCCCTTTTATTATACAAAGCTAGTTTTATTTTAAAAGATATTGGCTTATCTTTCTCTTCATTATTGCTATAGTTTCCTATGTTACTTCGACAAGATCATGCTAAAGAAGCAAGATTAATAAATAAATTATATTTAAGCAGTTAACTTATAATTCCCATGCTTTAAGCATTTAACCATATAAATCCTAAGCACCTTTAATGTATTCCATTTTTATCGTGTCTTTTTATAATGCTTTTATGGCTTCTATTATCACTCTACTGCTATTCTGTTGTATTTTTCAGTCATAAAAGAAATAAAAAGAGTTAAGAATATTTTTATTTATAGGACTAAATTTAATTAATCCAAAAAAAGACAGCAATCAGACTTTCTAAAGTAGGCAGATAAATAAAATTAGTTTTAGGATTGATAAGAATAGAGATCTACTAACCAAAGGATAGTTAGTTAGCTTCTTTAAATAAGAATGCAGAAACTAATCAATTAGTTACTTAAAAGAATTTATAAAGGAAGAACCCCACCCCAGGTAAGCATTATGTGCTATAGTAAAACTACCAGGACTATACTCTCATGCTTATGATGCTTAATAATTATATTCAAGATATTGGAATCTCATAGTCACTTCTTTAAGGATTTTCATAAATATTTATCCTCTAAAAATTAAATTTAAATTGCTTAATATCTAAGTATTAAATGGGTCTATCATTATATAGTAAGAATGATAAAAGAACTGTAAACTAGTATTATTATTGTGGATTTATAGATCAAAGGATTAACAGTTTAACTAATAAGTTTTAATTTATTGTATTTAAGAAACAAGCTAGATTTTAACGTTCTTTGATATACTACTAGCTAGTTAATTCTAATAATGGGATACTTTTATGCTTTAAAATAAATTACTGCAATCAAGAAATTATAAGCTTTGAAGTCTATTCATTTTAGTTATGAATTCAACTTTTTAACTCTAACTAAAAAACATGCCTTTCTAGATTGGTAATAAACTATACAACTTAAAAGTAAGCTAAATAAAGACATCTAAATATATATTATAATAGCTTAAAATTATTGGTTTCAATACAAAAATAAATAAGTTGCTTTATTAATTTTAGGTTATAAATATATGGGAAAATGAATAATACAACTATTTATCTAGCTATTTATTGGTAGTTTTGCATAAGTTTAGTTATTACTTTCTAAAGCTTAATTACCTGGTTTTGCTTAAGAGGAAATTAATTTTATAAAAGCATTAAAGATATAATCATAGAAGTTAATATCAGCTTGATAGTAACTAAACTATATTAGTTTTGTTGTATGTTACATAGCTCATTACAACTTTAAAAACTAGATCTTAAGGAAAAAGTTAAAAGCTTTATTTTAAATAAGTGATTATATAAATTAAAATACAATGAATAACATTTAACTTATTTAGCTTTAACTTAATTCAGAATCTGTATAAGGAACTATCTAGAATAAGTCTAGGGTAGGATTTAATTTTAATAATAGTAGATATTTTATATTAGTTGTAACTAAATAGTTTCTACAGTAGTAAGTAAAAATAGATGTAACTATATATCTTCATAAATGCTAGTTAATAAGCTAATTAATGTTAACTACTACAATGTTAATTAACTTAAGGCTTTTATGTTTATCTCTTTTCATATAGGCGGAGAGTTTATGGTATGAATGTTACTCGACAAGCTTAACTAATGCTAATTTGAGGAATATTTCTTATAAATAATCTTAATAGAAAGCGCTATAGAGATAAATTATGATGCTCTTACTAATGAGCATTGACTATATTCAGAATAGTAAGTTAAATACTATACTTAATAGGTTTAAATAGGAATGATAGGATTTTTTTAAAATATTACTGGTATTAAAATAGACTAAACATATAGAATCTATAACTAAATGAAACTAAATCTCCTCTAACATATGAGCAAACGCATTATTTAATTGGCTAGCTATTCATTACTATTACTTGTATTTAACTAGCAAAAACCTAAATATTAGTTTGATTTAAGTGACTACCGATATTTTGAAAAGCTTAAGTTAAATAAATATCTGGCATTTGCAAAGACTTTATGATAGATGATATAGATGGTGAGTATTTGATCTATAAAAGATTATAGTAAGCATTCTTTATTTTAGCAATTAGAAAATATTGAAAGTAAATTAAAAAATAGAAATGCAAGAAATGGATAAGCTCAACCAATTTAAACATTTGATCTTACTGAGAGAGAATTTTCGCCAAGAAAAAGAGCTACATATTGCTTAATTTTATTTCAGATGGTAATTTAATATAATATGATTACACATCTCCAAATTCTAAAGTTGAGACAATTATAAAATAAACAAAGAAGATCGTATTTTAAAGTATAAAGCACTTAAAGCAATTTTATATGATAAAGCACTATATTTATCATAATTAATTTTAAAAAAAAGCACAAAAATTAGAACTCATAATTCTGAGTCATAAAAATATGTTTATAAACATTTAAAATTTAAACATTTATAAATTATTAATTTCTAAAATAAAGATAAATACTGAACTGTTTCGACTTTATTAGTTAACACTTTTATTTTATTAATATAAAAAAGAACTTTAGTTAAAAAAGTTCTATATTTTTATTAAAAACTTAATCAAAAAATATTTAGAAAGATTATATTCTTTTAAATGATATTATCATTGATAATTTCATTATCCCAGATTATGAGTTTAATAAATCATATTTATTTAAACAGCGAATTAGCAGGTCTGCTTTATTAATTATTTGAAGGTTTTGTATGCAATAAGTTTAAACTAGAAAATTAATAACTAAGCAGATAAAATAATTATAATGCTCTTCACTTAAGCTTTTCAACTTACTATTTTATAACTTCTTTAGCTAGTATTGAAAGTCAATTTTCCAGTTTCAGAATAAATGATCAAGCCTAAAGCTATAATCTAATTCAAGCATAATATTAATATTATATCCTTTTTACTTTTTTGCTCTTATATATTTATAAAGTATCTTCAAACAGTACTCCTATTTAACTACTGAATTGAGATATTTAGAACATTCCTAATCTAATTATAAACAAATCTAAACAAAGATCATTTGCTACTATATGTACTTATATATCTACCTATAACCGCAGAATTTATATAGTCTTCATTTATATGAAATATCATATCTCCAATATTTCATTATTGATCTCTTAGTCATTTATATTAAAATAATTGATTGCTTATTACATTCTCACTAATTCAAATTACTGCTATAATAAGCAAAGTAAAGAAAGATTTTCTATAAAGCTTAATATTTGTCTACTATATTAATACTAGTTACTTTATTGATGCTTTAAGATCTATTTCTTTACTTTAAGCTATAAGCTATTACTTAGTTAGAAAATTTAATTGTTCAGTAGAAGTAGGATAAAACCTTATTTTTATGCTTTTTAATTAAAAAAGCGTAGAGTTTTTAAGATTTAAAACTATTATCAAACATCTAATTAAATAGGCTATCTTTAGAATGAAAAATGAGCATAAGTGATAAGCTGCTTGGTTATAAAATTAAATTAGTTATCATACCAAAGTGAAAGTAATCACTTAGAATAACTAAAAGAAGAATTAATTCTTAGAATTATTATCTTCTTTAGAGTCCTTTATATTAGCTGAAAAGTTAATGTATGCTTATTTTTCCGTTAAGTAAAAGTAGATGTGTAAGCTCTTTTTCATTTTTTAAATAATGTTAAATTGAAAGGGTTCTGGCAGCTCTACTTAAAGATATAAGCTTAAATAAAATCTATCCTAAACTGTTTTGATTAGCTACTTAATGCTAATAATGCACAGCTTTGTTATATGTTAATTATCAAATATTGAATGCATAAGAATTTTCACTTAAAGCTTCAAAGTACAAATCTTTATTTAGTTATTTTTATCTTTCCTAGTTTGTATAATTACTTTTAGTAGGTAAAGCATTAGATTAATTTGTAACTATAAAACTATTATAAATATAACAAAACATTTAATCTTCAGTTTAATTATCTGATTAAGAGCTCAATAGTTCATGACGGAGTTAGTTTGAGAAATCTCTTTGTTGCTTTAATTTCAATTTTTACTTTGCTTCTAAAATTTTTGCGCAGTAGTATGTGGCTGAATATTTATTTCCTCATCAAAATCATAATTCATTTATGTAGGAATTGTAGGTTTAGATCTACCTATTATTTTTTATTAGCCCTTGCTTTTAGTATTTTAATAGGGATCTATTTGATTACTTTGCTTAGCTATTTTAAATTGATAGCTCTTCTGATCAAATTCTATATAGTTCTACTAGTAATTATCAACTTAATCTTAGGGAAGGTAAATATTTTCTAAGTCCTAATTTTGCTCATATTATGCTTTATTCTCATTTCTTCTGCTTGTAAAAGGATTTAACTAATCAGCTGGCTTTTTAAATTTAGGAAGCTCTAGCTTAAGCATTTCCGAGCTATTATTTTATTAATCTTGTATCTCTTCGAACTAATTTTAAACCTCCCTCTATTATAAGCTAGCTAGGTTGTTTTTGATCACTGTTTCTCTTTCTATTTCGTTCTATTAAACGATTATTGAGTTTTCAATATTCAATTCTTCGATATCTTAATCAATGTTTTCTGTTTAAGTTTTAGGATAATTTTCCTTTTCTTGCAGTAAAGCTTAATCTAATTTAAAATCTTGATTCATCTTAGTCTTAGAGTTTTTTTACTATTCCTTTTAATTTCTAGGGCTATTTAAATATTCATTTGAAGCACATGAAGTCCAAGAAGATACCGAAATTGTATCTGAAAAGAAGTTATTTTTAAGTACTTTATTTTTTGTCTTTAAAGAGCTATTTGGAATTGCTTATTTCTTACAAACTCCACATCCCATTTTATTTAAAATAGCTTAACTAATAATGATTATTCCTTCTAGGTTAGTAGCAATAATCTATACCTATTACTACTAATATAGCATTTAACTTAATTAATACTTAACTTTTATTTACCTAAACCTTCAATAAGATTAACATTAGACTATATGATAAGCTTAAGAGGTACTTAATTAGTTCTTGTTTAATGCTGTTTTTATTAATTAACCTTTCTTTAGATAAAACGGTAAAATATAATATTTTGATACTTGCTTTTAAGATATTTACTTCATATTAGTTAATCGAACCTCAATAATAGTGTTTATGTCTATCCATTTTAGATTATAATGATATGAATAGAATATAAATACAACCATAACTTATCCTTTTAAAAGCTTAGTTTCTAGAGTTTATCTCTCTAATGCCTTTCGATAATCATGCTTATTCTTTTCTTTAATATCTAGCTATTGAAGTATTAATAAAGTATCAACATAAGGCATATGAAAATATAACGATTGCTCTAATCGTTAATCTATTATAGATGGTTGAATTAATTGAAAGAGGAATTATAAATGAAAAGGTAATAAGAGTTAAAAAAAGAGCAGCAGCTTTGTATTACCATAACCATATAAAGTAACATTAGTATTAAATACCCTTTAGCTACAATATAACTGAACTAAATGTACAGTTATTAACTATTCTAAGGATATATTTCATAACTTTCTCTTGTTATACCTTTATAGAAAAGTGCGGGGGTAGATATTTAATAGGCTAAGCTGACATTTAATTACTTAAGTTTACTTCAAGAAGTGTAAAATTGATAATTGCTCTACTTAATTAGTAAAGATGTCAAAGCAAAGGGAATTAGCTGTAAGATAGTTTAAAGAGAAAACTGCGAAATATAGATAAAGGTGTAGATATTAAATGAAAATAGGGATATGAAGGATTAAGAAATAAGTAGTTTATAGGTATAACAAATAGAAGTAAATTTATAGCAAATAAATTATAAAATTACTATAAACTACAGGCTTTCATTTCTTACTCTTCTACTCATCTCTAGTGCTCTCAAAATTATTGTCATATTACTTTACCTCCTTATCCTTTAATTCGTTCTGTCTTTTCTCTAGTTCTTTCTGGTGCATTTCGATCAAACCAGCCCATGTTTCTTTATTTTTTTGGCAGTTTTCGAAGCATATTTTACAATTAGGAAGAACGAAACCGAATATTTCGAATACAGGAAGAACGATTGCTGATATATATCCAACTTAAGTTTTAGCAATATTGACAGCATATCTGTCATTAAGTTATCCAATAGGAATCCCCAAATTTCTTTCTTAATCTCCTTAGTTAAAAAATTCATTCATTACAAGCAAAGCCCAATTTTAGCATATTTCTCAAGGTTTAGCAGCATTAGCTATATCAGCAATATGAATTAGCATTTCTAAGAAATTTTTTTTATCAGATGATTTGCATTCTCTAGGAACTGTAAATTTACTTTTAAAAATTGTAAGATCAGAAAAGTGTCTTGACATATCAGTAGCAAGCACCATATAAACCATTTATTCTCTTATAGCACAGTAATCTTCACGAGAAAAATCGTTGAATAGTTTGATTTCAGGATCATTAAGAATAATATTGAATGCAGCAGCAATGTGATGATTTTCTAAGACAGCTACATCATTGTAGGTTATTGATAATTTATGAGAAGTCTCTATCAAAAATTAATTATTTAGGCCAGGATGCTCAAAATCGTGGACTAATGCACTTAAATAGCATCCACATAACTCTAAGTCTGTCAGTTTTGCAACTTCAGCTGCTTCTCCAGTAATTAAGAAGTAGTGGATTGTTTATGTAATATCGGCTGCATGAGTTGCATTATGATAAGGATTCTCTTTTATATAACCATCTTGAATTATCTTTAAGAAGAATTTTAGTTTTTCCTAATCAATTTATAATTGCTTGAATAGATCAAGCTAAATGAAGATATGGTGAATTAGGTGTATCACTTCTTAATTCTCACATATCTCTTTTAACTCAAACATATTAAAGTCATAGTTGCTGCTCTTTTCCAAGCAGGAAGAAATTTTATCATGTAAATCATTACTAGTAAATTCTGATTATTTTAGCGTCATTGTATGCTATTTATTTTTCTTTTAGCCTTGAGTTGCACTAGTAGAGTATTAGTTAACTCATTGTAGAATTTCCTTCTCTTATTCTCCATTTTCTTCTCCTTCAAAAGTAATGATTGGGTCATAAAGCTTATTAGAGACAATGATTTATAAGACTCAGTCACATATTTGCATGAACTCTCCATCTTACTATGATATTTCATTATCTTTTAGCTATTTAAGAATATTAGATGACCGCTCTACTGGTGAAATCAGTCCTTTCTTAAAATTTCTGCGCTTTTCTCTAATTTTTCTCATTTGATTCATTTTTCTGAACATAATGACTATACGTAATAACCTAAGAATAGCTCTAAACTTGGTAAAAAAAAGACCTGATAACTCAGGTTTTACAATTTCCATAATAACAAAGGCAAAGCAGGCTAGAACAATTAAGATATCGAATATATTTCAGCAGTCTTTTATAAAAATCTGAATAAAAGCTTACTAATCCCACTGCCGCTACCTTAAGAGATATTTCAATAATAAATACCACTAGAATAAAAATTTCAATGTATTGAGTAACTTAGGATATATACTTAACATCATTCTCTAATGTAATGTTCACTATTGATATTATTGCATAAATCAGAATTAAAGCAAGAATGAATGTTTCCACTTTTTTACTGAACATCACATCAGCTATTTTAGACCTCCATTCTGGCATTTAACCTCATTAAATTTCTTTTTCAGGCTATATTTAAGAAACTTACAGCTACTTTTGCTTTGTCTACCATTTTAAATTTAACTAAATCGTTATCCTGCAAAATATTTTTTCTTAATTATACTATAACTACATAAAAGATACTCTCGTTATTAACTTACTCTTAATTGTACTTCACTGATTAAGTTAAACATTTAGAGTTTATTTGAAATTTTGGAATGATTGAATAGAGCTTATTAAGTTAATGGATTATAACTGTAGATGAGAGATAAGTTAAGATATAGTTAAAAATCTGTTATTCATTTTAATGCAAAAGTATTCAGCATGTTGGATAATACACTTATATCAACTGTACCTATGTTATATCTCTCTCCATCTATACTGAAAACTCCGTTCCTTGGATTTAAATTCACCTTATTTACTTTATGGTAATTGGTGCATCCTGCTCTTGTGTAAGATCCATTATCGTGATCAAGTAGAATTTTAATAAATCTGCATTTTCCGCACTGTTAAGGTGTTATGTAGACTAAGTCTAAAAGTCCATCGTTGATCTAAGCATGTGGAGCTGCATGTGAAGATTCAGATATATAAGGTAAATTATACAAGCTTCAGTATAAGTACTATTAGTTATTTTGCATTACTTTCTATTCTTAATCTTCTTAGACTTATATAAAGTGTGAATCCCCTGTATATCTACTACCTTTACAAGCTAACCAAGCTCCATATATTGTGTAACGAATCTCTCCACAACATCGCATAAACTCTGAACCTAAGTCTACTTGTGAAATGAAAGCTCAAGTAATACTTAAGAATGCTATTATAGTTTCTTTATTTTTACTTCTTATATCATGAGAACTATGCTATTAAGGAACTTCTTCTATTTGCTTTTCTTCTTCTTATATATTTTCGCTGGTAAAATCAATTTGAAATAGATCAAGTTAAATTTTAGTTCCTTTTAATGCAATAAAAGCAGCTGTTTAAACATTACAATTTTCATCGGACAATTCACATATCGTTTTTGAAAGTGCATTCCCACTTCCTGCAGGAATCTGATATACTACTATTTATTTAAGTGCTATCTAAGCATCTTGTCTTAAGAATAATCCATTTATTATTTCATGGATTATCCCATCACCAGAACAAGCCATAATACAGTCAAACTCTTATAAATTTACGTTCTAAACATATTCTTTTGCATGGTACCTATATTAAGTCTCTAAAGCTATTTAAAATATTACCAACAACCTTTACATTAATACCAGCAAAATGGAACATCTAACTGGCTTGTCTTCATAATCTTAAAGCTTTTCCTTTACCAGAAATAGGATTTACAAATACCATTAATTTTTTATCCTTCTTATATAAAATTTATTATAAGGCTTAAACTCACTCTAATGATTACTACTAACTAGTGGCAATTACATTGTATTACTGCATTAATTCTTACTATTAGTTTCCTATTCCTTCCTCTTACTTTAGGAAAAACGCTTAATATAAACTAATTATCAGCTTTATCACTCTAAATAGCTCCAATAACATCCCTTAGATTATAAGAAACTATTTAATTTTGCAATCCTTCTATTATCATCAGTGTTTCCTAGATAACCAAATTCACTTCTCATTTCTTTATTTCAAATTTTCCTTTCAAAATGTACTGCTATGAGGTTATTGACTCTATACTTTCCATTATTTATTAAAATGAATAAAGTAAAGTGATAGTATTTATACTCATTTAATAGCAGTAGCTATTCCTTATTTCTATAAGGACTAGAAATAAGTTCTTAACTCCTATTTTAAAGGCTATAAAGAGTCTATTTAACGAAAGTGAAATTAAGATACTATATGATATCAAATTAATTTAGTAAGATATCAGCACCTTCACTTAACCTAGCATCTAACTCCATATTCATATGATTTTTAAATAAGCTATTAGCATCTAATTGATTAGAGTAATATAACTAAAGTTTTACTTTAGCTAGCTAAATAAATTAATAAGATAGTTCTAATATAGCTTAATAAGTGATTGGCTCTATATCAGTACAATTTAATAAATACTACTAGCATTAAAACTATAATAGATACATACTTAAATAAGTACATTAAAAGAACTAAAGTAATTGCTATTTAGACTAGTTACATATTATAGCTAGAGATAGAGAAACTCAGGGATAAAGTAGACTACCTAATCTAACTTTACTTAAGCATACTTTTATCAATAGAACAGTATAGCTAAGAATCTAGTAAGCTTGATAAATGCAATGGGAATCTAAGAAATACAGCAAGAATAAGTCTGCTAAAATAGTAAAAGGATAAACTTAGAAGCCTATATAAGAATTAATAAATTGCTACTTATAAAAATTAATAATCTTAACTTAATATAATGAGTCATAGTAATACAGAAATAGATAAAAGCTTGTTAAAGATATTAGAACATGGAGAAAAGGTATTCAGCTAATATTAGTTAATAAAGTATAATAAGAGAAATAAAGGATAAGAAAGGCTTTGCGTTGTTACTAATTTTGCTATTCTGAATATGAAAGGATCGAGTATTTTATTTTAATATTTTAGAGATTTAGAGAAGGATTTTGCTTGAAGAATTGCAAGGAATTTCCTGTTCTACTTCAAGTTAGGAATTTGTTATTCATTGTCCTTCAACTTATGATTATAGGTTTAGCTGTGTATAGTAAGTTTTTAGATTAGAAAGAATGAAGTAATCGAATCTATAGAAAAAGCCTTCCAATCAAAGTGCTGCGGAAACTAGTTTTTATATAAGTGAGAAACACCTGAGCCTTCTTTGATTTGCTGCACTACTTTGAAAGCAGAAAGGAAAAAGGGAATAACTAGAATACCAGATAAAAGAACTGCAATAAACTATCCCTTAGAGCTCTAATAAATAGAAGAAGCGATTTACTCTTAAAATGGTCTTAACATAGGACTAGAAGACTTTATTTTAGTGAAAATTTAACAAAAAGAAAATTATAAAATTTTGCTAGCTAAGTATAAATAAGACCACTAGATCTATTAAATTCATTCATTAAGAAGAGAATAAGTAGCTGAGCAAAATAAGTTTAGTAATTCAGTAACACTCTAAAAGATAAAAGAGTATAAGTCTCATCCATTCATAGCTTCACTTCATAGTTGCTTCATTTCTAATGACAAAATTTACTTTGCAATCAAATATTATAATGGAGGTAATTTGAAGGATCATTTACTTAATACTGAAAGTAAAAGATTTACAGAAGAAGAAACCAGATTTTATGCCGCAAGCTTAATTTTGGCTATTTAGCATTTGCACTCAATTAATATTAACCTTTAAAATTTAAAGCTTGATAACTTAGCAATGGACGAGCAAGGATTCATTTATCTAACTGATTTTGGAATATTCAAAAAAAGTAACCAATTGCAAAATATCCTCTTAGCTCCAGAAGTGTAAAAATCACTTGAAGTTTAGGAAAACTGATTTTCAAATAGTTCAGACTGATGGAATTTCGGACTATTGCTGTATGAGATGATTTGCGGCATTTTACCGTTTTAGAAAAATGAACCATTAAATCCTAAAGCAGTAGGATTAACTTTTCCTTAATAGATGCTAAGTAATAAAGAAATCTCCGTAAATCTTTAAGATCTTATTACTAAACTTTTGGAAAAACAAGTAGAAAAAAGAATAGGAGCTAAGAATGATGTAGAGGATATTAAGCATCACGCTTGATTTTCTAGTATCAATTGGACTTCTTTTTAAGACAAGTAAGTCAATCCCCCTTTTAAACCCCAAGTTCTCCATATTCCTATAGAGTAATAGAAGCCTTCTAATGAAGAGGAAAGCAAATCTTAACTTTATATTTAGATTGAACTATTTCAATACTAATATCAACTATAATAAATCCTCTCTATTTTTGAACCTTTAAAGTATCAAGTGCTGAATCTATTGATTTGCATAAAGAGCTTTAAATTAAAAAAGTTAAAAAATGGTTATCAAAGTCTGAATTAACACTAATTAAATTATAAGTTGATCAGTTAAAATCACTGTCACTTCCATAATTCAAGTCAATAAGTTTTGAAAAGCTATATTCTTGGTTATCAAAGTTATTTGATTTTCTTGATTTTCTAGTTTTTGTTTAAATATTAAAACTGCTAGTGGTGCTTTAAAACTGACCTGTGCTAAAATAGTTCATTTCCAACGATTTAGCATTTTATTCTCCATTACCACATCTACTACCAACTCTAGTCATGAAGCTAGGCAGTAGGTTTATTTGACTATTTTTCTCTGCTTTACACTTAAATACATCTCTCCCTAGTTACTTTTGAAATGTTACTGCTGGAATTTTTTTTGATATAGCTTCTGGATTAGTATTGTAAAAATCTGGCTTTTGTTCATATCTTCTAGAATACGAAAATCTACCATTTTACTTACTAAATGATGGACCAACATTGCCTAGAGAAGCTTTAACAAATTCAAAATTAGGATTATAACTTGGCTAATTTATGTTTTGGAAAGATTAATTCTATCGGGGCAATTATTTCCCTATAATAGGTGCTCTTTATTTTTTTGATTTTGATCAAGCAGAAGGCCATAAATTTTGAGTGCTAAATCTAGCTTCATGAGGATCTAAAGAATTTAAATTTTATCTTGCTAGCTATTTTTCAAACTGTATCATTTTAGACTCAATAATACTTTATTTTACTGGGTTTAAAATTGTATCGTGAGGATCTTTTGCTTATTTAATGACTTTAGCAGTTGTAATTGATCTTAATTTAAAATCAGTCTCGGGAATTCGTCTATATAAGAGAATTACTTTTTCGTTCCTTCTATATTAACATTATAATGTCACATATCAGGAACAATATCTTTGGAGCTCTGAATAATAGAATACATGGGATTTATAGTACTGTTCTCTTGATTGCCTAGCAAATACATGTGAAATATTCTTAGTTTTAATCTACTCCTCATTCAATTTAATTTTCTCTTCTTCAATGATTTTTTAAAGATCTTAGTAGCTAGCTGCCTGTTTCCCATAAAATTTATAAGATTGATCTTTAACTACATACTTCTTCCTAGTACCCTACAAAATTTCTTCCTTATGTTTAAGAATCATATGCTTCTATGAAGATTATTTACCTATTCTGCTTACCATATTAAGGATACCTATTTCCATTGTTTAATTAATCAACTAAATAAAAAGGAATTAAAGATCATAATTACAATAGCTGAATCCTTTTTAATACTGCTTTTATTTATTCTATTCATTCCCTTTATTTATTACCTTTAATATCTCTTTATTGGCAGTTTTTTAACAGAAATACTGAATATTTTAATTACAGACTATTGCTTTACTTTATATGCTAAGAATGCATATTTATAAATGGATAACTTAAGTAAATAGTCATACTAATGCAATGTTCATCTTATTCTACTATGTTTATGCTTTAGTTTAAAAGCTTCATTTCGATCATAATTTGATATAACTTAGTTATTTATTTTCACTAGTTTGCTTTAGAATTCTAGAGAAAGTAAAAGACTATATTTAGTTAAGAGTGGTATTTATAAATACTATTCCGTAATTTCTGCTTTAAAAGGTATAGGATGAGTGATGCTCAATTAGCAACTAGTTAAAGTTTAAAAAGTGAGAAGGAGTAAAGAAAGCAGCATTGCAGAATGAGAGATGTGGTATGGCTTGAAATAGAATATAAATGCTAGAGGATAAAATAAATTTACATTAAATAACTTATAAAAAATGGAGAAACTAGAGTAAAATAATAACACTAATGAAATTGAAGGTACTTAAGCTGTTTTAACAATTGAATAAAATTAACAACAGAAGGTTGCTGGATTGCAATCTTAGAATGGCTAGAGCTTCGTAGCCCGTCGAGGATTGATTTCTAAATCAATTCCTTCGTCAATTAGAACTAAACCTATAACTACTTCCAAGCATATTACATAAGCGCTTTAAAAAATATAGAATTATGAGATAGCACTTGAAAAATAAAGCGCAGCGACAGTGGATAAAATTGTTGAGGAGAACAATGGAGAATCATCTAATTCATGTGACTATCCATTAATAAAAACGGCTACAATCTTCCCTGATTCAGACTTGATGAATTTTGATTTATGATTGAAAGATTTTTTGATTTAATTCATTTAAAATCTTTACATTAAAGCATCTACCAATTATCTCTATGAACTAGCTTACAAGGCTATTTTAATTAAGCCGTTGTATATAAATATTTTCATATTAAAGGATTTCTTAATTTCTACATCTCAAAACTATAAACTACCTAGTTTTATAAAAATGTTACTTAACTAACTTTAATAGTGAAGATAAGTAGAAATAAGCGTAAAGATTAATAGAAGCTTTTAATAAGAATAAATATCATTATATAGGTAAATATTGAACTGTAGGTTGAGACTCGTGATAAATATCCTCGTTCCTTTGCTTTTTATTAGACCGCTTCCTTCCTTTATTGAAAATACCTTTTTAAATTTGAGATCGAATTTAAGTTTCATGGTTATAGATTTATAAATTTTTAGGTTAACTAGGTTCAGATAATAATGCCGCTTATTTTTAGCCTCTTTCTTAAAGTTCTTATTTATTCAAAACATAATCAGCTTATAGCTCATCTTCATAAATTGATTCATCCTAAGTCATATATCATTACTTTTTACGCTATTCTTACAAAGAATAACTTTCTTCTAGGTTTGAACTAAAAACTGCAGATTTTTAATGATATTTGCTAGAATAAAGAGAAAGTAACTATTAGATTTTCTCTTCCAAATAAATTAAATATTATTTCAGCGTTACGAAGTTGACTGAAACTTCATCCATTGTCATCTGCTTTGTTTCAATATCATTTTCTGATACCAGAAACTTAAGTTGGTTTATTATATTTTCTATATATGGATTTAAGCTTTCTAATTAACTACTAAACTAAAGCAAATGTTTATCCTCTTTCTAATTTTGCTAGTTTAACTCTTCTAATTATTTAAGAGTAAGATCTAGTTAATCTTAAGGTTTCATCTTAGGCTTTGTGGAAATGTTATCGTTTTCTTAATTATTAGAATATTCCTAAATCTCTTTTTGTAATCTTTTAGATTGCTCTTAAAGTTCAGATATTTGCATATTCATGAAATTGAGTCTGCTAAATAGTTCAGAATTGTTTTCTTATGAAACTATAAATGTTTAAATCAATTTGTTTAGATTCTTAGTTTTGCTAATATCCATCATTTTGTTAAATCCCTCTTAGAGTTTATTAATTCACTTCTAATATTTTTATTTCGAGCTTTTGAGATCTTTTAGCTATCTAACTAAGACTTGCTTTCTTGTTTGTTGTACATTTGTTGGATCAACTGCTAGAGCTTAGTTTTCATCGAATTCATTTTAATTTTTCTATTGCAAAATCGCTTTTAAATTAGCAACTCTAACTTAATTTAGTTTGATAACCTTTTCTTCAAGTCTTTATCCGTAATAGTAGTTTTCTTTATTTTACTATTTCCCAATAGACCTAATTTTGTTTTTAACTACCTTTATTGAATTTTAAGCTGTTTCATTTTTAACTGAAGCATGCTTTATATTATTCTTAGTAGTTTCTAATTACTTTTGCATATCACTGATAGCTTATTTATAGCATTGGATTTCCTTTCTAACAATATCTATTTAATTAATAGAACTTGTATATTACTCTGTAGCATCATTGTATCTCTACCTAGCAATTACTAGCTAGTGTTCTGCTTTATCTATCTCGCTCTTGAGTTCTATTTACTGTAAAGGATATTTCTTTTTATTGTATCTAGTCTAAAGCTCTAGAACTTATTCAGCATTCGCTTATATCATTCCAGTAAGATTGCTAACCTTTTTACTTCACATCATTGCTTTTTCAAGATACTTATTCGATTTTTCTCTTAAATCTAAAACTTCAATCGGCTGGAACTATGAAATATCGATATCGGAAATAGACTGCTTTTAAGAATAAAAGTGATATTGTTACTTTCTAGTATTATCCTGATAAGATCTAGTAGGAGTATGAGAAACTTTAATTTAAGGGAGAAATTAAGGTAATTCCATTTTAGTTAAAAGAAACCTTACTATTTTTACTTCTTACTGCTTTAAATATTTCTTCATCTTTCATCCCTCTATTTCCTTACAATACAATAGACTTTAATTGTACTTCTTTTAACTATAGAGAATAGTAAATAGGATACTTAAGTAAGCTATAGTTGTCTTATTAGATGAATGCCTTTTAGATTAGTAGTTGCTTGTATAAATTGAAAATACTAGCACTAAGGATACTATAACTCTCTTTAGATTATCCTTTCTTTCCTTATTCTAACATATAAGATATCTCACTATCTAATTTCAAAAGTATGCTTCTAAGCAAAAGGAATTAAGTTAGAAGTAGATAGTAAGAGGAAGCTTGATTATAATGGGTTGCTGATGTGTAAGATAGACAGAGAGAGTAGATTGAAGACATATTTATAGAAAGAAAATAAAGAAGAATTAATTAAAGAATGAAGGTTTAAAAGTGAATTGGTTTATTTAATTGTAATAGAAATGTGGAGATAAACATTTCGTATGATTAGCTAACGAGCTTAACTTGGAGGAGAATCGCTCTTTTAAAGAAGAGTCGTTGCGTTTACTTCCACTTCTCTTTTGTTAGGCTCTTGCTATGTTGTCTACTCTACGTACTAGTAATCCTTAGAAAACAAATAGAAATTAATCCTTTAGTAGAAAAAAGAAGAACTAGAATAGAAAGCTTTAGTTAAAAGGTCAGCTCAAGAGATTAAAGCTACTGAAGAACAAAAATAAAAGATCATTATTGAAGATACTTTTAGAAAGGAAAAAGAGTAAGAAGAAATGGAAAAACTCAAAAATGAATAACTTGAAAAATAGAATCTTTAAGCTTAGCTTGAACTAGTATAATAGTAGCTTAAAGCTTAGTAGCAATTATTGAAATAAGAGCAAGAGGAAAAAAATAAAGATGAATAAGAAAAATGGAGATATCTTGTAAAAGTTACACAGTAAATTGAGTATTTAAAATAGAAAGAATAAAAAGAAGAATTAGCAAGATTAGAAAGAGAGTAATTAGAAAAAGATTTGAAAGAGAAAGAATTAATAGCAGCAACTCCAAGTTAAGAAATCAAAAAAGAGGAGCCAGTTTAAAAAGCTGAAGCTTAAGGAATGAGCCAAAAAGAATAAGAGGAATATCTAAAATTGTACGAATAGAATTTAATTTAACTCTAAAATAAATGCAGCGAACTTTAGGAAAAGTATTCTGGTTCAATAAATTCATTGCAAAATTTAAAATCTGAAATAGGAAATTTGTAAGACAGAATATAAGAAAAGAACTAAAGAATTTATATTCTTAGAAATAACATTTACTTTTCCTAAGTAACTTTCAATCTTTTAATGAAACTCTAACATGATGTTGGAGATATTAGCACTGTCTTAAAATAGACAAAACAGATAAAAGACGAATTGGTTTAAAAAGCATTTGATTAATATGTTAATGAGAACTATCAGTATCTTTGTGAAAAAGGAGTTCCTTCGAGATCCCAGATATATTAGCTATTTTAGGAAGAATAGAAAAGCGCTAGATTAGCTGTTTTATTAAGTAAAACCAATAAAAGTTGGTGGGGATTTTTAAAAGCTAAGCTAAATATTAATACTGCTTAAGATGTAGATTCACAAGGGTCTTTATCTATTTTACAAAGAGTAGAAGCACTGGTTAAATAAAATAAACTCAGAAATGCTCTTTAAGAAATTTAGCAGTTAAGTGGATTACCTAGATAAGAAATGGATGCTTTTTATAGAGCTTTGCAAGCAAGAGTAGGTCTAGAAGCTTTTACTAACATTCTATCATCACAATTTAAGTTAATCCTCTAAGTTTTTACCTGAACTTTTTTGATATTATGTTTCTCATCTAGTCTCTATTTTTTAACCTTTTTTCTACAATTTTTATTCACTTTAAACCAAAAAAACTACCATCTACATACAAAAATATATCAATCATCTGTTTAAAATCTACTAATAAATAACTTCTAATTCCTATGTTGGATAAATTTTATTAATTGCGAAAATCTTCAAATAATAAATCACAATAAATTGAGCAAATCATAGTTTGGACAAATAATATACGCTTAACTCTAGATTGACAATACTTACCAGTATACCCTTTAAGACTATAAACTGTAAGGAGTTATTAATTATACATTTAATATGAGCAATATAGAGCTATTTATTAAACTTATTAATGTGTCATCAAAGTATTTAGGCTTATATCAAAAATAAACTATTTTGAGTGACTGTGAATATTTTAACTATCTTTATAATAATGATTAATAGCAAATTCTTTGAAGTATGGATATTGTAATTATTAATAATTTTATAACTTTAAAAATAAGGTAAATGAGATAAGTAGGAATTTCTGTGGATGCTAATTTTCATTATGATAACATCACTCAAGAAATGTAGAATAGTTTTATCAAAGAGATCTGATTGTCTTATTAAAAAATTAAACTTAATAGATTAAGTAAATAAGCAATACTTTTAATTTTAGTGATGTGAATTGCTTCAAATATTCTAATCATTTTCCTTCTTAAATTTTCATAATTTTAGTTCTATTTTTAATATTCTTAAATATATTCTCCTTATTTATTGTATTAGCAGCTCTAGCTTATCTAGAAGTATTTAAGATATAATACCCAATTTTATCTTTGTCACTATTCTACTTTTCTTTGACTTAGAATATAGGATTTAGTGAATTCTGATTTTGATTACTAAATCTTTCTTTTTTTGATAGTATTAAAATGTCTGAAATCTAAAGTCGATAAAAATAAGTATCGTGATATTTGATACCTAAATGTGTTGGCATGATAATTGGCTTTCGATAATAGTAGGGTAGATATGAGATATTTAGTAGTTAATTATTTTAATAACTTATATTATATTTAAACTAAATTTAAAGTGCAATTGTGTGTGGTCTCAATAAACTCTTTCCTTTGGAGGAATTGTTTTGCATTTCTCCGGATCAAGAGTTTCAGTAATAACACGTCTATATGTTAAATCACATTTTCCCTCAGGTGTTTTCTGCCAACTCAAGGTGTGTTTCATCCAGTTTACATCATCTCTTTTAGAGAAGTCATCACGAGCATGAGCGCCTCTAGACTCTTTTCTAGCTTCAGCACTGACGATCGTTTATTTAGCCATTAATAATAAGTTTTCTAGTTCTAGAGTTTCCAATAGATCAGTGTTCCATCTTAGACTTCTATCTGATAATTTAATGTCCTGGAATTTGTTGCAAATATCATAAAGCTTAGTAACACCCTGTTCTAGTGTTTCCTAAATTCTAAAGACTGCTGCATGCTTTTGCATAGTTTGTTGAAGTTCCAATCTCAAATTTGCAGTTGGATGTGCTCCATTAGCATAACGGTATCTATCGAATTTGGCAATCGAATCTTCTCCTGCACCTGGAGGAAGATCTGGTTGTTTATCGCCTGGCTTGAATAATTCTTTGCAGGTTAAGGCAGCAGCTCTTCCGAAAATTACGAGATCCAATAGAGAGTTAGCTCCTAATCTGTTGGCACCATGTACAGAAGCGCATCCGGCTTCTCCTGCTGCCATTAGTCCAGGAATTTAAACATCTTCTCCCTTTTCATTTTATGTGAGAGCAATAGTCTTATAATTTGATGGAATACCTCCCATATTATAGTGAACAGTTGGTAATACAGGAATTGGTTCTTTTGTTGCATCAACACCTGCGAAGATTTTTGCAGTTTCTACAATTCCTGGTAATCTTTCATGAAGAACCTCTGGAGGAAGATGGTTTAAGTGTAGATGAATGTGATCTTTTTGAGGTCCTACTCCTCTTCCTTAAATAATTTCAAGAGTCATTGATCTACTTACTACATCACGAGATGCTAAATCTTTAGCACTTGGAGCATATCTTTCCATAAATCTTTCACCATTTGAATTTCTGAGAATTCCACCTTCTCCTCTGCAACCTTCAGTCATGAGGCAGCCAGCTCCATAAATTCCGGTTGGATGGAATTGTACAAATTCTAAATCTTCCATTGGAAGACCAGCTCTTGAAACCATACCACCACCATCTCCTGTGCAGGTATGGGCACTTGTGCATGAGAAATAAGCTCTTCCATATCCTCCGGTAGCAATTATAGTTTGTTTAGCACGAATTCTATGCCAGCTTCCATCTTCAATGCAGTAGCACATAATACCTCTGCATTCTCCGTTTACCATAATTAAATCTGTAGCGAAATATTCGATAAAATAAGTACAGCCGTATGCTAATGATTTTCCGAATAAAGTGTGTAAAATTGAATGTCCAGTTCTGTCTGCAACAGCGCAGCATCTGTAAGCCTATCCTAGTTTTCCGTAGTCTCTGCTTTGTCCTCCAAATGCACGTTGATAAATTTTTCCTTCTTCTGTTCTTGAGAATGGGCATCCTGCAGCTTCTAATTCATAAACTGCAGCAGGAGCTTATTCAGTCATATAATGAATAGCATCTTAATCTCCTAGCCAATCAGATCCTTTAACGGTATCGTAGAAATGCCATTGCCATTTATCTTCATGCATATTACCGAGGGCTGCGTTAATACCTCCTTGAGCAGCAATTGTATGGGAACGAGTTGGGAACAGCTTAGATACGCAAGCTGTGCTAAATCCTTGCTCAGCAAGACCATAAGCGGCTCTGAGTCCAGCACCTCCAGCACCTACTACAACTGCATCATATGTATGATCGAAAATAGTGTATGCAGATGTAATGTTTCCTTAATTTGGACCAGTTGAGGCTTTTCTATTAGTCAGGACTTGTGAAAAGTTCCTTCGACTAAATGCTCTCCACATTTTTAATTATACAAATATGTCGCGTTAAAGTTTAAGTCTCACTAATTAAATGATTTTTTCATAGAATTTATTTACTTTAAATAGAAGTTTCTAAACTACTTAGTTTAAATTCAACCAAAACCTTCTCAATTAAATATTTTATTGCTCTTCTAAATTATGCTTCATACTTACTTCATCAACTAGTAATGTCATCAGAGTACTACCTTCTAAACATTATTCATAATCAAGCATATTCAGATCTAAGATTTGCAAGCTTCGTTTAATTTACTATACAATAGCTCTACAAGAGAGTGATTCTTAAATAAAATATAAGTTTTTAATATTTTTTATCTTTGGAGACAGTAAACTACATTAAGAAGAACTACTTAGTATGAATAAGCTATTGCTAGATCTATAAGCCTTAACTCTTAGTAGATTGTTTACTTTATCAGCAGAAAGAGAAAATAAATTCAAATCGATTTAGTTTCTTCTCTGCTAGTATCACTCTCATGTAATAAATAAATTTAGTGAAAAGTAATTTTAAAGAAAGGAAATGGCTATAGAGCTAAGAAAATACCTATAAACTTATTAATTATGATGCAAATACTTACACCAATTAAGACTTCAGCTATTTGCAAGTCTAAGTATGTATTTAGGTATTAAATTAGAAGGAGTACTATTAAAATATTAACTTAGCTATAGTTCAGCTAGCTTTAAATCTAAAGGAAAATAAATAGCTAAGGTATTACATTAGCTTAATTAGGTCAATTTAATTTGAAAGCAGCAGAACAATTAAGTAAACTAATTACCTAATAAAAATAATTAAAAAGGCTTAAATAATAAAAGACTTAATCCATATACATTTAATATATTAAGGCACTACATAGAAAGTTTTGGAGAATGTAGAAATAGTAAATAGTTTGAATAAATCAGAACTTAAAAGAGTTTGATATAAAATATTAAAATTCTTCAAAAATATAAAAAAGAAAAATTAAAATTTTAAGTCTCAATGCAATCAAATATAAATATTAGACTATATTTATAGGGAATAAGCTTGGAAGAAAATTAATCTTAGAGCGCGCTGAATATTTGTTAATTCTAATTTAGTTAAAAATTTTTCTTAAGTATCTGTTTGTTTCCAATAAAGAAAAAAAAATTTAATTTTAGGCTATCAATCTTTGAATTATTTTTTACTTAAAAATGATTATGAGAGTAGAAATTATCTTAGAGTTCTATAGTTCTATAGTTCTATTTAGATTTACAAAAATAGAAAATAAAATTAAAAATTACGAGATATTTTAAGTGCTCAATTTTTCAATTTAGACATGCACAAAAATTCTGTTTTATAGATATTAATAAGGATAAATTTGTATGATAAAGACTTTTTTTAAGTATATTGTTGCCTTAGGTTCAAATTAAAAAAATCCGTGATAATCTATTCAAAATCATCTTCCGTTTCTCGTTATATTATTACTATATTTTTTCTTATAACTCTTACTTTGAAGCTGATTCTTTAATCCTTGCTTATTTATTAGTAAATATATCCTAAATTTTTGTAATTTAACAATTAGAAATTTTCCCAATAAAAGTACTTTTTCCATAATTTATAATTCCAGAGTAGCATATTATCTAAAGGTTTGCATCTTATTCTATCAGAAGCTTGCTTTTAATAGAATAAGTAGTATTTAAATGAATATTCATATTTTAGCATAGTTAGCATTTCATCTATCTCTAATCTCTAGAGCGAAGCTAATAGTTTCTTCTTAGATAATCAAGATTCTTAAGGTTAAAAAAACATTTATTTTAAGATTTCTTAATCAAGGTTTCTGGATTGTGATTCAGTTAGCAACAGATTTATAGCAAAATAAAGGAAAAAAGATTTAGTAAAAAGTAATCTAAACTAATATTACTTTTGCTAATTGACTAAATATCTCTAACAACACTTTTAGCTTAGAATATAGAGTCAGTCGATAGGATTAATTATATAGTAGCTGTCTGCTTTATTTAATGATAAATAGAACTTTTGATGTAACAATAGCGCTTTATAATTAGCCCAGAAAACTGAAGCTAATTATGAAATAGATTTATGAAAGCATATGTAAAAGGACAAAAGACATAGTATTATAGAAAATTAGATCTTTAAGCTTATTAAATAGACAAATCAGAAAATATATTTTGCTAAATTCAGAGATTAGATTGGTTAAGATTATTGAAGATATGAAAAAGCAAGAGAATAGGTGGATCAGAAAAATAAATCTCAAAATAGGAAAAAGATATAGGTAGAAATGGTCAAGTATTCATTGTATTAAATAGTTTTATTATTACTATATACTTTACTTGAAGATCTTTAAGTTTTAGTATAAAACTTTTAGAATTTTATTTAACTTAAAAAGAATACAAAGCAGACAAATGGATAAGTTGCACTTTTAAAAGCTTAGCAAAATAATTTTAAATTTTCTATCTTTCTTTGTATTTAAAATAACCTCAGAATTATAAAATAGAGCTATATTTAAATTTTTTATACTTAAAGAAGATTAAATTAAAGTAAATTTATCACTCAATAACTAGTTACTTTTACTTTTTTTAATTACTGAGACTAATGCAATTTTTTAAAAATGATGATTTTATTTACTCTTAGTTAAAATTAAATTAGTGAGAAAATAAGATAAAATTAGTAGTTATGTGTTCAGTTAACTTTCGTATTCTTAAATTTTTCTATTTCGCCTAAAACTTTAGTCCAAAGTTCTTAAATCTCTTTATTTTTATTTTTATTTAATGTAGATTCAAAGTCACTTTCTTTAATGTTAAACTTAATCAAACTAGAATCTAACGAAAACATCTAGTAATAGTAAGCTACATCTTCTCCTCTTTCCTTGCTACTAGAGTAATTTTGTTGAAGAAAGGTTTACTAAAATTAGAGAATTTCGATTAATTGAGACTAAGATATTTCTTTAGAATTGTCTTATAGCTCAGCAATATTAAATAATTGGAATAGTTCGTTATACATTTCATTTAGTATAAGATCTTAAATGTATTGCTACTGATAATTTCTCTATTAAATAAACTAAGTAGCAAATTCTCTTATGATAAGGTAGTATTCTTTGATAAGTTTCTCATCCGATTCAAACAAGAACTGCTTGTACTTATCCATTTTTTTCTATTTGATTAAGGTTTATCTTTATATAGAAAGCTTTTGCTTATTTTCCTAGTATTGTAGAATCTATTTTTATCCTTTTGTTCTTATTAAATCTAATAAATCCTCCTTATCCTTCTAAGTTTTATCTTTAACGCTTTTTTATCTTCTTTCCTGCCGTAGATACATTAGGCCTATAAATGAAAAAGTGAAGATATAAAGAGCTATTCTTCATTTGGAATTCTCCTTAACTTCATGATACAAGTTTTGGAAATCCGTTTCGTTTTATTCTTAGTTTTTAGTAAATTCTTCTTAGGAATAGTTAGCAGAAATCTATGCTATCTTCTTATAGTATAATAACTAGTTCATTTTTCAGCACTAGTCAATACTTATTGAGCTAACTAAAGTTTTTATGATTCAGTCGTACCTTGATTGAAGTAAATATTCAATAGGAAAATAGTATCCAATGCAGACTGAGGCAGGAATGCATAATAAATTCTAATATTTCCATACTTTTTCGTATTTGTAAACAGCCTATTGATCCTCAGGCTTTATCTTGCTAAAATTGGATTTAAGAATAGTGCAGGCTTATTTAAGATAGTTTCTAGTTCACTTGTTTCACATGAATGGAAATATTTTAAATTTAACTAAAATGCTTAATTTTAATTAGCTTGTGTAGCTATAGAGAAAGATTAATAAAAAGCATATTAGATCTAAATTATTTTTAAAGTCTAAGTAATTTAAAGATCAAAATGAACTAAACAAAAGTAAATAAACCTCTAATTCAGGTTATTTTTAACATCTCATGAAACTCATCTAAGTCAATCTATATTAAAACTTACTTCTCCATCTCCATTTTCATCTACTTCTTTTATAATCTCCTTCCATACTGATTCACTAACTTCTCTGCTTCCTGCTAAATATTCTTTTATTTCTTCTGAACTTATTTTCCCACTTTTATCTATATCAAACTACTGAAAAGCTGCTAAAATTTTTGGTAAAGATAATAGTTTTTTTCTGTCCATAGCACCTGTAACAAACTCTGTAAATTCGATAAAACCTGATTCGTCGCAATCCACTTCTTTCATAATCTTTTCAACATCCTTGTCAACAGTATCTAAGTTACAGGTAGAGTCTCACTGCTAAAGTCCTAAAATTAATTCTTCTGTTGATATTTTTCCATCTTTGTTGACATCTAGTTATTTGAAGACATTTTCTAGCTCTAATCTCTCCTCTTATGTTGTTAATTATGAAGCAATAAAGTTTGCAACAGCACACTAGAATTTCTATCTAGTTCTAAACCTTTTTAAGTTCTTCAAAGATTATTTAGCAAATGGAGTGTCAGGAATTTCTTCATGTGCTTTCTCTAGGATTCAAGTACTGTTAAGACACTCTCAACTTGAAGGTCTTTCGTTAGGATCAATTTAAAGCATAGATTTAATTAATTCTTTAGCTTCGTTAGATATAATAGGTCAGATTCCGTGCTCAAGATCGTAATATCCTCTTTAGACATGATATAAAATGGCTTCTTCGTTCTTTCCGTGAAAAGGAGGTTTCCCGCTTAATAGCACATACATGATAACACCACAAGATCAAATATCACATTTATAAGTATATTACTTGTTTATTACCTCTGGTGCTATATAATAAGGAGTTCCTAATTTAGCAAACAAAACTTCGTTTGGCTTAAATATCTAAGAAGTTCCAAAATCTATCAGCTTAATTTTATGTTTCGCATTTGGTTCAGCTGACTAAAGCAGAAGATTTTCAGGTTTTAAATCTCTATGAACAATGTTTTAGCTATGTAGATACTATATTATACCGAATAACTATTTCATAATGTTTGCTGATTCAAATTCATTAAATTATTTCTAGTCAATAATTTTTTAAAAAAGCTCTCCTCCTTCACAATATTCAGTTACTAAGTAAAAATATCTGCTATCCTCATAAAATTCATATAGCTTTATAATGCTTGGATGATCAATTAGCTTTAGCACTTCTATTTCTTTAAGAATGTTCTAACTATTCATTAAATGTATATTTAACTTTTTTTTTTCGATTTTCTTAATTGCTCTGATTTATTAAGAGCTTTTATGCTATGCTTTAATTACTTTTCCATAATTTCCGTCTCCTAAATCACCAATGAAAATATAATTATCACCTATTTCAGTCTTTTTCCTAGTAACAAAGGCATTCTTTTCTAATTTAAAGTTTTGCATTTCAGTTATTAATTCCTTTTTAATTTAAATTTCTTAACTCTTTGCATTTTCTCTGTATTACACTGATCTTAGATCATTAGACTAATAGGGAGGAGTTTGTTGCTTTCCTATGCATTTACCCATTTTAATTAAATGAAAATTATTAATTTTTGGTACTTATAAATTAAGTCTTTTTAGTATTATTATCTCTATAATATTGAATATCATTTCACTTTTATAAGCCTTTGTTTTCACTAAAGTTTAATTTAATCCATTTGCAATTAATTTAACCTTTTTTTGTTTTAGTGCTACAAAATATACAAGAAACGCTACTAGCATTCTTATTTTATCTTTACTTATTATACTTAGATTCTAATAAGGTTATAATAACCTTCTTCATAGTTGAAGTTTTCTAGATTAAGTTAGAATAATAGTATAGTATTATATGAATACTTCATTTAATCTTTATGTCATTATTACTTTACAGCTTTTACTAGAAAAATTAAAATAGACTAGCTGCTTATTTCGGTACTCTTTAATTTAAAGATCATCTTATAGATCTTAATTCCTTATTACTTTAAACTTACTCTTTTATCATATATCTCTAAACCTTATTGTATTTAACTTCTAAATGAAGCATTTAATTTCATAAAGGCATGCTAATTTTTAATTAGCGAGATATATTTGCTACGCTTTAGTTCTAACATTTAGTAGTATTTATTATTAAGTAGTTAAACGAAAGAATTTAATACCTTTTAGCTATATTTAATATTATATCTAAAGTCATTTCTATTCCAATATTTAAAAATATGCTTTCACTCTCTTTTTACAAAGTTCAAAACTTTAATTGTTTTTCATTTTTCTAAGCTTCTACTTTTCTAAATTAGTTTCAGCTTACTAAATTCTAACCTTTATAGTGTTCTTTTTTGAGTTTCCTTCTTTTTTACTTATTTTTGATATATTTAATAATTTTGCTGAAATGAGATATCAACATTGCCTGATTTCTGAGATAAAGATAAACAGTTTAGAAGCAATTAAAATAGAGCAGAGATATCTGCTTATACCATTACCTATAGAGCAAAGTATGCTGTGCCTCTATTGTTATTCTCTATTCTTTTATTATTTAATCTATACAATAAAATAGTTAAGTTAAGGAATTACCTTAAGCATATAAGTCTTAAATTCCTTTATGACCTTCTTTATAAAAAATGATATTAAGATCAAATTTAAGATCTAATCATTACTCTTAGCAACTAAGATTTACTCTACTTAAGATGAACTATAAAGCAACACCTGATAAGATTAAATAGGAATGCTGTATGGGTAGTTAGTACAGCATAATTATGCCATCTTATATTAGCTTTTAATTAATAATTTTAGAACAATATTAAAATCTGAAAAGTGTATAGTGCATTAATTACAGACCATATTTAATCTATTACTTTAATTAGCAAAATAGCATATCTAATACACTTTATTGTATGGGGATTATAAAGTATTAAAATGACATACAATATACAAGATTTATCTATTTCTATACATTGAATATTATATATAATCAACTGTCCCTTATGCAAGATTAAAGGATATTTCATTTAGATATATAGCATTTAAAGCCTTCACTAATTTGCTTAGTTCTAACTATAATATTTACTTTAACTTTTTAGGTCTTGAATCTTATCTAGAAGTTCAATAAATAGAGATTAAACTATAAAATTACTTTAAGGGTTAAGGTAAGAAATGGGTAGAATAAGTACAAAATAATGATTTCTATATTATGGATAATAATTAAAAGCTAGCAAGCTTAGTAAAATCCATCTCCAATTAAATTAACTAGTACACAGTACTTTGTCATTATAAATAATAGCTTCATATAAAAACAAGGCAAGCACTATTTTTATGTGAGTTAGAAGTATTCTAAATACCAATGCTTAAAAAGCTTAGAGACATAGATTTAACTATAACTATTAAGATTATAAAAGAACTTGGTGGATAGCAATAGACTAGTGGCTTTTAATAATAAGCGACAGAAACTAATATAAATCTTATAATTAACTGATTTATATTTAAACCATACCCTTATCAATCATACTCTTTAAGCTTTATATAATTAAGCTAATTTAGGCCTTTTTAAATATAGTAAATTAAAGCTTTATAGAACAGTACAACATATAGAGATTTATAAGGAGGTGCTTAATAAGGTATTAATGCCAATTATATTACAAATCTTGAATTATAACTTCAATAATTTTAACTTTTGGCTATATTAGACTCTTTAGTAAGTAGTAGTAAGAATATCCTACATAATAAAGCTTAAATATTACTTATTTTTTAATTTTTCGTTGATAGGAAGCATCAGTTTTGCTTAATAAATATGTCTAAGAACAAATAAGCAGCAATCATAAGCTTTATTATAGCAGGAGTTCCTTTTAGAGTCTTAAATTTCTAAAGTGTTTTTAAAGTAGAAAAATGAATAAGTAAAGAGACAGCTAAAGAATAGCTAGTCTATTACTCAATATCATATAGATAATTCTACTAGCTAAATAAGTGTTTAATCTTAGAATGATTTACAGAAGAAAGTATAATACGTGGAATGTTTAATTGAGATGTAATGAATTCTAAATAAAAGTTAAAAGTATCACCATTCTACTTCTTTAAGAAATTCGATCTCACCTAAGATATCTTCAATGTTTTCTCCTTCTTTGGTTTGAGTGGATAATAGCTTGCAAATAGATCCATAATATCCACCAGCCTCTAAATATTTTTACTAACTAAAGGCAGCATCAAATAGTTTACTTGTCGCCTAAATTTTGCTGGCACTTCTAATTGCATTTCTGGTTATAAGTCCTGCTAATTAACTTATGTCATAAAACAAGTTGCTAACTCTACTTGTTTCAGCAAGCCATTAAGTAGAAAGAGTTTTATCTTGAATACATTATGAAATACCCGATGGAACAAAATTAAAGCAGGGCTAAAGTTATTTAAAGCCATCAATATATCCTTCAAGCGTATACCTTTGGAATTAAACTCTTCCTTTATTCAAATCTTGATAAAACCTTAGAGTATCCAGGCATGCTTCAATTTTGGTCGCTGCTTGATTATTAAAATAACCTTATAATCATCCTTAGTTGAACTACGCTTATTATTCCTCTGATAATTCAGAATAACTGAGACATACTAGAAGAGCTAGGAACACGAAGACTTTCATGTTAATTAATTTAAAATACTGTACTTTTTCTCTAAAATGTATTACCTAAATTTTAAACTCAACGATATTTATTTCTAACGCTCTTCTTTAACAAACTACCTCTCTTCTATCATACACCATTAACTTATTTTCTATATTTATAGCATTTCATTATCATCAACCGTTTTCTTCCTCATTCTCACATATACTTATAAGCTTATACTTGCATTTTTACACTAAACTTAAATCCTTATACACCATTCTTCTTAACACTAAAGCATCATATCTGAGCTTTTAAAATAAAGAGTATAATATACAATTATGGTATATACAAATAAGACAGGAAAGCTAATAATGCTTAGCATTTCATGGTTTATTACTATATAGCTACAATTTATTATCCTTACAGCTTGCTTACTTAAATAAGCATTATGAAGCTATTTATTATATAATATTTGCTTTATCTATTTAATTAGCATAAGCTTATATCTATTTTACTCTTTAATCTTCTTTACAATCCATGGAAATAAAGACATGATTATAGTAAGTAAAATTATACGTTAATTGACTTAAACCTATTACTAGTGATAGTTTAAAATTAGAGTAACAGCATATCTATTAATTAAAGTTAGCAGCAGAGCTAAGGATAATTGATAAGCATTTTGCTAATGATGATATTAGAAGGGCTTATAAATAAGCTAGATTAAATAAAGATAAAGCTATGCTATATGCAAATAGTTCTAGTTTTAACTTAAGAATAGGCTAGTTTAGCTTTAATTCATTGATAGTCTATTCAAAGTCTATCTTATATACCCTACTAGCTTAAAATGTAAAATTTAAAAGTAATAAAAATGGATTAAACTACTTATGTCAGAGCAAAAGCATTTGACTTAAATATTAACTTATAAAACCTAAGTGGCAAACCTTTGAGAATAATACATCTGAATAATAGAACTATACTACATATTGAATAAAGGCTACTTGAATGAAGGTAATATACTTATTTAGGAAAGTAAAATATTATAGCTATACTTCTTAATACATTTGGGTTTTAATATAATTTAATTTAAATTTAACTATTTATAGGTAAGTATTTAAAATAGCTAGAAACTTGAAATATATTACTTCTTCTAGTAAGTTTCTACAAGATTAAATAAATTAAAACTTGAGTTCCATTTATTCTTACAATGAAAGCTAAGTGATATCAATCAGTTAAGTTTTAGCTGCTTATAAAATAGTTAAATGAATGATTTATATTATAAGCTATTAAGTATTGAAGCCATAAATATACTATTTAAAAAAGGTTTAATAAATACATTTTTAGACTGAATCAAATTAATTAATTACTTATGCTTTATAACTATACCTAAGAATTTGGATAATATCAGCTAAGAAAGAAAAGGGTTTATAAAAATATCTTCAATATGCACTATTTTTATGGATTTATTAATTTAACTGAAAAGCATTAAACTTAATCCACTTCTTATATACATCTTAACTAACCAATTATATAAATTAAGCATATTTTAGAGATGCTAAATAGGAATTTTGCCATAATGGATTAATTAAGAATAATAATGAAGTACTTTAAAGCATTTTTAGTGTTTTAAAGTAATTTAATATTAAGTATCCCCTATTAAATCTTAGTTCCAAAATACGAATAAGTTTAGATTTGATTCTATCTTTATTTTTGTTTCATTACCAATGTTTATAAATTATATATAGCAAGTTCATATTATTTAGTCAGTTGTTATTTATAAAAGTCTTCCCTTGTTTTTTAAAGCAGATAGTATGTCTTTTAATTAATTAATTTATGAGACCCTCTCATTCTAACTTCCATAAGCAGGATCTATAAAGCTTTTATGAAACCTTAGAGTTTTAGTTATAAGCTTTAAATAAATATAGCTATAATACTAATCCATTAAGATATAAACTCCCTTCTAGTTTTTAATTTTAGTGCTTTATTTCTAAATTAAATAGATATATCCCTCCCCAATAATTTAGTTATACTTATAATAAATATTTAACTAAGCAGGATCTAATAGCTAATCTTCTAAGAAAAGAAAGCTTATTTTTTATAGTTCAGTTATTCTTTAAATGACTTCATAAGATATCTTTCACATTATATTTTTAATCTTCTTGAAATATAAAAGAGATTTGGATATGGTAATATCAGAGAAATTGGTATAATAGTTAAAGAAAAGGATTTCTCTTAAAAAAGCTAAAAACATTTTGATCCTTATAAAAAGTTAATCCTTAGAAGGTGTATCTCATACTAGCTAGAAGTTCATTAAGGATATTAACTTACAAGATATTATTAAATTTTAGTAGAGTATTAAAATCTTAGATAAAAAGCTTATTTTTTCTAATTTTATTTCGTTTTTAGTAATCAATTCTTAATGCTTTCTTTTCTCTTTAATTATTCAATTTAAGCATTTTTTATAATATCCAATTTATTTGTTTCGCTTTTTAACTTTAATATAAGCATAGTAAATTTACTAAATTAAGTACAATTTATTATTAACTTTATTCCACTAAAATTCGTTAATAGGTAGCTCATTAAATGCTAGACACTTAATGTTATTTAGATTTTTCTTTTTTTAATATAGTTAAAAGTAAGGATAGCTAGACTGATTATATACCTTTCTTTAAACTAATGCTGTTTTATTTAATCAGTATTAATGGATCTTAAATCTATTTCCATTTTATAGATTTTTCTATTAAACTAGCTTTAACTAACTCAAGCTTTTCAAGTATTGTTCTTTAGTCTTAACTTTAATCCTTTTTCACATTCTTTAATATTTAATAGTTAGCACTTCAAGTTTATGAATCTAAATTTACTAGATTATGATAAATGAGAATAGATTTAATCGAAGGAAACTTATTAGATAACCATTTCCTTAAGATTCTTTAAGATATTTAGTTAAATTTAGCTTTTATAATTTCCCTATATTTAGCAGGGATTTAGTTATATCTAGAAGCTAAAATATTATCATTGCTAGCTTTATTATATTCAGGCTAAGGTTGAGTTTTATTAGAAGCTTAAAACCATAGCATTGCTAATTGACTTTCTACAAAATAGACAGACTATGATAGTAAGCATTTAGTAGAAAAGCTTATAGCTAACAGTATAAAACTTCAAAGAAGTAAAAGATAAATCTAAATAGTGCTTGATAGATCTAATAATCTTTTCACAGCTATTAATTACATCTGTAGCACTCAGTCACTTTAACACTTAAAGATAATTCTGAAATCTAACTTTAAGTAGTACGTAATTAAACTTAATACACTGAATGTGACTAATTGATTAAATAAGAGGTAAGGATAGAAATAATAAAGCTTAATGAATAGATGAAGACAGAAAGGATAACTCCTCTATAAATAATATTAATATACTCTATATTTATATATTAAGATTATTATAAATCATCCATTGCTCCATTAGTCAATTATTTCTATTCTTAATTTCTTAATAAGCTTAAAATAGTAAAAGTAAATAGAAATAATTTAGTTAAGCTCTTTAGTGGATAAATTATCTAATAGTTTATGAATAAATAGAAGAAAAATTTTAATTAAGTAAGAAGTAATATTTTCATCTAGTTGGCTATCTCCTCTATTTGCATCTATTTCCTTTCAAACAAGAACTTTTTATTGATTAAGAAGAACTATGAGAATGATTGGAGAGTCTAAATAAACCTATTTAATTTAAGCAAGGCTAGAGTTATAAAATATTAAGATAAGTATTAATCTTAAAGCTATAATCTTAGATCTTTTAATAACTAGTTTCTGTAAGAATTAACTCTAAATGTATCTGCTATATAGAATATTTAGAAAGTTAATTCAATAGCAATATTAAAAATTACTAATATAGATAACCTTAGAGAAAACATAATCCTATGAAAGTGGATTAATAATTAGAAGCTATGCTTCAAAGCATATTTTCTACATCTTTTTTAATAGCACTAAAATATTCCTTTTAAGTAATCTTACTAATATTATATCCTACGAATATCTTAATTGCATTTGTAGTGAAATATTTCTAAATAATAAATACAAGTTATTAAAAAAGCTTATTTTTTAAAGTATATGGTAATCTGATTTATTTATTTATAGAATCTCTCATGAAGTTCTTAGAAGGGAAAGTAGGAATAAATTTAAGTTTTAGTAGATAAAGAATTTATTAAAGAAAGGTAATCTCATAATAGGCGCCTTATCAATTTCAATTTAATTTATTATAAATGGGATTTAAACATTTTATATTATATTAAAAAAGTAGATATATAAAAGTTAGCTTATTTATTAGATCACTTTAAATTTTCTTTTAACTCTATGTATTAGTTATTCTTAATTGAAAGTTATATCTATCTTAATTAAAAAATTCTATATTTTCGTTGAGCAATTTAATAATAAAATTTTCTTATATTAGTTCTCTTATTTTATTCAATCAACCCTTAACTTTTTTCATCTATTTACTTTCCTTAAACTTTAATAAAGCTTACAGCTTAAATAATAATATAAAGCATTTCTTTTGTCAAAATACCTTTTTATAATAGTTAAAATACACTCATATTTAGAGACTGTATTTGTAGATTTTTCTTTAATCTCTTGGATTTATTTTCCTCATATATTTTCCCTCTTTTTTACTTCTTTACCTCACTTTATTAAATATCTTATGCTATTTTCTTCAGCAACTAATTAAACAATTGAAGTTTTAGTGCTAGCCTAATCAAATTAAAAGGGGTTGCACTTCATTTAAGGTTTGCATTTTATCTTTACAAGTTCGTTGCACATAATAATTCCTTCTAAAGCATATTATTTAGCTGCTAAACGTATAAAACTTATTTCATGGTAAGGTAAAGCAACCTTTAACTAAGATAGACTCTCAAAATCACTAACTAATTAATTAAATTGCTTAGGAAGGGATTTTTCATTCCATAAAAATAATAAAATATTAAAGTAAAAAGCTTCATTCACAGAATTATTCAGCGTATAATTAGATAAAATAGAAAGATCAAAGATCTGGAAAGAGATACATTAATTGATTTTACTTTAGCTATATTACAGAATTATGAATCAAAGAATAGTTTAGTCATTAATCTAAATTGCGAGAAACTTGCCAGCCAAATTTAAAAATTAGTAGTAAGAAATCTAAACTTTATACTAGAACTTGCATAAGTAATATACTCTTATCTCATCAGAATGATTTACTGAGATATTATTAATGAAAGCTCATTTATTGGCTTAACAAGAATTAATATATGCCTTTTTAATTAATTTAGCAACTTTTTAAGTTATAGCCAGAGTTTAAAATTTGGAATTGAAAGATAGTTAACAAATAACTTTCCTTTTTTCTCTAACAAATAGTTTAGATAAGCTAAAAGTTGGATAGCTTTTAAGTAGATATTATATAAATCCAACTTTTTAAATCCGCACTACAGATTTTAAATTATTAATCTTTTTAAAGGACAAATATTCATTAAAAAGTAAGCTTTTGTAACTAGTTTACTATGTGAATATGAGATATAATTATCTAAATTTATCTTCACAAAAGAACAAAATAACTAGCTTCTTTAAATCAATTTAAAGCTTTTCTTTTTATTTCTATTATATATAATAACAATCCAATTATTCAAATGATGCATTAAAGAAAATCTAATTTTATTGATTTCTGAGTTTATTTTTAGTTCTGATTTCCTTTAATTTTATCATATTACTCTTGACGTTTTGCTTGTCTATATTATGTTAAACTTGTTGGCCTATAATCTGATGAATATCAAACTATTAAAAATCTTAAATATCTGCATAATATTTTAATTGACTTAATAATGCCTACATAATAACTACTGTTTACTACTATAAAGCAGCTTGTTGCTTTTTTAAAGCTTTTTATTATTCAATCTTATTTTATATATCAAATCAACCTAACAAATTTAAAATATCTACTTTAGAGAGAATTAGCAAAAGTAAAATTACTTATTTGGAAGGGATTTAACTCCTTTTAAATAAAGCTTATTTAAAACTATTTGAAAATCAAATAAAATCTGATTATTCATAGTTTAAAATAAGAAGCTATTTGAACTTGTAATCTTTTTGATGCTGAATTACTTAATTTCTATTTATTTTAACTTTTGGTAAGTTAAATTTAAAAAATATCTGAAAATAAAAAGTGGAAAATAAGAATTTACCAAATTATTATTGCAAAGGGATTGCATTTAAGCAGCTATTCTAGATAATAAGAAAGTAGCTATTTAAATGCGTTTTCTATTTATTAAATATTTCAAACTAAAGCTAAATCAAACAAATCAGAATCTCACAAATAAAGCAAATTAAATAGGAGAAATTACGAGTATTTGCTAAATTTTATAAAGAAGCAACTTAGCTTTCTAGTTTATTTAGCCTTTCTAGAAATAAAAAATAAAAATAAGATATTAATAAACTATAAATGGAATCTAGAAACTATTCTATCTAAGATATATTAGAACTTTTATAAAAAAACGGAGCTAGTAGAGATCCTTAAGCTTCGATAAGAATATGAGATTATGAAGAATTAATTCCAAACAAATTGTATTTAAATAGTCTTAAAAAAATAGGGACAGGATGATATGCAAACATTTATGTAATTAATATAGAAGGAGTTTAGTATGCCTTAAAAATATTTATTCGATAATAAAGTTTCGCACAGCAGTTAGAAATTAACCATTTTTATTAAATATGTGAATCTTTTCTTAAAGTGAAGCATAAAAGAATTATGCAGCTTAAAGGAGTAGTAATAGATACTTAAGAAGAAGAAAATTACATTTTTTGCTATTATACAAATTATTAGCATAGAGGAGTTTTGTCTGATGTAATTGAACATAAAAAATTATTTATAGATAGTCTACAAAATTCTTAACAGAGATTTTTTAAAAAAGTTATTCTACTTTAATAAATAGCTGAAGGAGTGCATGCAATTCATAATGAAAATCTTACTCACAAATACATTTGCTCGTTAAACATTCTATTAGATGAAAATGATGAGCCCAAAATAAATAATTAAGACTTAATTAGTTAATACCCTTTTAATGATTTCGCAGAAAGAGTTTATTATTAACAAATGAGTCCCGAGGCTTTTAATAAAACTGTATACCAATAAAATGATATATGAGCCTTAGCAATTATTGCTTTAGAAATATTTAATGAAGCTCTTCCTTATCCATAACTTAATAACTATTACTAAATTAAAAATTATGTTTGCTAGTAAAGAGGAATTCCTACATTTTCTAATGAAATATTCCAAGATGATTAATTAGCATAACTGCTACAACAATCGCTAAGTTATGATTATAGAAGTAGACCAAATATACAGTAATTCAGATAAATACTCGAGTAAGTTAAGCAAAGGATTAAGCTTAAATTATATCTAGAGTTAACTTCAAATGTTGAGAATATTAATTGATCTATTAAAACTAATGATGAATCAAGATTATTAAGCAAGTTATAGAAAAGATAATAAAACATAATAGAAAGTAAAAGTATTCCATTTATTGCTTTTATTAAGAACTAAGATACTATAATCGTTAAATAAGGTAATGCTTTCTATGAATACAAACTGAAAGAAAGGTAGATCTAGATGGATAAAGAAAGTTCAGTTTATTATACAAATGATTTTGTTTATGTTTCAGGAGGAAAATTAGATGGTAAATTTTCTTACAATTTTTAAATGATTAACAGATAAAACTGATAAGTAATAAAGCAGTGCTAAATGCTCTATCCAAGAAGTGGTCATGGAATGATATAAAGAAAAGTTGAAAATAATACATATATCTACATAATTTTTGGAAGAACATCAGAAGAGTAAGCTTAGAAAAAGTGTGAGTATTTCGATGTTAATGAAGGATAATGCAAAGAAATCAAAAGCGTAGCATTTGATTGTAAAAATTTTGGTTTAATTATAGAACAAAATGGTATTATAATTTTGGGTGGAAACAGTTAATACCAATAAAGTAAAGCTTAAGCTTAATATTTGGATTTTAGTACGGAAAGTTGAAATATTATTTCTTAAGAAATTCCAGGTGATTCTTATGCTAGCTTAGTTAAAGGTGAAGATGGAATTATATATATGTTTGGAGAATAACTAAAAGGAGTCTATGGGATGATATGAAAAGATAATAACTTATAATTTGAATTAATATCAGAAAATAAATATCCTGGGAAATGTTGTTAGCAAAACCTTATAATCCATAAGCAAAAGATATATGCAAAAGATAAAGAAAATTCTTACATTTATATCTTTAACATATAAAGCAAGGAATGATAATCAAGATAAATAAACAAAAAGGAAAATATAAGTTTATAAATGATCTAGTAAAGCTAATAAAATAGTAAAGAAGCAGTTCCAATATTCTAATAAAATAAGTATCTAATAACTATAAGAAATATTTAAGAACTTATCTAGCACTAAATTAGAGAATTTGATTATTAAAAGTTAGTACCAGATGAATAGTATTTATAAAGCTTAGAATTTTTAGGCAAAGGAGCATTTGGAAAAGCTTATAAAATAAAAGTTGATGGAAATGATTTAGTAATCAAGATAATGATTTAAAAGAAAGAGATGGATTAACAGACGCTTATAGAAAATTTTTATTATGAGTTGAAATCTCTTTTATCTGTTAATCACGAAAGAGTTTTATAAATCGTAGGAATTGCATTAGATCATTCAGAAGAAGGAAATTATAAGTTATGTCATCTTACTGAATATTAGGAAAATAAAAATTTATACGATGCTATAAAATATAATTCTTTATTCTAATATTAACCAAAATAATCAAGTGAAAGATTTATTAGAAAAATTAATCTTATTTAGCAAATAGCAGAAGGAGTTTAAGCTTTACATAATAAAGGCTGGATTCATTGTGATATTAAATCTTTGAACATATTACTAGATAAAAATTATGAGCCAAAAATAGCAGATCTAGGTTTAGCACGTTTAGATTCAGATACTACTATTCAAATTTTACGAGGATCTATATAATGAATGGCTCCTGAGATGTTTGATTTTAATATAAGTCCTTATTGTGATATCTGAGCTCTTGCATGTGTAGCTGTTGAAATATTTAATGAAAGCCTTCCATATCCTCAATTAGTTGAAATCAATTAAATATATAAACATGTAGTAAAGAAACGAAAATACCCAAACTTTTCAGCAGAAATTGAAGAAAACAAATTATTAACAAAATTATTAAAAAAATCATTTAGTTATAATCCTTAAGAAAGACCAAATATTGAATAATTCATATAATATATTGAACAAATTAAATAGAGCAGCCTAGCTCAAAATAAGCAGGGAAATAATAAAGTCTTACTGCAAGAAAATTCGGAAGATAAAATTTCAACTTAAAGTATCCTTTAAAATCGCTAAGATTGACTAAAAATCTAATCTAGTGAAACTTCTCAAATTAGATTAACACCTTCATAAATGAGCTAAAATCTCATAGAGAGTTCTGTAAAAGAGGAGGAAAAAGGATTTTTGTGACGAAACAATAAAAATCTAAAATATAAAAATAATTTAAATTTAAATATACAAGCAAAATAGCTGATAGAATATAAATATCATTTATATAATAAGAAAATAGAATTTCATTTAAATCAATAGCCTATATTTAAATTCATATTTATAATCTTTATTCTTCATTTTAAATCTATTTCCATAAACAGATTTTTTTAATACTTTTATTAAATCTTCGAGCTTATTATTTTAAATTTTAAAAGGCATAAAAGAAAATGAAAGCGCTATATTTTTTAGATTTTATAGTTTGATTTTTAAATAAATAATTTGAGAGAATAGCCTTATAGCTTTAAAATTATAAAAAAGAGAGATCAAATTTAAAAAGTATAATTAAGTAAAAATAAACTAATTAATATGATTTGTTAAGTTTTTATCATTTTCCATAAAATGGAAAAAACCAGGGAATGCAAATTTTAAATTCGTAGTTAACAAAATAATCGTAATCATTCGTTGAATAGTAGGAACCTAGAGCTAAAAAAAGGAAAAATTATTCATGCATGAAATCGAATATCCAAGATTTTACAAGCAAAATCAAAAGCTTGAGAAAGCCTATGATCAATAAATTAAATTAACTATATTCCTTATTTGAGCAAATTAAAATAGAAATGTAGATATTTAAAGAGATAAACAAAAATCTTAGATTGCTTCTGGAAAGCAAAAGAAAGGAAGATCAAAATTTTGCAGATTAAATCTAGAATTCATTAGAAACCTTATGTTCAAATTTAAGCTAGTGGAAAAAACTTTTGCATTAAATTCGAAAATAACTAAAGAATAAATTTAATTTCAAGCTTAAGTTCCTTTAAGACAAAATTTACAAATGGAAATAGAATAAAAAAGCTTGAGGGGCTAAGAATACTCTCAATAATATTACAAAAAATATGAAGAAATAAGAAATATATATAATTTTTGGAATACATACTTAAATCGCTGAAGATATAAACAAATAAATAATAAAAAATAGAATAAAATTATGGAAAATTCTATTTAACAACGGATGGTGAAAAAATTAGAAATAAATAAATTTAAAAAATATGGAGAGACGATATCCAAAAAGAGTGAGAAGATGTGATGAAAAATAATTGCAAAATAAATGGGAAATAACAGTTTTTATTTTAAAGGACGAAAAGCGTAAGCTGACTGTTCCAAAAAATTTTAAAGTTGATATTATTATATATATTTAAAAATGGTTAGATTCAAGAAGGGTTTTTATACCACCCCCTCAGAGTATGAGAGTAAATCTGAAGCATTTTCTTCTGCCACGTCTTTACTTTAATAAGTCCATCTTTCTTTATTACAAATAGAAACCAGACTCATAACACAAGCACTCATACTACACAGGAATAATTTGACCATCAATTTCGTATCTTAAATAATTTTTACAGAATTTACAGTTTAGTAACTCGGAGATGAAAAATAATTAGATGAATGTGAATATTTACTCTCCAAAGTACTTGGAGAGGTTTATATTTTATAGAATTCATTTTATCAAAAGATTAATTGGTTCTTACATATCTTATCTTGTCAAACTTTTTGATCTTAAAGCCAGTTTTTTATTTACTTTAATCTTAGTAATCTTTTCATTAAAGCTTCTTAAAATTTTTTAATTAAATTTAATCATTTAAATTTCTTATCTTTCAAAATAAATTTCTTTTTTAATAATTCTTATGAAATTTTGTTCTTATTCACTAGCAAAGAATTTTATTATATTTTTATAGTCTACTGAACTCACTTAAAAACGAGTTAAAACTTTCCCTAGAATAGTGTTCTCTACTTTTATATTTCTCAAAGCCTTATTTCAAGCACGCAGATTATAATTTCTTTGAATTCATTTTAAATTCGTATTTTGATGTTTCTAATTATTATTTATATTCAAATTATTCTTATCTAACCAATAAACATTTTACAGTATAAAGTTTTATCTGAATTTGAAAACTATTAATTTTGCTTTTTAAAAGCCACAAAAACTTAAGTAAATTAGGTGTTAGCATAACTCAACATAGTTGAGTCCATAAAATATTTGTGGAAATCATTATTAAATCTATTGCTGCTGAAGCTGTTGCAATTAATTTTTCTTACTAGTAAATAAGATTTTTCCTTAATTAACTATTTCTAGAAAAATACAAATTTATCTGTCTTGTAAATCCTTATTATTTGATGCTTGCATATTAAACTGTAATTCCTATTAGTTTTATTAGCATTTTTTTGCATTTCATACTGCTTAATCGACTTTATACAGTTTTACTTACTAAAATATCTGCAAGGAGCTGATTTTATTTTAATTATTCTCTTGTGCAGTTATTGATTACTATGTTATAGAGTATGAAAGACTTTTCCTATCTTTTAGCAAGCTTTGTCTCCTACTCGATTTATTAGTTTAATAATTATAAACCTCTTCTTTATTAGTCTGTACTTTTAAGTGGCATTTATTGCTGTTGCTATTTAATTTTTACTCTCTACAGTTAATTTATTAAAAGAAAGGCAGAGGAGATGGATAGATGAGTTAGTTACTAGTGAATATAGCCTAGATTATTCACAATTACAGTTCAAGTTGAAAAGAACTTTTGATTTGAGTAATATTAGAGTTAATAGAGCAAAATGAGTTTGTAATGTAATCTACAATTTTAATATCGCTATAAGTCAAAATAAGTTCAAGAATAAAAACGAGTGGATAAATGATTATTATATTATATTAACATCAAATGGCTTCTAAGAAATAACAGAACTTTGAACAAAACAATTAAACAGAAAAATTCTCTAAAAAATAAAAAAGCAAAATAATTACAATGAGTGAAAGTGAGAAATATGATTGATATGAAGAACATTAACCACTTTAAAATCCAGAACTAAAAAAATTTCCGACACAAACTCAAATAGAAATATTATCTAAGTCATTAAAAGAGTTTATGTTCAAAAATAGATACCTCACTGATAAATAGAAAAATTGAAAAAATTAATAAGATTTTGCTTGAGAAACAATATTAATCATCATATGAAATAGAAAAAAAAATTTTTAAATTTAGCAATAAATTCAGGTAAGCCATTTTTGTTTTAATAGAATCAATCAAATCCTATGGAAATAGAAAATGAAGCCTCAAACTAAAATAAACAGTAAAAATTAATTTAAAATAACTAGTAAATTTAAATTAAATAAGTGTTACAGGAGCAAATAGTCTAAAAGAAGAATAAAATCTACAAAACATAAATTTTTTGGTTTTAATTTAAATCAAGTTAAAAATTTATTATTTTAAATTTTTGTTATATTTAAATATCAGAACATAAGGTAGATATTAAATTATCATAAAATTATCTTAAATATATATGCTTGAGTTTATAAAAATTTTCATTTTATAAGATCATTTTGTATATAATTAGTTAAATTTTACTTTTGTAATTTTTGTTCGTGATAGACCAAAAAAGTTTCGAATTTATAAATTAAAAAAAGACTTTTATTATTTCTAAAAGTGTTAACAATTTCCTATATTTCTTCTTTTATAAATAGTATATAGATAATTTGTTATCTAAAGAATGAACTCTTGACTTTATTTGATCTTGATTATGTTTTTAAATTATAAAAATTTTAATTTAATTTAAAATAAAAAAAATGGTTTCAGCAAGCGAAAAAGATTACATCATCTAACCTTCAAATATTATAAAAATCTAAGAGATAGCTAAGGGAGGTTTTGGAGTTGTGTATAAGGGTTTGATGTAGGGTTACATTGAGGTAGCGATAAAAGAGTTATACGACTAAAGTATACCTCAGAATGCTAAAAAAGATATGGATTAGGAAATTGCGATATTTTAAAGAATGCATCACCCTAATATAGTAAATTTATTCGGATATTGTACTGATCCTTTATGTTTGGTAATGGAATATTTACCATTTAATTTATTTGATTTGTTGCATAGTGAATAAGAGTTGCTGTGGGATTTGCGTTACAATTTAAGTTTGGACATTGTTTTGGGTTTAGAGTACATTCATGAGAAAAGCATAATTCATAGAGATCTAAAGAGTAACAACATATTAATTGATCTTCTAATGAGAGCTAAGATAACTGACTTTGGATTATCTCGTGTAAAGACATAATCAAAACCTTTAAGTAATAATTAATAGGTTGGTAACATAAAGTGGATGGCCCCAGAATTAATGAACATTTTGCCAAAATATAGTAAGCAATCTGATGTATTTGCATTAGGAGTAATATTCTGGGAAATTGCTTCTCGTCAAGTGCCATTTAAAGAAGCTAAGGATCAATTTATTGAAAAAGGCATTTTATAAGGAGTTAGAGAGGAGATACCTTAGGACTGTCCTCAAGAGTATCGCTAAATCATCTAGGGTTGTTGATTATAAAATCCTGATCTAAGAATGAGTTTATAATAAATAAAAGACTAATTGTTAGCTATAATAAAGACATCTTAAAATTCAGAACCAAAAGCAAATACGGCAATTGAAAAATTATCATCCAATGCAAAAAGATTAAATCTTAACGAAGAATAAAAGGCAATAACTTAAGTCGAAGCCAAAAATTTAAAATACGAAATTTAATACGACAAATCTTAAGGTAATTATTCTTTAATATTTTAGACTTAACATTGACCGGACATACGAATACAGTTACCTCGGTAGGAATAACAAAGGACCAGAAATGACTTGTATCAAGTGGAGATATAACAGTAAAGATCTGGGATTTCCAGACTGGAAGCTGTACGAGAACTTTAACTGGACATACGTATGGAGTTTACTCGGTAGCCATCTCCAGTGACCAGAAATGAATTGTCTCAGGAGGTCTAGATAGAATGATAAAAATATGAGATTTCAAGACGGGAAGCTGTACAAGAACTTTAACTGGACATACGTGTGGAGTTGAATCGGTAGCAATCTCCAGTGACTAGTAATGAATTATATCAGCATCTTCTGATGAATCGATAAAAATATGAGATTTCAAAACGGGAAGCTGTAAGAGAACTTTAACTGGACATGAGGATCCTGTTTTATCGGTAACAATAACAAGCGACCGAAAATGATTAGTATCAGGTAGTGAAGATAAATCGATTATGATCTGGTCTTTCCAATCTTCCTTTTTGGATTTTCTAACTGGGCAATGTGATCGAACTCTTTCTGGGCACTCAAAAGATGTTTTTTCGGTAATTGTGTCTTTGGATAATAAATATATAATATCAGGTTCAAATGACAAATCGATTAAGATATGGGACTTCTCTACTGGTTAACTAGTTCGTACTCTTCTAGGTCACACAAGTTGTGTATCAAGTATTCAGCTTAATATTGATTCAAGTATTATATTTTCTGGTTCTCTTGACGGAAAAATTAAGATTTGGAACTTTTCTACGGGTGAGTGTATACAGACTTTTGAAGGGCATACATCAATTAGGTCTATATCATTGAGTAGTGACAATAGATGATTAGTATCAGGAGGTGATGACAAAACAGTTAGAAAGTGGAGAATTGCGAGTTGAGAGTTTGTAATGAACGTATTTAAGACTAATTTTATTTTACAGTTTATGACTACAAGTTTTAAAAGAAGATAAATCTAAGTGAATCTTTTTTCTACTTAAGTTTATTATAATGATTCAAAGTTCATTTCATTTATCTTTTTATTAAGGCCAATTATTTTTTGCTTATGCTATAAAAAACAGAGATCATTAGTGGTCTTTTCTTTAAAAATAAAATTGATTTAGTAAATTTATTTTTATTTGCTTAATGAACTTGCTAATGAGCCTCTTTAAATTAAAAAATTTTATAGTATTTCAAAAAGATTAAAAGCTTCAATCTAAAAGTTTTTAAAGAAAAATACTATTTAAACATCTATTAAAAGCGAGCAAAACCAAAGTTTTTTTATCTAAGTTCACATAAGAGCTCCATGAAAAAAATTCTAAAAGTCTAAGTTTTTTTTACTCAGAGGTTTACACAAAAAAGACATAAAAATATACAACACATTTATAGCTTGGAAGTTATAATACGATTAAATAATTTTACAATACTTTTTTTTCTTTTGTAAGAAGAATTTTTTTTTATTTATTGCTTTTATACAAATTTTCTATTTTATCTACAATTATCTAAGTGAAACGTTTTAAAAAAGTCTTAAATTTTTTTATTAATAAAAAAAATTAAAAATTAAGTTTTCCTAAAATATTTTAAACAAAGAAATTTCGTTTGAATCTTATACTGTCAAAAGTTTACATATCTAAGTTCAAATGCGATGAGTCTCTTAAAACTTTCAATAGTCTCTTTTGTTAAATATTTTGTAATAAAAAATAAAAAATGCTTTTGTAAGCGATTTTTTAATGTATTTGAAACAAAGTTTAAAAAAATTAAAAAAAACTTAGCAAATTAATTCAATAGAAATAAAACTAAAGTTATATTTCTTTGCTATTTTATTATTTTATAAAGTTCGCTATTTAATATCTGATATCAAATTCAGAGAGTAAAGTTAATTAAATTAATTTAAATATTCCATCTCTTTTCTATTTTCTAAATTATGCTGAAAAATGATTTATTTTATTACTCATTTTAATTTTCTAAAGCTTCTTCAGCTCAGACATCAAATCTCTCAGGCTTTACTTCTTGTATCTTATATATTTAAATTATAATCATCTTCAAGAATACTTACCTATTTTTTCATCTAGTTTGTATAATAATTTTGCATTTATAGATTTCTTCTATTGCTCTATTTTCTAAGTAGGTTCCTCGAAAAATCTCTTTAGATTCATCTTTAAAAAAGTAATTAGTATCATCTTAGCTTAAAAATTCTAAAAGGTTTTGCAAATTACTATGATTCTTTTATTACTCTAATTTATTTTTTCGAAGGTAATTTATAATATAGGAACAAAATTAAGAAAGTAATATAAACTTATTTGCTCGAAAAAATTAAAAAACACTCTCGCTAAAATAATTTTAAAACATCTAAGATATTTTAAAGGGTATAGATTTTAGAATTTGAGTATGAATTGCTAATTTAATTTCCTAATTTATTGTTAATTCAGCAGCTCATTATTCCAATATTTTTTTATAAATGCTATTCTTTACTTCTTGTGCTAGTTCTTCTTCTACTTATTTCTAAAGTGTGATAAAATTATAACTTTAATTTTCTTAAGATTGAGCACATCCTACTTCTAAAAGCTTTTAACTAAATATATGGTAAATAGTTTTATTTATTTGGAATTTGATTGTTTTTTTAATAGTTAAATAATTCTTTTTAGCTATAAGAATTGCCTTTAATTTCATTTCATATGTAGCTTCTATTATATTACTCTCTTTTTAGTCTTAAGAATGTGCAACATCAAGCAATTTTGTAATTAAAGATTAATACTCAACTTACTCATCCTTTTCTACCATTCTCCTTTTAAACAGTTCAGTTCCATGAAATGAACTCAAAGCGATTTAATTCTACTTGCTAAACAATCTAGAAATTGTGTTTATCAAATCTTAATTGGGACTACCTCAATTAATCTAGCAAAAAAGGAGTTTAGGTAATTCTTATTCTAATAATTTTAAACTTAAATACATTTCTAGAAATTATTCCTTTTAATTATATTAATCGAAGATATTAAGTCTTAATAGATTTGATAAATTATTTAAGTATATACTAAAAGATAAGGCATCATGTAATATAATAAGGAAGTTTTTGAATACAGTTAAATTTAGATTTGATAATGATATTTTTAGAAAGTAGATTATGATCTAATAACTTTATAAAAATAAAAATTGATAGCTAAAAGTAGGATTTAAACATACTTAAAAAAGAAATAACTAAAATAAATTAAACTGGATGACTTTAAATAATATTAGTATAAAAGGAGTCTATTCTTTATTTATATTTTGGATAATTAGAATTAATATTTAATCTTATAAATGCTTATAAAAACCAAATTAACAAATAAAAGGTGAGAAAGTTGTAAAAAAGAAAAAAGCAACTTAAATAGTCCTACATAGTAGTAAAAAAATAAATTTCAATGATACGTTATTTAGATCTCTTTTAAGCTTTATTACACTTAAATATAATCTCATACTCATTTTAGATTTATCTAAACTGTAAGATTAATAAAACACCTCCAATCTACAATCTACGATATAAAATTTAAAGAATCATCATTAGTTTATAAATTGATAGCTGATGCTAACTTAAGTTGCTAATGTAGGTTAAAATAATAAATTATTAATCTATAGTTACCTAAATTAAAATTAACTCTTCATTTAGCTAGCTACTTATTAAATATTACTAATACTATCTAAAATAAAAGCTTCTTAATTAATTTCTAAACTGATAAATATGAGATTATATTAAGAATAGATATATAAATTGCAGATACTCCTACATAAGAAAATTGATAATAGTTTAGATTGGTAGTAGTATATTATAACAAAACTTAATTTAAGTTTTCCGTATTTCATATTATTTTAGTCAAGCTTAAGTACCTTAAAATTTTTAAATTTGGTGTTAAAAGAGAAAGAATGAAGTATTCCAATATCATTTTAATTATTTATACTAAAAAGTTCTTTACATACAAATATATAGGAATTTTCAAGAAAATGAGTAGATAGTTAATATACAAGAAACTTTGAAATAAAGTTTAAAATCTAAGTAAAGCAAAACAAGAATCAAAATAAATTACATTTTACTTAAAAATAAAAGAAACCAATTAATAAGGGTTTATAGTTAATCATAAAGACTTATAAATAAAAATCTACCTAATAAAAAATAGCTTGGTTATTTAAATGAGTCAAAAAACTAAAAACCTTATAACTCAACTACAATGTTTAAAGAAAAATTTTTATTAATAATGAAGATCAATGAAAACAGACTAAACTAAAAGTATATTAATATCTTCATAGTATAAATTGCTTTAGTTAAGAATTTTCAATTTCAATTTTGAGTGTACAAGTTTATGAAATTTCTATCAATAGTCTTATGCTATTTTCTAAAGAGTTTATTTTAAAATAGACTAAAGCTAATAAAATTATTATCTCCAGATTTACTCTTGTTAAGTTAAATTTACTTAAAGCTTTAATAATTATTTCAATTCATCAAAATTAGCAGAACTTATATAGGAAGAAGCATGAAGCAATATTTAACCTTAATATAATCTTAAGTTGAAATGCTATTTAAAAACCATAGCATTCTATAATTCTTTTTAGAAGTAAATTTTAATTTAATTATAGGTATAAATTTAAATCTTGATAATTTTATTTATTAAGAGATAAAGATTAAAATTCAAAAATTTCTTTAGAATATAGGAGTCTTAATTATGAAATTATTAAAAGAATAACTCTTATAATAACTAAATGTTAGTAAACATTTAAGAATTGAATAAAGATTTAATTTATTAATTGTATTAGTAAAAATTATTATCATTAAAGAAAAGACTAATATTTTTATAATTTCTTAACGAAAGTTCATGTGTTGTTAAACTGAACTTTTATAATAATAATAATAATAATAATAATAATAATAATAATAATAATAATAATAATAATAATAATAATAATAATAATAATAATAATAATAATAATAATAATAATAATAATAATAATAATAATAATAATAATAATAATAATAATAATAATAATAATAATAATAATAATAATAATAATAATAATAATAATAATAATAATAATAATAATAATAATAATAATAATAATAATAATAATAATAATAATAATAATAATAATAATAATAATAATAATAATAATAATAATAATAATAATAATAATAATAATAATAATAATAATAATAATAATAATAATAATAATAATAATAATAATAATAATAATAATAATAATAATAATAATAATAATAATAATAATAATAATAATAATAATAATAATAATAATAATAATAATAATAATAATAATAATAATAATAATAATAATAATAATAATAATAATAATAATAATAATAATAATAATAATAATAATAATAATAATAATAATAATAATAATAATAATAATAATAATAATAATAATAATAATAATAATAATAATAATAATAATAATAATAATAATAATAATAATAATAATAATAATAATAATAATAATAATAATAATAATAATAATAATAATAATAATAATAATAATAATAATAATAATAATAATAATAATAATAATAATAATAATAATAATAATAATAATAATAATAATAATAATAATAATAATAATAATAATAATAATAATAATAATAATAATAATAATAATAATAATAATAATAATAATAATAATAATAATAATAATAATAATAATAATAATAATAATAATAATAATAATAATAATAATAATAATAATAATAATAATAATAATAATAATAATAATAATAATAATAATAATAATAATAATAATAATAATAATAATAATAATAATAATAATAATAATAATAATAATAATAATAATAATAATAATAATAATAATAATAATAATAATAATAATAATAATAATAATAATAATAATAATAATAATAATAATAATAATAATAATAATAATAATAATAATAATAATAATAATAATAATAATAATAATAATAATAATAATAATAATAATAATAATAATAATAATAATAATAATAATAATAATAATAATAATAATAATAATAATAATAATAATAATAATAATAATAATAATAATAATAATAATAATAATAATAATAATAATAATAATAATAATAATAATAATAATAATAATAATAATAATAATAATAATAATAATAATAATAATAATAATAATAATAATAATAATAATAATAATAATAATAATAATAATAATAATAATAATAATAATAATAATAATAATAATAATAATAATAATAATAATAATAATAATAATAATAATAATAATAATAATAATAATAATAATAATAATAATAATAATAATAATAATAATAATAATAATAATAATAATAATAATAATAATAATAATAATAATAATAATAATAATAATAATAATAATAATAATAATAATAATAATAATAATAATAATAATAATAATAATAATAATAATAATAATAATAATAATAATAATAATAATAATAATAATAATAATAATAATAATAATAATAATAATAATAATAATAATAATAATAATAATAATAATAATAATAATAATAATAATAATAATAATAATAATAATAATAATAATAATAATAATAATAATAATAATAATAATAATAATAATAATAATAATAATAATAATAATAATAATAATAATAATAATAATAATAATAATAATAATAATAATAATAATAATAATAATAATAATAATAATAATAATAATAATAATAATAATAATAATAATAATAATAATAATAATAATAATAATAATAATAATAATAATAATAATAATAATAATAATAATAATAATAATAATAATAATAATAATAATAATAATAATAATAATAATAATAATAATAATAATAATAATAATAATAATAATAATAATAATAATAATAATAATAATAATAATAATAATAATAATATAATAATAATAATAATAATAATAATAATAATAATAATAATAATAATAATAATAATAATAATAATAATAATAATAATAATAATAATAATAATAAATAATAATAATAATAATAATATAATAATAATAATAATAATAATAATAATAAATAATAATAATAATAATAATAATAATAATAATAATAATAATAATAATAATAATAATAATAATAATAATAATAATAATAATAATAATAATAATAATAATAATAATAATAATAATAATAATAATAATAATAATAATAATAATAATAATAATAATAATAATAATAATAATAATAATAATAATAATAATTAATAATAATAATAATAATAATAATAATAATAATAATAATAATAATAATAATAATAATAATAATAATAATAATAATAATAATAATAATAATAATAATAATAATAATAATAATAATAATAATAATAATAATAATAATAATAATAATAATAATAATAATAATAATAATAATAATAATAATAATAATAATAATAATAATAATAATAATAATAATAATAATAATAATAATAATAATAATAATAATAATAATAATAATAATAATAATAATAATAATAATAATAATAATAATAATAATAATAATAATAATAATAATAATAATAATAATAATAATAATAATAATAATAATAATAATAATAATAATAATAATAATAATAATAATAATAATAATAATAATAATAATAATAATAATAATAATAATAATAATAATAATAATAATAATAATATAATAATAATAATAATAATAATAATAATAATAATATAATAATAATAATAATAATAATAATAATAATAATAATAATAATAATAATAATAATAATAATATAATAATAATAATAATAATAATAATAATAATTAATTATAGTGATACAGCCCTTGTTGGGTTCTTACTTTTAAAAAATTTAATAGTTTTGTTAAATTTTCAATCTTCAGTCTTCTTTTGGGTCATTTTCTTAAAGTACATATCTTATTGTAATGAGATCTCCGCTCTTGATCATTGAAATCTTATTTCAATCGAGTTCCTCTCCAAGCATTTAATGATTTATTTTTTATTGTGCATATGTAATGTCCATCAGTATTTCACTTCCAATATGCCTCTTTTTTCTATCCACGAGTCCTTCTGGAGTACAGTATAGATTACATATAGATTTCCAGAACTTAAAGCTTTCTAATTCTTATTTTTATTGAAATTTTCAGTATTATCTTAAAATATGTTCATATTTTCTGCAGAACCAGCATTAGTTCTTATCTTTGTAGTTGTAGATTCTGTTCCACGTCCATGGGATCATTTGCTGTTGTATGTCTTAAAAAAGCTTCAGTCAATTCCGCTAATTGATTGATTTTTGATTCTATTTGTTCTTCTCTTTTATTGACTAGTTGTGAATTTTCGTTTTTTTAGTATTCAAATGTTTGACATAAATAATGCGATTTATCCTTCTAGTTTTTATACGTTTTTTAAATGTTTAAAATTCGCCTATTAAATAACTTTGAGTTCATGAAGAAAATATTGTTGATCGTAAAACGATTGGGATGGATCATTTTAAGAGGAATTATTGAAAGAAATTTTTGATTTTTGATTATAGATATATAAAGCTATAAGGCAAATAGAAATATAAAGTAATCTTCTCAATTCAATTTGTTCAGCCCATTAATAGCGCTAATAGTTTATATTGAAAAATAAATTTAAATTAAAAGACTTTAATAAAACTAAAGAAACTACTTATCACATTAGCTTAAGATAAGATAATAGAAGGTTAAATGATATAACTAAAAAAGTTTGAGTATATAAAATTTAAAAAAAAGAATAAATAAGCATAAATTATCATCTATTAAAGCTTAACTAGAGAAAAAATAAAGGAAATCAATACAGAAAAAATGTATACAATACTTATTTACTAATCATAAAAAATTCGAAAATCTATTGGAAATCTTCCTAAAATTATCGTAAAGTTAAATTGTCCTTCCAAAAAAACAGGATTAAGTTTCTTGGAAAAAAATTAAAAAAGTATTTATAGAAATATTCTAAAAATTTATATTTTGATAAGTAAAATCTCTATGATATAAAACCATTATTAATTCACTTTTAATAAATATTAAAAATTTAAAACGAGAAAAAAGAATTGCCAGTTGAGAATTAAAAGAAAAATTTCGCAAATTTTGTAAACAATTAAAAAAATGAAAAAAAATGTTTTTCTATGAAATTTTTTAAAGATAAATAAAAATTAGTTAATACTTAAAAAAATAATACATCGATAATTAAAATAATAACAAAAAAAAATCTAAATTATAGTTAATTAAAAGAACATTTGAAGAGTATATTACTTGCTTTTTAAACGAAAAAAAAATTTAATGCATAAAAATTAAAAAAATAAAGATGAACGATATGAAAAAAAGTAAAGAAAATTTAAGGATATAAATAAATAAATTTGATTATAGAGCGCGTAGCACCTCGTTGATGCGCGCTCTTATAATAAAATCTGTTCTTGAAACTAAATCTTAAGCTGCTTTCTAAAAAAACATTCAATAAAAAAAACTAGATAAACTTCGTAAAACAAAATTTCTGGATTAGAATAATAAACAGTTTTTCAGAACATTTTTTAGCTCAGAAATTTATACAAAAAGATTTGTGCGGAACTGACTAAGTATCTTCTGATCGAAAAAGCAGTTTTTTTAGAAGAATTTTATTGCTCAAAGATTTACGAAAGAGAATTTATGTGGAACGGACTAAATAACTTCGGATTGAAAAAAATCAGTTTTTTAAGGAGTTAGTTTTTGCTCAGAGAGTTGCACTTGAAGAGTTGTGTGGATTGGACTAAAAAATTTCGGAATGGAATTTAAACATTTTATTGAGAAGGAGACTGTGCTCAAAGATTAAAAAAGAAAGAACTTGTGTAAATACTGCTTTCAATTAGATAATTTTTTTTTAGCATTCTTAATAGACGATAAAACCCTTACTGTATAAAGGGTATCTAGACTTTCAAGTCGAGGATTTGAGGATCAGAAGTAAAGCGATTTAACTTGAAGGATAAATATAATGATCTGAAGAAAATCTCTTTGGACCATAAATTCAACAAATTCGCAAAGTTAACTGAAAGCACATCGTTATAAAAAATAAAAGTGAGTGATCTAATGAATATTTAGCAACAGCCTACAACAGCTTTCATTCCATATCGGAAAGCAATGAGATGCTTGTACTGCAAGAGATTAGGTCACAAAGTAATAGACTGCTTCCAAGATTAATAAAAATAAAATAATTAATAAAATCTAATTGGAAATCATCTATAGGATCTATTGCAATTAAGAAGGTAAACTGTATTGAAAAAAATACTACAACTAAAGAGTTTAGCTCCTTATATCTAATAGGTTGTTAACGAATTCAATTAAAAGTGACTGGGATTCGAATTATTAGAAAAGATAAGAAATAACAACCTAAAAAACAACAATACTTATGATTGACAAAATCCAAACAGATTTGAAGTGGTTATTTATACCTAACTTTTAACTTAAAAATATTTAGCCTAAAAATGGCAGACCTAATATAATCATTCAATTATTTTTTATATTTATATTAAAAAAAAATCTAAATCTTGTGTTTTTGATTTTTTTAGTTTTTTTTCATTCGTTTTAGATTAACAGTTTACTTTAATTTTCTTTATTTAGCCATTTCAAGAGTACGAAATAATTTTTTTACAATAAAAAATTATATCAACTTTTAATTTGATACATATATAAAATAATTATATAATAAATTTACATATTTCAACAGATTCTTTTTTTATTCTTAATTTATACTTAAAAATTTATGCAAAAAATCTTTTTTTTAGTTATTTAAACTTGGTTTTATCTTAAAATTTTAATTAAAAATTTAACTTTGCTAAAATATAAAATCCTTAATTAGTTTCCAAATTCAAACTTTAATTAATTTATTCTTCTTTTTAATTAAAAAATTAAAATTAAAGATTTTAGCTCTTTTTTATTCCAAGAAAAACTAAACCTTTATTCTATTAAATTGAAAATAATAGGATGAACTTTTCTTGACTCAACTGAACTTTTTAAAGCATGATTTATTTTATTTCATTGATAGTAAAACTTACAAAGACGCCCCACCCTTATAAATATAAATATTTAGATTGATGGCCTCTATTTTTTAGAATACCTTGATTGTGCTTATAGTGAATTCCAACGAAAAAATTAGATTTAATGAATTGATACTAATTAAATATTTTATATTTTTATAAACTTTTATGGAAACTAGTAATAAATTATTTCTTTGAATCTTTTTTAGTTTAAAATTATTATATTTTTCAATAAAGATTTAAACTTTACTAAACATAATTATGTCTAGACAATTAAATTAAGTTTTTGTATAAGAAAAAAATTAAATTAGATATTTACTAAATTTATTAATATATGCAATTCATTTTCCAATATAATAATAATTAATGAAAAATTTGTTTGCTAAAAAGCTATACGAATGTTTTTTAATCTGCTCATTAGTCTTATTTTCGTTGATGTCTGATTTCATGTTTGATTCTGGTTGCTTCCATTTTTTTCTATTCGTTTTCTGGTGTTTTTTATTATTGGTCAATTTCTTTTTATTTTTATTAGTTATATTTTGTTATTTTGTTTATTTTCAATTGATTATATTCAAGCAGTTCTTTTATTGCTATTTCATTATTTTTATTTTCGATTTTTATTTCTTTAGTAATCTTTGATTTTTATTTTCTAGTTAGATTATTGTTGTGCTGTAGTGCTTACATTTAAATATGAGTTCAAAAGTATCTAGTTTTTTGCATATGCATTTTAATTCTTCTTAGTCTATATGTCTTTCTTACAGATCTTTTTTAAAGAATAATAATTAATTGCGTAGTCTGTATATTATTTTTCTTTCTTTAATTTTTAACTGTTTTAAATTAAATATTAACTTTTTGGAAATATCTCTTCTTATTTGAATTGTCTTTGAATAATTTTTGATATAATCATTTCTTTTTTTATTCTTTAATTTTTGTTCACTAAATTTTTTCAATATAAATAAATGTTTATAAATAACTTTTATATTTAAAGATATGATTATTACCTGAGTTTTATTATATTTTTTAGTTATTAAATTATTTAAAAGGTTGATAATAAAAAATATTTATTAAGAATATAGTAATTAGCAATAATATATAATTTTATCTTTGTTTATTTTTATTGGAAAAGACTCAATTAAAATAAATTAAATATTTTTAGTTTAAATTATTTAAATATTTGCTCTTTTTTTACATTCTTTTAAATTTTTCTGATAATATAACCTAAAGGCAAATTTATTGCTTCAAAATTAACTTATTTTTTAATTTTAATTAAAATAAGATATTTCCTTTTCGTACTAAAATTTTTTATATTCATAATAAAAATTTATAATAAAGTTAAAGTTAAAAAGCTTTGTTAAAGCCTTAGTAGTCAGCCATCTGACCTATTCTATCAGCTTGTCTCCATTAGTTTGTCTTGATCTCCTACTAGGCTTAGTTAGGCAGTGTAGCACTTTCATTAGTGCACCATCTTTTAATATTCTGAATAGTTTTGATCTTGCACGTAGCTTTCAAAATTATTTATCCAAGGATTAAGATTTGAATTAAAGAATTTTTTCTATAAATTTTTCCACTTTATGTTGGATATATCCTAAATAGTTTTCTAAAAATATCTTATTATTATTTCTTTAAATTTCGCTTAGTTAGTAGCAGTATTTTCATTGGTGTTATTTATTGCACACGTAGCATTTTATTCTTCTTTTAAACTATTATTCCTGTAACACTTACTTATCTTAAATTTACAGTTATTTTAAATAAACGTTTACTGTTTATTTTAATTTGAGGCTTCATTTTCTATTTCATAGGATCTGATTAATTCTGTTAAAACGAAAATGGTGCTACCTGAATTTATTATTAAATTTAAAGAATTCTTTGTTCCAGTTTGTTTTCTATTTCTTATGATGATTAATATTTTTTCTCAAGTAAAGACATTATTAGTTTTCCAATTTTTCTATTTATCAGCGAGGTATCCATTTTTGAACTTAAACTCTTTTAATGACTTAGATAATATTTCTATTTGAGTTTGTGTCGGAAATTTTTTTAGTTCTGGATTTCCTAGTGGTTAATGTTCTTCATATCAATCATACTTCTCACTTTCACTCATTTTAATTATTTCGCTTTTTTATTTTTGAGAATTTTCCTGTTTAAGTGTTTTGTTCAAAGTTCTGTTATTTCTTAGAAGTCATTTATTATAATAATATGCTATTAAAGAGAAAATTTTTCATTATGAGGTATTTCAACCCATTCCGGAAGACAGCAGTTTCAGCTTTCTGCAGTTGAATAAAAATGATTAAGACATACCATTTTATCGAAATTTGGAACCTGAATTTTTCAGATTTTTTTCCTCTTTTAGGGAGCAAGGATGAAGATCAAAAGGCATATGATCCAGAAATCCTAGGAACATATTACTAAGAATAAATTTATAAATATTTGAATTGTAGTAATTCTATCGATGGTGGTATCACGTTAATCTATTGCTATTTTTATATATAAAGATATCGGTCACAGTCAGAGAAAACTTGCAGGTAATCTTGTGTAGTGTATACTTATCTTGGTCTTTTCACCTCTTTCTTGATTTTTAAAATCTCCTTGCAAAAGTTTCACCACGTTCAATTTAATAATACTTCTTCTTATTTTTTCTCTTTTTTTCTTGAGTCTACTAGTATTTTGCTTCTGTTAATAAAAAAATATATGACTATTTGCTCATTAATCATTCTAAGATATTACAATTAATAAAATTTGATATAAATTAATGCTTTTATTATTGGTATTTTGTTTTAAAATACATATATTTATTTTTGCTATTAAAATTATTACGCAAAAGTTTTGATAACGTATTTTAATTATTATTATAGTTTTTAAATATTTTCTGTAAATTTATTTTAGTATTGATCAAATTAAAATCTTTTTTAATAATTTTAATTAAAATTTTTTGAAGTAGGTAATATATAAACTATTTCATTTTTTGCCTAAAAAATTTAAAGAATAGATATATTACACTAATTTAACATTTGATAATCTTCTTTTTATATTTTAATTTCTTTTAAAATATTACAATTTTTTTGAAAATTTTCATTAAAAAAATTATTGAATATATGAATAAAATGGATGTCAGCCGCGTCAGTCAAATTAGTAGGTAATCTGGGACAGTGTATACTGCATTGCGAGTAATCTCACACTAGATGCCACCACGGGGAAGGGTGGATAAGCTCCGTTGAGACATACCTAACTTACCCTGAGGGTTATCTCTAGCAGTATGAAAGTTTGACTGACAGGCCTTCTAATTACCGACTTAATAACTAATTCTTATTTGGACCTTATTCAAGAAGACTGAAGTATTTGACTCAAGATTTAAGAATAAATTTTAATAAGAAGATTCCCCATTTGGAGAAGCTGACATGACTCATCGGACCTCTATTTTAACAAGAAACATGAGAACATTTTTCTTAATATTAATAGAGCAATGAGGTGGTACGCGCTCTATAATAATTTTTATTTATCACTAACTTTTTATTTTTCTCTTTTCTGATATTTTAAAAAAGAAAATAAAAAAATGAGAATAATTTATCTGAACAACCAAAATTGGATTTAATTACAAAATAATTTAATTTATTTATAACATAATAACATAATTTATTATTGTAGTGTCATATTTATTTGGTTTATCACATATTAGAGTTTATAAAAAAGATTTCCTAAACAGAAATTTTCAATGTCATATTCATCTTGCGTTTCTGGGTCGTAGATCTTTATAAATTGCTTTTTTATAATCTCTAATGTTTAGAAATAAAGGCCCAATTATCATAATAATTAAATAAGTTAAAAAAAACTAAAAAATAAAGATATAATTTAAGAAATTAAATGATATTTTTTAATTTTATTATAAGAAATAGGAAAGGATTCTAATCACAAAGCGTAATATCTAAGTTAAAAGTTCAATCTGTATATTCTTAAAAAATTAAGCAGCTAATTTTTTAATTAATCTTAAAAACCAAAACGCTAAAATTAAAAAATATCAATATTATATGTAAATAACTAAAAATTTATATTTTTATAAAAAGATTAAAAATAATAAGAATTAAGATATAAAGTTGATATGTTTATTATTTAGATTATAAATGAAATATATAACTTAATTATTATTTTAATAATTTATCTATTTTATATTGCCTGTATGTTCCTTAATAAAAATGATATTATACATCTTTTTAATTATTTTTTTAACTTTTATTAATAAATAAATAAATTTGATTAAAGAGCGCATAGCACTCTCCTTGGTGCGCAGCTCTTTAAAAAAAATGTTTCATACTGACAAGAATGTTTGTTACTTATAAAATTATCAGATACCTTGTTCAATACTGGTATAATTATTCAGTACTGATAAAAATGTTCAATACTGATATAATTTAAGAATACTAGTAATCTTATCTACTTGTTGGAGGTCCAAGGACATGGCAGGATTGTGTCTCATTGCATCACCAAAGCAGAGGACGACATGTGTCAATTATGGGTACTTAAATTCCCCACCTCTGATGAAGCTCGCAATATTATTTCTTTTTCGTTCCAGAATTAAATCTAAACTAAGCCAGTGTCGAAGGTCTAAGAATCTTATGTCTCGAGGTCAAACCAAAGCAGAGGAAGATATAAAGTCAATTATGGGTACTTAACTTCCCCAACCTCTGATGAAGATGACCTTGTTGTTCACCTTCGAACAACTATGGCGGTTTTAAAAAATATATAATATCTTTTATTCTGAAGTATCGAATTATATAAAACTTTGATTAAAGCATGATTAGCAAATGTTAGTAACTTAGAAAATTATTTGTTTATTTACTTCTTAAATCATATTTATATTAGCAAACTTTGCTTCGTTTACCTATTGATGAGCTTTATTTATAGTTTCTATTTACTTTTATAAATGCATAATTTCTTGTAATTATTGAATTTTTATCTTATTTTCCTTCTGCAAGGTTTTTATTTTTTCCTATATTAGCTCAAATTCATGATTGTGATTAGTTATTAGCAGGTATTACATATAAGCTTATTATCTTTAGAACATATTAATTACAATACTATTTGATGCTCTTAACACAAGTTCTAAATTTTAGTTTCGATAGTTTTTAGTTCATGTACAAGTTTAGTTTATTTCTCTTATCATCAAGACAGAATATAACATTATTTCTCTTATACATTGCATTTAAACATCACTACCTATGCATTACCACTTAGACTATTAGTCTCATTAAACTCATCATCACATATAGCACAAACCCTTACATTTTAAACATTTTTAATTACTAAATTAATTATAACTAATAGCTACTATGTTTGTCTCTATAATCTAGATAATCCATAGACAACCAATATATTCAGAGTTTAAATATTATTCAAGATACTGCTTATTTCAGTAATATCTATAACACTATTATAACCTATTCTATTTTCTCTTTCTCAATTACTTTCATATCCTTTACTATTTTTATTCATATTCTATTACTTTCAAATTCAATTAAGTCATTACAAGTTAATCATTACAGGGATAGCTATAGTATTATCTCTGCCAAAATGACATTTTTAGTTTCAGTTCTTCGTTCTCATTGAACAGTTTTTCCCTTTTAGATTTCATGTCTTTTATCTAACTAATTTAATTCCAGAGGTTCGATATTTTACTATCTCTCTACTTCGTAACTTTATCTTTATCATTCAAATACTCTTTCTTTCACTCACTAAGTCTTTTTTCTTATCTTATTATTAAAAATTAGCTAGCTGAATTGAGATTTTTACACCTTAGATATCCTTGTTAAATTTAAGTAACTTTAAATGTAGTAATTAGCTAACCAAGATCGCATAATTAAAAGATACTCCTGTTTATATATTATCTATCTTTTATTCCATTTCTGAAAGCAATCTTCTACTTTTATCGATAGAATTAGCCTTCTTATTACGCCTTCTGATTACTAGATATCCAGCAAAATTTCTTAGTATAATTTCTATTTAATAAATACCATAAAATACCTATTTTAGCTTTCTTTAGTATTTGATTTTAATTAAATTTTAGGAATTTATTCAATAATTGAACGTAAAAGTTAAAAAATAAAGCAGTATTTTATATTAAATAAGTACCGCTATAATTTTCTTACTCTATTTAAAGATTAAAATCTGTTTAATCTGCTTTTTTCTTGATTTTTCAAGTTTTTTTGCTTCATGGGGTGATAATCATTTTAAGTACATCAAGATCTTTCTGCACTAAATTTTGAAAGCACTATTATAATTCTCGATGTTTCTCTTAATATTAATATTAGAATCATTTTTCTACTGAGAAATTGCTTACCCATCAAATTAACTATTCCTTCAATACTCTTTTTTACAACCTTGAAAAGAGCAATTTTAAGCTAAAAGTATCATTGATACTTGATGTTTTTTTAATTCCTTAGTATATATAAAAATAAACTGAAACCTAATTAAGTTAAAGGAATATTTTCCTTTAAATAGCTGCTTCTCTAAATATCTTCTTTAGCTATTCATTTGTGCTATTTATCAGCTTTTAAGTTTACGTCTTCAGGTTAATTTCTTAATTATATATATGTTACCAATAAGCCTAAGATCTCGTATATTTCTCAGCATTCCATTTTTACTTCACTTTTTCCTTTTTTAGATTTATCTTATATTTCTCTTAAAACTTAATCTCATTATGAACCTTGACTCTCAATCTTGATATTCTCTCCCTTTATTAATCTAGATTCTGGTTATAATATTAAGCATCTTTATATGCTTATTTCATTATGAAATATAATAGATTCTAGGAACTTATGTATGACTTAATGTTAAGTCTTTTTACAGAACTTCTTAACTCTTAGATATCACCAGCTTAATTACATCCTAATATTATACTTTGCCTATTTATATAGTCAAGATATAGCAAAAGAGTATTTTAAGAATGCAATAGTATTCTTTGCTGCTAAATATCCTTAGGATTAATTTTTATAATTGGAAGCTTAATTTATTCTAATTTAGTTTTAAATCTAGCTTTATATTCTACTTCCAATACCTAATGTATCACTTTAATTTTAGCTTGCTAGTTTGAGACAAAAATAGTCAAATGTCTTTAATCATTAGAACTGCTAATATTTTCCTATATGGAGACAGTTCTTTAACCAAGGATATTTATTCAATTGCCTAGATTACAATCTTATTATAGCCTCTTATATAATCTGACAACATCACTAGTTAGCATTATCTTAGACATAAACTATCTCAAATAAACAATCTCTCTTATTAGTAAACTAGTTTATAATAACTAAGTTACTTCTCTTTTATTAGATTTAGATTAACTATTACTACGTTTTCTTTCTTATAGGATCAGTCTTTTATGTTATGCTGTAGATTTTTCTGCTTCTAATACTTAAATTGCTTTTATTTATCTACCTTATTCATTCCAATTCCTATACTTAAGGATTATTCAAGCATTTTCTACTTATGGATCATTAATAGTCTGATTCCTTTATTTCCTTTCCTTCTCTTTTAATCTCTTTTTCTTTTTAATTTCCTTTAAAATTCATAAGGTAATTGATAGTCTAAGTATCTACTTTTACAAGCTAGCTTGATAGAAAAGGATAACCATTAGTATAGTAACAAAAGACTAGTTATTATAGTAAAATCAATTATCAAGGATACTAAACCAGTAACATATCAACCACTAACTATAGAAAGATATATTATAGTCCAGATTTATTTTTACTAATAGTATAAGAGCAAAAATATTTAATCTATGGCAAAGCTAAGGGGAAGCAGGAAAAATTTATTAAGTTAATGGATCAAAGTGGGACAAAATGAGGGATAGTTAGAATAAATTACTATCAAACAAAATATGTAAAAAAGGTAATTTTAGAAGCCAGGAATAGGCGGTTTTCAGTCACTAGTATAAATTAAGATCGTAGGAATATAATAAAGACTTTTATATAAACACTAGAAATTACAGATAGAAATAGTTATTTATAAGATCAATGTAACTTACTGATATGCATATGAAACATTTTATCGAGAATTGTAAGTTTAGTAAGATAATTTTGGTTAGTTTCATATAGAGAATTTCTATATATATTAGATAGGCCAGATAGGAAATCAAAAATCTAATATAAATCTTCATTTTTTAGATCTTTTAAAATGAATTCGTTATGTTTAGTTTTAAGAAAAGGATAAATGACAAAAAAAGTGAGTTTAAAATATGAGAAATGAGTTAAAAGAGTAAAAGACAGCTATTTATTGAAAGAAAAGAAGAAAAATAAAATCTGAAGCTAGATAAGATTCTCACAATTTTAAGCACTTTAAATATGAATACAACCATACATCTAAGTTTAGCCTTCTTTTAATGAAAGAGTTTGAAATATCTCCGCATAAACTATTTTAACCATAAAATTTTCAGTTTTGATATGCGCATCTATCATATTTTAATCCTTTTATTCAATAACTTTTAAATTTAGTTCTTCAAATTTTTCTATTATTTTTCAGTCAAAATCATTTTTGAAGTTATATTTCCTTCTCTTTCTTCTGGTCATCCACAAACAATCAAAAATCCAACTATAATAATAAAAACGTATTAGTCTTTATACTTTTTTTAAGCCAGATAAGTAATAAATAAAAAATGAGCTTACTTTGTTTTTTTTTAACTTTAAACTTTTCAATGATTTTTTATTAATCTAACCTTTAAAGTAAATTCGAAAGGAATTATACTTCTTAATTTCTACATTAATTTTAAATGAATTTTAGAAGAAAAAAATGCTATTATATACTTATTAAAAATTAGAAAAATTAAGTCATCTTAATGTTGAGAAAAATAGTCTCAAAGCTAGTACTTTTCCCATTTCTATTGCTTGTTGCATCTATATTTTAATAATATAGAACATCTTATTTATTTTAACTTTAGGAGAACATTCAAATTTGATTCTAAAATAATTATTTCACTGCATTTAAGATTTATTATTTTTTCTATAAGTTATTATTTCAAACATTTTTCTTGTTTTAAGTCTTAAATTAAAACGATTCATCTTAGTATTTCTTTTTGCTAGAGTAATTATTTTTTATAATGTTCTATCTATTCGTTTAGTTAACAAAGTAAAAATATTATTTTGATAAATTTTAAATTTACTACTGCTTTTCTTCAATTTCCTACTCTTAAACCATTTACTTTTAATTAAGTAGCTCTATTTACTAGTTAAGAGTTTAGATAAATTATAAATTACTTGTTTTTTCTTCATACTTTTGTTCTTTTAGCTATAAATGAATCTATCTTATTCTAATTCTAATATCTATTGTGTTTTCATCTATTATGTTTTATTTAACTAAGTATTCTATAAATTCATTAATTTACTTTTTCTAGCTTTATTTTGCTTTCTACAAGTCTTTTGTCTATTCATCGTTGCTTTTTTTATTTTTTACCTATTTAAACTTATTTTTCTATATTTTCTCTTAACGTTTCCTTTAGATTTTATAACTACTAAGTAAAATCATTTAACCATACTAATTTATCAGTATTATAAACTTAGAACCTAGTCTTAAGGTTCTTTAAGATCGTCATTATCCTATTGATAATCTCTATTTTATGTATAGAGATTATAAAATTTTCGAATATATCTTTAAATGCATATGCTATTCTAATATAAGGGATTCACTATCAGAAATATCAGAATTCATTATTTAAGGTGTCCCATACTATACAATCAAGAATGTATAAACTAACTTTCAAGGTATGAAATGGAGTATTTAGACTAATAAATCAAAATATTTCATAAGAAGCTAATGATAAGATTCTAGAAATGGAGAAAGCTAAAAAGAAGAAGTTAAAGATGAGTAGAAAGAAGGAGTAAGTAAATAAAAATGATGAGATCAAGATAAGATTAAAAACATTTACTAGCATCTATGGTTGAAGGAACTAATTTTTGCAATTAAAGAGTCAACCAACTCTTTTAGCTTAAATTAAATTTAACTAGACTCACTCCCTCACATTCAATTATAATTATAATGAACATCGTTTCTTTATCTACTGTTACTTTATTATGTCAGACAATTGAATCAGCTTTCTTAATATGTAAACTATCAATGTTTTAAGGAGATTTAATTTCATACTTCTACTATAGACTAAAATTTTCTTGCTTTTCTTTATGGAACTGACTTTTATCTAATAATTTTCTAAGAAAATGCTGAACTTGAGAGGAACTCCAGAAAAAACGAAATAAGAGCAGGAAGAACATAAAGGTTTTTAAAATTTTAGAAGAAGTTATAAGATTAATTCAGAAATGATCGAGAAAAAGAAAAAAGCAGATAAGAAACAAAATTCTAATAGCTTTTCAAGCAGAGTTAAAAATAGAACTCAAATATTAAAAAAAAACATTAAAAAAATTGAAAAATACTATGAAATAAACAATGAATAAATAAAATATCTTCAATCAAAAAATATAATAAAGAAATCTAAAAAAATACAAACTAAATTTTTCGAGGAAACAGTAAAGAGAATATAAGATATGAAAACAGCAAAAATAATTTATAAACAATATAAAAATTAGATTAAATTAAAAAGTTACTTATATTACAACAAACAAAGAATTAATAAAAGAATAAAAATTAATTTTATACTTAGAACGCAATTAATATTTTTTAGAGCTGATTTCTCAGAAAGACACATTGATTAAGAGTAAATATTATGTATTTGTAAGCAATAAGAAAAATTTGAACACGTTTTTGATTGCTAATATTACAGATAAATTATATAAGAAAACAGTCTTCAGATTGAAGAAAATTATAAATCCTAAACATAAACATAAATCTGAAAAGAAGGAAAGAATAAATATAAAATAAAAAATAGAAAAAAACTATAAGGAAATGCTAGAATATAATCAACTTTTAATATATTAAGAAACAAAAAAGAATAAATAAATATTAGAAGCTATTGATCTAAGATAAAAAAGCATGGTCTAGAATAAAACAAAAACATTAAAAAATAACTTTATTTTAGGAATGAATGAGCGAAAAATAAATCCATTAGTAATATGAGAATAAAGAAGATTTAAAATAATTATTTTTAATATGAACAAAGATTAAAGAAGAAAAGAAACAAAACAATAAAAAAATAAAGTCAAATCAAAACAATAATGAAGATCAAAGAGTTTCAGAAGGAGAGTGATATCATAAAAATTATTTTATTAAGCTGAAAGACGAACATTTTATGATTTAATTTAAAAAGAGTATGAAGAATTCTTAATAAACTCTGAATAACGGAAAGTTGAGTTTTTTAAATAGAAAACCCACTTAAGATCTATAGACAATCATAAGCGCTATTTCCTCATAAAAAAAGAGCATAGAATCCATCTGTGTTAACAAAATATTAATATATATCTTTTTGAAAGTCCAGGAGAATAAAAGATTTAACTTTGAAGTATATTATTATTATTAAATATTAATTTTTAAATATATGCTGGGCTCTAGTCAGCCGAGTAGATAATACGGGGGCAGTGTAGACTGCATTACAAGTTCTCTTGTTTAAAATATGCCACCACAGATAAATTAAGACGCGCCCTTTGTTTGATAAACATTGCTTATTTGAAGGCTATCTCTATCGATACGAAAATCAGTCAAGGAAATACTGAAATCCAGGCCTCAGAGTTATCCTTATCTTTACATGTCGTTAATCTGATCATGAATTGGAAAACACCTAAAGATATGACTGAGATCAAAAATAATTTTTATTCAGAAGTATTTAACTAGACTGTGTTATATGACAAAAGTATTGGATTAACCTCTAAGTCCCTTCTAACTCTTCGAAATGAATCAGAAGAAATAAGAGAAAGAAGGTAATCAATTTTTATTTGAAAAGTGGAGAAAAATAAAATCTGAACAAAGAGACTAGGTGAAACTAGAACATTACTAGACTATTATTAATATATTATTAAATAGTTGAAGGTGAGCAACAAGGTCATCTTCATCAGAGGTTGGGGAAGTTAAGTACCCATAATTGACACATATCGTCCTCTGCTTTGGTGATGCAATGAGACACAATCCTGCTATGTCCTTGGACCTCCAGCAAGTATTAAAGATTACGAGTATTCTTAAATTATATCAGTATTGAACATTTTTATCAGTACTGAATAATTATACCAGTATTGAACAAGGTATCTGATAATTTTATAAGTAACAAACATTCTTGTCAGTATGAAACATTTTTTTTAAAGAGCTGCGCACCAATGAGAGTGCTATGCGCTCTATAATCAAATTTATTTATTTATTTATTTATTTAATAATTAAATTTGACTTCTTTTATTAATTTGGTAAACTTTATTAAGGTGAATTCACTTTAATTTAATTAATTTATATTCCTTAATCAAATATTTAAGTTTGCAAGTAAAGTTAAGGTTTAATTTAAGAAAAAAAAATGAATAAAGAAAGTATAAAAGGAAAAATTGAGAAGAGTAGTAAGAAGTAAAGAGAAGCATAGAAAATGTTTTATTATGTATTCTTAAATAGAGAACCAATTATTTCCTCGTGTCTTGTGTTTCTTACCAAGTTATAAATTTTGTTGTAAATTATATATATGATATTTTTATCTTCATTAGCAAGAAGATTATTATTTTGTTCAATGTCCTTATTTATGAATTTACTTATTATTACTTTAATTAATTTTATAACTAGTTAAACTATTCCAGTATCTTCTCAATTCTTTAGTAATAATACTTTTCATATTTAATTAGATTGTTCTAGTCTTAGACATAAATGTGATAAATCTTATTTTTATCAAAAATCAAACTTATGATATTTCTTTATTCTAAAGAATATTAATATAACATAACATAATTATTACGGTGGTTACACCTTTATTTGATTTACCACTTATTAGTTTGTTAGTTTATTGTTTAAAAATAAATCTTCACTGTCATGTTTCTTGATATTTTTAAGATTATTTTCCTTGATTTTTCCGATAGATAGAATCTCAATCATTTTCTATTGAAATCATTTACTGCCTTTTAGATATAAGGATCTTCTTTGCTTAGTCGGAGCATTTTTTTCAGATAGAGTAAACATTTGTGAAATATATTCTAAATATATCTTAGCATTTATTTCATATTAATCTCTTTTATTTTTATTAAAATTTTAAGCAATTTCTTTCTTTATACCCTGAAAGCTTGCAATGCCAACATATCATTATTTTTCGATAGGTAATATATTTGCTACATGTTGCTATTCTATTTCTATTATATCGTTTTTATTTAGGATTGTTCTGGCTTACATATTTTCAAATTTACATTTCTTTTACTATTTTTCTGTCTTTAAAATTCTACCTTAAATTTGTTTGCAAATGCGGTTTAGAGCTAATTCCTATCATAGTGTAGGGTTTTCCGATTTTAGAATTTCCATAGAGTTTGATAATTTATTAGTTCGTTTACAAATATCTTTAATATCTTTAATAGCTTTTATTAATTTTAATTCTTTGTCTAAAGAAGGTAGAGATCATTTACTACATCCTACTAAGTGTTATTAAGTTTTGTTGGTGAAGTCTGCTATTTCTTAGGTGCTATTTTATTTTTATAAAAATATATCTCAGAAATGTTTAAAAACACTATAAATATAGTATAGCTGATATACTCTATGCAAATGAAATGCATCTTTTTTATTCTCCATATATATTCTATATAGTTTATTTAAATTATCTCTTCTACTTTTTTAAATCCATCCCATGATGTTTCAGTCTATCCTATTAATTTTTTTATTATTTTAATCGAAGAATTAAAAGATTAAATATTTTTCAGCTTCTTTTCATTGCTTCTCTTATATTAAAATAACTTATAATGATTCATTTTTATTTAATTTTTTATTTAGCTAATATTCAATACTTTTGTCTTTTTTTTAATTTTTAAATTACTTCTTCTCTTGATATATTTCTTTTATTCTCTTTTACTCTTAAACTCCTTAATTCCTATTATTCTCTTCACATTACACTTTGATTTACGTTTACTTCGTTGTATTTCAAATTGTTATGTTCCTTTTTACTTTAAATTAATATAAAATAACACAATAAATTAACGTAGGCCTGCCATTACTAGGCCATCCACAGATTAATGTTTTAATAAAAAGTTTTTGAACTTCCTTTTTCCTTGCTTTAATTCGAAAATTTTAAACTCTCTTCCTTTAATTCTTGTGAATATTGTCGAAGACCGCAGTTGAAGCTCTTATAGATTACTCATTATTTTACAAATGTAAGTCTTTTGAGTAGTCTTCTATAATTAAAAATATTTGCTAAATTTTGTCTCAACTATGCCTTGATTTTATTCAAACTCCTATTCAAGTTGACGGCATATAGAATAGAAGAGTACCTGAGATGTGGACTACAGAATAAGATTCAGTTGTTCTGATATTGAGTCTCAAGAGTATCCTTAGCTTGAGACTCACCATCCATATTTTAAATAATAATAATAATATATTAACGTGGAGTCACCTTTATTTGGTTTACCATGAATTAGAATTTATAGAGCTTTATATAAATAAATAGGTACAGAGATCGTATGTTTTAGAATTTTCTGGATAGTATCCTTATAACTTACTACTTTTCTCCTCTTGCTAATTCTTGATAGTTAAATCCATATTATGTCATCTCAATGCATTTTATATTTTTGGAGTTTCTAAGAAAGGTTAAAATATTTTTTCTTTTAAATCATTGCTTGGCGAGCAATAGATCTTGAATAAATTTTAGATTCCTCTTTCAGTTACTTATGATTGCTTCTTCTTAAATCTATAACACTAATTAGCCTTGTGTCCATCTTATAGCAATATCAACATCTAATTTTTCTTTTATACTAGAATAAGTTAAGTTCGGATTTTCTTCTTCTTTTAATTCCAGATTTGATAGTTGATTGAGCTTGGTATGCTCCAGTTAACTGATCCTCTAGTCAAATTTTATCTTAAATTCCATTCGATTAAACCAATCTGCCTTTTCATCTCTTAGGAAATAGTCTATTATTTAATCTTTTGTTTAGGGTTCTATTAATTTACCCATTTTTTAATGGTTATCATGAGAGATTAAATTATTTATTTAAAGTCTTAAATTTCTTTTGCTAGCTTCTAATTATCCAATTGTAGCAAATAGAAATCGTTAGTAAAGTCTGGTTAATTATTACATTTTTTTGAGAATTCTATTATTTCTTAGGTGAAATTTTATATTATATAATATAATAATTTATTATTTTTTAATCAAGTAAAAATCAAATCATCAAAGATTACTCCATCCTAAAATTCTTTTATAGTTTAAAACTCAGAGCAGAAAATGTTCTACAGTTTTCCTTTTTCTTTTAATTATATTTCTTTTTTTTGGTTTCTTTTACTTAATCTAGTTAATTTTCACTTTTCATCAAAATCTATCCTTATATTCAAATTATTTTTACTTCACTTATTAGTTTTTAAGATATCTTTTATTTAACTTAATTTTTCTTTTCAATAAGTCTAAAATAACTAAATTTATAAATATTTTAATCATTAATTATATCAGGACTTATGGTATTTTCTAAATTATTTTTCATCCTTCATTATTCTATTAGTTTTTAATTTAATATGCTTAAGTTTTCCCCCTTTTCCTTAATTTGTAAAATTTTTTTATTCCAATCCAAAAATATCTTGTAGTGTAAAATGCGGAGCAAAAAAAGGTTTTCACAATTTTCCGTTTTTATAACACTTCTCGTTTTCTAAAAATTTTTCCTTCTAACATCCGATTCATTTCAAAAACACTTTATTAATTTTTTTCCTTTCACATTCACTTACTTTTCTTTATATATCTAAAATATTTTTTTATTTTTTATCACCAAATTATTTTTATACTCATTTTTAAAAATTTTTTCCTTTTTTCCTTTTTTCCTTTTTTCCTTTTTTCCTTTTTTCCTTTTTTCCTTTTTTTCCTTTTTTCCTTTTTTTCCTTTTTTTTCCTTTTTTCCTTTTTTCCTTTTTTCCTTTTTTCCTTTTTTCCTTTTTTCCTTTTTTTCCTTTTTTTCCTTTTTTTCCTTTTTTCCTTTTTTTCCTTTTTTCCTTTTTTTTCCTTTTTTTCCTTTTTTCCTTTTTCCTTTTTTCCTTTTTTTTTTTTTTTCCTTTTTTCCTTTTTTCCTTTTTTCCTTTTTTCCTTTTTTCCTTTTTTTTACCACTTTTCACTTCTTTATTGCCTTTCTTCCTCGAAAAATCTCGTCACTTCCCTCAATCTACTCATCTTACTCTTTTAATATATTTCATAATATACTACTTCCTATAATACTCATACTCTCACTCACACTTCTCAAGTCTTATTTTCTCAGGTCTTATTTTCTCAAGTCTTACTTTCTTATTTACCATCTATCACCAACTATTTCACAATATCCTTACTTAACTTTAACTTTCAAATTTCTTAAATATACTCACCCACTCCAGCACACAAATTCTACTCCTCTAAACATTTACTCATTCATATTATTCGTACTCTATACTCACTCTATTCTTACTTATGTTTACTTAACTATATATACTTATTATAATTATAATTATAATTATAATTATCATTCACTTTATCTCCCATTTTATTTATTCACTCTAGTTTATACGCTATTCAAATTCCATACACTCTCTATTCACGCTATTAATATACTTTGTATATACTTTGTATATACTTTAAGTATAATTTAAATGTACTCTACTCATACTCTATTATACTCTTAATTTACTATTTATACTCTATTTAAAGTCTGTAAAAAGTCTACATAAACTCTTTTATACTCTACTCACACTCTATTCATATTCTGTAAATACTCAATATATAAAATATATACCTACTTAATTATATCAATACTTTAAATAAATACTTTAATACTTTTAATACTTATAATATAATTATTTAATGTCTCCTCATTAGAGAGACTCAACTCACTCACTCACACTCAATTGCATCGAAGTCCACTCTCTCTTTTTGCCTTAATTACTTGCTTTTGTGTCATATGAATACATCACATTAGTCTATGTTCGATAAGCACTACTCCACATCCATATCCTATTATTTGCAAAGATACCATTGTATCAGAAAGCAGATGCTGTTGATATGTAAGGATATTTGTTACCATCCCTTATTATGGCCTTAGTGTCAAACACACATGTTTACTTGAGCTTATTATTGCTGTTCCAGATATATGCGCACTCATTCTCATTTATTCAGATACTTACCAATTTAGCTGCCGGCACTGGTAATTATATTCCATACTCCTAATACACATTCAACATACTGTCATATGATGATATACCACTTGAATATTAGTAATTCTCAGTTAAATTTTAACTTTAAATATGACCACCTATTATCCACACTCTCTAATATGATACTCAGATTCCATTAAGATGTATATAATCTTTATTACTCAACAGAGACCTAGATTCATTCTATACCTTGTCATACACCTCCAAAGAATTAAGGCAATTATAATAAGGATGAGATGATGCAGAATATGATAGCGGATCCACTCCTCCTAAAATATACACAAATCTATCATTGTCATATCCCATTTAAGAAATATTTCTTGACTAGATTAACGAAGCCGATGCTTTTATTACTGAACTATTACTAACGCTGCTAGCAGTAATCTATAAGATCTTGTCCATATATGTCGCAGTAGTTTTGCCTCCCACCTAGATTAATAAATCATCAGTGATCTAATATGTAGATGATCGATTTAGAGATATTGGAACCATCCCCGATACCATATTGTAACCACAGGAGATATTAACGTTGTCCAGCTTGTAACTCTAGATCTTATTGGAATGAAAGAATACTCTCCTATAAACAGTTATCCTAGGTGACTCCTTATTTACTCTCTTAGCTAGACTGTATTTGTAGCTTGACTCTCTCACTAACTCACTCCAATTATTGACTTGAATATATTAACTTTAAGATTTGAATTATTCCAAAGACTATTGTAGATCTTTTAATTACTAGCTTTAATATTTTAACTAGTCAGAATGGTTCTTATTAATAGCTTCCAGTTACATATTATCAGATTTTAAACTCTCTTACTTCTTCGATCAAATCTTTATCTACTCTTAATAATTGACTTTCTCTTATGCTAATTTAGATAATTAGTCTTATAATTAAATCATAGATTGTTAACTAGCTGTAATACCTTTCTGAAGCTCGGCTTTTTATTACTGCAGTTCTTAGATGTCTTAATCATATTTGAGCTACTAAGCCTAAAGTTAATAGTCTTTATTCCTTAACTACTATTAATACTCTTATTGCTTCTTTTCTTACTAAAGAATCTATTATTGCATATCTTAGTATAAACGCTTTATTGCTAACTATAGTTACTTAATCTTGTTGGCTTAGTCCATGTAACTCTAGTATACTCGGTTAGGCTAGAGATGATGCGTTAGATGAGTTACGATTTAGTTCTAGAGAGCCTATTGACTTAAATTCTCACTACATAAAACAGAAGATGCTTATGCTATACTCTAGAACTTATCCTATATTGTGAAGTCAAGCTAATCCAATTAGCTCTTCTTATCCTAACATAAAACAATACTGTCCTAAGAGATATCGGAGATAGAATTAACCTATCTTCCTATCTATTGATAGTAATCAGATGTAGCTTTAATTAATTGCATTTATTATTTTATTTAGTTTTACTAGTCATTTACCATCTCCTAACATGCTTACTAGATATTCTACTTGACCTACAGCTATACTTAAACCATATTAGCTATTCTGGATATCTACTACTAATTTAACTGTCTGTACCATTGATTCAATGTAGATATGTATTAGACCAGTCTCTAATTGATGGCTCTAAAGGTAGATTCTAAGTAACTCTTCATTTGCTAAACTGCTTCCTATGTAGTGATACATCTATGCCCTTGATGCGATACCTACTAGCATTGTACACAGATTCTTATACTATCCTATATACAATATAGAGTTAAGAACTATTAACTATGAATAGGGCAGATGTCCTAAAGATTGGTGGGGTTCTATATCTATTGACTAACTAAATTCATAGTAGGTAATGACTCGATTGGTCTTGTTGTGGTGATGTTGTGCTTTCAGCATTTAAATTCATTATAGAGGTTATAGAACGTTTTTATGCATTTCTCACAGATAATGCATTCACAGTCCAACTGTCTAGGCTTTCTAAGCTCTTAGTCAAATTCTTCTTTACATAATTCACACTTGGCTTCTGACATTTTTTTTTGAAAGAGTAAAAAATAAAAATGGTACTTAATATTAGATTGGATAGAAATCACTTAAGTAAATAATTGAAAATAAACTTTATATTAATTGAATGAGATTACTTATTAAATTAAATAATTATTAACTAATTTTAAAATTATTACATCAAAAGGAAGAAAATAACAACAAAATCTTAATCATTATACAACTTTCACAAAAGGTAGAAAAAATCAGTTCTAAACTTTACTAATAACTAGAACTAAATCAGACAAGAATAAATTCTATTTATAAATTTTCCAATATTTTCATGTCTAAGATGAAGAAAAAATATAATTGAAAGATAAAGAAAAGTAAGAAAGTTATAATATATATAAAGGAAGTAGATCAACTTTGGTTAAATTAAATAACTAATTGAAAGCTTGGAATGATTAGAAAGGAAACTAATTAAAATATTAATCTGGAATTCTAAATCTTTGCGTTTAATCAGAGTAAAGACAGAAATGTTTAATTATCGAAAATCTTAAAAAAAGCGGACTGTAATTAACTAAAATTTTTAATGCCATATCATTAAAAAAGCTAATATGCAGTATTTTATAGAGGCATTTTGGAGTTAGTTAAATAAAATATCATTACCCTACTTGCTAAAATTAAATTTTTGGGATCTGAACGTATATGAAGAAAAGAAAAACCTAAGACTAGACTATCTGATTTCAGTTCCTTAAAAGAATTATCTAAGATATAGAAATACAAGAACCAATTAAATTATAGTATTAAGTTAAAAGGAGGAAATGAATAGCTAACTAAGCTAAAGCTAAAATAGAAAGTAAAATAAATAAGGCGTAAATATCCTACAATCTAACATTTTAATAAAACTAATTTAATACCTATTTCAAAATTTTTTAAGATCTATTTAAATTGAACTAAGAAAATATCTTCTACGATATAAGATGCAAACTTAATTATTTATGATACTAATTAATTTTAGAATATTTTATCTATTTAACTAAAATTAAGATTTATATTAAATGATTTATTAATTGCTTAGAAATTTAAGATTTTCTTTTTATTTTACTGATGATCTACTAGGTTTACTAATTTTAATTTAAAAATCCATTATCATTATTTAAATGAGATTTCCTTATTTCTTCAGCTTTTTAGCTTTGTTTTTTTATTAGATATTTATCAAATCTAAGCCTTTGAAAATCAAGCTATTCAGATGTCTAAGTTGTCTCTTTTTCTTTTTACTATTTGTCTACTATTAACTCTAAATTATCACAACGATCCAAAATTTATATTCAGCTTTCTCAGAAAGTTTATAATCTAAAGTGGTTGAAATTTACAGCTCTTTTTTATTTTTTCTCTTCCTTCTTAATAAAGACATTTGAGTATTTTCCTTTTTACTTCACAGTAACTTACAGATTCCAAATAGCTTCATTTTAAATTAATTATAACAGTCTATTTTGATTTCGTCTCCGACTTGAATATATTTTTACTCCAATTCTTACATTTATGCCTCATTATATACTTCTTTCATAATTACTTTACAAAATAAGTTTTAAATTTGTTTGCAACTTAAGTAATATTTTCTTATAGAACTTCGTAAATAATTGATTATCTTCCGTTTACTTTTTATCCTTCTATTATTCTTACTCTATTTAAGTACCAAACTATAATACAGAGGAAGTTTAGGATATCATTAGAACTTGCAAAGTTAAATATTCTTAGAGTTATTATAATGATTGCAAGAAGTACAATGCAATGTCCTTATAAATATTTGACTTTTCATTTGTAGGCAAATAGCATGATTCTATTATTAAATTTCTAACTCTCACGCTTATAAAATGTCCAAGAAGATTTGAGAAATCTAATTCATTTTAACAAGAATCAAGTTACTTTTTTACTAATAGACATACTCCACCTGCACATTTATTTGCGTTTTAGTAATAGTTACGATATTGTTCTATAACAATTGGGCAATATGTTTATTACGTTCATGTTTCGTTTATTGAAAAAATGTCAAATTCATTATCAAGGATGAATTATTATAATGCCGTTTGTTTACTAGCTATTGAGCTTATATTTACATGTCCTATTTTTATTTTCTTAGATTCTTGCGCTCCACCAGGGAGCCCTCCCTAATATATGCAAATATATTTATTCCCTTATGAATCTCTTTAAATATGTACCAGTTCTTTTTTATACTCAGGGTGCTGGAATTATTAGATCAAAAATGTAAATTACTTAAATCAAATAAGATTCTAGTAGTTTATTGTCTATTTTAATAACATTTTAGATACTATCTATAGTGCCTTGAGTTAATTCTTTATTAATTGTTATATACCTTCCTCGAACATTGCTCATTAAATATTAGTTTCTCCTTCACGAACCTTGTCTTATAAAGTTTTATAGTTGAGGAAATTGAAAATTTTATTATCGTATTATCTTTTCACTTTCTCTTTCATTTTTTCATTTAATAGTGCGTTTAGCTGGAGGATATTAAATTACATCTTCTTCATGTTTTCTTTTGAAAGGATTTATTATTTGATAAAAGTGCGATTCTAGTTTTCAATATAATTAATGTTTGTTTAGCTCATTTAATCTTTTTATCAAGGCTTGGTTTTTAGATCAAATAATTCTTTCATTAATTATTCATTAATTTCTTACTATTTTCTTAAGTTTTACTCAAACTTTTAATTGTTACAAATGAAGTTCATATTTAGCTAATGAAAGAATTACTGAAGTTTTATATAATTCTCATCAAGCAAACTTGTCTAGCAAAATTGATTTTATTATTCAATTTTTATTGTACTAGATATTAATTTCTTATTTTCTTAATATAATTTCTTCTAGTTTTCTAAGCTACTCTAGATATTTAAAATAAATTCCATATTAAGTTAATGATATGTTTATTGTAGTTTTTAGTGATTTAAATCTATAAAGTTTGTTTGACAAAATTTTTAACTTTATTCCAATTTTTCAGTGCTAACTTCAGCTTCTTAATGTTATCATTAAGCTTAAATTTCCTAATCTTATTATAAATTAATTGTTTATATAATTTTGTTTTCTACATTACATTTTATTTAAAGGTTTTAATCTGTCTAAATTTATTTATTTTAGCTTAGTAATTCTGTTTAGGTAGAATTTTTTGCTGTTTATTAAAGTTTGAGATAATATTGCTTTTATATGTCTATATTACATTTTTCTACGGCTAGTAGTTATTATATATTACAACTTTTTAAGTGTTAAACTTCATTATGCTTTTAAGATATCAATATTTGAAATTCCATATCTTTTTATTATAATTCTTCTTGAAACTCCATGTTTTATTTCAAACTCTACTAATTTTATATTCTTAACTGATTATTTAAAGTTATTAGCTGTTTTTATAGTTATTAGTCTTTATTTATAAGTCATTAATTTTAAATTATCAACTATTGGTTTTCGGCTTTAGCTTCCAATAATTCAAATCCAATAGTCTTCTTTTACTAAGAGATTTCGTAATATAATTACTAAATGTATTCAAATTTAGATAATTATTTTTTATATAGCTCAAGTTCTTTTAAACCATCCTATAAACTAGAATAAGACATATATAAATATTAATACAAGCTAGTTTATGCCGAAGAATTTTAAATGATTATTGTAGATTAATTGAATTTTTAAGGAACTAACGAATGACTTCTAAACTACTCTTAAGATTTATCTATTTAATAGATTTAATTAATTTCATCAGTTTATGCAGTTTAACTATTATATTGAGAAATACAATCTGTTTAAATTCCTATCTCTTTAGAATTATTTGCTTTTTTCCAAAAAATTAATTAATTATATTTCAACTATAGTTATTACTTATAGTATTTAGATTTTACTGCTTCATATTTACTTATAATCCTTTAATTAGTTTGATCCTGATTTTCTTAAGCTAATAGAAATTTTTAATTAAGAATAATTTGATTATTTTATAGATTTTATATTTATTATTCAAGTTCTTTAATCTAATTTAAGAACTATTTTTTACTAGTTTCAAACTATTATTCCTAGGATTACATTTGATCCTTTACTTCAATAAGTTAGGCTTAAAGTTATATTTTTTTGATTTCAAGATTATTTAGATTTTTTAGATTTGAATTTTCTTAATTCTTTTGGTTTAAAAGATAGTTGAATTTATAATTTTAGTACTATACATGATTATACTCTAAGTTTTAAGTAAATATGAATCATTTTATAATTCCGTTACTATTTTCATTTTGATTATTTAAAATATTTTTTGTATCTTAAATATCTTTATTTATCCCCCTATTATTTAAATTTTCTGAAGATATTTTTTATACCTTTTTTTAAATTGTGGCGGCAAAATTTGCTTTCTTTTGATAAGCATATTTCTCAACTTTTAAAATGCGCTTCAACTGGTAACGTCGCTCCAAGGAATATTTAAGTTATCTTAGTGGAACCCTAAGAAAATTATTTATTGTCTAATAGCTACATTTTTTTAGCATTTATCTTATTAAATTGGCATTCATTTTATTTACTTCAGTTGTAGCGTTTCCAAATTCTAGATTTATAAAGTTATAAACATCTGCCTATGCTTTTTTATAAGATCACAGCTTCTTTATAGTTAGATAAAGAAGAGTCGTTAAGAGTTTAAATTAGCGATTTTTAATTAGTTTCCAATATTTTTTATTCCCTATATCTCTTTTTGTTATTATTTTGAATTGCATTTTGATATTTAAATATTCAGTCTCTTCATTTCTATCAAATATAAACTAAAGATCTAAACTTCTTAGTATTTGATATGCTGCAGTATAGTATCATTGATAGTATATTTTATTAAATCACTTTTCTTTATTATACTTATGGTTACCCTTTTCTATCTAGCTAGCTTAAAAAATTAGATACTTAGATTTGCTTCTTAATTAAGCTAAAATTATCAATTTATTATATTGTTTTTAAATGAAGGAAATACAAAAAGGGATTAAATGAAAAGGAAAACAAATCATGAGAGTTAGACTGTTAATATCCAATAAGTAGAAAATGCTTGAATTATCCTTAAAATATAGAAATTGAACATACATAAGGTGGATAATATATAAGCAATTGAAGTATTAGAAGAAAAAAATTTGAAGGGTAAAATAACAAATAGATCCAATAAGGAAGAAAGCTTAGTAATAGTAAATTTAAATCTAATAAAAGAGAAGTAGCAAAATGCATTATAAGCTTTATTATTCATAAGAGAGATGATTGATTTGAGAAAGGCTTTAATGTCTAAGATATCTCTAACTAGGGATTATGACAGATTATTTAAGAGGTTGTAATAAGGTTTAGTCTAGGTAATTGAATAAATGTGCTTATTAAAGAACTGTTTCAGTATAAGAAAAGATTAACAGAACCAATATTTAAAGACGTTTGACTTCTTTTGTCTCTAACTTGCAAGCTAAAAGGCAAGTGATACATCAACTAGTGAAAGTAGAATATGTAGCCAAATTAGAATAGGCTAGAATAACCAGTTCTTTCTACTATAGAAAAATTATTCTTAGGATATTTGCATCAAAAGTACTATTGGATTCTTAAATTAATTCTTTACAATATTTCGGTAATTTAATTAGGAAAGGTATAATATAAGAACGTAATTTAAGCTGTGATATCTAAGAGTTTAAGAAGTTTCGTAACAAGGTTTAACATTAAGCCATACATAAATACTAGAATCTACTATATTTCTTAAAGAAGGAAGCATATAAAGATGCTTAATAAGTATAACCAGAATCTAGATTAAGAAAGGTAGATAATACAAAAAGAAGGATCAAGATCCAAAAGAGATCAAGTTTTAAGGAAAATGTAAGCTAAATCTAAAAAAGGAAAAGTGAAATAAAAATGGAGTAGCTGAGAATGAAGATATGAGATCTTGAATTTGGTGGAAATTTAACTTTATATTTAAGAAACCAAACTGAAGACTAATTTAAAAGTTGATAAATAGCACATGTGATTAGCTAAAAAAGATATTTAAAGAAGTAGCTATTCAAAGGAAGTTGTTTTCTTATAACTTAATTAGCTTTCAGTTTATTCTTTATATATGCTTAGGAATTTAAAAAAGCATCAAATTTCAAAGTTACTTTTAGTTTAAAATTATTCTTTTCATAATTGAAAAGATGGTGGGAGCTGAGAACGACCTTCGTGACAACACTTTCTGGTTTTATGGCTAGGAACAAGTTTCTTTCCTGTCGCTGAGAAAGTCCCTGGTCAGATTCATTTTCTGAAGGGAACGCTGTCTTTGAGATTATCTGCTCTTGGTAGGGGCTTGAAGCCTGGCTGCTCATAGCGATGGAGCTCCCTAGCAGCTGTGCAAGGAGCACAACAGGATATCCCCGCCATTCCATAAAAAGAGAGCGTTAGGTCGTACAATCGGAAAGGAGTTTCCGGTCCAAAAACCTTTTTAGTTGAAATTAATTAATTAATTATTCTTTTTAATTACTCTTTTAATTTTTATACTTATTGATCTTAGTCAGTTAATATTATATTTAGATTTGATTATTTTCCTCGGAGTTTTTTCTTTAGTTATATATTTTTTCTTTTAATTCTTTGAATAACTTGCATCCACATATCTTTTATAAAGCATTATAATAGATATATTAACCTATTTAATCTTAAATATTTCAATCTTCTAATTTAGTTTCTAGTTAAGTAACTGTGCTATTATCTATCTTTTTTCTGTTTCTTTAACTCACATTGATCTATAGTAATCTCTTCGAGTTAGACAACATCATTTATTTGCTGCTATTAATTATGCACTTTGATAAGTTAGAATTAATCTTATCTTTTGATCTATCAAATTAGTTTAAAATTTAATTAAAGTACTTTTAGTAAATATGAATAGCCTAGGAAATTATTAGCTCACTTGCTTCTAGCATGGTATTTCTAGTAGCAAGTTTTGATTCGTTTATCTGTTATTATGCTTTACTAAAAATTACTATTTTATCTTATAAATGCATAGTTTAATTTAATAATACCAGCTTTTTTTTATTTTACTCCTATAGGTTCCTAATTTTTTCTTATATAAGTATATTTTCATGATTATGAGTTTAAATTAGGCAAGTATAACATACAAGTTAATTATCTCAAGCACATATGATAGATATCTCAAGCTGATGTTCTTTACACAAGTTCTAAACTTTAATTTCAATTGTTTTAAGCTCATGAACAAACTCAGTTGATTTAGAGTTATGAAGATTGCAGATTATCATTATAGTTAGCTTATACATTGCATTTAAACATTTTTCCCAAGCTATACATTTACATTCCATTTCTTTAGGCTTCTTATTAGTCTCATTAACTCTTCATCTCATAAAGGATAAACAGTTGCTTACATTTAAATAATTTTAAACTATAAAACTAATTAAATGAAAGCAAGCTTGTTTATCTAAAAATTACTAATTCTAAATAAAATTAGAACAGATTATTAAATGAAGTAGCTTAGTAAACTTAATCCTTTTATTTAGATTTGTATATTTAAAGCTATATTTAATACATTTAATTACTAACTCAACCATTATCATAACTATACAAACTATATAATTCATAAATATTCAAAAGAGTTTTACTATTTAAACTGTACAGAATACATGCCACATTATTCAACCACAACATCTTTAAATTTGATCAATCCTCAGAAGGAGACATTTTTTCATTCTTTATTTTAACAAGATTTAAACATCTTACTATTCTTCTTCTTTCTAATTACAAATTTACTCAGCAAACTAATTTTTCTAGTTTAACTAAGATTTAAAAAAAGTTAGAGTATTGCAGCATTAAGCTTGGTATTCGTTGTGCAATAAGGTTTTTAACTATACAATATCTGATTGATTTAATATTCTTTTTCTGAAATAATTAAGCGTACAATACTATAATGTTATTCGGTAATTGATAGAGGAATCTATAGCTTTGAGCTTTTATCTAGTAAAAGGTATTTTATAGCAATTTGATGAAAGGTGTTAATTTCATATCTGTTTATCTGATTTCAATTGATACTTGCTGGTAATAAACTTAATTAAGGTTGCAAGCTAAAGCTTTTTCTTTTTCTTTCTTAATCTTTCTACAGTATCATTTTGTTACTATTGTTTCCTCAACTAGATATGAGATTTAACTATATGATCAATTTTATTATAGATCAAGTATATTGTTATCTTGACTTCATTTCACTTGTAATATCAGTTTAAAATTTGGTTTTTAAGTTAATAAAACTTTTTAAGTAAAATTTTCTGGACTTGACTAGCTTTTTTTGAACCAAATAGTGTCTTCTATAATTTTATTAGATTTCAGTCTCTTTTTACCTAATTAATTTTGAAATAACTATGAGTTACTTAAATTTACTGTCCTTGCTTACTAAGATAATAATCAATTTTTAGATTTTTACTTTCATATTAGTTTCTCTTCTAAAAATATTAACTCTCTACTCTTATTCTTAGTTTATTTTTTATTTCGTTTGATAATAAGGTTTATTATTTAGTCTTTCTTATAGCTTGCTCATCTTTTCTACCTTGAAATAATATGCAGGTTTTTTTCTATTTTGGTTTAGGTTTCTGTCACTTTTATTCAATTAATTTTATTATCTAAAAACAAAATTTGGCTTTGAATAATTAGATTTGTTATTTCTTTAACATTCTTTTTGATCTTTTTTATGTTTTCCCTTTTGGTTTTATTATAACTTTATTGTAATAATATTTTTGTGTAGCAAAATTATTAAATTTTCAATCAATTTTCGATAATTCCTGATTCCTCTATCATTGTTAACTTTAGTAATTTCTTTCCTTCTTAGCTATTTCTTTAGCCTTCAGTTAATTAATTCTATGAAAGAGTTAGAATCTTTCATTTTTTCTCTTCTTCTTAAATTCACATTTTTTAAACATGTTTTTTCCTTCTATCTCTTCCAGTTTTTAGAAGCGTTGTTTCCTTAAAACTATCTAACTACAGTCATGAATTTTTTTCTTTGAGAGTCTATTTTTAACCGAAGTAATTCAAGAATTTTTCTTCAAAAATAAGTCAGCAGACTTAATTAATCCTCTATTTGTCTAAGACTTTAATTCTATTCTCAATTTTAAATTTTAACCCTTTTTTATCTTTAAGTATAATTATATTAATTATACCTATTTACTAAACAAAAAGTCTTATCTTTATTAACATCTAAATTAATTAATTAAATATCTTAATTTACTTTTTAAGCTTTACTATTAAAATAAGATATAATTAGTATCTTTTGATAGTTAGATACTTTCTTACTTATTTATAGTCTTTATTAATAATAAGATTTTTAAACTTTAGTATTATAATTTTTAATTTAAGGTATTTAGTCATTAGAGGATTTATTATTCCAGAGTTTAAATTTGTATTTTTTATTACACTAATACATCTAAATTTACTGAGCTCCTTTTATAAATCTAAAATCCTTACTCCTCTGCTTTTATCTTTATTTTTTATAATGTACTGCTTTTACACCTTTCTCAATCTAGTAAAATCCTTGTTTTTCTAAGTCTACCTAGCCTCTTAGATTTATTTCTGTTTTTTACTATAAAATCTAAAAAGCTGAGAGATTTCGAGTTTTGGATTCAATTTCTCAAGAAGAAAGTAATTTAAAACTTAAAAAAACTGCAGCTTATGAATCTTACTCCTCTAGCCCTTCTAAAGAACAATATAACTCCTAGAAGCTACTCATATGATAAAAATCAAAGCCATTCTACTGTTGCGAAATATATTTAACTCTAAGCTGATTTTTCTTTCTATTGCTCTTTTTATGAGATCAACAATATGAATTATGTGTATGATTACAGAGCAACAAGTAAATTAATGCTCTCATTTAGCATACTTACTTTAAAAATCTTTCTTAGGATTTATTGTTCAATCATTAAAGCTTATTTTGTTACTTCAAAAATTAAATATAAGGAAATATAAATTACACTGATTATCTTAATATCAAAACACCCTGTCTTATCATATCAACCTTTAGCATAATTAACTATAGCTATACGGTTATTATTTAAAAAAGGGAAAGAGAAGGAAGATTAATACAGTATCAACTTACTAAAATTCAAAAAGAAGTGTCAATTATTTTTTATGCTAAGAAATAAAAGAAATTAACTATTCTTTAAATGCAAAAGAAGAGATTGGTATTATTTCGATCAATGAAATGGAAATGATTAAGAATTTTTCATCTTTAATTATCTTAAACTAAAATAATAGTTATTATCATTCTTTGGTATTAATTATCTATAATTATAAATGTATTTAAGAATTATGGATATAGTAGCAGTTCTGAATAGCTATAGACATACTTTTTATCTATGTGGAAAAGATTAAAAATGTAATTCTGTAATTCCCAATTTAATGAGCATTAATAATTGTAAGATGGTTGATACTCTTTAGCATCAATCTACTTCTTCCTATACATAGTAATATCTTTAACTCTAAATATTAATTTTAAAGTAATCTTTCTTCTAAGCTATCTGTTTCTATATTAGTTATTAGATGCCACTCATTTGCTATTAGCATATTATATTAACCATCATACTTAACTTTAGTATTTGATTATACTTCTATGGTATCTTTAATATCTTAGATATTTGTTAATGAAAGTGAGTATATAAAGCATTATTGAAATTAGATAACTTAGTTGTTTAATATAGCAGTTAAGAGAATTTAAAAGTAGAAATAAGAAAATTAGAGATTAGAATATCTAGCATAAAAACTAAAGCTTAAATTTCATTTTTATCTACATTGCTTATATAAGTATTTTACAGAAACTTACTAAAAGGAAAGACTTAGATACTTCAACTTAAGTGTAAGAGTGAGTCTTCAGCAGAATATTTAATTAAAAATAAACCTAAGAAGTTCCTATCTTCACTAGCAATTAGTATGAAGTATTCTTATTTATTTTTTAATCAAAGTAAATTATCTAATTAACTTGCTTTTTTCTTAGAATTTCATTTTTAAATTAAACTTTAGTAAATAAAACTTGAATATTAAGTATCATTAGAAGCATCTTCTAATGAAATATTAAGATTTTATAAGTCTTCTACTCATAGGACTTCACAGAAATTTACTACTATAGTCTTTTTTAAATAATTTAACTTTTTTTCTTTTTCTTAATTTTAGAGAATGAGTAAGGTTAGATTTATCAGAACGATCAAGTTTACCTTTATGGATGTCACTAGTGTCTCTTTTTGTATTTATTTAATTAATGAATCAATTAGTTTCTACCTTATATAAGCTAAATGATTTGCTTATTGATAAAGAATCATATTTTTTAAAATATCTAATCTAATGAATGACAAAAGCAAGACTTTTAATTATCTGACTATATCTACTAGCTTAAAGAAGCCTCTAGCTGGATTCAAGTTTTTTAAGGAAAATTTTCAAATAATTATTCTATTTAGGTAGGTTTTTGAAGTATTTGACTATCAAGCAAGCATTCATAACATATAGTAATCCCTGTTTGAAGAAGAAGATCGGCAAATTATCTTACCTCTATACATTAAGACACCGTTCTGAGTTGATATCAAAGTGAGAAATTAGTTGTTTTAAGCCACTTCAATTTAATCTTTTGAAATATCTGTTTATTAGAATACAAGGACTAGCTCTTGAGTTTAATAATCAAATTATTTTGTGAAAGTTTAAATTTATTTGAGTTTTTCTTCAGAAAGTAAATTTTTATAGCTTATTAGCACTCTTAAATTTTTTATGTTATCTCTTTCCTTAGACAAAATAGTATTAATAGCTTCAATTATCTAATATAGTTAAGATTCACAAATATTTAATCTTAGATAGAGATATCCTTAAAAATATGTATTTTACTACTCTTTATTTTATTGTAGTATTAATTTGAATGATCAGAAACTCTTCAATCACCTGTCTTTTTTTATATTCTTAAACGTTTAAATAATGTTACTTATATCTGACATGAGTAAGTATTAATTATTATACAATTGAAGTTTAAGAAAAAACTAGTTTTATTTATATCTTTTACCTTTTAATTCTCTATTGAATATCCTTTTCTTTCTATCTTTTGCTAATAATGATGATGAAATTGAAAGAGTTAGTCTTTAATTATCTAACCTTATAGCTTATTTTTATTTATAATCTTATTCGCTAATTACATGGCTTAAAAGGTACTATCATTAATTAAGATCTACTACTTTTAAAATCTAACTATTACTATTTATTGAATTGTTAAGCTTAAGAGAAGGAATTTAAAAGAGAGATCACGGAAATCAAGAAAATTAGATTTCTAACTCTTTATGAAGAGGAAAAATGTCGAAGGCTCATTTAATAATAGATGGACGTACATAAGATGACTATTACTAACAATTTGAAGAATGAGAAGAAATTGGTGATGATAGGTAAATAAAAGATACAATTCAAAAGGAATAAAAGTAGGAAAATATAAAAGTTTAAGTTTATAGAAGAGAAGAAGTAAGATATAACTCTAGAAAGTGTCTAGATTGAAGATTGTTTGATATATAAAGAATATTAATGTATAAAGATGATACTTATTAGAAAGGTGTCAGATCATATAAGAGGTTATAGCTATATTAATTTAAATAAATTGGCAGATTACCTTAATTCTTAGCGAATCTTAAGTTAGCAAACAGTCAACAGAAATATCCTTTTTAAAGCATTGAACAATTTACTACTCAAACTTTATAGCTAAATGTATAAAAATATAATCAATATTAGAAGACCTATAATTAGCAAAGACTGGATCAAGTTCGAGCAATCAGTACTTCCCGCAATTATAATAACTCTAAGGATATTTAACTTTGCAAGTACTAATGATATCCTAAACTTCTTCTGTACTATTGCTTGGTACTTAAATAGAGTAGTATAATAGAAGGATATAAAGTAAACTGAAGTTAGTTAATTATCTATAAAGTTTTTTAAGAAAGTACTACATTAAGCTGCAAAAAAGTTAAATTTATTTTGTAAAGTAACTTTGAAAGATAAATATAATAAGATATAAACGTAAGAATCGGAGTAAAAAGATATTTAAGTCGGTGACGAAAACAAAATAGATTGATATGATTAATTAAAGATGAAGTTATTTGGAATCTGTTAGTTACTATGAAGAAATAGGAAAATATTCAATAGTCTTTAATTATATTTTTTGAAGTGTTTTGAAGTGAGAATACGAAATTTTGATATCAGAGTGAGTCAACAAAGTACGAAAACAAGAAGGAAGAGAAAAATAAAACAGGACTATAAATTTCAACCACTCCAATCATAAACTTTCAGAGAAAGCTGAATCTACAGCTTGGATTGTAGTAATATCTAGAGTTATTATTAAAAAAATAGTAAAAAGAAAAAGAGACAAATTAGACGTTAGAATAACTTTATTTTCAATTATTACGATATGATAAATACCTAATATGAAAACAAAGCGAGAAAGCTAATGAAGTAAAGAAAACCTATTTAAATAATGATAATGGATTTTCAAATTAAGATTTGTAAACCTAGGAGATCATTAGTAAAATAAAAAGCTAATCTTAAATTTCTAAACATTTAATTATCATTTGAGTATAAATCTTAATTTTAGTTTAATAGATCAAATATTCTAATATTAATGAATATCGTAAATAAATAATCATGCATCTTGTATATATTAGATATGCTTTCTTAGTTCAATTAAAATAAAGTTTAAAAAAGATTTTCGAGATAGTTATTATATTAGATTTATTGAAATGTTTAGATAGTAGGATATTTAGTAGTAAAAGGCTTATTATTTACATTTATTTTATAGATAAACATTATAATACCAAAAAATATCCAGAGAAAAAAATATTTAAAAGATCATCAAGAGGATAAATTAAATTAATTGACTTGAATTTTTAAAATACAACATTTAAAAACTTAGTTAAATTGGAATTTTTATAAGTTAAAATTGAAGCTCTTAAGAATTAATAAGTAGTTCATAACTAAAAAAATAAATATAAGTAAAAAATCGCAATAGAAAAGGAAATAAAAAAAGATATTTATTATTATAAGCCTAATAAAGTGCTTAGCCAGTTTTTCTCCTCAGTTTTCTCTTAAACGAAAATTTCATTTTCATTCTTTTCTTATATTTATCTAATGTCACTCTCATTAAAATTATTTGATAACTAAGGTTATAATAATCTATAGATTCTTTATGATAAGCAAATTTTATTAATCTAGTGACTGTTTCTCTTATAATAATATTTCCAGCTCTTCCTTTTATTCTTCTCATTTTCACATATCATAATGTATCTCAAAACATATTTGATGTTCTCTAATTACTATGGTATACCAAGAAATCATGCTTAACTTGATTTTATAACTTCCATTTACAATTCAGCTACTTCTAAATCTCAAATTTGAATTTTTCCACGTGCTTTGTCAATCTCTCTCTTTACTTACTTCCAATTATAGCTTCTAATTTCTTTTAGCCTCTTAACTTTGGTTAGATTCTTATATGCGATCTGAGCAAAATTATGTAAACTTTTCTTAAAGGTATTTAATTTCAATCCCATTTATTTTTGCATATTAGGAATAAATTCTCTAAACAACATTTTAATGATAGTTATCTTGTTGATATTGACCTCAAAATTTTAAGTTTTTTTAAAGCAGGATAAAATTAAAGACTCTAAATAAGCTTATGCATATACAAGAGATTTTCTTTTTACAATGATCGTATTTTAAGGTTTAGAGTTTCCAGTTCTTCAATTTGATTTCCTGTAATCATATAATCAAATTACATAAGAACTGTTCTTTTAAAAATTTTTGTTCTTTTAAAGCATCTTTCTATAAATTATATTCTCAATCCAATCTTCTTGGTTTTTAGTATCTTATTAGATGTTGATCATATGGATGATACTTTCTGTGTTATATTTAGTGTTAAAAGAGGATTTGACTTAATAATAATTAAACATATTGATATTAAGTTAATTAGTTATGAGCTTAATTAGCTACTAGGTATATTATTATCAAGTTGCTTCTTCCTTTTAAACATAAAATGAAAGAATTTTCCCTATCTTTTATAGAATTACGCCTTATTTGTTTTTCTTTCTATTTCTATTTTTGCTTTAGCTCAGCTGGATAAGCATTTTCTCTTTTTCTCTTAATACTATACTTTAATTAGTTCTTGTATAGATCTTAGGTTAATTATTTTAAGGAACAGAAATCAGATAGTCTAGCCTTAGGTTTTTCTCATCTTCACATATTCTCTCAGGTCCTAAAGCTTGAAATTTAGCAAATTAGATTATGATATTTTATTTAAATAGCTTAATGATTTCACTCTAAAGTACTACTTCTAATTTTTATAATGATAAGGCATAAAAATTTTAGCTGATTACAGTTTTCTTTATTTAAAACTTTCGATAATTAAATATTTCTGCTTTTACTCTAATTAAACTCTAAATATTAAAATTTCAGCTTACTATTTTAGCTATTTCCTTCATAATATTTCCAAACTTTCAATTAGTAAATGAATATATCTTAATTTGAGCTATTTCCTTTATATGTTTTATTACTTTCTTACTTTTCTTTATTTTGTTAGATATTTATCCTTCATCTTAAACGTGAAATAGTTGGAAAATTAACTAATAGAATTTATTCTGGTTAATTTAGTTCTAATTAATAGGATAATTTAGAAGTTACTTTATCTAGCTCCTGTTAAAAATTTGTATAATGTCTAATATATTTTATTTATCTTACAGAAAGGTTAAATAATTTAGAATAGATTAAGTAATTAATAATGTTCTATTTTTATATAACTAGTCAGGTAAATAGAATGCTCATAAGATCATCAAGATATTTGCTTTTCGAAGATACTTCTCTCATTTAATAAAATCTCTATGCATTCAATTGCTCCACTAAGCTTTACTGCTAGCCTTAGGTTACGTAGAAATAATAATAAATGCTTATTATTTGATTCAATTTTACTATTTGTTCTGCTTTAATTAAATAATCTAATATATCATCTAGTTTATCTTTTTATCTAAAAATAACACATTTTTCTTTATGAGTTTTACTAAATTTGAAAAGCTTTGTATTAAATCAATTTTATATGATATTGATTAGATATCTATTTATATCTATATTTAGTTTATATAATGCTTACTTAATAAAATTAGAATAATGTTATCTATTAATAGTCTTAAAAGCCTCACATATTTCTTTTCTGTCTGTTATTTTTATTAATTTATCTTATTTCTAAATATTTACTTTTTTAAGCAATTTAAAGGATTTATATTTGCTATTTTCTTCCATTTTATGTAATAGTTTTAAAAGTAGCTAATTCTTATTTAATTTAATAAGTAATTTCATACAATTAATATCAGTTTAATTTCTATTATTTACTTAAGTGGTTTCTATCAAATCAATTATTAAATACCATTTTTATTTTTTACTCAGTCAAAAAATAAAATGTCAGCGGTTAAGTGCGATACATGTGAAGAAGACTTCAATTAAGAAATGAAAAAACCTAGGCAGTTGGACTGTGGATGTATTCTCTGTGAAAAATGCTTGAAAGGATTTTATAAGGTTCATAAAAACTTCAAATGTAATACTCATAACGTCATAACTGAAAGACCAATTGAGATACTATCAATTATAAATTTAGTTAATCAATAGATATAGAACTCCACCAATCTTTAGTATATTTGCTAGAGTCATAGATAGTATTCATTAACATTATATTGTATATAGGACAACATAGGAATCTGTGTACAATGCTAGTAGGTATCGCATCAAGGGCATAGATGTATCACTACATAGGAAGCAGTTTAGCAAATGAAGAGTTACTTAGAATCTACCTTTAGAGCCATCAATTAGAGACTGGTCTAATACATATCTACATTGAATCAATGGTACAGACAGTTAAGTTAGTAGTAGATATCGAGAATGGCTAATATGATTTAAGTTTAGCAATTGATTAAGTAGAGTATCAAGTAAGCTAGTTAGAAGATGATTAATAACTAAAGGTTACATCTAATGAAATAATTGAATTTACTTAAAGATACATCTGATTACTATCAGGTGATAGATAATTAGATTAATGCTATCTCTAACATTTCTTAGGATAGTATCGTTTCATGTGAAAATAAGAAGAGACAGTTGAATCAATTTGAGTTAACAATCTAGGATAAGTTCTAGAGTATAGCATAATCATCCTCTGTTGTATGTCAAGAGAATTTAAGTATATAGGCACTCTAGAACTAAATTACAACTCATCTAATACAACAACTCTAACATAACCAAGTATACTAGAGTTACATGAACTAAGCTAACTAGATCAAGCAACTTTAGTTAGCAATAAAGTGTTTATACCAAGACTTTCAATAATTATACCTATAGTACGAAAATAAAGAATAAGTATATCACAATCAAATCACCTCCTTAGAACAATAGGTTTCCTTTTATTTTAATTAGGTCAATTATCTAAATACTTAAATAATTGGGCAGAATAAGACAATTTAGGATCTAACTGATTAGCTAGCAAGAATGAAATAGGAAAATTCTTAAGTCATTTAATAAACTCAGTTTATGTATCAATAGCAGATAAGGGATAAGGAAGAGCAACTACGTGCTATTTAACTCAAATATGATTAAGAGATTTAATAGCTTTAACAACAAAACGGCATTCTTCAATAGAATCTTGCTACTAGTCAATAATCCATCACTTAGTTATAAAACTAATTAAGCAAGCTATAATAAGAGAACTTGAATTAAAAAGAGTAGATGAGAATTCTATTGAAGGAGTAAGAGGTTTTAAAGTCTACTAATATTTAATTGGAAAGCGATAATAAAAATCATTCTGAATAGCTTAAGTCAAAAGAACAATAAATAAAAGATCTACCATTTTCTTAAGAATAGTCTAAATCTTAGACTAAACAAATTCAAGTCAGTAATTAGAGTGAACTAGTAAATGAGCCAAGTTACAAATAAAGTTTAGCTAAGAAAGTAAATAAGTAGTCATCAAGGATAACAGTTTATAGGAGAGTATTCCCAAAAACTAATAAGATATAATCTTACAAGTTGGACAGCGTTAATAACTCCTGTGGTTACAATACGGTATCGGGGATGTCTCCAATATATTCAAACACCTCATCGACATATTAGATCACTGATGAGCTATTAATCTAGGTAGGAGGATGAAATACTAAATCATATCTGGACAAGATCTTATAGATCACTTCAAGTAGTGTTAGTAGTGGTTCAGTAATAAAAGAATCAGCCAATTTAATCTAGCCAAGAGCAATCAAATAAATGGGATATGACAATGATAGATTGGTGTATATTTTAGGAGGACTGGATCCGTTATCATATTCTGCATCATCTCATGATTATTATAATTACATTAATTCTTTGGAGGTTTATGACATTTTACAGAATGAATCTAGGTCTTTGTTGAGTAATAAGGATTATATCGCTGTTAATGGAATCTGAGTATCATATTAGAGAGTCTGGATAGTAGGTGGTTCAATTTAAAGTTCAAATTTAGCTGATGTTTACCAGTTATCAAGTGGAATATCATCATATGACAGTGAGTTGAATGTGTATTAGGAGTATGAAATATAATTACCAGTGCCGGCATCTTGTTTGGCAAGTGTCTGAGTGAATGAGAATGAGTGTGTATATATCTGGGAAAATGGTAATAAGCTCAAGTAAACATGTGTGTTTGACACTAAGGCCATAATAAGGGATGGTAATTAATATCCTAATGATCCAGTAGCTGCTTTCTGATACAATAGTCTATATGTAAATAATAGTTTATGGATGTGGAGTAGTGATTATAAATCATAACCAAATGTGATATATGTATATGACATAAAAGCAGGTGGTTCTTCGAAGTCTAGAGAGTGGAAATCGATGCGATTGAATGTGAGTGAGTGAGTTGAAGATTTTTTATGAGAAAACGATAATTAATTATATTAAAAGTACTAAAGCATTAAAGTATTAAAGTATTAAAGTACTAAAGTATTAAAGTATTAAAGTATTAAAGTATTAAAGTATTAAAGTATTAAAGTATTAAAGTATTAAAAGTATTAAAGTATTAAAGTATTAAAGTATTAAAGTATTAAAGTATAAAAAGTATTAAAGTATATATTTAAAGTATGGATATAATCAAAGTAGGCATATATATTTCATATATAGAGTTTATATATAGAATATGATTAAAATATGTATATAGTATATATATATTATACAAAAATATGTATAGAATATGAATAGAGTAGATAGATTATATATTCTAGTGAATATAGAGTAAATGATAATTATGTTAAAAATAACTATAGTTTGAAAAGGATGTAATAGTTGAATTAAATAAGTGAATGAGTATTAGTTGCTTTTTAGAATGGGGGAGGGTGAGTGAGAGAGTATTAAATAGTAAGATTGTTGAATAAGGCGGGTGAATGATATGAGTATTAAGATACCAAAAAGAGATAAAAAGAAGCAATTGATGAATTTAAGGAGGAGTGAGTATTTTGAGTAGAAGTTAGAGGAGTAAGAGTGCGAATTACTAAAGGTTTTGAAAATATAATATTATGTAAGGAGAATGGGTAATAAGGGAGTAGTTGAGAATAGAGAGTAGAGTAAGTTGAGAGTGAGTGTGAGTAGAGTAAGTGTAAGTGTAAGTTATTTGTTTTTTTTAGAGGAAGTATTATATTTTGATGATATCAAGAGAGTGTGTGAGGAGTCAAAACAAATTAAGAAATTTAAAAGAATAAAAAATGATGAAAAAAGTAAAAAAAAATTTTTTGTAAGAGAAAATAATTTAAATTGAAAAGGGAAAAAAATTAAAGTAAAGAAGAATAAGGAAAGAAAGGGAAAAACAAGAAAAAGAGATTTAGATTTTAAGAGTACAAAGAAAAAGTACTGGGAATTAAGGAAGGAAAGAGTTTAAGTTAAAAAAGCATAAGGAAGTGTTAAGAGAGAATGGTGAAAATTGCGAAAATTAAAAAAGTCTTTTTTTGCTTAGCGCTTTGAACAATAGGAGATTTTCATGTCGGAATAGAGGTGGGGTAAAGGGTGGGTGTGGGGTAGGAAGGAATAAATTTTGGGTATAGGGAATGAAGTTATTGTAGTGGATATTTTTTGATAAAGGTAAAAGATTTGAGTGAGGGATAAAATTTTTTTGGCTTATGAAAATTGAGTTAGAAATAAAAAAAAATGAAATTGGAATTAAAATTTATATTTCCTAAAATAATTTTGTGAATGAGCAAGAATATAAAAAATTGTTGATTTTTGAAAATAAGTTAAAAAGTAATTTGGTGATAAAAGGAAAAGTAAGAGAAGGTGAAAGAAAAACTTCATGGAGTGTTTTTGGGATGAATGGATGTTAGAAGGGAATTTTTTTAGAAAATAAAAAGTGTTATAAAATCGAAAAATCGTAAAATATTTTTTTGATCAGCGTTTAACACTGCAAGAGATTTTTTGGTTGGAATAAAAATTTTTGGAACGAACTAAAAATTTTGAAAAATTAAGGCAAAAGTATAAAACGTAAATATATTAAATTAAAAAAATAATAGAATCATGAAGGATGAAAAATTATTTAGAAAATAGAATAAAGTAAGTTCTGATATAATAAAAAGATTAAAATATTTATAAATTTAATTATTTTAGACTTATCGATAAGAAAAATTAAGTTAAAGCAGAATTTTCTTATAAACTAATAAGCAAAGTAAAAATAATTTGAATATAAGGATAGATATTGATGAAAAGGGAAAAATAACTAGATTTAGTAAAATGAAACCATAAAAAGGAACAAAATTAAAAGAAATAGTGTAGAGAGTCTTTTGCCCTGAGTTTTACGCTATAGAAGAATTTTAGGATGAAGTAATCTTGGATGATTAGGTTTTTACTTGATTAAAAAATAATAATAAATTATTATATAATATAATATAATATAATATAATATAATATAAAATGGCATCTAAGAAATATAGAATTCTCCAGCAAAGTCTAATAATTAACAAGACTTTGCTAACGATTTCTATTTGCTAGAAATGGATAATTAGAAGCTAGTAAAAGAAGTTTAAGACTTTAAATAAATAACTTAATCTCTCATGCTAATCATTAACTAATTGGTAAATAAATAGGACCCTACGTAAGAAATTAAATAATAGGCTATTTCTTAGATTTAGATAGAAAAATAGATTGGACAAATCGAATGAAATTTAAGATAAAATTTGACCTGAGGATCGGGTATCAAGTTCAGAATCATAAGGAGAAGAGAATCCGAACTAAAACTTATTCTATTAAAAAAGAAAAATTAAATGTTGATTCTATAAGTATGGACACAAGGTTAATTAGTGTTAACGATTTAAGAAGAAACAATTTTAAATAACTGAAAGAGAAATTTAAAATTTATTCAAGATTTATTGATCCCCAAATAGAAGAATTTACAAGAAAAAATAAATTAACCATTCTAATAAACTCCAAAAATCTAAAAGGCATTGAGAAACACAATATAGATTTGGCTTACAAGAATTAGTAAGAGGAGAAAATAAAAAAGTTATAAGAATTGACGATCCAAAAAATCCGGAAGAATCCAATCTTGAGACCTATTGATTTATACAAAAATCTATAAACTCTAATTCATGGTTACTCAAATAAAGGTGACGCCACATTAATATATAATTATATTAATTTAATGTAAAAAAGGAAAATAAAAATTTGAAAGAAAACGAAGTAAACCTAAACTAAAGTGTAATGTGAAGAGAAAATAGGGTTTTAAGGAGTTTAAGAGTAAAAAAGAATAAGAGTAATGTAAGAAGAGAAGAAGTAATTTAAAATTAAGAAAAAAGACAAAAGTATCGAATATTAGCTAATAAAAAATTAAATAAAAATTAATCATTAAAAAGATATCTTAATATAAAAGAAGAGATGAAAAGAAGCTAAAAAACATTAATTTTTAACTCTTCAATTTAAAAATAGAAAATATAATAATATAGATTGAAACATCATAAGGTGGATTTTAAATAAATAGAAGAGATAATTCAAATAAATTATATAAAATTATAAAGAATAATAAAAGGATGCTTTTCATTTTCATAGAGTATATCAACTGTACTGCATGTATAATATTTTAAAACATTTCTGAGATATATTATATAAAAATAAAATTGCACCTAAGAAATAACATACTTCACCAACAATACCTTATAAAGTCTAGTAGGATGTAGTCAATGATCTCTACCATTTTTAGATAGAGAATTAAGAAATAAAAAAAAGTTATTAAAAATCTTTATCAACTAACTAATGAATTATTAAATTCTAGGGAAATTCTGAAATCGGAAAATTTAACACTACGATAGGAATTAGCTCTAAACCCATACTTGCAACAAATTTAAGTTAAATTTTATAGATAGAAAAAATAATAAGATAAATTTAAAACTTGAAAATATTAAACCAGAAAAATCCTAAATATAAAATAATCTAATGGAAATAGAAAAGTAACCTGTAACCAAATATATTCCCTATCGGAAAATAATGATATGTTAGCATTGCAAGCTTTCAGGATATAAAGTAAGAAATTGCTATCAATTTTAATAAAAATAAAAGAGATTAATATAAAATAAATGGTAAGATATAATTAGAATATACTACACAAATGAAGGCTTACTCTATCGGAAAAAAATACTACAACTAAGCAAAGAAGCTCCCTATATCTAAAAGGCAGAAAATGATTGGGATTCGACCTATCGAAAAAAAGATGGAAAATAATCTTAAAAATATCAAGAAAAATGGCAATGAAGATCCAAACGAATTTGAAGTGTAGATTTGCTTTTAAACAATAAACTAACAAACTAATAAGTGATAAATGATAAGTCAAATAAAGGCGACACTTTATATTAATATTCTTTATAAGAATGAAATATCATAAGTTTGATTCTTAATAAAAATTAATATTTTTCGTATTTATATCTAAGAATAGAACATTTTCATTAAATAAGCCAAATATTATTACTAAAGAATTGAGAAGACACTGTAATTAATTAACTAATTATAAAGTTATTTAAAGTAAAAAATAAGAAAATTAATACATAAAGATATTACAAAAATTAATAATCTTCTTGCTATTGAAGATAAAAAATCATATATAATCTACAAAGAAATTATTAACTTTGTAAGAAACACTTGAATTAAAGACACATGGAAATAAATATATTTCAACTTAAGGCTACATAACTAAACATTTACTATGCTTCTCTTTACTCCTTACAACTTTTCTCAATTTTTCCTTTTATAATTTCTTTACTTTTTATTTATCTTAAATTAAATCTTAACTTTACTAGCAATCTTAAATAATTAATTAGAGAATATAAATTAATTAATTAAAATAGCATGGATTCACCTTTATTAAATTCACCATAATTAATAAAAGAAACCAAATTTATTTCTTAATAAAAGTCTAGTAATTTTCTAATTTCACTCGGTCTCTTTGTTCATATTTTCATTTTTTTTAATTAAAATTATTAACATATTACTCTTATTTCTTGTGATCTAGTACGAAGAAAGGAGTTAGAAGAGTTTAGAGGATAATCCGATACATGTGTCAAATGCCACAGTTTAATTAAATATTTTCGAATAAAAATATTTCTATCTCAGTCATATCTTTAGGTTTTTTCTAATTTCCGATTAGATTAATTAAATGTAAAAGCAAGATAAATCCGAAACCTGGAATTCAGTGCTACCTAGTAAGATTCTCGTACCGAAGGAGATAACACTCAAATAAGCAAGGTTTATTAAATAAAGGACATGTCTTAACTTATCTGTGATGGCATCTATTACAAGAGTATTTGTAATGCAGTCTACACTGAGCTGGATTACCTACTCGGCTGATTAGAGCCCAGCAAATATTTAAAAAGTGAATATTTAAAAATAATAATATACTTCAAAGTTAAATTGCTTATTTTCCTGGACTTTCAAAAAGGTATATATTACTATTTTGTTTAACATGGAAGGATTCTATTATCTTTTTTTATGAGGAAGATAGTACTTATGATTTTATACAGATCTTTAGTGAATTTTCTATTTATAAACTCAACTTTCCGTTAAACAGAAATTTTAAGCATTCTTCATTCTTTTTCATCTAGAGCTTTTCTCAAGCTCAGTATTTTTCTTATTAAATTTTTTGATACGATTCAGTTTTTCCATAAAGAAAAACAAGAAAAAATTTATCTATAGTAGAAGTAAGAAATAAGTCTCCTAAAAAATTCGATAGTTTACATATTAATAAAGCCGATTTAATAATCTGAACTAATAAAGTAGCAATGGATAAAGAAAAAAGTGATATTCATTATAATAATAATTGAATGATAGTGAATGAGTCTGTTTAAATTAAATTAAATTATAACTAAAAGAGTTGGTTGACTTCTTTAATTGCAAGAATTACTTCCTTCAATCATAGATGTTAGTAAATCTTTTTAACTTTATTTTAAAATCGTCTTGATCTCATCATTTTTCTTTAATTACTCCTTCTTTCTACTCGTCTTTAACTTCTTCCTTTTTTTGCTTTCTCTGTTTTTAAAATCCCAAGTCTTCTTGTTATTAGCTTCTTGTGAAATATTTTGATTTATAAGTCTAAATACTCCGTTTTAAACCTTGAAAATGAGTTTATATATTCTTGATTCGATATTACAAGATCACTTAAGTTAAATAACGGAGTATTATAAGGAAGCAGCCATGGACTTGTACTTGCAATACTTTACTATGATATTGTAATTAGATATTTAGAAGAGAAGTAACATAGATATGGCTATAATATCTGCTAGAGAAATTTTGTGGTTCGTGGTTTTGCAGATGACTTAATTGAGCTTTCTAATTCATAGTAAAATGCATAAAAATTACTTGAGGCCACAAAAAAAATATTTTCTTGAGTAAAACTAAATATAAATGTGGAAAAATGTAATGTAATTTAGTTATTAAAAAAGAAAGAAAATAGAATTTAAATATATTTAAATATTAATGGAATTCCTATTGATTAAAAGGTAAAAATTGCACATCTTGGATACAGATTGGAAAATAAATAAAATTATAAACTACACTGTGCAAGCCAAGTATCTGAATTAAGAGTAGCAGTAATGAAATCATCAGCAATTCTTGTTAAGTACGGAGTATTATCACTACTCAATTTTAAAACACTTTGCAGAACGTTTATTTTGACTAAAATAGAATATGAAAGTGATAAAACTCCTTGAAATATCATGTCAGGACTTAAAGGAATGAAAGCTTAAATAATTAAATTACAAAGACTCATTTTAAGGAAAGCATTTAAATCTCCTTAATCGGCATTCAAGGAATCTTACTTCATTAATCTTAATTGATTTCCATTTACACACATGAATATATTAAAATTCATGTGTTTTTATTTTAATCAGAACAAACCAGTAGAGAAAACCTGAATTCTGATATAGCATTCTTGCTTTCTAAATGCAAGCAATATAATTTACCTTATATGAAATACATAAATAAAAGCCTTGAATAATATAAAATAAATATTTTAAATATGACAAATCTAAAAGAATTTAATTAGCATTTTATTCTAAGAATGAAAGAAAGATTTTTATTAGAATGCTTTTATAGGAATACATGGATGCCTACAGCTTAATGATACATGTAATCAATTTAAAATAATCGAAGTGTATTTCCTGAAATAACTTATACTAAGTTTAACAGACACAGAAAAAAAAACATAATTTCTATTTTCAAACTTAGGACATTCACCTATAATTTCTAATACAAACTAAGTTTGCGGCACTTAAACACATAAAATGGAATTGATTGTGCATGTGGTTTAGCTCATGATTAATTCGATTATATATTTTAATGTACTTTATATAAAGATGTCTTTTAGGAATATCTAATCGAAAAATATTTAACGACAAAAATTATAAAAACTAATTCTGTATGACTAAAATTATATTAATTCAAACTTTGTAAAAAGTAAAATCCCTAAGATTGACAAATACATCAAAATTGCTTAAAAAAAGTATATAAATTAAAAAATTTAATAGTTGAAACAAAAAGAAAAGATTCATTGAAGAAAAAAATACAATTTAAGAAAGAACTTAAGCAATGGTCGAGCTAAAAAAATAAGAAGAAAATTGAAAATAAGAAGAGAGAGAACAAAATGCGAGAACAAAATTTAGAACCAAAATAGAAGGAACAAAAGAATAGAAACAGGAAGAATTAACTAGAGGTTGATAATAAACTTACATAAACTCTTATACTTAACATAATTCGCTTGAAATATAACTATGAATAGTCCATTATGTCGCAATACTCAAAGTATTGAAACTTTTTTTTATCTTATTACTATTATTACATTTTTGAGTATTTTAACAACTTTGAATTAAGAATAAAAAATAAATTTTAGATTTTTTTATTTAGATATATCTAGAAATTTTTTTTCATAATATTTTTAATAATTTATTTAGATTAAACATAGATAAACTCTAAGGGTAAACACTTAAAAACTATTAATTTCGACTTAAATGGCTATTATAAATTCTTTTAATTCAATTATGTTTCTAATGACCATCTTAACATTATAATTTTTATTAAAATAATTTTAGTTTTTTATTCAAACTAAAATAAAGATTCTTAGCAGCAAAGAAAATAAATAAAAACAAAAAATTGCTTGCATAAGCAAATTCCAATTTTAATTCTTTTTATTTTTTAGTTAAGCTTTAATTTTACATATTTAAACTACAAAAATATGTAAAGAAAAATAATTCTTTTATCCTATCTTAAGTTAACTTGGTCATAATATATTTATTTCCTTTTCTCTCAGTTATCAATTTAATATATAGCTAATTTTTTAAGAAATTAATAATTTCTTCTTGCTTTTAATTATTAGTTTTTAATTTATTTTTTATCTTTATTTTAAGTACTTAAGACAATCTTTATATTATAATATGAATTTATTTATTTAAAGAATTATCTTTGCTTTTTTCGCTTAATTTAATAATAAAAATATCTAATTCTAGCTTTAAGTTTTATTATCTCTTTTCATAATATTAAGTTTTTTGTTTATTTCTAAAAGGGTTTAGAAAATAAAAAAAATGTTCTTAACAGTATATTCAAAGTATTTAACAGACATTAGAAGACATTCATTTAGATCAACTGGAAAAAAGAATTTAATGAACTTTTAAGAAACTATAAGGTATTATTAAGTAGCTAGTTACTAAAGACAGATGTAATATTAATATAATTTAGAAATTCTTGTGTGTATTTAGTAAAAATGAAATACATAACGTTTAGCAATATTGATTAATTACTAATGATTAGATACTCTGTAATTAATAGTTAAATTTTGACTATTTTAGATTCTTTATTAGATAGAAATTAATATTTTAGAAACTAATATTTTAAAAAGAAATATTTTAGAGCTAAACTTTGCTCTATTTAAGTTAAATTATTAGAGTGTAATTTGTTTTAAAGTTTTATGTCTTAGAAAATATGATTTCAAATGTCTCTTATTAATAAAGCTAAGTCATTATATAAAATAACTTTTAGATTTGGGAGCTCTCTAAGTGAAAGTTATACTAAATGTAAAGCAAATTTAACTAATTTTGAATTAAAAAAGTTTCTATTATAGCATCAAAATATTGTGGTTTTGCTTTTAGATATATCTATTTAGTTTTAATATTCTTAAATTTAAAAGTTAAGAAATTAATCTCATTCAAAAATTTAAAATAAAAAGTCTTAGAAAGAATGCCTATTGATCAAACAATAGCTCCTAAAATAATGAAAAATATATTACTGGAATTAATTATTTTCAAAGATGAATTAAGAAGGAAATATTTTAATTTGATTTAAGTTTATCCCATTTTATAATAAATGCTACTATATGGTTATGGAAACAAAATATTGATAGTTTTCTTGATATATTAAATTTTAAGTATTTCACAAGGTTTAATAAGATTAAATTTAAGAAAATAGTTAAAATTAATTTTCGTATTTAAAAGAATTGCTTTGCTTAAGTAACTTAAATCTTTTTATTTTTATTTCTTTAGTGTTTAAGCAAGAATCAATGATGATGCCTAATATAACTAATGATATTTCTTAAACTTAATAACAAATAGAGCATTCTTAAATAATATCTTCTGAACTTAGATAATAGATTGATTTAAATTTTGTGGACTAATAATTGAAAATAAAATAAATATAAAAATAAAAAATTTAATTAGGAAGTTATAGAAGAAAAAGCAAGATAATCTAATTTAAAAATAATTCATTAGAATTTAAGATGATGAGAATAAAATAAATTTTTAGTAAAATAATTAAAAAATGAAACATTAAAATAAAGGAAGATAAAAGGAAAATAAATTAGAAAGGAACTTACCAGAATAGCAGGCCAAGAAAAAAAATTATAGCTAAATCTTAGCATTGAGATATGAAGAAAAAGTTTTAGATTCTTATTATAATTTAAATTTTAAATAATTTATAAAACAAAATTTTTCTAAAAAAAACTTTAGTTTTTGTGTATCTTAAATCTAAAATTATAAAAGATTTAGTTATTTAAGCTATTTAATAAATTTATTTATTCTATTTATTGTAATAATTTATTAAGAATTATTTATTTAAATTTTAAAGTAAATAATCATTTAATTTTATTATAAAAAATAAAATGGATGTTGGCTGCGGCAGTAAAACTAGTAGGTAATCTGATACAGTGTATACTGCATTGCAAGTAATCTCGCACTAGATGGCACCACTGGGAAGGGTAAACAAGCTAGGAAAGACAAGCCTAACTTGCCTGAGGGTTCTTGCTAACAGTATGAAAATTTACTGACGGGTCTACTGATGACTTAATAACTAATTCTTATTTGAATCCTATTCAAGAAGACTGAAGCACTTGATTCAAGTTTCGAGAATAATTTTTATTAAGTAAGATCTTCATTTAGAGTAGCTGACATGAATCATTGGACTATTAGAATTTTAACAAGAATAATGAGAAAATGATTTCTTAATATTAAATATTAATATTGAAAGAGTTGCTCACCAACGAGATGCTACGTGCTCTATAATCATCTTTATTTATTATTTATTTAAAAATGATGAAAAATATATAATTGAAAATTACTTATAAGTAGATTACTTTTTCATAGTCTGATAAATTTAGTCAATTTTTATAATTTTTAATCATCCTCATAAATAAAATTAATTGAATAGCGACCAATTACTTTTTTTAATGATCAAAGTTTTTATATAAAGATATAAAAAACTCTAGATAAAAATTTAGAATTTATTTATAACTTTTTTGACTTTATTTAACTTTTGATAAATTAATTCTTAAATATCATCTATTAAAAATAAAGCAATTCTACTATTATGCGCAATATTTATAATTTTAATATAATCTAAATTTTATCTTAGTTTAAAATGTTTTTTCGCCTCAAAAAGATTGTTTATTTTTTTTAAATAGCTACTAAGCTTATAAAAATATATTATTTATTCTATTTTTTTAGTATTATATAAAAAAATGACTCCAAAGAAGCAATTCTATCCCACAAAACATAATAAATCTTAATATGATGTTGCAAATATATTTTCTTTCTTTTGATGGAGATTTTAAATAAAAAACGACTGTAATTGATCTTTATTGCTGAACTTAAGATTTATAAACTATATGGAAATTTTAAATCTGAAAATTTAATTTAAAGAAAGGAGTTAACTCTAAAACCGTCATTATAGCAACTTTAAGGGAGAATTTTTAGACACAATAGATTGTACGGGATTTAAATACAAGAATATGTATGATAGAGCAATCCTAAATACTCAACAAATCAATAGAAATAAAATAAAAATATCTAGCAAAATATATTAGATAAAGAAGAGAAACGATATATATATACTGCAAGCGGCCAGGAAATAAATACAAAGTTTCTAGCAATTTAAGTAAAAAAATTAGAAAGTTAATGAGAAAAATTTTTCAATCAAGTAGGTTTGCTTTGCTTGGCAGAAAAAAAAATTTAAAGTAAATAAAGAAATTCCCTATATCTATTAAGCAGTTTATGAATACAATAAAAATGATTGAGATTTGACCTATAAGAAAAAATCAAGAAAATAAGACTTAAAATCATCAAAATTCATGACAGTGAAGATCCAAGCAAATTAAGGATGAATATATTTTTAATCAATAAATTAAATATAGTAAATCAAATAAAGGTGATACCACAATAAAAAATTATGCTATTTTAAATTTCAAACAGTTAAAAATAATTAATAGAAAAATGAAATAATTTCAAGATATTAGTAGAACAAATTTATTTTGAAGAGATTAAATCGAAAAATATATAAGAAGAAAAATTATTACATTTTAATTTTAATGCTTAGATTAAAAATAAAAATGAGATATATTTATAAAAATTATCTTTAGTTATTAATATTTTAAAAGTCTAAGATATTAAACTCTAATTTATACCAAATAATATATATGCTTCTAAATAATATTTAGATGATAATTTTATATAATTTAAATTATTTCACTTTTATTTTAACTTTTCTTAAACTTCAAACTAACAAGCAATAAAATGATTTATAGTAATATATTTAAAAATAAAAATTAATAGTCTATAAAGACTAAGAACAAATAACAATTTTAGTTCTAGTTTAATTTATTTATTTCCTAATAATCCTGAAATAATTTTATATTCTAAAGTATAAAAATACTTTAAAGATAGAATTTAAAATTTAATTTCATTATAATTAAGTTTGTAGTTAAATAAAATTTAATTTATAGTTATTAAAAATGAACAAAAACCATTTTGAAAAAAGGCTATTAATTTAAATTTAAAGAATTAAGAAATTTAAAAAAATAAAAATTGTAAATTAGATAAATATTTCATTAATTTTCTAATATTAAAGTGAAATACTGTAATTTTATAAATTAAAAGATTTTAAAATAATAAATGTGGACTAAAAAAGTCTATCGTTAAGCCATTAATTATCTTTTTTCTTTTCATTTATAATTTTATTAATTTCCTTTCATTTTTAAATAAGTTTTCCATCTATTTTTTATTTAAATTTACTTACATTAAAAAATATATTTTATTTCTACATTATTCTCTCATTAAAGGTATTAATAACAACAAAATTAAAAAAATATTACATAATCAACAAAATATTATAAAAATATGATAGATAAAGAATTATGATAAAATAATGAAGAAAGTGAGGCAATTGTACATTTAAAATTTAAAAATATGTAAATGAAAAAAATAAATGTCATCCTAAAATTATTTTTTAAGTTTTAACTCATTTAAAAAGATCGTTTATAATAATATTTTTTACTTAAAAATAGAAAAAAGTAATAAATATACTTATAATTTCAATATAAATACTTTCATTCAAATTGGATATAAAAAACAGTGATATTTAAATAATTAAATTTTTAAGAATAAGAGATTATATAAATATAATTTTAAAATATAAATATTAGCTTGATTCAATAATAATTTATTACTGTATATATTTTAATTAAATATATAGATAATTATATAAATATAAATTACCTTATTTTTATAATTTTAAATATTAAGACTTTACCTAAACTTAAATAATGAGTATAAATCATATTTATAAATAATACTTCTATTATGAGTAATAAAATAAGACTAAAAATAAATAATCTACTACTTATAAATAATTCTTTAAAATATTTGCTTACCAAATTTCTTAATTTATTATTAGCAATATTTAAGCAATTTATTATGCTTTATTTACATTTTTTTAATATTTTCTTGAGATTAAAAATAACAAAATTATGCTTATTGCAAGAAAACTTATTGTAAGATAAATAAAAAAGTGTTATTAGTAAAATAATAATAATAGTAAACTAAATGTTAAAAAAATGTTTTGGCATATTCTGGACTTTCAACCAGTTCCTGCCGCCATTTTTTTGACTCGGATGGATACCGCGACCATTTTTTTTATGTGGATGGTTACCACTGATTGCTTTCAAAAGAGCGCATAGGCAGTTTTTATTTGTATATTCCTGTTGGAGTTATCCATAGAAAATTCAATGCTCTTCATGTTCTTTATTATACCTTTTCATTTAATTTTTTTCATTCTCAGCATCTTCTTAATAAGTGGTAATTGGATTGGCAATATCAACATTATTTTTTAATCTTCTTTTGACTAATATGTTTTTTAAATAGCTTATTTTCAATATTTTCTAGTCTTTTAATTAAGTTATTATCATATCTAATTTCTTTCTGTTCTTAAACACTTTATAATGGAGTGAAAGTTTTTTCAATTTCCATCTTTGATGTACGTTAAGATTTTTATTGCGATTACATTCAAAGTTGTTCTTCCGTTATTACCTTGTTTTCTATTAGCTGATTCTTAAGGATTTCCATTTCATTATTTTGCACGTCAATGTTTGTTGTAAGTTCCCGTATTAATAAATCTTAATTATATATTGTTTCTTCGTATCGGGATATAATTTTTTACATTTGTTCGATCTTTTGTCGTAGTTCCTCTGAAATATCTGATTTAAATTCCTCAGCTTGCAAAGTTCCGATCATTATTTTACCTTATGAGTCGGAACTTGATTCTTCTTATTGTTTTGCTTTTTATCGAAGTACTTAAGCAGCCTTTTTCCGAGCATTTCTTATTTGATTTTTATTTAATCTAATGTTCTGCTCCATCTTTTTTTTTTTATTATTAGTAAAATTTAATTTAAATTTAATTTATAAAAGAATAATTTAGGATTTTTAATTATATAAGAAAAAGTAAAATTAATTCAATTTTATACAGATTTTAATTTAAAATTAAACTATTTACTGCTTTCTCTAGATTAATTCTTTACTATTTACTTTTTTAAAGCTTATATGGAAAAAGAATCTAGGTAATTAAAATAAATGATTTAATTATATTTTATTTTTACTTTTTATGAATTAATTATTTTTATGATAAATAGCAAAATAATTTTTCTAAGTTATTAATTTAATTTTATAAAAAACTAATAAATAAAAGTTAAAAAAGAAATCTAATTTTTTAGTTAAGTTTTGCTAAATAAAGTAGTAAACATTGTAAAAATATATTATAATGATTATTAAATAAATGTAATTAATAAATAATTTAGAAGATATAAAACCATAACTCTATATTATAGAAATAGTATCAATCTTTAAAATTATTTAATTCTTTTTTAATGCTTAAAGCAATTTTTTATTTTGTTAATAACAAATTTTAAATTTAAATAAATATATAGATTATATAAATAGTCAAAATATATTTAAAGATCTAATTAAAATTTATGGTCAATTAATAAAAATATTTATAAGAAGATTAAAACAAACTAATTTTTTTTATTTTCCTATTTGAATCTGTCTATAATGGTTGAACTAAAAGTAAAAAGGAAAATATATAAAAACAAGAAATAAAATAAAAAAAGTTAGGTATCGTGCAAGGTTTTAGAGTAAAGAAGTTAACTTATATTACTTTTTAAATTAGAATTATATATTAGAGTATTTTAATCAATTTTTTGGACTCATTAATTATTAAAAAAATCAAAAGTGTCTTAGAGTTTTAATTTTTTCTATCGAGGATTTTTAAAAAAATTAACTTAAATTATTGTTAAATCATAAAAAACCCCATAAGAATAATAATTACTAATATAAAAAATTAATGAAAAATTAGAAATAGGAATTTTAATAAATTGGTTATTATTTCTTTTAAATATTTATAAAATTACATTAAATATATAAAAAGTTTAATATTAATCTAGTAATTTCATTATCTATAAGATTAAAAAATCTTATTGAGTATTTAAAATTTATTTTACAATTATTTTTAATTATAAGATGCTCAAAACTAATTTTTATGAAAGTATTTTTCAATTTTTTTAAGTATTTAACTTTTAACTTCTTGATATTAGCTACTTTTTTAAAAGTATTGTCAGATATAGAAATTTAAATTATTTCAAAAAGTTTAAATGTAGATTAATTATTATATTTGATTTAATAAATCATTAAAAATGTTCTTAAGAAAAATCTAGTATGATCATTATATTCAAATTATCAAAATTTCCATTATTCAACTTCATAAAAATAACATTATTTTTTTATCATTTTAATTATTTTTTCTTCTTCTTCTAAAAATTTAAAATTTTATCATCATATTATAGCTATTTTAATTAAAATGGATTACAACATTTGAAACTGCTTTTTAAGAAAATTATAAATGAAAGTTAAAAAGATTCAATAAAATCTGAAAACTTAATTATTAAAATACTTAAATAAGAACCATTATATATATAAAATTAAGAATTAATCCTATTATTTTCTAGTTTTATAAATTAAATAAAGTATAAATATAAAAAATCTTTTATAATTAAGAGTAGAGTTACTAAGACTATTAATAAATAAAATTAATTAATTAAATTATCGTGGTACCACCTTTATTTGGATCACCACGGAAGTTAAAGAAACCAAATTTATATGTTAATAATAGGCTAGAAATGATTCTAGCTTCATTTGGTCTCTTTGAATTTCTTGTGCTTCATCAAGTTCCTCTTCTAGCATAACTAATACCTACTAATTTGAGAGTTCAGGATCAATTTCTTCTAAAAGATCTCTTTAGAGTAATTGAGCGTCAATTATTATTTATTAAATTTTTATCATTTTCGCTTGTTTATTTAATTACATTTCATCTGTATGTCTCTTTTTTTTATTTTTTAAGTTTTATTCTATCTATTTGTCAAATAAATTTCATTTTCTTTTTTCTACCTTTTATTTTTATTCGTTGACTAGCTTTTTGAATATTCAAGTGTGCTCACTTGAGCCAGCTCTATAATCCTTACCTATTATTTTATTAAAAGGAAGGATTTTGTTTATATATCCCCGTCTTCTTTTTTCTAGTATGCTTTTAATAAAATCTTTAATTCATGCATCTATTGAGCTTCTCTGATCTATTTGAAAAGACCGAATTCAATTTTCAAATTCAAAATTACCTCAAACTATTTTGAATAAATTTAGTTTGGTCTACATAATATTTATTTAGGTTTAATTTTGTTCTATCGTATTTAATTTTTATTACAATTCTTCTCTTTCTTATTAATATTATTCGCATATATCAATTATATGGGCCTCATCCTCTATCCCAATAATAAAGAGTATCTTTAAATAATAAAGAAAATAAAAGCTAAAAGTTCCTTCAATTATATTTCATTCAACTATATATTAAATATCTTATAATTGAAAAGATGGTGGGAGCTGATAATGGCCTTACTGACTAAACTGTTATGTTTTATGGCAAGAAACAAGTTTCTTTTCTGTCGCTTAGAAAATTTCTGATCAGAGTCATTTTCTGAAGGGATCGCTGTCTTTGAGATTATCCACTCTTGGTAGGGGCTTGAAGCCTGGCTGCTCATATCGGTAGGGCTCCCTAGTAGCTACGTCTGGAGCACAACAGGATATCCCCGTTATTCTTAAAAAGAGAGAATCGTTCGTCGAATCGGAAAGAAGTTTCCAGTCCAAAAAACTCTTTTAGTTAAAATTAATAATTAATTTTAACTAAGAGGATTAGAATCATCTTTAATTAGAGGAAATGCTTCCTAAAATTAAAGATAATAAAAGTTTTTATAACCATCTCTCAACTGTATATGCCTTCATATGAATGAATTTCAAACTGAGATATTACTTCTTTCTCTTCAATAAGCTAATAGAATTGTTCTTCCCATCTTGTTATAATTTTTCTCCAGCTTCTCTAAATAAATTCTAAGATCATCATTGTCCTTTTGAAATTATTTATTTTGTTACTTTTAATTACCAAGATCCTGTTTGAGTAATGTTACACTTGAGTCTACTAATACCGGTTTCTTTCTATAAATACCTCCAAAGCACTGCTCAAGCACTCTCCTTCATTTTAGACATTATTTTCATTAATGTCCAGTCTTTTGACAATTATAGCAACGTTTTATTGAGGGCTTGAAGCAAAGTTTTTATTTATTGTGTCTAAATTTTTTGTTCTTTTTCTATCTTATCTATTTGAGGTTAGTGTTTTTTAATTTTTAATTGGATTTCTTCTTCAATTTTCTATGAATTTTATGCTAGATTTTTTTATATTAATACAAATTTGGAAGTTAAGACTCAAATTTAAAGCAAAACTTAACTTACCTAACCTTTATCTTCCTTTTTTATCTTACAAAAGAAGCTTAAGATTCTAGTTTTCTCCTTGAGGATTTAAAGTTCCGTATTCATTTTCTCAAATAAGGAATAAAGCCAAATAATGTCTTGCTCATTGGGTTTCTCAATATTTTAAGTTCGTTAGGAAATTCAGTATTTTCCAATCCTTAACAGGAGTAGATTTATCTTTTTTGAATTCTTAGTTCTTATTAGTTAATTGAGACTTAAGATTGATCTATTGGTTAAAATTCAAGGTTTAGATTCACGGGCTTTTACCATTTTTATATATTAATAAAATATCGATAGCTTTTAATTTTTATTATAGCAATCCATCATATATTGTGAAAAATAAATAACATGAACTGGAATTTTAGTAAAAACACATAAAAAACTCCTGCTATATAAAAGATAATGCTACGATTATTATAAGAAGCTTTTGTTCAAGTGAAGTTTTCCTTAAAAATTATTTTTAAGAAAAAGAAAGCAGAAGGGAAATAAAAAGAGTAAAATTTACCATATTAAAAAAATTGTTATGTATACATAAAAGCTTATTCTAAATTTAATAAAATAAATAGGCTATTCCATTTGAGTTTAAAGCTTGTATATTTATCTTCTTTAGTAAACTTTATCTTTTATAATAATTTATTTTCATAGATTTTGATTTAAACTTATCTTAAAAAAATTAAAGAGACTTAATTAATTAATATTTAAGAAATTAAATTCAATCAAAATATTTTTTAAGTGTCCTTCATTATTTTATCCTTATATTTTCTTTTTCCTTTTTTATCCTCATGCACTTTACTCTTATTCCTTCTTCTTCTCTGCTTATTTTTCTTATTTTATTTTTCATTTTAAATTTCTTATTTTATTTATTAAATAATTTCATTAATATCGGCGTCTTAAGCTTTAATTTGCTATTGATGCACTAAATCATCTTATTTTTCTTCTTCCTTAAAATATAAATTTTGTATTTTTTATTTTAAATTAGTTCTTTTTGATTTATTTCCTTAAAAGATAGTTAAGTTTAAATCGTTCTGCTCTCTAAGTTCAGAAGAAATTATTTAAGAATGTTCTATTTGTAATTAAGTTTAAGAAATATCATTAGTTATATTAGGCATCTTCATTGGTTGTGCTTATATTTTTCTTTTTTCTCTATATTACTAAATAAAGTTTCTTATATTCAATATTATCATTCCCACTGTCACTATGAAAATAAAAATACTAGATGCATATAATATCAAACCTCCTACTTCACTTACCTACTTGCTACCAATTCCTTCCAATTGCATTTTTTCTTTTTATGCATTGAAATAAAAATTAGTTAGATAAATGCACATCAAAAAAGTTTCTACTACGCACTCAAAATAGTTACTTTTAATATTTTAAAAAGGTTAGTAAAAGATCAGAAAGAGGATTTATAAAAAGCAGGTAAGAGTCATTAGAACTATTTAAGCTTTGGGATGATTGATAAGTAGTATAAGCAAGGAAGATAAGAAGAATCGTCTAATAATAAATGCTGGATAATAGAGAGATAACTTATTAGGCTAGAAATCCTAGAAGAAAAGATTAAATTTATTTTTTATCTTTTCTTATTCTTCTTATTCTCCACTTTATTATTATTTTAGTAAATAAGCGTAAACTATTTTGAAAGAATATGAAATGGCTAGAATTTAAATTATCTGCATATGATAACTTACAATGAATACGAAAGTCAATAGCAAGTTTAAAGTGGTAAACATTTATTTGAAATCTAAATTGTAAATTTATATAAAAATAGCGAAATTCAAGTTTAAACATTAGCCTAAATAAAATCCTATCACTACTTCATATTAATATAAATTTAGAAGCTTTTGTAATACTTAAGATCTTTTGAATCTATAGCTAAATATTCTAAAAATAAAACTCAAAGTTAAAGCAGATAAAATGATAAAAATGGAATTAAGTGAGTTTGCTAGGAATAAACTAGAATTATATTTAAGCATTTTTCAAATATTTTATTCAACTTCATTGTTGATTCATTATATTTCAAAAAAGTCAACATTAAGTCCAAATGGTAATTTTAACTTAAAATTCTAGAAATAATAGTTGTTAAGATTATCAGGTCTAGGTACATTGATATAGGCATTTAGCATAATCATTTAAGTAATAAAAGCTACAAATCAGAATACCTAGAAGCAGTTCTATATAACTACGCTTTATAAAATAATATAACTTTATGCTGAAGCAAATACTATATATTAAGATATAAATTAAATATATTTGGTCAAATCAGTAAAAAATTGTTCTGTATCAGTCACTTAAAACTCAAACTAATAATTTATTATATTATAATCAGATTTGTTTTTTTAGTATTGTTTAGTATTCTACTCCCATTTCAAGCAAGTAAAATTATCCACATAGTAATTATCATCCTTATCACATTTATCAACGCACTTATTCTCAAGTAATAAAAATGGCTTCTAACACTTATTACAGATATCTCCTTAAATATTACATGATGAACAATTATTTATCTTTTAGCTACATTTAAAGCAAGTTTAGTTTTAAATAAAATAACCTTCATCAAAAGAACAATTTGAGACACATTAACCTTCTAATAAATAATAACCATCTTTACATCTTAAGCATTCTCTTCCATTTGCATCACAGTTTAAGCATTTATCAGCTATTAATTCACATTTATAGCATGCTTAATTTAAAACAAAATACTCATCAAAAGGGCAACTCTAAACACAAGAGTTATCTAATAAATAATATCCTTCTATACATTTATTACAGTCATTTCCTGTCAAACCACATTATTCACATTTATCAATCCTTTCTTCACATCTAAGGCAAGTCTAATTATATTAGAAATAAGATTAATCAGTACATCTGGCAACACACTTATCTTCAAGTAAAAGGTAAGGATCTTAGCACTTAGTACAGATATTTCCATCATTATTGCAATTATTACAATTATCTATACTTATATTGCATTAAAAGCAAGTTTAGTTATAAACAAAATAACTATTATCAGAAGAACAGCTTTCTACACATTTTCCATCAAGTAAAAGATAAGGAAACTAGCATTATAGACATATTTATCCTTCATTATCGCAATATAAACAATTTTATATCTTTTAGTTGCATTTTTAACAAACTTAGTCTTTCTCAAAATAAGTTTAGTCTGGACAACTTGAAACACATTAATCTTCAAGTAAAAGATAAGGATCTTAGCATTTTGTGCAAATATCTCCTTCTAAATCACATTCTAAGCAATTTTTTATCTTTTAATCACATTTAGTGCAAGTTTCATTTTAAACAAAATAAGTATTGTTAGGACAACTATCAACGCATTAATTATCAAGATGAAGATAGGATTCTTAGCATTAAATACAAATATCTCCTTATTAGGTGCAGTTTTAACAGAAAGGAATAGTTTAGTTACAGTAATCACATTTTCCATCGTTATCTTAATCTTATTAATTACCTGGACAATTAGGTAAACACTCTTTTTCCTTCGAAATTTTTAATGAGCATAGGCATTAATCTCCTTTAAATACTCAACCATAATAGCATTATAAGCAATTACTTGTCTGAGTGTCATAACATTTGAAGCAGTAATCTCAGCATTAAATTATTTTAATTGAAGTAAAACCTTAAAATTAATAGCTTAAGATAAGAGTAAAATCATTTACTGTTAAGTATGAATTTTTATAATATCTAGCTGAATACATCTATCCAATAAAATTAACTTATTAATAGAAGGTTCCTTAGTAAATAAGATCATTTGAAGTAAAATTTATTCATTCAAGATAAGTTTGCTAATCACTATGGAAGATATTATTAACTTTAGAGTGTGTTAAAGTAAAAAAAGCTTGCAGTTAGTTATTAAGAGAAAATCCTAGAAAGACTCAAATATCATAAATATAATCAGCTACAATAGTTGATCAGGAATCCTAATATTTTCTTAGTCTCACTTAAAATTTAGTTTATGTACTTTGAGTTTATAACATGGAAAACTCCAGAATTGAATTACTTTGTCATAATTATAAAAAGACTCCGTTCTACTAAGTTTAGTCGAATTTAATTCAAGCTGTAATACTAAATTGAGTTTGTGTCTAAGGATTAAAATTATAAGCTGAAAATTTTTGTGAAGGAGCTAATTATTACCTAGATTAAAATTTAGGAGAGTTGGGAATAATTATATCAAAGAAATCTAGTTGAGCCAAAGTAAATTAGATTAGCTAAAGACTTAACATCAGTACTGCTATTTTCATTTTATTTTATTTTTAAATGATTTGATATTTAGTGAAGATAAAGCAATGAAGATTTTAATTTAAAAATTGGATTTTAATTTATAAAGAAGGAAATCTTCAGAAATTAACTATTTTTATTTTATATATTTAAATATTTTTTAATCTTAGAAAAGTATAAGCTTTATAGATTATTTCATTTTTTGCAAGATAAATAAATTATAAACATTATTTTAATTTTAGTTTAGTATATCTACTGAAAGAGATAATAGTTCCAAATGCTTACTAAAATAAAGCTTTAAAGCTATTTCTTAATATTTAACTAAGAAGTTTAATAAAATACAACAATATAAAATCTAAATTAGAATTAAGCCGAAAATAGTAAAAATAGCTTAGCATCAAATTTATCTAATGCTTAGCATTAAATACCTTCGAACATAATTAGCACTATGAACCTTAGATTTAAGCATTGTGTAATACAATAAAATATTATAAGATGCTGATTTTAAAAAATCTTCATTAATTTTTGATAAAAATTAAAAAAGAAATTAAGAAATCATAAATAAGTTTGATTTTTATAAATATAATTTGAATATGACAAATAAATAAGGAAGAAGTTATTATGATATAGAGATATTTAATGTATATTCATTCCTGAAGAGTTAGAATAATTTACTAAGAATAAATTATGCCAGTTAAAAAATTTAGTGTGTGGAGATAAAAAAGATTTCTATTTATTTTAAAATAAAAGATAAAATACTACATCACTCAAAAGAAAATAACCCAATTATGGATATTACATTCTTTTAGTTATAAAAATAAAATTAACAATCTTTTACTCATGAGTTTTGAACATCAATAAGTAGACATTTTAGTGAAATTGTAATTTTTTTTTGGTTTTTCAATAAATATTTTCTTTTATCTAAAAAATGCTTATACTAAAATATTTCTTTCATTTAAGTAAAAAAATTATAAAGAGTGATATAGTGCAAGTAGAAATAATCTAATATTCAATTGAAAACTAAGCACATCATAGTTTCATTCAGCACAACAATTAACTTTATTTAGTAAATGATTATTAATTCTTCATTTATTAGCTTATTTTATCCAAGTGTTTCTATATGATTAACTATATAAAACTGAATCTAATATTTATTATTTATTAAATTTAAATTAATAAATTATATTTAATTCTATATATTATTAATAAAGGCCAAGAAGCACTTTATAAAATTTCTATAAATTAATTTAAAAAATAATAATAATTTAAAAAAAGTAAATAAATAAATATACTAATTAACTAAAAAAAGTAAATAATAAGTTAATAAAGAAATTAATTAAAAAAATTGAATAAATAAAATAAAAAATAAAGAAATAAATTAATTTAAAAAAAAAATTAAAAATTAAAAAATAAATTAAAAAATTAAAAAATTAAAAAAAGTAAATAATAAATAATAAATAATAAATAAAGCAATAAATAAAAAAAATCAAAATAAATAAATTAGCTAATTAATTAAAAAAAGTAAATAATAAATTAATTAATAAATTAATTAAATAATATATAAATATCTAAATAAATAAGTAAATAAAAAAATAATTTAATTAATTAATTAATTAAAAAAGAAAAAAAAAGAAATAATCAAATAAAAAAGAAAAATTAATTAATTAATTAAAATAATTATATAACGAAATAAATTTAAAATAATAAACAAAATATGCAAATAAATGACTAAATTAATTATCTAATAAAAGTAAATAAATAATCGATCTAATAATTAATTAAAAATACATAAATAAATAAAAAAATAAAAATAAAAATAAAAATAATTAGATAAATTAATTAATTAATTAAAAAATAAATATATAAATTAATTAATTAGTTAAAAAATAAAATGAATAAATAAATAAATAAATATTTAAATAAATTATCTAATTTAAAAAAAATAATAAATAAATATCTAAATAAATAAGTAAATAAATAATATAAAAAAGTAAATAAATAAATAAAAATCTAAATAAAAGACAAAATAAATAAATAAATTAGCTAATTAATTAAAAAAAGTAAATAATAAATAAATTAATTAATTAACTAATTAATTAATTTTTAAAAAAAAAGTAAAAAAATTTAAAAATAAGTAAATAAAATAAATAATTTTATTAATTAATTAATTAAAAAAAGTAAATAATAAATTAATTTATAAATAAATTTAAACAAAAAAGTTAATAAATATATAATAAAATTAATAAATAAAAAAAAATAAAAAAAATAATTTAAAACAAAATATGCAAATCAATAAATAATCTAATTAGTTAAAAAAAGAAATAAATAAATTTTAAAAAAATAAAAAAATAAATTATAAAAAAGATATTCAAATAAATAACTAAATTTAAAAAAATATATAAATAAATAATTTAAAAAAAGTATGCAAAAAAAAAAATTTAATTAATAAAAAAATATATAAATAATCTAAATAGTTAAAAAAAGTAAATAAATTATTAAATAAGTATATAATTAAATAAATAGTCTAATAAATAAATTAATAAATTAAAAAAAGTAAATAATTAAATAATTATATAAATAAATAAATAATTAAAATGATTATTGAGCTCGTAGCATTTTATTGGCGCGCAGCTCTTTCAATATAAATATTTAATATTAAGAAAATGTTCTTATGTTTCTTGTTAAAATTCTAGAAGTCCGATGAGTCATGTTAACTTCTCCAAATGGGGAATCTTCTTGATAAAAATTATTCTTAATTCTTGAGTCAAATGCTTCAGTACACTTTAATAAGGTCCAAATAAGAGATAGTTATTAAGTCGGTAATTAGAAGGCCCGTCATTCAAAGTTTCATAGTGCTAGAGAGAACCCTCGGGGTAAGTTAGGTATGTCTCATCGGTGCTTATCCACCCTTCCCCGTGGTGCATCTAGTGCGAGATTACTCGCATTGCAGTTTACACTGCACCAGATTTTTCTTGTTTGGCTGTCGCGACCGACATCCATTTTATATATCTTATAATAAATATTCTTAATTATTTTATATAATAATATTAAATTCGCATGAATGCTCCTTTAATTGGAACTTTATGGTCTATGCCAGTTAAATAATTGTTAATAAAATCCTGGATAGAATTACAATTTGACCGTTTCAAGGTAAATTTTCTAAGCTTATTCATTTCCTTCTTTCATAAGATCTAGAATATACAATTTGTTAAATTTGATCCATTTCTCTTAATAAACTCTCTTATAATAATAAAAAATTGATTTCTATTATCTATTTCTTTGAGCTTTCCTCATTTTATTACTTTTACTTTGAGTTTTTATATCTTTGAATGCATCTTATGCTTTTTAATATTGCTATCATATAATAAAGATTATATGAATCCACATCTAATTTTTAAAACGAGCTTCATTTCATAAATTATTAGTAATTTGGCTTTAATGATTCGTCTATTTTATTTTTATTTTATTTTTTTGCCATATTTCTCTTTTTTTTCTTTAATTAACATTAATAAATACCTAGAGCTCTTTTAAAACATCTACCAAAGGTTTACTTTATTTAGATATATAGTTCCTTATTAGTTCATGCATATAGCAAAATATCGAGAGCACCAAACTGTCATAATTACTAAGATTATGAATATTATCAGAAGATAATTGAAATAACCATTTTTAGCAATTTTTAGTGAAGTTTTCTTCATTAAATAAGGTATGAAATTGTTTATTTCATAAAAAAAGTGAAGCAAAATAAAAAATTATAATACTTGCCAGCAAAGAAAGTGATAAACCTAACTGAAAATAAGAAATTAATTATTCCATCTTCTCATAATACTAAGTTGAAAGCCATATCTAAGAGTATATTTCATTTAAAGTAAATATGCAAATTAAAATTTTTTTATAATTAGATAGAATTGAATATAGTAAGATAAGGTTGATTTTAATTTGCTTAATCTAAAATATTATGATTTCTTAAAGTAATAAACAAATACTTTTTCTTAATCATTTATAAATTTTCTAAGTTATATTTATAACAAAAGTCCCTCTAAATAAAACCTTTAAAAATACATTTAAAGGAATTTCTCGAATGAAAGTCAAATCTATTTACCAAATAAAAAATAAAGTTATCTTTATTTAATTAATTTTACCTTCTTATTCTTATTAAAAATATTGACTAGACTAAATAAATAAAATACTTCAATTAGAACTTATATATATAAGATTAAGAATTATTTCTATTGCTTTTAATGTTTTCTATTTTATAAATAAAATTAAGTTAAACTATAAAAATCTTTTAGATGTAGAGTTACTAAGATTATTAATAAACAAAGAATATATATAAACAATTAGGAAAATTAAAACTAAAAGTTCCTTTAATTAAATCTGATTCAACTTTATTAAATATTTAATATTATATTATTTTAAAAAACCTTCTAAATCTTAAGTCTAAAAAATTGCTAGAGTGGATGATAATAATAATAATAGTAAACTAAAAGTAATTAAAGTTTAGCATTCCCTGGATTTTCAACCAGGTTTTTGCTACCATTTTTTTAGCGCGAATGGAACCACTGAGAATCTTCTGTCTTTTATACGAATATCTTCTTCTTGTAAATTCCCGTTTTCGGTGATTCAGAGTCTGCTAAGCATTCTTAACGTTCTTTGTTGTTCTTTCATTTAAATTTATCTTCACTGATCGCAATTTTGTAATAGGTGTCACTTTGATTTGCAATAATAGCAATTTTTGATTGGTCTTTTCTTGAATCTCTTCAGAAATACTTTTTTTTCAAGTTAATCGATTGTTTGGAGTAATTCTATATTAATCTTTTCGTCATTCTATTTTTCTTGGATGTTTGTTTATGTAGAAACTTTTTCAATAATCATATTTTGTTCTTGCTTAAAATTCGATTGAGATTATTCATATAGTTACTATTCTGTGACTAAATTATTTTAAATCAATTGTCGTCTTATTATTAGTAGCTCGTTGTTTTAATCTTCGATAGTATTCATTAGTTCTCTTATTTTTCCCCTTGATTGTAAATTAATTCCTAATAATTTTGTATTATTGTTTTCATTTAGTCAATTTATATTTAAATTTCTGATTATTTTTGTACTTTTACTGGATTCGTCTCTATTGTTCCAATTATAACTTTTCCTTCAGATGAGGAACTTGATTTATCTTCTTCTTGTTATTGTTTCTGCATTAGTTTCGCAGCTTTCCTTTTTGCGTTCTTAATTTGGTTTTTGGAAAGGCGAATAGATTATTCCATTTTTTTTAAAGAGTGGATGATATATCCAGTCTTTAAAGTTTATTAAAATGGATTTGCTTTAAAATTTTCAAAGCATAAATAAAATAATAATTAATAACTTTTTGCTAAAATTTAATTTATTTATATAAGAACTTTTATAGTCAGGATGCTTAAAATCAGATTAAAATATTATTTTATTTCAAACATTTTAAATTAACTTATATGAGAAGAAATATAATTAATTTCAATACTTTTTTCTCTAAAGCAACAATAAAAAAATAATAGTTTTCTTCTATTTAATTAGACTCATTTTTATAGCTGCTAGAAATATTCATTCTATCAAACTGAATCGAAATTATGAATAATTGAAAATATTATAAATAAATATAATAAATATAGTTGAAAAAATAGATAAGATCTAGACACAGATTTTTTTAAGTTGGCACCTTTATTTAGTTAAGATTTTAGTATTAAAAATATAAAAAATAAAAGCATTTGCATTTCTTACTAAATTATAAGGATTAAATTAATTTTTTTATTGAAAATTTAGTAAAAAAATTTAAATTATTTTATATATAATAGTTAGATAAAATCAAACAATTGGGTTATTAAGATTTAATATTAAGTTTGAAAGATGCTTAAAAGTTAAGCGCTATCTAAATATTTGCCTCGCAGTATGATATTTTAAAAAAAAAATTCTTTTTAAATTATCGGAAAATTGTCTGCAGCTAAATTTTAATTTTGATCTAAATTAAAATTAAAAAATTCAAATGTAAATGTGATCTAGACTTTCTTAATTTTATTTATTTCATTTAAGAATTTAATTTATTAAATTAAAATTGCATAAAGAAGTAAAATCTTCAAGCAGTACTTGCTACCAACAAATCTAATAGAAATAAAAGCAATGGATTAGCTTAACATGATTAAGCATTTGATCTTTTGTATTATTTAATTTCCATGTAGTGTCTTTTAATTTTAGTTTCTTATAAATTTTATTCCCTTCTAGTCATTTTTTCTTCGATTCTACTTTTGGTGATGATTAATTAGTAAGATTAAAAGATCATTGACAAATTATCTTAGTAGGAACAATTGATTTTATAACTTCTTTTAGTAAAATGGCAAAATTTGCTTATTTCTCAATTCATGCTATACTTTCAAACTCAATTTTAATATTTTATCCTCTAACAAGCTTGCTTCCAAATTTTCTAAATATAGATGAGGCTTTCACTTTTTTGGTATATTTCATAATAACTTTAAAATTTGCTTTTTAGATATTTTGGTTATAGGTAATCTATGAAGAAATATAACTAAAATTATTTCTAAAATTTAAGTTTTTAAACCAATAATATTTACTTTCAACCTGGTATCTGTAACTAGAAAATATATCTAATGACTATTGTGTTAAATGCCTTCGTTAGAATATTAGATCTTAAACCTATTAATATCTGTTTATATCTAATCCATATTTATGTATTTAACTACACTTTTTTTCCTCTTTAAGATGTAGATTTAAAAATAATTGATTGGCTAATAAATTTTAGCTGTTAAACAACTTTAAAGCAAATCTTTAATTCTTTCTTATTGCTAAGAATAATAAAGAACATTTGGTTCATTTGATAAATAAGCTGCTTATCTTAGAATAATTTTACAGGGAATAAACTTAATTTCCAGCAAAAGACAACGAGATACATAATATACCAATTAAATAAATTCTAGATTTAAGTTAATTTATGATAAAAAGAAACTGGGATAGCTAATAAAATAAATTAAAAGGTACAAATTAAATAAGTAAATCTCTATTAATAATTAATAAAATATTATGCTTTTAGTTCACAAATTAAGAAAATTATTGATATAAGGCAATCTATTTTGTTGTTTCCAAGCATTTAAAATAAAGAGGTATTTTAATTTAGATTACAGTGATTTCTATGCTACAAATGATTAGGAATTTTATTGTTATCTAAGAAATAAAATTAAAGAAATAATTAATTTATTATTAAGGAAAAATAATTTTAGTTACTTTTAGTTAAAATAAGGATTTTATAGAAACAAAAATTTTAATTATGCTTAGAGAGGTATAAACATTCATTAATTGAGAAAGAGTAAGTTTGAAGGATATAAATGAATGAAATAATTAAAATAAATTGCTAAATAGATATATTTAAATAGCTTTATAACTATTTATTTAATAATAAAATGAAAATAGCAATACTGATGTTAAGTCTTTAGCTAATCTAATTTACTTTGGCTCAACTAGATTTCTTTGATATAATTATTCCCAACTCTCCTTAATTTTAATCTAGGTAATAATTAGCTCCTTCAAAAAAATTTTCAGCTTATAATTTTAATCCTTAGACACAAACTTAATTTAGTATTACAACTTGGATTAAATTCGACTAAACTTAGTAGAGCTCTATCTTTTTATAATTATATTAAAGTAATTCAATATATCTAGAGTTTTCCATATATTAAACCCAAAGTACATAAACTAAATTTTAAGTGAGACTAAGAAAATATTATAATTCTAATGCAAAAATTTTAACTGATTATATTTGTGATATTTGAGTCTTTCTAGGATTTTCTCTTAATAACTAACTGCAAGCTTTTTTTACTTTGACTCATTCTAGAGCTAATAATATCTTCTATATTGATTAGCAAACTTATCTTGAATGAATAACTTTTACTTCAAATGATCTTATTTACTAAGGAAGCTATATCAAATCTTATAATTTTATTGGATAGATGTATTCAGCTAGATATTATAAAAATTAATACTTAACAGTAAATGATTTTACTCTTATCTTAAGCTATTAATTTTAAGGTTTTACTTCAATTAAAATAATTTAATGCTGAGATTACTGCTTCAAATGTTATGACACTCAGACAAGTAATTGCTTATAATGCTATTATGGTTGAGTATTTAAAGGAGATTAATGTCTATGCTCACTAAAAATTTCGAAGGAAAAAGAGTGTTTACCTAATTGTCCAGGTAATTAATAAGATTAAGATAACGATGGAAAATGTGATTACTGTAACTAAACTAATCCTTTCTGTTAAAACTGCACCTAATAAGGAGATATTTGTATTTAATGCTAAGAATCCTATCTTCATCTTGATAATTAATGCGTTGATAGTTGTCCTAACAATACTTATTTTGTTTAAAATGAAACTTGCACTAAATGTGATTAAAAGATAAAAAATTGCTTAGAATGTGATTTAGAAGGAGATATTTGCACAAAATGCTAAGATCCTTATCTTTTACTTGAAGATAAGTGTGTTTCAAGTTGTCCAGACTAAACTTATTTTGAGAAAGACTAAGTTTGTTAAAAATGCAACTAAAAGATATAAAATTGTTTATATTGCGATAATGAAGGATAGATATGCCTATAATGCTAGTTTCCTTATCTTTTACTTGATGGGAAATGTGTAGAAAGCTGTTCTTCTGATAATAGTTATTTTGTTTATAACTAAACTTGCTTTTAATGCAATATAAGTATAGATAATTGTAATAATTGCAATAATGATGGAAATATCTGTACTAAATGCTAAGATCCTTATCTTTTACTTGAAGATAAGTGTGTTGCCAGATGTCCTGATTAATCTTATTTCTAATATAATTAGACTTGCCTTAGATGTGAAGAGAAATTTGATAAATGTGCAAAATGTGACTTAGATGGTAAAAATTGTATAAAATGCTTAATATATTTTTCCATGCTTAATGATGAGTGTGTTGCTAATTGCTCTTAAAACTTGACTTATTTTACTTAAAATTAAACCTGCTATAAATGCAATTAAAAGATTGATAATTGTTCAGAATGCTAGTTAGAAGGAGAAATATGTTCTAAATGTTAAGAATCTTTTCTTCTTTTTGATGGTAAATGCTTTTAAAATTGCCCTAATGGTACTTATTAAAGCTAGAATTAAACTTGCCTTAAATGCAATCATAAGCCAGAAAGTTGCTTAGAATGTGAAAAAGATGGAAAAAAATGTTTTGAATGTGAAGATACATTTTTTTGAAATAATGTAAGCTGTACAAAAGGTCTTAAAAGTAATTCTTTGGAAGATAACTAAACTTAAGAAGATGGATAATACTAATAAAATTAAGATTAGTTTAATGATATAATAAATAGTCTTTATGATTTTTAAATTTCTAACACAGAAAAAAAATTTCTTCAAAATTCTTCAAATTTATCTGCTGCTCTTGTTTACACAAGTGCATTTGTAAGTATAAGTTCTGTATTAGCTAATCTTTTTAGTAACTCTAAGTATTCAGCAAGTTCTTCAAAATTTTTATAAGGTATTTTTATTACTCAACTCATGCTTATGAATGGATTTGTTGATGTTTAGCGAGTTGAAGTTCTTAATGCATATTATTTTGAAAATTTTGATAATGATTAAGAATAAAATGGACTAAGAAATAATAATATTTTAGGTTTAAATCTCCACTCTAGCAAACTTAAAATAGATAAATAAATTTATGTTTACTTGAATTACTAAAGTTACACTTTATTATCTAATCTATTTGAAGCTCTTTTCCTATTATTCGTTCTACTTTTTATTGATTTGCTGCTTAAAATTATTGGACTAAAATGCTGCAAGACTAAGATAGAAAAAATAAGAACTAAATTTACTAATAGAAACTACGTTTCAGTGATTTACTGTATCAAAGCTCTTTAAATAAATAATGCTGTTATGTTACAACTTTACCACTTTACTGTTTCTGATTTCTATTCAGGCTTAAACTCATTCCTAGCTATTTTAGTACTTGTAAGTTTTTATATTTAGACTATTCAAATAGTTTGTATATTTCATAGCTTTTAAGTACTTAAAAAATATTTCAGTTTGAAAACTAAATTTAAGGAAGCAAAAGAGGAAAGTATAGAGAAATAGATGAAGCAAATAAAAGAAAAGTATATAGTTTACTTTGACTAAAAGAAATAGAATAACTAAATGTAAGCACTTTACTAAACTTTCTTTCTGGTAAGAAGACTTTTTGTTTCGTTTGCAGCTATTGTTTTAGTAGAGGTATAAGTAGCTTAAATAATTTTATATCTCTTCCATTGTTTAGTTTGGTTCTTTTATATAGTTTATTTCAAACCTTTTGAAAATTTTTTACTGAATGCTATAGAGATAATTGGAGAAATGATACTTATTTTTATTTATTTCTTTAATTTCTATTTCCATGCTAACAACCGTGATATATAAGATAGTGATAAAGATAGATAAACATTAGGAGTAGTGATCACAGTTACATGTAGTCTTTTTACAATAATAGCTTTGGTTATATCACTTATAGTTACTTTAATAGATTTGTATACATCTTGTAAAAAAGCAAAGTAAGATAAAATCCAATAGCAATAAGAGGCTGATTAGTAATAATAGTAGGATTTAAATAAGCAAGATAATTCATAGCAATAAGTTAACATCAATTTTCAAAACACTACACGTATAGAAAGTCAAAGAGAAAATTAAAAAATATTTGATTAAATTCATGAAAGTGGAGAAGAATAAAAAATACCTTAATATAATAAAAAGCAATTTTAAAATAAAAAATCCAAACATTTTAAAGTTAAATAGAGAAAAAAGTACTAAGCTTGAAAAATGAACTTGATCTAAACTTAAACTTATTTCCTTGATTTAATATTTTTATATTAAAGATATTAAAAAGTATATTTCATATACTTTATCTATCTGATATTTATTCTTTTTAAAAATTTAATTTAATAATAGTTGAAGCAAGCTTTATTTCCAAGTTTTAATTTTAAAAATAGATTATATTGTAATATTTTTTTATACTTTTATATAATTCTAAACTTAATCAATTTATATATAATTATTTTAAATATTTTTGTAAATCTTTTTAGATATTTTTAGATATTTTTCTTTTAATATCTTATTACTTAAAAATAAAAAGACTTATATTTGAATTTTAGATAGACATATTCATAAATAATTTTTATATAATTATAGATTAAATATTCTTTTATACCTATAATTTGATAATCTTTTAAAATTAATGTTTCTAAATATTTATTTATATCTTCAGATATATGCTGCAGACTTTACTACACTTAAGTATGTATTATTTTAATGCTTATTCTTATTTTTTGTTCTTTTAATAAATTTTTAGATATTATAAGAATTATTATTGCATAAGTGTTTTATTTGTTGTTTGCAATCACATTAAAAATTAATTAGATAAAATTTAAAAATATTAATTTATATCTAAAGAAAAATTAAAATTAATTAAAATATTGAAACTTTTTTACTTAATTAATAAAAATAACTTATCCTAAACTTATTAAATATAATAATCAAAATCATGACACAATATTTATTTATTTATTTTAAAGTTGGATCTATTAATTAGAGTTTTTTTTCAAGTAAATTTCAAGAAAAGTCTTATAAATTACTTAATTTTATATTTTTATTCTAATTTTTTTTATTTCATTCTTTATTTAAATTTTTTTTATTGATATTTTCGTTTTTAAATTTTTTTAATATTTATTTACTTCAATGTAAAAAAGGATTATTTTTCTTTAAATAAAAATTAATATTAATTTTAGCTTGTTTATTTTATAATAAATCATTATATATAATAAATTTATTAAAAATGCTATATTTTAAAGCCAGAAAAGTTTAATAAAATTTATTATATAAAATATTAATTTTGGAATTTTGTTGAATTTACTTTACTATTATTTAATTTTATATTTCTTTAAATATTTTACAATCTAATTAAATAATTTTGCAAGCATAATTTTTTTGTTTTAATCTGGATTTTATTTATAGAGATATTTTCTTCAACGATTCTTTATTTTTTTAATAAATATTATCATTATTTATTTTTAATTATATTTAAGTAATTTATAGATTGAATTTATTTTTAAAGAAATTTTACAGCCAATAAATATCTATTTAAATGTTTATTTATTCTTTTTTTATAAGATAAAGTCACTTACCAAATTGTTTGTTGTTTTTATTAATCAGTTGAACTGAGGTATTTTTCACTTAATTTAACTTATCAATATAAAGATTTTCCCTTTATATATTTTAAATAACTAAAGCATTTTAGAAATTTAATAACCCTTCTTTAGTAAAAAATTTTATTCTTCATATTTTTTATATTTTAATTCAGTGTTATTTCATTATGGATCAAAATGGTATTAAATAATATCAATCTCTAATTAGTTAAAAGCATACCCTCTCCTTTTCTTTTTAGCGTTTAAAAGTTAGAATTTTATTTTACAAATAATTTTTAGAGTAAAGTTGCTATTAAATTATTTTATAAAAAGTAGTCAATTTATTAATTTTAGGGAATAAATAAATTAAAATTAATATTCTATTTTAGTAATTTATCCTATTATATCCTTACGTTTCTTATAATCTTCTAAATTTGATTTGATTTCTATTTTTAATCCTTTCTAAGTTATATAATTTACAAATAAAAAATATTTGAATCTTCTCTTAAGAGACTTTAATTAAAAAAAGATTATATTAGATTCTCTATAATTTTAGCTTACGTTTTATTTATAATTTACTTTTGATTAAATTTATTTATCCTTAATTTACTCTCATTTTTTATATTTATATTTTTTTATTAGATAGTTCTTATCCCTTTTTATTTCATTCTTTTATCTTATTTTCCTCCTTCTTCTATAATAAAGCTACTAAAATAAATTAGATTACTTTAAAAAGTATAAAATTTAGAATAATTCTTAATTTTTATTAATGCTTCTTATTTAAATTTTTTGCTTTAGTATTATTCTAAATCTTCTCTTTGTATCTTTAAATTAATTTTTAAGAAAAAATATGCAATAATTGCTAAAATTATTAATTCAATCGCAATTTTATATTTATGTTCTTCTTATTTTTAGTCTTCAAGTTTACTATTTAGTTTATTTTGATATCACTTTTAATTATTCTAATTATTAAATTAATAAGAAAATATAAGGTTAAATTGGAGCTACTAGCAAGTGTTAATAGTTACAATAATATAGCTCTATATGCTTAATGCTAAAATTAACAGTATTTAATTTTATCTTTACTTATATACAATTTAATATTAAACTACTCTATTTTAAATGTTCTTTGCTTCTCTCTATATACTTATTATTTTCAATTGTTGATTTTAGCAGTTCCACATTGCTTTATCTATACTTATAACTTAAAAAAATAAGGCTGCTTATAGTTAGTTAATAGCTAATTTAAGAAAAGTATCTTAACTATATTAAGATAAAAAGAAAGCTGTTCAAATACAATGAAATGCAAGTTAGTTATAAAGGTAATAAATTATATTTTATGAAAGCTATAAAAAAGTTAAAGTTAAAAAGCTTTGTTAAAGCCTTAGTAGTCAGCCATCTGACCTATTCTATCAGCTTGTCTCCATTAGTTTGTCCTGAATTTCTACTAGGCTTAGTTAGGCGGTGTAGTACTTTATTAGTGCATCATCCTTTAATATTCGGAATAGTTTTGGTCTTGCAAGTAGCTTTCCTAATTATTTATCCAAGGATTAAGATTTGAATTAAAGAATTTTTTTCTATAAATTTTTCCGCTTTATGTAGGATATATCCTAAATAGTTTTCTAAAAATATCTTATTTATTCTTTCTTTAAATTTCGCTTAGTTAGTAGCAGTATTTTTATTGATGTTATTTATTGCACACGTAGAATTTTATTCTTCTTTTAGTCTATTATTCCTGTAACACTTATTTACTTTAAATTTACTACTTATTTTAAATTAATGTTTATTGTTTACTGTTTATTTTAATTTGAGGTTTCATTTTCTATTTCCATAGGATCTGATTAATTCTGTTAAATCGAAAATGGCGTAACCTGAATTTATTATTAAATTTAAATAATTCTTTGTTCCAGTTTGTCTTCTATTTCTTATGATGATTAATATTGTTTCTTAAGCAAAGACGTTATTAATTTTTCTACTTTATCAGTGAGGTAACTATTTTTGAGCATAAACTCTTTTAATGCCTTAGACAATATTTCTATTTGAGTTTTTGTCTGAAGTTTTTTTAAATTCTGGACTTTCAAGTGGTTAATGTTCGTCATATCAATCATACTTCTCACTTTCACTCATTTCAATTATTTCGCTTTTTTAGTTTTTAGAGAATTTTGCTGCTTTAGTGTTTTGTTCAAAGTTGTGTTATTTCTTAGAAGCCATTTTATATATAATAATCATAATATAAAATGTATGTCCTGCTTATAAATTTATACTTATAAAAGACTTTTAGCAAAAGCTAAATATCTAGATTAATTTAGAGGAAAGCTAAAGGAATGAATTATAAGTAAACTATTAAGTAAGAGTTATTACCAATTAATAAGTTTTAGAGATACAAATAATAATCTTGTTCTACTAATTTAGTTATTTTTTAGTATTCTTACTTTTATGAATTAAGTAGTTAAGGTTAAAAATATCAATCACAATAATTAAGCTATATTTATTACTTGCAAACCCATTTTGTTTAATTTAAAAAGTCACAAGATAAAAAAATTAACTAAAGTAGATTAAGAATAAAATGTTTGCAATAAAGCTTATTAAATTTAATTAAAAAAACTTAATTCTAAATTTTGCTTTTATCTAATAATAAGAGTTAATAACTGTAAATATATGAAATTATAAGAATTTTATGAAATATTGCAAATATGATAAAGGTATCTCGAATCTAAAACATCACTAATTTTATAATAATATTTACAAATGAACAGATTTATAGTATCAAAGCTCTAACTTGATTTATAAAACTTAACCTAAGGTCAATTACAGACGGATAATAAGAGATTGATAAATAGAAATTTAGATTATAAAATTTTAATTATGATTCGATAAGTTTAAAAAGACTATCAAAATATTAAGCATAATAGTTATAAAAATTTAAGAAATTTATTCTAGCAATTAAATTAAAATTTATTTAAATAAGACATAAATTAAGATAATTAAAGAAATAAAAAATATTAGTGTTTGGAAAATAGTTAAAAATCTTTAAAATGTATACAATTTAATTTAATTTCAACTAAAAAAGTTTTTGGACCGGAAACTCCTTTCCGATTGCACGACCCGACACTCTCTTTTTATGGAATAACAGGGATATCCTGTTGTGCTCCAGGCACAGCTGCTAGGGAGCTCCATCGCTATGAGTAGCCAGGCTTCAAGCCCCTACCAAGAGCGGATAATCTCAAAGACAGCGTTTCCTTCAGAAAATGACTCTGACCAGGGACTTTCTCAGCGACAGGAAAGGAACTTGTTCCTAGCCATAAAACCAGAAAGTGTTGTCACGAAGGCCATTCTCAGCTCCCACCATCTTTTCAATTATTAAAATGTTTACAATTGAAGAGTTTGAAATACAATGTCATTATTATATTAAATTCAGTAAATATATAAAAAATTAAACAAAATCCTTCTATTTTTTTGTGCTAGAAGTTTATAGAAAATGTGATTATACAATCCATTTTGTTATTAAATGCTATATATAAATTATTTTATATTTATAGTAAGAGTTTACAAAATTAGCTTAAATATAAAGATAATAATTAAAAAAAATATAATTTTAGATAAATTTTTATAATATTTGATTCTTCAAAGTTTAATTATTAAGATAAACTATAAAATTAAAATAATCATTTGTTGTATGAATGAAATAATTTAGTTTCTTTTATTTATAAAAATTTATATTTATATATAAATCATTTTAGTAAAAATGGTTATATTTTTGAAATATATTTCCGATAATTATTCTTTTTAATTTATATATCATTTAGTTAAAAATCATACCTATTTTATTATTAAAAAAGTTTGATAAATTAGATTAGATAATTATCAGATGTGATTGCTTATTTAAAGCTTAAAAATAGCAGAAAAATTACCTGCATTTCGAAAAATATTATTAATCTAAAATTTAAAAATAAATGATTTTTTTATTAAGATTAATAAAAATAAAATAGCTATTAAATTCTTATTATCAATTAGTAAACTCTTTATTTTTATTCAAAAGTATTAAATTCATAGAAAAATTTACTTTTTTAAGTTTATTATATATTCATTTTTTAAATGGATACTTGACTCTAGTCTATCGAGTAGGTAATCTGGTGCAATGTGAATTTCATTACAAGCACTTTTATAATAGATGCACCATGGATATGTAAGGACGTGCTCTTTATGTGATAAGTCTTATTTATTTGAGGATTCTCTCTATCGGTTCTATAACTAACTTCTGAATTTCCTTACTAAAATTATCAAGACTTTTAATAACATATTTACTATTAATTTTGTCAACACAATCAGCAATATAATATTTAAAGTATTCAATAATATTCTCTAGGGAAGATACGTTACAAGCCATTAAATGCTTCAAACACAAATTTCCGTAAACTTACTTTTGAAATTCACTTTTAATATTATCAAGACTTTTAGTAACACATTTACTTATCGATTTTGTCACCACAATCAACATTACAATAATTAAAGTACTCTATGAAATACGTGAATCTGATTAGAAGTACTGAAATCCAGGTCTTAGAGTTATCCTGCATTTATTTGTTGTCAATCTGGTCAGGTTTTGAGAACTATTAGTGAGATCAGAAATAATTTTTTATTTATTTAGGAGAATTTAACTCAACTGAGGCATTTGACACAAGATGGATTATACTTTAATCTCTTCTAACTCTTACTTTCGAAATTATTCACAAGTAATTAGAGAAAGAAGGTAATAAATTTTGATTTGAAAATGGAGAAAAGAAGAAAAGAAGAAAATATGAACAAAGAGATTAGTTGAAGCTAGAATATTACTATATTTTTATTAAGAATAAAATTTGGTTTCTTTTATTAATCGTGGTGAACCTAAAAGGTGAATCCACGTTATTTATTTATTTATTTATAAAGTTTGTAAAGTATCTAATTTAAATTTTAAATAAATTTTAATGCAAGAAAGAAAAAAGATTGAACTAGATTTGTTCAACTATATTTTGAATAAAAAAATGTATTTTTTAAATATAAAATATTATTAATAATATAACTTTCTTAAAAATTAATTATGAAAGAAAGTATTATGGTTATTTCAAAAATGAAAATTTTAATTTTTATAACATTAATTTGTAAATAGGAAACATATCTTTGCTTGGATTATCACTATAAAGATTGAAAAAAAGTTTATAATCTAATATTATTCATATTTTAACTCAATTTTTAGTAAATATTTTATTTAGAGTTATTGATACTAAGAAAATAGACGAGGGATTTGGAAAGGATCAATCATATAGAAATAGTGATTCTTATTAGAATTGAAAAAAATGTTTCTACTTTGTCTAAATACTGATTAATTTTTAACTTGTTGATATATAAGAAGAAAGAAATTAAAATCTTATCTCAAACATAAGTGCCAAGTTTTAAATATAATCAATTTTCTGTTTTAAGTAATTTTTTTCTTCATTTTAGGCATAATTTAAAGAATAATAATATTTAAAAATAAATTTATTTTAATCTTTAAAGACGCAAAATTTTTATAATCGTAAATTCTTAAAATATAATTAAGAGCAATTTCTATCAATAAGAAAAAAATGTGTTCAAACAAATATAAAAATTATTTTAAACTATTTTATATAACTTAACTTTAACAATATAGATTTGACTTTTTAATCAAATTTATTTTTATTATCTTATATTAAAGTATCTTTAATTTTTAATTTTCGAAATTAAGTAGATTATTTAAATTATCACATTTAAAACTTAATTAATAGAAAAGTTTTGAGGATATTTAATATTTTTTAATTTCTTAATATTAGAACTAAATTTATTTCCTTAATTTTTATTTTATCTTAATCTATTCAAAAAAATGTTAAATATTTTTAGTTAAAAAAAGAATTATTCTGCATAAAGATTATTCTAAAAGATTTTAATAAAATTTGATTTAAAATTTTATATATTTTTAGATTAATTTCTTTTCATATTAAGCAAAATTTATTGATTTAAATTCACTTTTGCTATATTAGCATTATTAAATATTTTTATATTAGCATTTAAAATTATAAATCATCTATCTAAAAATTATATCTTGCTTGCATTTTGTATTTTTATTACTTAAATTTTATTTTATTTTAATTTTCAAATTGAATAATAATAAATAGACGTTTTTTAAATATTTGAAATATAATTTTTGGATTGCAGTTTATTTTTCCTATATATAAATTAAATTAATGAAATTATCTCTCATTTTGTGTTAAAGAGCTGAGAGGAATTCGTCTAAAAAATTATTAAAGGCATGGTTCCTCTTGGATATGCCATTGCTCTTGCTAGCTTTTTATTACAGAAATTTCGTCCTTACTAGAATAATTTTGTTGCTTCTCTTTATGATTCTTCTTCTTTTATTTTGCTTCTCTTCATAATTCGTCTGATTTTTTTTGCTTTAATTTTTTATTCCTTGTATTACCGCAGAAGGTGTCAAGTTGTTTTGCAATAGTAACATTTTTTTAACGTGTGGATCATATTCTTTCTGCTTCCTCTCATAGCATAGACAATGTTGTTTGTACTTTAGGCTCCAGAATCATTTCCATCTCAGGTATTGAAGGTTTAAATTCAGTTGTAACTTCAGGAAATTCTACCTGAGATCCTTTCAATTTCAATATTTTTTTACTTAAATAGTATATTGAATCCTGCATATCCTAGAAATCCACCAGTTCCTACGATATTTGTTATAACCTTTGCCGCATTAAGGCATTTTCATATCTTAGTACTCCTACGAGCTTCCATAGTTTTTATACGTCTTCTGGTACGTTTCATTCTTCAAAGTCTTCTTTGTAAAATTCCGCCTCATGAACTGCAAAAAGTCTAATTTTTGAAGGAGATTAAATTTTATTAATATTTTGTTTTTTTCAGTGCATGAGTTAGGATTGCCCTGATTCATGTTCGTGTTTTTGTGATTTGTGAGGAGGAGTAATTTCATGAATCATTTCAACTCTTATTTTTCTTCTTCTTTCTCCTGCTTTGCCAAAAAAGCCCTTCGTGATATTAGCCATATATTTTTTAATTTTTGCTAGATTTAATCCTATTTTTTAATTTAAAAACAAAACAGTAAATTTTAAATTTCTAATTTTAAAATAGTGAATTATAAAGATTTCAAATCTAATTTGTTTATATATTTTTTATTTAAATAACTTTTTATTAAAATTTTATAATTATTTCAAGAGATTAAAAATTTATTGCTTGTAGTCATATTAAAAGCAACTAATATACTTGATCAATTATATTATATTATAATTTTTTTTAATATTTCTATTTATATAAATAATTTATCTTAAATATAATCTTTCTAAAAAATATTTTAATTCTCCTACTTGATTATATTTTTATTATTTAAATATACAGATTAAGTCGTTTTTTTCCTTTTCAATGATCTTTTTTAAGAAAATTTGTTTCTTTCAATATAACTCTTTGTTTAATATACTTTATTTTATTATATTTTACTAGTAAAGATTTTAAATTTTTTTAATATGGCAAGAAATAAAAATAATTTTACCTATTTATTCTTTTATCTTAAAATTTAATTAATTAATTTTAACTATAAGTGCTTATGGACATCTTTAATTGTAAGAATTAATTCTTTCAATCAAAGACATTTTAAAAATCTTTAAAAAACAAATCATCATTCTCTCTTCTTCAATTTGTTCAACTTGAATTCTACTCTTCCAATCCCATCTATTACATCCAAGAATTGCACTCTGATAGAAGTTTTCTGTGAAAAATGTTAATCTAAAGATCTAAATAATCTAATTACTTTCTAGGAAATTAATTAATATATATATAATCGTAAATTATTAATTTCCTAATATCAAGATTCCCAACCTGTTATAAAAATCAGTTCCTTAAGTGTTTATAATATATACATATCATTATATGATCAAAAGTGTCATATTCTCCACATTTACAATAAGAATTATCAATAGGATAATGACGGTCTTATAATTCCTTCCGAAAATTGTAAGACTGGGTTCTCATTTTATAAATGCTATTAATTTCTCTTACGTAATGCTTATTAAGTTTTGTATATGTTATTTCTGGAAACTAAGATAAATTTTGAAATTATTTAGCAAAAATATTAGCTGTAGTCATTCTGTTGATTCTTTAAATTGAATCTCTATAAAATCTAGCTTTTATTTAGTTTTTAACATGTGTACTAAATATATTTAAATTTCTGTTTATTTTTTCAACCTTAAATCAATATTATAAAACTGAGCCATCTTCATCACGTCATTATAGTATTAGTAACCTTCATTTCAGTTATTTTAAAATATTATTCCTATTGTCTAATTATTTTGTTCCAAACTTTCTTTTCTGATTTTGTAAAAGAATTTGAAAAACCTTAGAGCCATAATATGCTTAAAGGGAAGTCAGTTTAAATATACATAGCATGATTCATTAAAAGATCTTGATTCTGTTTAGAAAGCTTTTCTTGATATGAATCTCATACTTGAATCAATTTTATTTAACATTGAAGTAATACCTTTTTAAACAGTTCAAGGTACTAATTCTCCTCCATATTCCGCTTTAGGTAAAGTAAAGAGACTACAAAGGTTTTTAAAATGTCAAGGTGTCACGTTTTTATATCTTACCAATTAATATACAGCTTTCTTTACTGCAGTTAGATATTTAAACCCTGCTTCCTTACAGTGATTAATGAGGTTCTTTTTTTAATGTAATAATATTCCCAGATATGTGACTTGTTGTTTTTAAAGGATTAGTTTCTCGTTAATTTATAAATCTAGTTTGGTTTCTTTTCCTTTCTTTTTTAGAAATTATATAGCCTCACATTTGGTAATATTTATATTTAAGCATGCCCATCTAAAAACTCTACTTGTTTCGTTTATTAGATTCTACATACCTCTTTCCGATTTAGATAGAAGGATTAAGTCATCTGCCCATCCTCTACATGCAAAGCTATTATCAAAGTTATTGCATTTAAATCCAAATACATTAGCTTTATTTTCTAAATATCGAATTACAATATCATAATACAACAAGGCTAATACTGGTCCATGTGAACTGCCTTGCATTACTCCATTTTTATATTAAAGTTTTCTTGATTATGTTCCGTCTATTAGAAAAGATTAATTTATGTTATTATAAAATGATTATAAAGCATTTATAAGGCCTAGAGGTAGTTTTAACCTTTTTAGTTAATCAAATAGTAATTTTCTCTCTATAGAATCGAACATTTTTTCCACGTCTATCAAGATTGCTAGTAATTTAGTTTTTTCCTTTGCTTATTTACGAAATATGTCAATTATCTACTAAATAACTCAAATTTACATAGTTGCTTGTTTGTTTTTCAAAAATCCCATTTGATTTTAATGCACTAAATTTCTTTCGTATATCAAATTATATAATCTCTCTGTAAGGGCTTTATCATATAATTTTAATACCGTGTTTATGAGAGAAATAGGTCTTCAATTTTTTCAATCATCTTTGTTTCCTTTTTTGAAAATAGGAATAATGATTGAAATGTTTAGTTTCTCAGGTATTCTTCCAAGTCTCAGCATATTATTGAGGAAAGAGTGAAGAATTAAGGTAAGATAATGTCCTCCATATTTTAATAATTCCCCTTTAATGCCATCTAAACCTACTGCTTTGCCATTAGGTATTTTTTATATAATTTGCTAAATTTCTTTAAGAGAAAAAGGCTAGAATTGTTATTAATGTATAGGAAGTTGTTTTTGAATATCATTATTATTTTTATAAATCGAATCGATTTGCCTATTATTAAGATCAATCTATTCTTGTGTCAAATTTTGGTGTTTGTTAAAAACTTAATTTTCCCATTAATCAATAAAATCTTTTTTTAGTTACTAATTGAAATTCATTAAATTTCTTTATCTAGGATTCAATAATTTTTTAGCCTATGAAAACATTACTTTCGGATTTTCATTAAGAAGAAGAAATTTTTTTTTTGCTTTATTTCTTAAAAATTTTCAAAGATGGTATTTGTAATTTTTTCAATGCTTATTCGCTATATTTTAAAGATCAATGGCTTTTTAATTAACTCTTCCAAATAAGCATGAGCTTCTTTATAAGCTGCATTGGCTCTTTTAGCATCTATATACTTTCTTGTTAGCTCTTGAGGAAGTTTGTTATATTAAGGATCAGGAATAAATGATCCAAGTTCTTAATCTGCATTCTATTCAATATTAATTCTTATGAATTCGTATTAATCGTCTAAATTGTCCTAATCTATTTAAAAAAACACAAAGTAAGATTACAAAAAAGAATTTTGATACTTTTATATGTTAATTGGATACTATAGTATACTAATTTTTAATTTTCTTTAATATATTTTTTCATAGTATAAATTTGTATTTAATATAAAATCTAACGTCATCGGAATATGATCAGATATAAAGCAACTATTATGAACCTAAAAATTAAAAAATTAGTTGATGTTTAAATTATTATTTATTACAATATAGTCATTGCAATACATTTACCATGCACCTTTGTGTATGATCGTGTTGCTGCTCGCATTATTAACTATCTCAAGATCGTTCTATTACAAGAATTCTTTAAATCTTAAAGAGTCACCATATTCATTTTAAGGATTACTTCCAAAATTTAAGAGTAGAGCATTGAAATCTCTAACTAGTATTTATGGATTATTTAGAAATTAAGCAAGCAAAGTGTTGATATAATCATAAGCTTAGTCTTTGATATCGGCACTTTTGTTATTGTCTGGCATATAGCATGATGTTATCAATATATTATCAATCTTAATTGTAATAAATCGTTCGGATTATTCTAAATTAATACTAGATATTTCAGTATTATTAATTTCATCTCTTACAATTATACATACTCCTCCGCCTTTATCTGAATTTCTAAAATAAGTTCTGTATCCCTTTAATATAATGGGACAAAATTCTTACTTTTGCCACATTTTGTTTATTGAGAATATGTCTAAATTGTTTTCTATAATAAATTCTTCAATCATTAATTTTTTACCCGTAATACCATTAATATTGACGTGGCCAATCTTAATTTTGTTTATCTATTATTCTCTTGAGAAGTCCTTTGATCCTGCAGGAAGTCCATTTTCATATACACAAATGTTCTTAATTCCTTACTTATCATTTTCTATATGTAAGTATGTTTTCTTATGTTCTGAATGTTAGTGAAAGTATTAAACCAATATAAATATTACTTTTTTTGTATATTTTTATAGTAGTTTTTTATCAATATTAATATTTGCTTTCTTAATACCATCCACTGAGCCTTAACTTAAATCTGAGTTAATCGTAACATATCTACCTTGGACATTACTCATTTAATATTCTGTACGCCTTCAAGAACCTTGCTTAATAAATTCTTAGAGTTAAGGAGCGTTTAAATTAAAGGCTCTTATTAGAAAGTCACTCTCTTACTAATTTTTCTGTTTATTTGTTCTTTTTGCAGAAGGAACTTATATATTATCTATTTCATGTTTTCTTTTGAATGGAATACTAATATTAGAGTTAATTTTAATTAAATTGTTATTGTAAGTTTAGTAAGTTTAAACCGTCTAACTTTGTTAATCATTTAGTCAAGATTTAGTTTGGAACTTGAACAAATCATTTTTTAGTTTTTAGTTTTATTTTTATAGAATTTTCTCTCTCTCATCTGATTTTTAAATGCTATATATGAAACCCAAATTTAATTAGTTATAAAACTACTAGAGTTTCATTAAATTCTAATCAAATAAATCTGATTAACAAGATTTTTCACTCTACTGGATTTTAGTTGTGATAGTGTAAGCATCTGATTAAGAAACACCAAATTAAATTTGTTTGTTTTAGCTTAAAACTTCTGTTTAAGTAGATGTGCTATTTAAGCAAGCCTGAATAAATGTTTAAGTTTGTGATTGATTCTGTTAAAAGGAAAATGGCGTAGCCTGAATTTATTATTAAATGTAAAAAATTCTTTGTTCCAGTTTGTTTTCTATTTCTTAGTATGATTAATATTGTTTCTTAAGCAAAGATGTTATTAATTTTTCTACTTTATCAGTGAGGTAACTATTTTTGAGCATAAACTCTTTTAATGCCTTAGACAATATTTCTATTTGAGTTTGTGTTGGAAGTTTTTTAAATTCTAGACTTCCAAGTGGTTAATGTTAGTCATATCAATCATACTTCTCACTTTCACTCATTTCAATTATTTCGCTTTTTTAGTTTTTAGAGAATTTTGCTGCTTTAGTGTTTTGTTCAAAGTTCTGTTATTTCTTAGAAGGCATTTTTTATATATAATTTGATTATATCATTAGTTTTGTCCAAATAGCGAAAAATAATTTAGTTTTATAAAAATGTTTAAAATAAATCTTGTAAAATATAGAACACAAAATAGGGAATATTAAAATATCATTTATAGAAAACATTTCTTAAACTAAGATTTAACATTTTTGTTTCATCTTTTAATAAAACTACAACTTAATAAAAAAAGGAGAAAGAAATAAAACTGCGAGGGTTTTAGAGACTCTTCTTTATTTAAAAATAAAGAAGCTAATATCTAAAAGGATTAGCATAGGCAGGTATTTGACTATATTTAATTTAATATTATTTGTGGTTTCCTACTTATCACCACTTTAAGGTTTTTTGATATTTGCTTGTTCTAGTTTTTACGAGCTCTAGTATTCGCGAGTCTTGTTTTTCTGATCTTATTTCTTTCTGTTATTTGTTCTAGCTATATCTCCTAGCTATTCAAATTTGAGGTTTCTCTTTAGCCTAAAGACAGATCCATTTTAACAACATAAGATCTCCTTTTTTCTAATCCTTATTTATTATTTTACTTATTTTCTTCAGGATTATTCTTTGACTCTTCTAAATGTTTAACAAATCTTCCAAAGGTGCCATTACTTCAAGCAGTAGTTGCCAAATTTATTTAATACAGGCATTTTTTATTTTCTATAACGCTACAGGAGTCTTCTCGATCTCCATTTATCATTGTTCCTATTTTGCTCTAGTATAATCTGCTAATTATGTAAGCTCTTCTAACTTGGGGTAGTTTTCAATCTACTCGTTTTGTTCATAAATATTTTGCACTTGAGAGTTCGTCTAGAAAAACTGTTCTTGCTAGTATTTCCATAATTATATTGAGCTCCCTTTCCTGATTTGCCATTCTGAGGTCTAAAATTTTATGTTTAAACTGTTCCGACAGCTTCGAGTTCTCCATCCGTAGTTTTTTAACCTCTTCCTGGAAGTTTTTCCCTACTTTAATGACTGCTCAATGCTCATCTTATCGGAAGAAATAAACTCTAAGACCACTTGATACAGTACGGACTTCACTTGCTTCATAGGCTTTTCTTACAAATTTGGAGTTGGTGCATTAGTTACTTTTTAGAGCTGTTTTTCCTCTTATAGTTGCTATGTACCAGATCCTAATTATTAGGAGCAGAAAAAATCCCTTTTGGATTGCAAAGTAAATGTAGGAGTTAATAAATGAAGAAAGTAAAGTTTTTGCATATACTCACTTAAAGATCAATGTTACCAAATCTGAATGCATCTAATTTCTTAAGAAACATTAGAAATAGCAAAACTTAAATTTATGATAAGAAAATTAACCTATTATTTAAATAGAACAAATAGTATATTAGTGTAATTCTACATCAGAAGAAAAATTTGAATCCCCATTGCAAATAAATCGCTTTCAAATATATAGCTGCAATGAAGAAAGCTACTTTTAACTAATAAGATATAAGAATGTGACTCATTGACATTTTAAAACTCTATGGAGATTTTTTACACTACCTAAAGAACAGTATGGAAAAGAACTAGTACCATGAAATATTTAGAAAGGAATAACTAGAGTTTTGAATAGAATTGAATCAAGCATGAGAATGATTTCAAGAAAAGCATTTTAAGCAGCAGTTTCAACTTTTAACGATTCATGTTATATAGATTAAAACTTGTTACCTTTCAAGCACATTATGGCAATAAAGTTTTCCAAATTCTATTATGGAATGAAATAAGAAAACATTTATTTTCCAAGATCAACAATAGGCTCTCTTTTCATTACCAACTGGAAAAAAGAATTTCAATACTATGATCAAGTTTAACAATTATCATACCTTTATAATATCGACCTGTAGAATTCCTAGATTAGTACAAATTTAAAAACCTTTACTAATTATAAAAAAGACAAAGCACAACATTATTTATATAATACAGCTACTCAAAAGTTTAAGAATGAAAACAGCTAAAAGATAAAACTGAGAAGTTTAGTAATATTTTCCAATTTCCACTAATTACTTACACTAAGTTGAACAAAGAGTTTAGACTAGAAATTATCAGTATATATAAACTTAGAACCCAATCCTATAATTTTCGAAAAGATCTTTAAGATCGTCACTATCCTATTGATAATCCCTACTGAGAGTATGATACATTCGAGCACATTTTTAAATGTTTATACTATTCTAGAATAAGAGATTGACTATTGTAAAAGATTGGGAATTATGACTTATATTAAGGACTTATAAACTCCTTTCCGAAGACTTATTTGGGATATTTAAATTTATAAATAAAAAAATCACAAGAAACTTATGTCAAGATGACTAGAATTATTAGAAATGGAAAAAGTAAAAAGGAAGAAAGAAAAGATGAGACTATAACAAGATTAATTAAAAATTGATGAGATCAAGATTATTTTAATAAAACATTAAAAACATTTATTAACGTCTATAATTGAAGGAAGCAATTCTTACAGTTATAGATGTCAAAAAATCTTTTAGTTTATAATTTTAATTTAAACTTAACTAATTTATCATATATATTTTTGATCCATAAAAATAACAAAGTTCCCTTTACATCATACTTTTTTAGCTTTAATTTATCCCATCTAAAAAAAGTGCCCCTAATACAATTCTATTTCTATTATTATATATATTTTAAAACCGCCATAGTTGTTCGAAGGTGAACAACAAGGTCGTCTTCATCAGAGGTTGGGGAAGTTAAGTACCCATAATCGACTTTATGTCTTCCTCTGCTTTGGTTTGGCCTCGAGACATAAGATTCTTAGACCTTCGGCACTGGTTTCGTTTATTTTTAATTCTGGAACGAAAAAGAAATAATATTGCGAGCTTCATCAGAGGTGGGGAATTTAAGTACTCATAATTGACACATGTCGTCCTCTGCTTTGGTGATGCAATGAGACACAATCCTGCCATGTCCTTGGACCTCCAGCAAGTATTAAAGATTACGAGTATTCTAAAATTATATCAGTATTGAACATTTTTATCAGTATCTGATAATTTTATCAGTAACAAACATTCTTGTCAGTATGAAACATTTTTTTTAAAGAGCTGCGCACCAACGAGAGTGCTACGCGCTCTATAATCAAATTTATTTATTTATTTATTTATTATTTATCTTTTTCGTCTGCCAGTCCAATTATCCTCTTCATCCATTACTTTATTTTTCGCAATTTCTAATTCTCACACTTTTTCCACTTTTCATTTTTTTAGTCCATCCCCTCTTAAAGTGTAAAACGCCTAGAGAAAAACAAATGTTTACTTTTCACCTTTTTTAAATGACAAAACTCTCTTGCAATTACTCTTACTCCATTAAATACACTTATTTTATTTAATTCTCCCTTTTACCTCTAAAAATTATTTACCTTAATCTTTTCACCTTTTCAGTGAAAGTAATCGGTTAACTGTTTTCCATTCCTGAATAGGGAGTAAGTGACAAGAAATATTGACACCTTTTGCCGATTTGAACAAGCTTATAAATTATTTAGCTAAGACACACCGGAATCACAGTCTACTACAAGCATCCATGGTATCTCTAACTCTAATATTATATTATAAAGAGCTGTAGTTAAAAAGATTGTAGTTGGACATCTTTTTTTTGTGATGTTAGTCATATAAGGGCACTATCTTTCAGTGATATATATTTTATTTGATGAATACGAAAATAAATACTTTGCCTTGAAGAAACTAGAGTGTTTAGACAGGCTCCTACCTGAATATCGCAAATGGAATGCTTTTGGTTAGTCTTTGCAAGATTTTCTACAATTTTTAACGGAATTCGTTTGATCATTGCTGCTTCCCATCAATTTTTCACCAAAGAGAATTAAAGTTAAGTCATCAAAGACAATTAGTCACTGTCCGATTATTAGTTCTAAACTTAGCTGACTTGGATTTAGGAGACCGATTTAATTTATTCGGCATCTTCCGATTTAAAAAATTGTTAGGTTCGGAGTAGACTATAGTTGCAAGACTGAATTTTGAAGAAAAACGGAATGATACCTCAAGGAGATAAACCTGTGGCTTAGTTTGACTGAACATGGGAAAACTTATAAGTTAAAAAATAGTTAGGATTGAAAGATTGAGAGCTCTTTCCTGATCCTAAATTTAAAAGTGTAAGTGCATTCTTAGTGGATTGAGTGGTGTCTCTGAATATTTCCGATATTGAACGAGATCTCAACCTGCTTAGACTTAATAGTGTCAAAGATTAATAATAGTTACACGAAAAAAAAATTGTTGAATATGTAATAAATAAAAAAGTAGAACTATAAATATGGATACTAATTAAAAAAATTTAGGTAAAATACAGATTATGAAGTGAAAATATAACATTGTAAATGAAATAGAAAAAAACGAATACTGAGTCGATAAAGAAGATAAATATTTGACAATTATTATCGATTAAAAAATATTGAAAAAAGACCGAAAAATGAAGTATCTTTGGTAACCTTTAATTCTAAGTATTTTTTTAAGAAAAATAATAATTGAAAAAATTTGATAAATTTTTTTATTGGTTTGGTTGATTTTAAGAAATTTTCTAACGAAATTATACTTGAAGAAAATAGGTAAGTTTGTAGGCACTTACTTAGTTTTACTACTTTTACTTATTTTTTTAAAGATTCGAAAATTCAATTTAAAAATTTTTCGCTTTTTTCTCAGAAAATTCCAATCAAAAGAAATTGAGATAATATAAGTAATCCCTAAACGTAGCTTCTTAACACTGAATCTTCCCCTTCAAACCTTTCTTCTATTGAATCAGAGCAAATCTCAAAATAGTTTGTACCTTCTAGTAAAGCAAATTCTTCACAATTTTCATTTATCCAGCAACAAACACTTTGTTCTAAACAATCATTTTCGTTATAATCTTTGCAAATGTTGGTATCTTCAACTTTTCTTTAAACAATTTTTTATTAAGTGCTTGAGCAGATACAGTTTTGTTTGAAATTTTCGTTTCAATCTAAGCAAAATTTTTATTGAATGTCAATCTCTTTTGTGTTCGAATTTATGCACTAAGAATCATTTATCCAGCAACAAGTAGCAGATGAAACTAGACACTCATCTTTTGTTTAAAATGAACAAGCTTAACTATATGCTAAGCCTTATAACAAAATAACTAATAGTAGCATAATTTTATAATATATTTAAACTAAAAACTACTTAAAAAAGATTTCTAATAGAAAATAAATTAAAAATAGTTAAATTAAATTAAAAAAAATTGCATCAAAAAGTCTTTTTGCTTTTTCTTTCTCCAAATTGCCGAAATAAACATAATTCCTTTTAAATTTAACTTTAATTCAAATATGTTCGCCTTCCGGCTTTACAAGTTTATAAAGTTTATCAATTAGCTTGACATTCCTAAATATTCTTGGTTCCTGTCTTAAGTCGAATTGCAGTCTTATTTGCTTAGGGTCTTACATGGTGCTTTTTTCTTTTTTCCTCCACAGCTTTCCGTCACTTGAGGGTATGAAAGTCGTCTTTTTCTTCCAGAAGTTGTTTCACAATTTTTTTTATTTATTTTTATTCACGACATTTCCTTCATAAGTACTTCGTGCTGCCGCATGATGTAACACTTCTTTTCGATTTTCTTGGGATTTGTTACTTTAACTTATTCTATATCCATTGGATCTTGTTGCTGAGACTAGTGATTTTTTTCTATTCTTTTTTCGATTCTGTTATAGTCTTTATTGCCTAAAGATTAATTTAAGGGTCTGATTTTAGTCCATGCTGCAGATTTGCTTTTTAGTTAGGTCTCTCAGATCGTCGTTGGTTGTGAATCTCCTTACTTGTTATCCTTACTCGTTAGTTTTTAGTTTCTTAGGTGGGATTTAAGTGGACTCCGAAGAATGTTAGTGCTTGCCTGCTTTCTTAGGAGGAGTGGTTGCAAGAGGTGGGTGGTTGCCTTTCTGGCCCTCTTCTCCTCTTCTGGAAGCATCCATCCTTTGGCAAGTTTTTCCATTTGAATTCTAATGGTTTAATAAATATTTAAAATATTAAAGCAAAAAAATTCTATTTAAAGCTAAAACTAAAGCACTTAAAATCCTAAATGCTTTATTATTAAAAAAATGACACCTAAGAAATAATAGGCCTCTATTAATACTTTCATAAAAAAACAAGAAGAGAAGTATAATTTAACTGAATAGTCATCCAATTAAGAAAAATAATCAAAATAAGCATTTTAATAATCAGTTCAAGAGAATATTTAACTTACAGTAGGAACTAAAACAGCACAGATAAAAATAGAATAAATAGTGACCACTTTAAATTAATTGCAGCAAAGAATAAATTATTATTTCTCAGTAGTAGAACAAACCATAAATTCAATCTAATAATAAATGAGTGACAAACTGATTCAAGATACCTAACATAGACATCCCCTAATTTTTTTAATCAGATCTCTAGATTTTCCATTAACAAATAAAATAACTTTAAGATTAGCAAATATAACAACTAGGATTTAATTACAAATTTATGGTATAAACATAATCCATACCGATGGACATTGAACCTAATATTTATCTATAATTCGTAAATAGGATAAGTCAGCAACTAAGAAGACCAAGATGCTGAATTTGTAAAAAATCACATTAAACAGAAAGGTGCTGGTAAAGATATAATATATAAAAGGAAAATAAAACAAATGTATGAAAAGAATTCTCTAGAACAAAAGAATTATTTAACATATAACCTGCAAGATCCGGAAAGATATACAGGAATAAATACTGAAACTTTAAGCTAAATGAAACGAATAATAACGAAGGCTGGAGAAGTAGATAAGGAAGCAGACTAATGAAGTCTTAAGCCGTCCTTTAGTTTAAGAAGAGACTGGCCAAAGTATTAGAGGATTTAAAGGCAATTCTTAAAACTACAAACTTAATTTTACCTTTTTCTTTTTAAGAATTGGATTTCTAAAGAATATTAAGTTCATTACATTTGCAAAAAAAATAAGAATATCCAATAATTTAAAGATGCTTTCACATAAGCAAAAATACCTTAACTATAGAATGATTACACTTAGGTTGATACTTAATCCAGTGATTAAAAAATTAAAACAGTTATTTTGACTTTAGATACTGCTACTGGACAGACCTACTACATTTGGATTAAATTTTCTAGTGCGACTTTATTGATTCTAAATACATAAGTTGAAGAAATAATATGATAAACTAAATGAGCAACTAATCAATTAAATCAAAGGTTTTGATAAAATGGCTTCGGAAAAATCTATTTTAATGGAAAAGCTGAAATAGAGGGAAATTTTAAAGTAGTAAATTTCTTCCAATTTAACTTTCTATCCATAAAATTATGTAAATAATCCTTTTAGATTTTCAACAACTCTCATTCATAAAATCTAAAATAGCAAACTCAAGTAAATTATTTGGAATAAGATTCTATAAATTAATTAAAGAGAAAATGTCCAGATCCATATTTTCCATCTACTAAATAACATATCAATAAAATGGAAGAAAATTAGACTTTCATAAAAAATTACAATGTTAATTCTAAATAGCTAAGAGACTTTATATTATCTAACTTTTGAACAAGAATTTATTTCTAAACTATAATTTCAAACAGATACGTTGTACTTGACTAAGAACTTGACAATGATAGATTGAAAGTAAAGTAGTTAAAATTAACATTGATAAGAGATTATTGGAGATAAATAGCAGAAAATATCTCTATATTATAATATAATTTTATGACTAAAATAAATAACATTAAAAAAATACGCTATCTTGAAATCAGTGGACAAAGAAAACTAATTTTAATTTATGAACATGGTTGAAAGGAGGCTCTTAACTAATCAATAAGGAAAACAAATTAATTTAGATAAGTACTAAAAAAGAAGTAGCGTCAATCGGATTAAGATTGGACACTATTTTTCCAACTTTTCTTTCAATTTACCTGTTTTAAGTGAAGCTTTCTATTATTAAAGAAAATTAGTAGTTTTATTTTTCTCGTAATTAATGAAAGATTCTTGTTTTTCCATTTGCAATTTAATTAAAAAATATTTGAAAGGATTTCATTAAATTGTGGTATTAACTTTTAGACTTATAAGAAAAGTTAGTATTTGGTAGATAAATTATTTTTCCCAATTTTTCGAGGAAAATGATAAATTTAAAGAAGATAGATTATGTGATAATTGATAAAATTTAAAAAGAAAAATAATTAACTGAGAAATAGATTTCATATCCAGTAGAATAATTAAATTGATACCAGAATCAACTGAAATTAGTAAAAGAAGTAATTTAAAATTAATAAATTAAACAAGAAAATTCACTAAGAATTATTCTAAAGAAGGAATCAAATAGTAACAATTAATAAAAATAGATATGAAAGAAGCAGAAAAAATATATAATCCGAGTAGTTGTTAAATAAACAAATTCATTACAAATTTAATTAAAATAATCAATATCTTTTGAACAAATATTATATATGATGTTCGATCCAATACTAAGTTTAAGATGAAGATGTTGAAAAAAGATAAAATATCAAGAATTATGAACAGTTTAAGCAATATTATACAAATAGTTAGTTATGGAATATATCACGTTTATATCATAAAATGTATCCTTAATGGATATAAAAAAGTAAAAATAATAATTACTAACAGGCTGGTTAAAAAATTGAGATTTAAAGAACTTTTTAAAATTTTTAAGTCTATTAGAATAATTACTTTTACAAATATTTCTATATTAAATAAATTTAAAAAATGTTAAATTTATAAATTTCTATAATCTTTTAATCTTTACCTTATATTTTTTTTCTAATCTAATTTTTAAAATAATTTAATATTATCTGATAATATCAATTAAATTATTAATTTTTTTATTTATTCTAATTATATTTTTTTTACTATTTTTACATTTACTTTGGTTTCTTATAAAATGCTAGAAATTTTGATATAATTTATTATTTTAAACTTTATTAAAAAATGAGATATTAATTTCCCTTACATTTTATTTTAATTTATCTTTTTTATTTCTCAATAAGATATGCAACTAACTGTAGTTTTATTAAAAATTTGCAATTTTTATATTTTTAATTAATTTTTGGCTTATTTATTACTAACTAATATATCTTTTATAATTTAAAATTTAAGTTGTTTTATCATACTAATTTTCTCCATTTTTTTATTTCCTTAAATTTTATCTCCTTCATTATTTTATTTATTACTTGTTAGCAGGTTAAATTCCTCCAACGCTAACATTTCTAATATCTTTTTTATACAAAAAATTACTAAATTTGTATTAAAATTCAAGGATTTTTTTCTCTTTAAATGTTTAAATCTCGATATATCCTTTTTTTTCAAACTTAGTAAGTTCATTTCCAAGATTTATTTTAATTTAATCCTTATTTAAGGAAGTATTTAATAACTTGTGATTTTAAGAGAAATAGCATAGCATAATTTAATAAATAGACTTAACCTTTATTTGGTTTGTCACATATAAGTTTATAAAAAGAGTTAGGTCTCAATAATAATCTACTTCTTCATATTGAACTTGTATTACTTCTTTTTTTCCCTTGCTTCCACTGAGACTTGCCCTTCATAAGCTTTCCTACGTCAAATCCGTACTGTCTTTTGTACCATTCCATTAGAATTCGAGATATTGCTTAAATGATTTATTGTTTTCTTCTTCTATATAATTTTCTTTTGTGCAGTATATTCTAAATATTTGGCTCTATGTTTTTCGTTCTTCTTTTTTACTATTTTACTAAAATTTCCAACAATTTCTTACTTTGTGATCTTGCTTCCTGCAGTATCAGAACCTCATTATCGATCTTCCTTACGAATAAATTTAAGTTTAATTTAATTCTTACCTTTATGTCTCTACATTCATGAGATCATAAGTCATCTTATTTTGCATTTCCTGATTCTTTAATAATTTATTCTTTGCGATCGTTATTCAGTCTTCTGCATTAATGATTATATTTGCCGATTAGAAGGTCTACTTACTATATCTTATTTGATTTCACTGTTTTCTTGCTTCAGTTGATCAATTTGGTAAATTTAAATACAGACTTTGCTTGTTGTTAGAATACCTGTTAAAGTTTAAGATTTTGGTTCTGTAGATATTATAGATTGATTTATATATCTTATTATATTTATTAGTCTAATTAGGAGAAAATTATTTTTTCAGTGTCATTTTATATATAAATAATCTAGAATTTTAAGAGAAACAATATTTTAAAATTAATTTAAGGGCCTTTAGTATAGAAGATATAGCTTCAAAAACTAGAATTCTAAATATTCTAGTCAAATTATGTTACAAATCTGATTTAAATATTTTCTTATATAAATGTGATCTTAATTTCTCTAAAATTGCAGACTAATTTTATTTTATAATCTTTAGTCTCACTCTATGTCATCAAAATAAACACACTAATCATTTAATTAACAAATAAAATGGAAACAAACCCGGGAATCTAAACCTTTAATTCTAACCTTAAAGATCAATCTTAAGTCTCAGTTAACTAACAAGAACCAAGAATTCAAAAAAGATAAATCTACTCCTGTTAAGGATTGGGAAATACGGAATTTCCTAGCAAACTAAAAAAGCTTGAGAAACCCCACGAGCAAGACATTATTTAGCTTTATTCATTAATTGAGAAAATTAATACCGAAATATAGATCCTGAAAGCGGAAAACTTGAATCTTCGGCTTCTTTTTTAAGAAAGAAAAAAGGAAGATCAAGACTTGGCAAGTAAAGTTTAGTTTTAAATTGAAGTCTTAATTTCCTAATTTGAACTATTAGAAAAAAACCTAGAAGAAAATCAATAGAAAATTAAAGAAGAAATTCTATTACCAATCAAAAAAAACTAACTTCAATCAGAAAAGATGGAAATTGAAAAAATGTAAACAGAATAAAAATTTTAATTCAAGCCCTTAATAAAACGTTGCTATTGTTGTTAAAAGGCTGGACATTTTTGGAGGTAATGTCCGAAGTGAAGAAGAGTGCTTGAGCAGCACCGTAAATAATTTGGAACATTGAGGAGGCTATATTGTAACTACTTTGGAGGTATTTACAGAAAGAAGCTGATATTAGATGATTCAAGTGTGACACTAATCAAACAGGATTTTGGTAATTAATAGTAACAGAATAAATAGCTTTAAAAGGACAATAATGACCTTAGAATTTGTTTAGAGAAGCTGGAGAAAAATTACAAGAAGATGGAAGAACAATTCTATGAGCTTATTGAAGAGAAAGAAGAATTATCTCAGTTTGAAATTGATTCAGATGAAGACATGTACAGTTGAGTATTGAATATAAAAATTTGTATTGTCTTTAATTTGAGGAAACATTTGCTCTAATTAAAGATGACCCTAACCCTTATAGTTAAAATTAATAATTTAATTAACAATCTTATAAAAGTTTATTTAATATGCTTTATCTAAAACTTTGGTAATAAGATATTTTAGACTTTTATTAGGATATTTATATTTGTTTAATTAATGATTGGTTAAGTTCAAATGTTTAAATTTATTTAATAAAAATCTGAGTTTTTTTATTCACATTATCTAGTGCTTTACATAGGACCTTGGAAAGCAAAATAAAGCTTTTAGCCTAAATATATCTTTTAAATAAGTTTTTTTATCAATTGGTAAATTAGATTTTTTAGTTCTATGACATATATAATGACGATAAATAATGATTTCAAGTTTGCTTACTATTGAGAAAGAAATCGAAGATAGAATTGAACAAAATTTTATTAATAAGCAATTTTACGTTTTAAAGACAAGCAGAGAACATAAATAATCCGATTAAAACTTGAAGAACTTTAAAAATTTCCTTTAATTAACTATAATAAACTTAGTAAGTTCTATAGAAAAGCAATAATTTAATTCTTTAAGCTAAAAACTGATTCTTATAGTTTTAAATATAATTTACGATTACGATATTATCAAGTGAAAAGTTATCTTAGTATCAATGGAGGAAAAAACATGCCTAGGCATATCTTCCAAAGATTCTTTTATTTGGACTTACTTAGAAATATTTTGACAAATTTAATGGTAAACATTTATAAAGATTAGCAACATAAGTTTAAATCTACTTAAACTAAAAAATTAGTTCTTTTCAATAATTAAAAATAGACCTTAAAATAAACATTTTTATATGAAATTACTAGGAAAATAAATTAAATATTTGGAGAGAGAATATCGAATTAAACAGAACCGCTAGTAGAATAAAAAGAAAACGATAATGAACACCAAGAAGCGTTAAAAGCAAAACTTGAAAAATGAAGTTAGTATTAATAAACTTAAACTCAAACTTATATAAATTGAAATATCTAATGTAAATCGAAAGCTTCTAGCAATACAAATTTTATTAAAACGAACTAATTTATAAATTTAACAGTTTTAGGTTTATTATATAATAATTAAAGATTTTTCTCAAAATAAATTTAATTAAAAAATAATTTTAGTAAGAAATGTACTAATATAAACTTATTTTATTACTTCTTATCGTTTCATTAACTATCTTGTTCTTACATAAAATAAATAAACAATTTTTATTCTTCTTTACTAGAATACTACTCTAAGGTTTTTAGATTATATTTAAAGGAATTCATTACTAATCTCTTTAATAACTTATTGAGTTAAAGGAATCATTTCGTACTTTATTAAATTTTAATCTTTCTAAAGTTATCACATAATTGTCGTCATAAAACTTATGAATTTAAAGACTTTATTTTTTATAAGGTAGCAAAATAAGATTTCTTAAAGCTATTTATAATTAATCTTGTAAATTTTCAATTTATTAAGCTTTTATCTACATATTTCTTTATTTACATCTTCAAATAGTTTATTTGTTTTCTTATTAAATAGTCTTTATTTATCCTTTTAACCTTTTTTATATGCTATTACGGTTTTAGTAAAGATACTTTGATTTACACCTTTTTCATTTTATAATTACTGTTGAAGGATTTAAAATTGTTTTTAATTAATTTTTTTAAACTAAAAAGTTTTTTGACGTCTTTAATTGCAAGAAATCCTTCCCCAATAATAATCGTTATTAAATGTTTTTAAATTGTTTTTATCTTTATCTCATCATTTATCTTTAGTTACTTCTTCTTTCTACTCCTCTTTAACTTCTTCCTCTGTTGCTTTCTCCATTTCTAGAATCTCAAGTCTTCTTGCCATTAGATTACTCTGAAATATTTTGATTTATAAGTCTAAATATCCCAAATAAGACTTCGGAAAGGAGTTTATATATTCTTGATCGTATGAGACGCCTTAAGTCATATCTATTGGAAATTGTTGAAGATTACCAAATTGTTCAGTATATATTTTAGCTGTTTTCATTCTCATAAATTTTTAAGTAGCTGCATTATAGAAATATTGTTGCATTTTGACTCTTATATGTCTAGTAAAAGCTTTAAGATTGGTATTATTCTAGAGATTCTGCAGATCGATATTGTAAAGGTCTGATATCTGCTAAACGTAATCATAGTACTGAAATCCTTTTTTCCAGTTGGTAATGAAAAGAGAGCCTATTGTTGATCTTTAAAAATCAATACTTTTTTATTTCATTTTATAGTAGAATCTGAAGAATTTTATAGCTATAATGTTAAAAGGTAATCAATTCAGGTCTATATAGCATGACTCATTAAATGTTGAAGCTGCTACTTAAAAAACTTTTCTTGAAATCAATCTCATGCTTGATTCAATTCTGTTCAGAACTCCAGTTACTCCTTTTTGAATACTTCATGGTACTAAATCTCGTTTATATTTTGCTTTAGGTAATGTAAAAAATCTGCATAGAGTTTTAAAATGTCAATGAGTCACATTCTTATATCTTATTAGTTAAAAGAAGGCTTTCTTCATTGCAGCTATATATTTGAAAGCGATTTATTTGCAATGGGGATTCAAATTTTTCTTCTGATGTAGAATAACTCCTAATTATGTGCCTTGTTCTTTTTAAATAATAGGTTAATTTTCTAATCATAAATTTAAGATTTATTATTTAGGATGCTTCTTTAGAAATTAGATCCATTTAGATTTGCTAACATTTATATTTAAATTAGTTCATGCACAAACTCTACTTGTTTCATTTATTAGATTCTACATCTACTTTGCAGATTTGGAAAGAAGATCAAATCAACTGTCCATTCTCTGCAAGCGAAGCTAATAATCAAGTCCTGATATTTGAATCCCATTTAGATACTTTTACTTTCAAAATATCTAATTACTATGTCATAATACAACAATGCTAAAACTGGTCCATGTGAACTCCCTTGTCATAACTCCATTGTTGTATTATAATGTTCTAGTTTTAATTCCATCTATAATAATAATAGATTAAAGTGGCCTCACCTTTATTTGGTTTGCCACTAATTAGTTTATGAGTTTTAAGATGTAAATGAATCGTTCAGGTTTCAGAGCTTGCTTCTTCTATTGCATATCATGTTGTACAGATTTAAACTTTCTTTATCTTAGGAATTTTTCTTCAATCTCAATTAGGTCCCAACATCTTCCTCGTCCTTCTTTTTTGAGCATTTACTATATCCAATAGTAATTAATCTTCACCGTATAATTTTTTCTTGTAAAGTCTTCCTTCTTGAGAACAGTATAATTTTGTCATATTATTTCATATCTTTCAATTATTAGATTCTTGCTTCTTCTGAAAATACCAGCATCTTCTAAAGATGTGTCCAACCTTTTAGCAATAAAAACATCTTGCTTTACAATAGTTCTAGTTATGTCCTATTTTTAAGCATTTTTAAGCATTTTTAGCATTTTTGGAATTTTAATAAATTGACCATTTTTTTCAGATCCGAAAAAGAATTTAAATTTTGTTCTTTTATTCCCATAGGATCATTATTAAGATTAGAATTGTATGGATTAAGAGGCAAATTAATAGGAAAAAAGGAAAAACTGTAGACGGATTATTGTTCGACCCAAGTAAAGAAGAGAATTTTAAATTTGAATAATACTGCACAGCAATAAAAGTAGAATTAAAAATTGAAGACAAAGAAATATTTATAGATGATGCTAATAACAATTAAAAAGGAAAGAAAAACATTAATCGTGCAATATGACAATATAGAGTATACGTAGAAGATAGAGAAAGGATGGAGTAAATGATAACAACATTACAATATAGAAAAACATTATTTGATGAATATGTAGTAGGACCAACTCTACCTGAGATATAATAAAAATAGAAAAGAAGAAATATGTTACCTATTTAGAATAAGAACGAGATGTAATGGGAGCTAGGATTGCTTAAAAGAAAGACACCTAGTTAAGACAAGCCAATACCCTTTCTGTAACAATGCAAAAGAAAACGAAAGACTTATCATAGAAAACTGTTCAGAATACAAAGAAAGAAGATAATAATGTATCTGAAATCTTAGAAAAATAGGAGTAGAAGATAAGGAATGGAACTATTTGATATAATATGAGGAACAGCCAAATTCGAGAAATTCATTAGAACCTAAGAAGAGTAAAAAAGAGCTAAAGCTGATTTGATAATAAAAGATTATATCAAAGATATATTAGAAAAAGGAAAAGAGGATATATAGAAAAGAAAATTGAATGAAAAAGAGAAATAGGAAAAGACTATAGAGCAGGAAAAGGATAATTTTTTTGAGTGTATAAAAGCTTGATCAAGAAGAAAAGAATTAGAAATGAAAATTAGTAAGATATGTAAGAAAAAATAAATTAAGCTTGCAATAAAGATCTAATAAAGCGTAGATTGATAGAAGAGAGAAGAACAAGAGTTAACATTGAGGAAAGTGAGGAAGATATGTAACTAATAAGAGAAGAATTTTTATTACCTGAAGGCTTACTTGAAGAAATGGACATATATTGAGATATGTAAAGAGCTGCGCACCAACAAGGTGCTACGCGCTCTGTAATCAAATTTATTTATTTATATAAAATATGTTGAAAGAAATTGGTAATTAACTATGTGTTATTATGTAATTTTATAACAAAACACTTTTTTTAATTTAGTAAAAATGATTAAATTCATAATTTTTATCTTTTTAACTTTATTTTACTCCATTCATTTTTTTATTTCATATTAGAAGATAAAGTAATATTCTTAAAGACCGAAATGATAATTACTTAGAAATGATATTTATAGGAGATTTCTGTTTAAATAGGTCAAATTAATTAAATAGTGGAAAGACCTGCACTTACATTTTGGATTATAAATCCTTCGTATAAGAGATAATAAATTCATATTTAACAAAATTTAGCAATAAATTACGGAAAAAATAAAAATGGTAGTATTCAGTTGCTTTCTTCTAATCCCTCTTAAAATGCCGAATATTTAAACAAATCTACCCAAAAATTAAAAAATTAAGCGAAAAATAGCAAAATCTAGTGGCGATAAAAAGTACTAGAAAAATAAGAAACTTTAGATTTAAAATCCCTAAATCCTTAAATTCATAGTTAAATCTGATAGTAAAATTGAATTAATAATAATATTTAAACTTTTGGACATCTTTAATTGTCAGAATTTCTTCCAATTAAAGAAATTTAAATTTAAAAGTTTCATCAAATCACTTCCTCTTCATGAGCATATCTATCTATGCATCTTCTGATTATTGGTTCTTTTCTAGTTTAAATAACTCCATTCTTCGATCAAGTAGCAATCGATTAATATCTTGATTTGTAAATTTATCTCTATCAAAGTTAAGTTAAATTAAAATAGTTTGAAATAAAATAAATTTTATGTTTTTTAATAAATACAAACTTTTATTTAGCTTTGTCTGTAATAAAAATGAAAGATAGCTTGTTATAAAATTTAAATAGTATGGCATAAAGATAATTTTAAAGCTATTTTAAATAAAAAAAGATAAAAAGCTTTGTTAAAGCCTTAGTATTCAGCCATCTGAACTATTCTATAGGCTTATCTCCATTAGTTTGTCATGAATTCCTACTAAGCTTAGTTAGATGGTGTAGCACTTCATTAGCGCATCATCCTTTAATATTCTGAATAGTTTAAATCTTGCATGTAGCGATCCTAATTATTTCTCCAAGGATTAAGGTTTGAATTAAAGAATTTGCTCTATAAATTTTTTCGCTTTATGTTGGATGTATCCTAAATAGTTTTTTAAAAATATCTTATTTATTCTTTCTTTAGATTTAGCTTAGTTAGTAGCAGTATTTTCATTGGTGTTATTTATCGTACAGGTAACATTTTATTCTTCTTTTAGTCTATTATTCCTGTAACACTTATTTACTTTAAATTTACTAATTATTTTAAATTAATGTTTACTATTTATTTTAATTTGAGGCTTCATTTTCTATTTCCATAGGATCTGATTGATTCTGTTAAAAGGAAAATGGCGTTACCTGGATTTATTATTAAATTTAAAAAATTCTTTGTTCCAGTTTGTTTTCTATTTCTTAGTATGATTAATATTGTTTCTTAAGCAAAGACGTTATTAATTTTTCTACTTTATCAGTGAGGTAACTATTTTTGAGCATAAACTCTTTTAATGCCTTAGACAATATTTCTATTTGAGTTTTTGCCTGAAGTTTTTTAAATTCTAGACTTCCAAGTGGTTAATGTTAGTCATATCAATCATACTTCTCACTTTCACTCATTTCAATTATTTCGCTTTTTTAGTTTTTAGAGAATTTTGCTGCTTTAGTGTTTTGTTCAAAGTTGTGTTATTTCTTAGAAGGCATTTTTTATATATAATTTGATTATATCATTAGTTTTGTCCAAATAGCGAAAAATAATTTAGTTTTATAAAAATGTTTAAAATAAATCTTGTAAAATATAGAACACAAAATAGGGAATATTAAAATATCATTTATAGAAAACATTTCTTAAACTAAGATTTAACATTTTTGTTTCATCTTTTAATAAAACTACAACTTAATAAAAAAAGGAGAAAGAAATAAAACTGCGAGGGTTTTAGAGACTCTTCTTTATTTAAAAATAAAGAAGCTAATATCTAAAAGGATTAGCATAGGCAGGTATTTGACTATATTTAATTTAATATTATTTGTGGTTTCCTACTTATCACCACTTTAAGATTTTTTGATATTTGTTTGTTCTATTTTTTACGAGCTCTAGTATTCGCGAGTCTTGTTTTTTTGATCTTATTTCTTTCTGTTATTTGTTCTAGCTATATCTCCTAGCTATTCAAATTTGAGGTTTCTCTTTAGCCTAAAGACAGATCCATTTTAACAACATAAGATCTCCTTTTTTCTAATCCTTATTTATTATTTTACTTATTTTCTTCAGGATTATTCTTTGACTCTTCTAAATGTTTAACAAATCTTCCAAAGGTGCCATTACTTCAAGCAGTAGTTGCCTAATTTATTTAATACAGGCATTTTTTATTTTCTATAATGCTACAGGAGTCTACTCGATCTCCATTTATCATTGTTCCTATTTTGCTCTAGTACAATCTGCTAATTATGTAAGCTCTTCTAACTCTGGGGTAGTTTTCAATCTACTCGTTTTGTTCATAAATCTTTTGCACTTGAGAGTTCGTCTAGAAAAACTGTTCTTGCTAGTATTACCATAATTACATTGAGCTCCCTTTCCTGATTTGCCATTCTGAGGTCTAAGGTATCTTGAAATTTTATGTTTAAACTCTTCTCCATCCGTATTTTTTTAACCTCTTCCTGGAAGTTTTTCCCTACTTTAATGACTGCTCAATGCTCATCTTATCGGAAGAAATAAACTCTAAGACCACTTGATACAGTACGGACTTCACTTGCTTCATAGGCTTTTCTTACAAATTTGGAGTTGGTGCATTAGTTACTTTTTAGAGCTGTTTTTCCTCTTATAGTTGCTATGTACCAGATCCTAATTATTAGGAGCAGAAAAAATCCCTTTTGGATTGCAAAGTAAATGTAGGAGTTAATAAATGAAGAAAGTAAAGTTTTTGCATATACTCACTTAAAGATCAATGTTACCAAATCTGAATGCATCTAATTTCTTAAGAAACATTAGAAATAACAAAACTTAAATTTATGATAAGAAAATTAACCTATTATTTAAATAGAACAAATAGCATATTAGGAGTTATTCTACATCAGAAGAAAAATTTGAATCCCCATTGCAAATAAATCGCTTTCAAATATATAGCTGCAATGAAGAAAGCTACTTTTTAACTAATGAGATATAAGAATGTGACTCCTTGACATTTTAAAACTCTATGCAGATTTTTTACATTACCTAAAGCAAAAAATAAAGGAGATTTAGTACCATGAAGTATTCAGAAAGGAATAACTAGAGTTTTGAATAGAATTGAATTTAGCATGGAAATTGTTTCAAGAACAGCATTAAAAGCAACAAGTTATACTTTAAACGAGTTATGCTATATAGAATTAAACTAGTCACTTTTCAAGCACATTATGGGAATTAATTTTTCAAATTCTATTATGGAATGAAATAAGAAAGCATTTATTTTCCAAGATCAAGAATAGGCTCTCTCTTCATTACCAACTGGAAAAAAGAATTTCAATACTATGATCAAGTTTAGCAATTATCATACCTTTATAATATCGACCTTAGAATTCCTAGATTAGTACAAACTCAAAAACCTTTACTAATTATAAAAAAGACAAAGCACAACATTATTTATATAATACAGCTACTCAAAAGTTTAAGAATGAAAACAGCTAAAATATAAAACTGAGAAGTTTAGTAATATTTTCCAATTTCCACTAATTACTTACACTAAGTTGAACAAAGAGTTTAGACTAGAAATTATCAGTATATATAAACTTAGAACCCAATCCTATAATTTTCGAAAAGATCTTTAAGATCGTCACTATCCTATTGATAATCCCTACTGAGAGTATGATACATTCGAGTACATTTTTAAATGTTTATACTATTCTAGAATAAGAGATTTACTATTGTAAAAGATTGGGAATTATGACTTATATTAAGGACTTATAAACTCCTTTCCGAAGACTTATTTGGGATATTTAAATTTATAAATAAAAAAATCACAAGAAACTTATGTCAAGATGACTAGAATTATTAGAAATGGAAAAAGTAAAAAGGAAGAAAGAAAAGATGAGACTATAACAAGATTAATTAAAAATTGATGAGATCAAGATTATTTTAATAAAACATTAAAAACATTTATTAACGTCTATAATTGAAGGAAGCAATTCTTACAGTTATAGATGTCAAAAAATCTTTTAGTTTATAATTTTAATTTAAACTTAACTAATTTATCATAAAAAAAACAAAGTTCTCTTTACATCATACTTTTTTAGCTTTAATTTATCCCATCTAAAAAAAGTGCCCCTAATACAATTCTATTTCTATTATTATCTTTTTCGTCTGCCAGTCCAATTATCCTCTTCATCCATTACCTTATTTTTCGCAATTTCTAATTCTCACACTTTTTCCACTTTTCATTTTTTTAGTCTATCCCCTCTTAAAGTGTAAAACGCCTAGAGAAAAACAAATGTTTACTTTTCACCTTTTTTAAATGACAAAACTCTCTTGCAATTACTCTTACTCCATTAAATACACTTATTTTATTTAATTCTCCCTTTTACCTCTAAAAATTATTTACCTTAATCTTTTCACCTTTTCAGTGAAAGTAATCGGTTAACTGTTTTCCATTCCTGAATAGGGGGTAAGTGACAAGAAATATTGACACCTTTTGCCGATTTGAACAAGCTTATAAATTATTTAGCTAAGACACACCGGAATCACAGTCTACTACAAGCATCCATGGTATCTCTAACTCTAATATTATATTATAAAGAGCTGTAGTTAAAAAGATTGTAGTTGGATATCTTTTTTTTGTGATGTTAGTCATATAAGGGCACTATCTTTCAGTGATATATATTTTATTTGATGAATACGAAAATAAATACTTTGCCTTGAAGAAACTAGAGTGTTTAGACAGGCTCCTACCTGAATACCGCAAATGGAATGCTTTTGGTTAGTCTTTGCAAGATTTTCTACAATTTTTAACGGAATTCGTTTGATCATTGTTGCTTCCCATCAATTTTTCACCAAAGAGAATTAAAGTTAAGTCATCAAAGACAATTAGCCAGTGTCTGATTATTAGTTCTAAACTTAGCTGACTTGGATTTAGGAGACCGATTTAATTTATTCGGCACCTTCCGATTTAAAAAATTGTTAGGTTCGGAGTAGACTATAGTTGCAAGACTGAATTTTGAAGAAAAACGGAATGATACCTTAAGGAGATAAACCTGTGGCTTAGTTGGACTGAACATGGGAAAACTTATAAGTTAAAAAATAGTTAGGATTGAAAGATCGAGAGCTCTTTCCTGATCCTAAGTTTAAAAGTGTAAGTGCATTCTTAGTGGATTGAGTGGTGTCTCTGAATATTTCCGATATTGAACGAGATCTCAACCTGCTTAGACTTAATAGTGTCAAAGATTAATAATAGTTACACGAAAAAAAAATTGTTGAATATGTAATAAATAAAAAAGTAGAACTATAAATATGGATGCTAATTAAAAAAAATTTAGGTAAAATACAGATTATGAAGTGAAAATATAACATTGTAAATGAAATAGAAAAAAAAGAATACTGAGTCGATAAAGAAGATAAATATTTGACAATTATTATGGATTAAAAAATATTGAAAAAAGACCGAAAAATGAAGTATCTTTGGTAACCTTTAATTCTAAGTATTTTTTTAAGAAAAATAATTATTGAAAAAATTTGATAAATTTTTTTATTGGTTTGGTTGATTTTAAGAAATTTTCTAACGAAATTATACTTGAAGAAAATAGGTAAGTTTGTAGGCACTTACTTAGTTTTACTACTTTTACTTATTTTTTTAAAGATTCGAAAATTCAATTAAAAAATTTTTCGCTTTTTTCTCAGAAAATTCCAATCAAAAGAAATTGAGATAATATAAGTAATCCCTAAACGTAGCTTCTTATTGCTGAATCTTCCCCTTCAAACCTTTCTTCTATTGAATCAGAGCAAATCTCAAAATAGTTTGTACCTTCTAGCAAAGCAAATTCTTCACAATTTTCATTTATCCAGCAACAAACACTTTGTTCTAAACAATCATTTTCGTTATAATCTTTGCAAATGTTGGTATCTTCAACTTTTCTTTAAACAATTTTTTATTAAGTGCTTGAGCAGATACAGCTTTGTTTGAAATTTTCGTTTCAATCTAAGCAAAATTTTTATTGAATGTCAATCTCTTTTGTGTTCGAATTTATGCACTAAGAATCATTTATCCAGCAACAAGCAGCAGATGAAACTAGACACTCATCTTTTGTTTAAAATGAACAAGCTTAACTATATGCTAAGCCTTATAACAAAATAACTAATAGTAGCATAATTTTATAATATATTTAAACTAAAAACTACTTAAAAATGATTTCTAATAGAAAATAAATTAAAAAAAGTTAAATTAAATTAAAAAAAATTTCATCAAAAAGTCTTTTTGCTTTTTCTTTCTCCAAATTGCCGAAATAAATATAATTCCTTTTAAATTTAACTTTAATTCAAATATGTTCGCCTTTCGGCTTTACAAGTTTATAAAGTTTATCAACTAGCTTGGCATTCCTAAATATTCTTGGTTCCTGTCTTAAGTCGAATTGCAGTCTTATTTGCTTAGGGTCTTACATGGTGCTTTTTTCTTTTTTCCTCCACAGCTTTCCGTCACTTGAGGGTATGAAAGTCGTCTTTTTCTTCCAGAAGTTGTTTCACAATTTTTTTTATTTATTTTTATTCACGACATTTCCTTCATAAGTACTTCGTGCTGCCGCATGATGTAACACTTCTTTTCGATTTTCTTGGGATTTGTTACTTTAACTTATTCTATATCCATTGGATCTTGTTGCTGAGACTAGTGATTTTTTTCTATTCTTTTTTCGATTCTGTTATAGTCTTTATTGCCTAAAGATTAATTTAAGGGTCTGATTTTAGTCCATGCTGCAGATTTGCTTTTTAGTTAGGTCTCTCAGATCGTCGTTGGTTGTGAATCTCCTTACTTGTTATCCTTACTCGTTAGTTTTTAGCTTCTTAGGTGGGATTTAAGTGGACTCCGAAGAATGTTAGTGCTTGTCTGGTTTCTTAGGAGGAGTGGTTGCAAGAGGTGGGTGGTTGCCTTTCTGGCCCTCTTCTCGTCTTCTGGAAGCATCCATCCTTTGGCAAGTTTTTCCATTTGAATTCTAATGGTTTAATAAATATTTAAAATATTAAAGCAAAAAAATTCTATTTAAAGCTAAAACTAAAGCACTTAAAATCCTAAATGCTTTATTATTAAAAAAATGACACCTAAGAAATAATAGGCCTCTATTAATACTTTCATAAAAAAACAAGAAGAGAAGTATAATTTAACTGAATAGTCATCCAATTAAGAAAAATAATCAAAATAAGCATTTTAATAATCAGTTCAAGAGAATATTTAACTTACAGTAGGAACTAAAACAGCACAGATAAAAATAGAATAAATAGTGACCACTTTAAATTAATTGCAGCAAAGAATAAATTATTATTTCTCAGTAGTAGAACAAACCATAAATTCAATCTAATAATAAATGAGTGACAAACTGATTCAAGATACCTAACATAGACATCCCCTAATTTTTTTAATCAGATCTCTAGATTTTCCATTAACAAATAAAATAACTTTAAGATTAGCAAATATAACAACTAGGATTTAATTACAAATTTATGGTATAAACATAATCCATACCGATGGACATTGAACCTAATATTTATCTATAATTCGTAAATAGGATAAGTCAGCAACTAAGAAGACCAAGATGCTGAATTTGTAAAAAATCACATTAAACAGAAAGGTGCTGGTAAAGATATAATATATAAAAGGAAAATAAAACAAATGTATGAAAAGAATTCTCTAGAACAAAAGAATTATTTAACATATAACCTGCAAGATCCGGAAAGATATACAGGAATAAATACTGAAACTTTAAGCTAAATGAAACGAATAATAACGAAGGCTGGAGAAGTAGATAAGGAAGCAGACTAATGAAGTCTTAAGCCGTCCTTTAGTTTAAGAAGAGACTGGCCAAAGTATTAGAGGATTTAAAGGCAATTCTTAAAACTACAAACTTAATTTTACCTTTTTCTTTTTAAGAATTGGATTTCTAAAGAATATTAAGTTCATTACATTTGCAAAAAAAATAAGAATATCCAATAATTTAAAGATGCTTTCACATAAGCAAAAATACCTTAACTATAGAATGATTACACTTAGGTTGATACTTAATCCAGTGATTAAAAAATTAAAACAGTTATTTTGACTTTAGATACTGCTACTGGACAGACCTACTACATTTGGATTAAATTTTCTAGTGCGACTTTATTGATTCTAAATACATAAGTTGAAGAAATAATATGATAAACTAAATGAGCAACTAATCAATTAAATCAAAGGTTTTGATAAAATGGCTTCGGAAAAATGTATTTTAATGGAAAAGCTGAAATAGAGGGAAATTTTAAAGTAGTAAATTTCTTCCAATTTAACTTTCTATCCATAAAATTATGTAAATAATCCTTTTAGATTTTCAACAACTCTCATTCATAAAATCTAAAATAGCAAACTCAAGTAAATTATTTGGAATAAGATTCTATAAATTAATTAAAGAGAAAATGTCCAGATCCATATTTTCCATCTACTAAATAACATATCAATAAAATGGAAGAAAATTAGACTTTCATAAAAAATTACAATGTTAATTCTAAATAGCTAAGAGACTTTATATTATCTAACTTTTGAACAAGAATTTATTTCTAAACTATAATTTCAAACAGATACGTTGTACTTGACTAAGAACTTGACAATGATAGATTGAAATTAATAAATCTAAAAGGATAAAATTTTAAGTATTTTAATAGACATAATTAAACATATTAAAGCTTATTTAAACAATAAAATTAAATGTTACTATTTAATAATTGTAAGATAAATTAGTGATCAACCATTTCTAGTTAGTTTAAATATTTACTTTCTGCTACTTCTATTTATTACATTAATATAACCTATTTTGCTTAGAATCAACATTATAGGTAATAAATTATACTAGTTTATTATTTTAAAAGAGAGATCTTTATAAATAAAAGGTTTTAATAAAATAGTAGTAAGAAAGTGGACAATTAAAAGACTCTATCTTATAGATTTTAAATTTAAATACTCTGTTTTAAATAATTTGATAACTTTATATATTATTTCTATCTAAACTAGTTAAAAAAACTTATTTTACTTCATTTTTTAATTAAAGACCACTTTTTGATTAAATGTAAGTGAAAAAAAATGAATAACAGTAACTTTAAAAGAATGGTAATTTTATTTATCATTTAAAAGGGTCTATAAAGAAATAAGATATTTATAAGTATGCTTAATAAATAATTTAACTGTTTAATTGTATTGAAATTAAGTAAGGAAAATTTATTGAGTTATTTTAATTAAAAAGTGATTGAAGTAAGTTATAAAAATTAAAATGGAGAAAAAAGAAAACCAATTTACTAAAAGTATTTTTTTACGAAAAATCCTAAGAGTAAGAAACCACATCCTAGGGAAAATATCTCTTCTTCATTTAAGTATGAAATTCTGCCCAACTTATGTTACTAAAGACTTATAAATAAGATCAGCTATGACCAAAATAAAGGTATTTCTTTAATATTTTTAGACTAAATCATTACTGGTCACACCTCAGAAGTTTTATCGGTAACCATATCAAGTGACCTGAATTGAATTGTTTCAGGTTCAGCATCTCCTGAAAATTCGATAAAGATCTGGAATTTCCAGACAGGTGCTCTCCAAAGAACTTTAAAAGGACATACTTATTATGCTTTATTGGTAGTAACCTCCCCAGATTCTAGCTATATCGTATCAGCATCTGGTGATAACTCTATAAAGATCTGAAATTTGTAGACTGGAACTCTCCAAAGAACTTTAACGGGGCATACTCATTACGTTAGATCGGTAGTAATTTCCCCAGACTCTAGCTATATTGTATCAGCATCTGAAGACAACACCATAAAGATCTGAAATTTCCACAATGGAGCTCTCCAAAGAACTTTGTCTGGACATACTGATTACATTTACTCGGTAATCATCTCTCCTGATTCTAGATATATTATATCGGCATCTTACGATACAACTATAAAGATCTGGGATTTCTAGACAGGTCAGCTTGTGCGAACTCTTACTGGGCATTCAGACTGAGTTTCATCGGTAATAGTGTCTAAGGATAATAGGTATATCATATCTGGTTCTTGGGACAATACAATTAAGATATGGGATTTCTCTTCTGCTTAGTGTATTCGTACTCTTGAAGGTCATGCAAATGGTGTATTAAGTATTCAGTTAAGTGTTGATTCAAGTGTTATATTTTCTGGTTCTTATGATAGAACAATCAAGATATGGAATTTTGATAAGGGTGAGTGTATATAGACTTTGCAAAGGCATACAGGAGCAATAGAATCTATAGCATTGAGTGTTGATAATAAATGGTTGATATCGGGAGGAAGGGACAGGACTATGCGAAAGTGGAGGATTTCAAGTTGAGAAACTTATTATTTGAATTTAATTTAATTTTACGATTAAAGATTAATTATTGGTTATTCATTTAAATGAATGTTTAATGGTAACTACATTTGTTGGTTTATGAAGTTTTTGCTTTATGTATGTGATTTTTTTATTGATTAAAAAGTTTTATAGTCTTAACTTAAAAAAAGGTTGAGTAAATAATATAGGTTATTGAAAATTTGTGAAAGTATGTGATTTAAAAATGGAATTTTAAATATATTTTTTAGTAAATGAAGACAAATAATAAACTTAAGTTTTTTTAATTTCATAAAACTTTTTATTGATTTATTTAATTATGGATTTGCAAAAATTTCAAGTTAAGTAAAAGTTTTCAATTTTTTCTATTGCGAAGTAACAAAAATTATTTGCTTTGTCAAAGTTAATTTAAAATCTTGATTATTATATATATAAATAAATAGGAAGGAGCAATCCTTCAACTGAAACTAACTTAAACTCTGGTACCAGAAAGTACCCCATAGGTGTAGAACCAGCCAAGAGAAGACAAGATCGAAGAGGCATCAAGTAGCATTAATGACGAGATATGCCAGATACTAAGGTCTCTTAGGGTAGCATTCCGATCGCGGCCCTATAGAAGACAAACTCACAAGGGAATGCTAGCACTGTGGAAGACTTCGGTAAGAATTTTTTTAACTTTAAAAATCTTTATTAAAGAGCTGCGCACCATTGAGGTGCTACGCGCTCTATAATCTCATTTATTTATTTATTTTAAATAGGGAGGAGAAATCCTTCCACTGTGATTGATAGAAACTCTGGTACCAGAAGAACCTTGTGTGAAGACCTGAACAAGAATCATGGCAGGAGCCAAGGATGTCAAGACCGAGGCATCAAGTAACGATACATTGAACGATGTCTGAGAATAAAGTCTCTTTAGGGAAGAACTCGAACACTGGTCCTATAGGAGATAAGACCTTCCAAGGGATGCTAGCACAGGGAAGAATGTAATGTAATAAGTTTTTAAACTTTAAAGAAGTATAATCTGTGAAAATAAAAAGAAGTAAAGCAAAAAGAAACTTTTACTTCTAAATGGAGATGCTAAAGAAATATTTTAGCATGCTAAAAAAATCTAAATCCTAATAAAAGAATCTAAATGATCTTTAATTAAAAAATCGAAAATAAATTAATTGATTCATGGGAGAATTTATTTTTAAAAAGCATTCTAATCTAACTAAATAATAAATAAATCTTAGTAATTAAAAAATAGATAAAATATAAGATAGTATTTAAGAAATTAAAGATTATCAACTCTCATATTTATTAGGATTTTATCTTTTTACCATAAAAGAAATTTAAGGAATAATAAAAGAAATTCTAAATGGAAAAGAGTTGGTACAAACGGAATAAAAGGAGAACTTCTGAAATACAGTGGATAATATTTGTCAACAATTCTTCACTCTTTTCTGATTAATATGTTAATTCTTAGAAGAATCTATAAGGAGATAAATACATCGGTAATAATACCAATATTAAAAAAGGAAATTAAGATGACCGGAAAAGCTTATTACCTATTTCTCTTATTGATACAATTCTAAAATTATAAGAAAAAAAAAGATGGAGCAGAACATTAGACTAAATAAAAATCAAATAAGAAATGCTCGGAAAAAGGCTGCCTAAGTACTTCGATAAAAAGAAAAACAATAAGAGGAATCAAGTTCCGACTCATAAGGTAAAATAATGATCGGAACTTTGCAAGCTGAGGAATTTAAATCAGATATTTCAGAGGAACTACGACAAAAGATCGAACAAATGTAAAAAATTATATCCCGATACGAAGAAACAATATATAATTAAGACTTATTAATACGGGAACTTACAACAAACATTGACGTGCAAAATAATGAAATGGAAATCCTTAAGAATCAGCTAATAGAAAACAAGGTAATAACGGAAGAACAACTTTGAATGTAATCGCAATAAAAATCTTAACGTATATCAAAGATGGAAATTGAAAAAACTTTCACTCCATTATAAAGTGTTTAAGAACAGAAAGAAATTAGATATGATAATAACTTAATTAAAAGACTAGAAAATATTGAAAATAAGCTATTTAAAAAACATATTAGTCAAAAGAAGATTAAAAAATAATGTTGATATTGTCAATCCAATTACCACTTATTAAGAAGATGCTGAGAATGAAAGAAATTAAATGAAAAAGTATAATAAAGAACATGAAGAGCATTGAATTTTCTATGGATAACTCCAACAGGAATATACAAATAAAAACTGCCTATGCGCTCTTTTGAAAGCAATCAGTGGTAACCATCCACATAAAAAAAATGGTCGCGGTATCCATCCGAGTCAAAAAAATGGCGGCAGGAACTGGTTGAAAGTCCAGAATATGCCAAAACATTTTTTTAACATTTAGTTTACTATTATTATTATAATTATTCTAAAATTATGTGATAAAGCTTTAAAAAAAACTATACTATCTGATTTATTAGAGAAATTTGATTCGTCCTTTATAAATGAGTCTTATAAAAAACAGATAAAAACTTAATGAATTTTAATAACTATAAAAGCTGCTAATAACTTTAAATAATCAGCTAAAAATATAAAATTAGTAGAATTTGAAATAAAACATGGATTTTCAAGAAGAATTATAATAAAAAGATATGGAATTCCAAATATTGATATCTTAAAAGCATAATGAAATTGAACACTTAAAAAGTTGTAATATATAATAACTACTAACCATAGAAAAATTTTAATATAGACATATAAAAGCAATATTATCTCAAACTTTAATAAACAGCAGAAAATTCTACTTAAACAGAATTACTAAGCTAAAATAAATAAATGTAGACAGATTAAAACCTTTAAATAAAATGTAATGTAGAAAATAAAATTATCTAAACAATTAATTTTTAATTAGATTAAGAAATTTAAGTTTAAGGATAGCATTAAGAAGTTGAAGTTAGCATTGAAAAATTGGAATAAAGTTAAAAATTTTGTCAAACAAATTTTATAGATTTAAATCACTAAAAACTACAATAAACATATCATTAACTTAATATGGAATTTATTTTAAATATCTAGAATAACTTAGAAAACTAGAAGAAATTATATTAAGAAAATAAGAAATTAACATCTAGTACAATAAAAATTGAATAATAAAATCAATTTTGCTAGACAAGTTTGCTTGATGAGAATTATAGAAACTCCAGTAATTCTTTCATTAGCTAAATATGAACTTCATTTGTAGCAATTAAAAGTTTGAGTAAAATTTAAGAAAATAGTAAGAAATTAATGAATAATTAATGAAAGAATTATTTGATCTAAAAACCAAGCCTTGATAAAATGATTAAATGAGCTAAACAAACATTAATTATATTGAAAACTAGAATTGCACTGTTATCAAATAATAAATCCTTTCAAAAGAAAACATGAAGAAGATGGAATTTAATATCCTCCAGCTAAATGCATTATTAAATGAAAAAATAAAAGAGAAAGTGAAAAGATAATACGATAATAAAATTTTCAATCTCCTCAACTATAAAACTTTATCAGACAAGGTTCGTGAAGGAGGAACTAATATTAAATGAGCAATGTTCAAGGAAGGTATATAACAATTAATAAAGAATTAGCTCAAGGCACTATAGATAGTACCTAAAATGTTATTAAAATAGACAATAAACTACTAGAATCTTATTCGATTTAAGTAATTTACATTTTTGATCTAATATTTCCACCAGCACCCTGAGTATAAAAAAGAACTGGTACATATTTAAAGAGATTCATAAGGGACTAAATATATTTGCATATATTAGGGAGGGCTCCATGGTGGAGCGCAAGAATCTAAGAAAATAAAAATAGGACATGTAAATATAAGCTCAATAGCTAGTAAGCAAACGGCATTATAATAATTCATCCTTGATAATGAATTTGACATTTTTTTAATAAACGAAACATGAACGTAATAAACATATTGCCCAATTGTTATAGAACAATATCGTATCTATTACTAAAACGCAAATAAACGTGCAGGCGGAGTATGTCTATTAGTAAAAAAGTAACTTAATTCTTGTTAAAATGAATTAGATTTCTCAAATCTTCCTGGACATTTTATAAGCGTGAGAGTTTGAAATGTAATAATAACATCATGCTATTTGCCTACAAACGAAAAGTCAAATATTTATAAGGATATTGCATATGAATACCTTAATAATATCATAAATAACAGTGACCAAAACCCTACTATCCTTTGTGGCGACTTTAATGCCTTAATTCCTAACTACGGTAATAATTCATCACAAATCAATAATAATACTTAAAGATTACTAGACTTTATAGAATCAAATGAATTAATAATTTTAAATGATAATGAGTCCAACACATTTATTCATAGAGCGAATAATTAATGCTATTGTAATGACTACTTCTTGGCAACTTAACATTTAAATTCTGATGATTTCGTTGACTATAAAGTTATCCAAGATTCGGGTTTGCATACTGATAATTTTCCATTAAGTATTACATTAAATTATAATTTAAAAAGGAGTGAATGGGATTAACGATAACGATTACTCTTTAAAATTTCTAAACTATAGGATTTGGAAACGAGAAACTATTATTAAAATCTATTTTTGGGATAATTTTATCAATTCTAGTAGCTTGATTAAAACGATGTTGAAAATTAGTACTAATTCATCTGCGATCTTATTAGTTATAATGCTGAGATTGCGCTTGGATCTTAAAATCAAAGGAAAAACTATTATCAATTGCCAAGTTACTTAGCTACGTTATTTGTTCAAGCAAAAAGGGATAATATTGCATATTGGAGCGCATTAACTTTGTATGGACGTTATAATTAAGAAGTTACTAAACTTTACTAGCTTAAAATTTAATCTTATAAGTGTTATCTTCACAAATTTTGGAAATTAAAAAAATAAAAAGCTAAGGAAAAACATAAAGATCTTAACAAAAATGCTTAAATAATGTTTAAACAAGCTAAAAATCTAATAAACCCTAAAATTCCTAATTAGATGGATTTTAACTTTAACTAGCAACAGCAATTTATTGAAAATTGGGAAACTAACGTTTTCGATAAACATTCGAAAATAAGTAAGATAGATTTTGACTTCTAAAATAGAAAAATAAAGGGAATATTTAGAAACAAATCTTTTATCTTAAATTAGAAATTAAGTTATTTATAAAATATGCCTCAATTTACGTGATTTGAAATTAAAAAAATTATATCTTAGCTTACAAATAATAAAGCTACAGGTAATGATGGTCTAAAAGCTGAACTTATTAAATATGGAGGTTAAGATTTGCATCAAATTATTACAAGTTTCATTAATAACATGCTTAGAACATTTAAAGTACCTAATGCAATGAAAAAAATAAACATTCTTCCGATTTTCAAAAAGGAAGCAAAAGTAATTGATGTAATTGACGACCTATAGCTTTATTGAGCTGTATGCTTAAAATTTATGATAAAGCACTAATATAAAGGCTTTATTATTATATTTATGAACGAAACATTTTACATCCAGCCTAATTTGGATTTATTCGTAAACACTCCACTACTTAGCAAATTTGAACTATTTAGTAAACTATAGACTTGCATCGTAGATGATCTCATAAAAAGTAATTGATTGCTACTTTAATAGATGTAGAAAAAATATTTGATAGCATATCTAGAAAATTACTTTTTGATCATCTTAGAAGACTTAGGCTACCTTTGGACCTAATATTGGCACTAGAATCTTTTTACGATAATGTTGATGCTAAGTTTATAATTGATGGATATCTTACAAGAACAATTAAATATAACAATGGAGTATTATAAGGAAGTAGCCATGCACCTGTACTTGCAATTTTATACTATGATATTGTTATAAGATATTTAGAAGATAATCAGAAGAAATTAGAATTTCAAATATTATCTAAAACTTTCGTAGTACGAGCCTTCGCTGACTACTTAATTCAATTATCTTCTTCCTAGAAAAATGCCTAAAAATTATTACAAACTACATTTACAATTTTTGATTGAGTAAAACTTACAATTAATGTAACCAAATGTGAAGTAATAGAATTCTTGAAAAAAAATCAATGAAAAGAAAGCTAACCTTCTATTACTCTAAAGTTAAATGGGATTCCAATTGCTTAAAAGGATGAAGTTGCCTGTTTAGGATATTATAAGGAATAAAATAAAATTACAAATTACATTGTACAGCAGTAGTTACCAAATACAGAATGGCTATTTAAAAAGCTACTGCAATACTTTCTAAATATGGATTAATATCCTCTCTCAGCTTCAAAACTCTTTGTAGAACTTTTTTTTGCCTAAAGTTGAATATGGAAGTGATATTACTTCGTGAGCTACTATTTCTGGAATTTAAGGAATAAAAAGCAAGATAACAAAATCGCAAAGATTTATCTACAAATAGGCGTTTAGATCTTAAGAATACATATTCAATGAGTCATGCTTTATCGATTTAAACTGACTTTCTTTTACACATATGGCAACTCAAAAGTTAATGCACTTTTATTAAAAATTAATATAATACAACAAAGAAAATCCTAACTCAGACACTGCTTTTTTATTAGAAAAATGATCTAAATTTAATTTACCATACCAGAATCATATAAAGAAATGTATCGATTTGTAATTAATTAATTAATTTAAACTAAAAAAGTTTTTTGGACCAGAAGCTCCTTTCCGATTGCACGACCCGACGCTCTCTTTTTATGGAATAACGGGGATATCCTGTTGTGCTCCAGGCACAGCTGCTAGGGAGCCCATCGCTATGAGCAGCCAGGCTTCAAGCCCCTACCAAGAGCGGATAATCTCAAAGACAGTGTTCCCTTCAGAAAATGACTCTGACCAGGGACTTTCTCAGCGACAGGAAAGGAACTTGTTCCTAGCCATAAAACCAGAAAGTGTGGTCACGAAGGTCATTCTCAGCTCCCACCATCTTTTCAATTATTATATGTATCGATTTGTATAATTTTGACATATCACATGTTTAGAGTAAGATGGATTTTTATAAACTCACAGAATAAAAAATAAAACATAAATTCTTAATGGAATGTCTCTCTAGAAATACACTAATGCCAACAGCTAAAAGAATTATAGACTAAATAGAAAATAATTAAAGTGTATTTCCTGAAATTACTTATACCAAATATAATAAACACTATATTAGAGAGACTATTTCTATCTATAAACTGAGGACTTTTTCTTATAATTTTCAATAAGAACTTAGTAATCGCCACATTAACGTTAGATATAGCATTATTTGCTTATGTGGCTAAGATTTTGATGAAACTGATCATATTTTTGATTGCTAATACTATGCAGACATTATTGAGGAACTTGAAAGTCATAAAGCTTTTAAAGAAAAAGACAAGAAGAAACTAATTCTTTATGACTAAAACTATATAAACAAACATTTTTCAAAAAATCAAATTCTTAAAATAGACAAATTAATCAAAAATTTTCATTCTAAATTACTAAAAAAGCGTATTGAAATGTTTGAACTAAAAGATGAGCTTTTAGAAGAGTTTCTAGAAGGAAGAAAAGACAAATTTCATCAAGACAATAAATAAAAATATATGATAGAGAAAGAACAAGAAGAAGCTTGATTGACATTTACAAACTTTTATCTTTCAACATATTTGTAATATTTATAGCCTAAGCTATATTTATTGCAACTATGTCTCAATATTCTTAAATATTGAAACTATTATATTTTAATTAATTAACTAAAATATAATTAAATCTTAGTAAGTTGATAAGGATACCAAACTGATTTAAAAGAATAATAAATAGCAATATTTTTTTAGACAAATGTAAGAGAATTTAGTTAATGAGATTTAAAACCACTTTAATAATCTAAAATCTAGTAATTAGATAAGAAGCACAAATTTCAAACTAAGGAAACTGAAATTTATTGAAAGGATTTGAAAAGATAAGAACTAAATCTCAATTTAGTAACTAAATTATCCAGGTAAAATTTATTTTATTTTGATTTGCTTATAAAATCATAGAAGTCATTCTAGATATTACTATCTATTTTAAATTGATTTATAGAATTCCGTTTATTAACATATAGGATATATAGTAGGTTCTATTTTAGTTATTCCTAGATACATTTAAAGTAAGCTTTTAATATCTGTTTCATCTGAGAGGAATTTAACGGTTTGTTTAATAGTCTAATTATTGTTTAAATTTATACTTTAATACTTAAAAGGAAAAATAATTAAAATGCCGAAACCCGGGATTGAACCGGGGACCTTTAGATCTTCAGTCTAACGCTCTCCCAACTGAGCTATTTCGGCCATATTTAATAAATCATACAATCTATTTAAGCTATAAAGCTATAATAATCACTAATTAGTTTAGTTTCCTTAGATTTAACGTAAATCATATAATTATGTGATGAAGAATTAAATAGCTTTGCTTCATAATTAAATTTAACTATCTTAATACTATTAAAGAACCTCAATTACTAGCAAAATAAAATATGCTTATAAATAGAGATTTTTATACATTAAATATCAAAAGCTTTCAGACATAAAAATAGTAGTTATATAAAAACTTAATAGGTTACATAAAGAAATAATAAACCATTTCATTTTTGAATAATGCTATAATTTAACTACAGTAAAATATTTCAAGTTAATACAAACTATTTTACAATCTTCAAATATTATAAAGACTTATTCATTGTAGACTAAATAGTTTCAATGGAAAGTAACTAACATTGAAAAAACTTAATTAAATGAAACTTTCATAGAATAAATATAAAATGAGACAATTTTTATATCTGGAGGATTTCAGAGCGTAAGATTTACTTTACATACACTAGAAAAAACGGAAAATTATTAGATGAAATTTGCAAGAAGCACTCATAAAACAAATTTTAATAAAAGGAAACTAATTTATATAATTTCAGGGTCTGTTTCTATTGATTAAGAAGAATGAGAACATACAGCAGAATGTGAGGTATTTAATATGAGCAAAAATAGTTTTACAGAAATTCAATCTATTTAAATTCCAGTTAATTTTTTTGGTTGTGACTAGTATAATAAATAGATATATGTATTTGGTGGGTACAATTAATAATTATATTATCGTAAGGATATTTAGAAATACGATATAATAAAGAATGAATTAAAATTTTGTCAGTTTGAGTTACTTGAAGGAGGATTGTGCTCCGCTATTTTCGTTCCTCAAATAAAGGGTTTTCTCATATATGCGAACAAAAAATAATTAGATACCCTAATATTTTATTTAAAATCCATTTTAAAAGAAGGTGAAGTATGTTCATGTAATTAGAATACCTAATATGATTATAATCAACCAGTTCTAAGCACAAATTTTATTTTTTAATTCAATTTTGATAGTAGACTGCATAACTACGATCTGCGCACTGAAAAATGGAACTTGATTTATTTGAAGAAGGAAAATTTCTCTAAAATTTTACTTTTTATATTTTAATATTTGGATTTAAATTAAAAAAAGGATTAGAAAAAGTTAATAAACTCTATTCTCATTATTTGTCTTAGATTTATCCATCTATCATATAATTTTTTTAACTCTCATATTTTTACTAATTCAATTTCTTCAAAATAAGGTCACTAATATTTTTTCCTTTATTATTTTATCAAACTTGAAGATTGAATCATATCTTGTAAGTTTTACATGATTATTTATGTAATAAATTTTTTATTATTTGCCTTTAAGAATAAATAAACAATTCTTCCTTATTTTTATTTTGTCTCTATAAAGCTATTTATATTAAGCTATTTTAATCTTATATATTTTGCATTTCTTTCTATAAGTTACTCAATATAGGTTCTTTTTTATCTAGCATTTATTGTTATCCAAGTAATAAAAAGAAAAATTATTTTAAGATTCTTAACAAGAACTTTATTTTATCATATTAATAGCAAAATTAAAAATTTCTTGCAAAAAGTCTCTTCTAAAAGAATCCAACTCAATAAAATTACGATTAGTCAAATATACTTTAAGAAATAAAAATTATGTAATAGGAGTATTTTTAATTTTTAAGAAACGTATAAGAGCTTGAATGAAAAATCGCATACCTGATAAGATTAAAAAACTGAAAATAAGCACTCAGCGAAGATCAGAATCGAATAATTAGAACAAAATTCAGGCAATTCGTAGATCTGACCGAAAACATATTTCTATAAAATATGCCGATTAATGATCCAATGGATATAGAACCTAAAATCAACCAGAAAAAAATTTCTTATATGAGAAAAAAGCAATACTGATATTGCAGGAGATTTGGATATATGCTAAGATACTGCAGATATTTCAAACCAAAGCAATAACAAGAAAAATATAAAATTATGATAATCTTTTAGTAATTTATATTTCACTCCAGAAGAGGCTATTATACAGAAAAAAATGCACAAAGGGAGTGAAATCTTGATGGACATTGCTCTTGCTCAGCAAAGAAGAAATTATAATATGATTGGAATTAAATTCGACTGAAATAAGATACTTCTAATAAAAAGAATTAATGTAGAGATCATGATATATGTTATAAGAAAATGATCCTAAATAAGACAGGAAATGGAATATTTAACAAAATTAATAAAATTTAAGGTGATGAACCTGATTGAAAGATTGAATTACTATAATTTATTATTATTATCTCTTATCACAGAGATATTATTTATGTTAAGATTACTTTTTTCTATTAATTCTGAAAATAGTATTAGAATGTATTAAAAAATGTTTTCTTTCTTGAAAACTTATAATTTTAAAATAAAGTGAAATTAAATTTAAATTAATAACTAATAAAGCTAATAAGCTAAAAAGGATAAAATATGAAAAATTTAATTCCAAATAAAAATAGATAATTGAATTATAGATAGATGCTTAATTCCAAAGTTTTAATCAGGAGAGCTGTTCTTTAAAAGCTTTATGCTCCTATAAATGCATCTGATTTACTTTTTTTGAAAGGTCATTATAATATAGCTTATTTAAAAAAATGTAACCTACAATACTTGGTTTTGAGGAATCAGGAGTTGTTGTAAGTGAAAGTAATAGATTCAAAAAGGTATGAATGTTTGCTTTTTTTAGCTTCGAAAGATAGTTATTATGGATCATGAGGAAATTTACAGTTGCAAATTAAAAAAATTATATTGAAGTTATGTTTAAGTTTTGATTAAGCAATTTGCGGATTTGTTAATCCATTTTGAGTGCTCTATAAGCTAAATGTGGTTTTTAAAGCTAAAGCTCAATATGTAATCTAAACTGATGCTGGTTCTCAATTATGTTATATGTTTATCAAAATTGCTAAGTAATATAATATTGAAACTACAAGAATTACTAGATCTTCAAAGATTTAGGAGTATCTTTTTGTACAGGAAGAAGCTAGATATGTACTTATTTTTCTAACCCTGATTTCGTAAATGATCTACGATAATTATGTGAAAGTAAGGAAGCAAACATATCTTTTGATTCAATTAGAGTGAAAATAAATTTTTAGCCAAGTTTTTGATTAAATTAGAGGTTCTATGACTAAAATTTCTAGCTAAATATATTAAATTTAAGTTTATGGAGCTATAGATTTAAAATCTTACCAAGTCTAATATCAAACTTAATTTTTAGAAATATTATTATAAATATTTATGGCTTTATAATATGCTGAAATAAGAAAGACAATATTTAATAGAAAGTATTTCTAATTTAATTAAAAAGGAACTAACTAGTGAGTTTAAGTCAACAATTTCTACAGAAAAAACTAAAGCTGCTAATGATTAATAATATATAAAATGAAATTATGTAACTTTTTTCTAAGTTTTAAACAGATAAAAGCCTAGTTAAGTCATTATTTACCAAATACAAAATAATTATTTCGCTTGCTTATTTACTTTCTTTATAATTACACAATAAATTAAATTTAAATTAAAAAGTTTAAATTGGAGTTTAGTGAACTTGGAGGACTTTCAACCTCGTGTTCACAGGACCAGTTTGATAACCTGGCTGGAGCCAGCTCCCTTCAGGACTCTTTCTTCAGTCGCCTTAAATTGTATACCACTTCGGTTTGTAGATTTGACCTCCTGACGGATAAAATTAGTTACAGAATTCTCGTCTAATCTTATCCTAATATTAGTACTATTATTTTTCTTATTATTTTCTATTCCAGTACTATTATTTAATTAATCTCAATTTCTAACATTGTCTATATTTATGTCCAGTTTGTTTGCATACAAAACATCTTGGTTTGTTCCTAATTCATTTCTTGTCTGGATTCCTTGGTAAATTAATAGCTCCTTCTATGTCCATTGGATCTTGAATTGTCTACTGTTGCTACTTGTTGTTCTCTTCAAGCACAGTTGTTCTCTGCTGTAGCAATCCCATTCCCTGAAGAAAGTGTTTTGCTCTCGATCGTAGACTTCCCAGAAGCTTTCTTTCCATTCCTTGAGCTCAGTAACTTGATTTTTTAGAGCTCTATTCTCTAATCGTAGCTTCTTTACTTCCTCCTTCAGGTCAGAGAATGCGACTAAAATTTATGCCTGTTCTTCCTGGAACTGTGGCATCGCAAACTCTCGCACGGCTGCTGCTTCTTGCGTCTCCGGCACCTTTCTAGGTCCTTCCTCTTCAGTTGGTATCATCGAGGTAGCCTTTTGGCGCTTTTGTCCCATCTTTTAAGCTGATCTGGAAGTTCCTAATTGAGTCTATTATTCTTGAAGGTTTTGAGAAGAAGATTATTTCTAGGAAGAAGACATTTTAGTTAGAGATGAGGGTTCTTACTTTCTCTCCCCTTTTTAGGAGGTGGTATAAAAGCCTTTCTTGAACTCTTCTACCATTTTATTATTTTATAATTACACAATAATAAACATTAAATATAAATAATAAATAATTTTAGTAAGCTTTATAAAAGAAATTGCTAAATAAAAGATTTAATGAAATAGTAATAAGAAATTAGATAATTAAATGATTTTATCTTATAATTGAAAAGTTAAGTAGTTAGTTTTAAACAATTTGCTGCTTTTTTATTTAAATAAGCATTTTTGATTAAACTAATTTATAAGAAACTAATTTAATTTACTTTTTTAAAAATAATAAAAGTTTAATTAAATCATTTGTTTTATTAAATGTAAGTGAAAAAAAGAAGTTAATAGCATCAAGTTTTAAAAAAAGATGTAATGTCTTTTTTGCTTATCTTTATAAGAGTCTATAAAGAAATAAAGGCTTTCTTACTAAGATTCTTCTGATTTAAAACTAAAATAAGCCTTAATATATAAATGCATAGTAAATTTATTATAGTAAGGATATAAATTCTTGATATAATATGTTAATAAAGATAATTTAATTTAAATGTAGAAAGATATAAAATAATTAAAATTGACAAAGCTTATTTATATTTGACTGTTTAAAATCAATTTTATATATGTCTAGATTTAAGACAAAAATAGAATTTAAATAAAATTTATTAATAATAGAGTACTTATGAGTATACTTAATAATTTTCTTATTATTTAATTTAAATTAAATCAGAAAAATTATTTTCTTAAGATAGTTACTTTTATTAAGCAATTATTAATGCTAGTTGTAAAAATAAAAAAGGGAGGAAAAAGAAAAAAATTTGCTAAAAGTATTTTTTATGAAAACTCTTAAGAAAACGAAATGATTCTCTTGGAAGATTACATCTTCTTCTTTTAAAATATGAAATCCTGCCCAATTTATGTTTCTAAAAGCTTGTAAACAAAATCAGATACGACTAATCTTAAGGAATTCATTAATAATTTTAGACTAAGTTTTGACTCTACATACGGGTTCAATTTACTTGGTAGTGATAACAAGTGACCAGAAATGAATTGTATCTGGTACATTATAACTTGATAAGTCGATAAGGATATGGGATTTCCAGAATTGTACCCTCCTAAAAACTTTGACTGAATATTCATGTTCAGTTTATCATTAGTAATAGCAAGTGACCAGAAATGAATTTTATCGAGAAATGACAATAATAAAATAAAGATTTTGGATTTCCAGGCTGTAAACTGTATGAGAACTTTGACTGGGATTCGGATACAGTTAACTCGGTAGCTTTAATATATGATCAGAAATCAATCATTTCAGCATCTTGAGATAAAACGATCAAGTTGTGAGATTTCCAGACTGGAAGTTGTACGAGGACTTTGACTGAATATTCAAGTTCAGCTAACTCAGTAGCAATAACAAGTGACCAGAAATGAATTGTAAATGGTTCAGCTAATCCTACAACGATAAAGATCTGGAATTTCCAGACTAATAAGCTTATTCGAACTCTTTCTGGATACTCAGGTCCTGTAAATTAAGTAATTTTTGACTTTCGATAATAAGTATATATTATCAGTTTCGTATGACCAATTAATTAAAGTATGTGACTTCTCAACTAGATTATTTATTCGTTCTCTGGAAAGTCACTCAAATGTTATAACAAGTATTCAATTAAGTACTGACTAAAGTGTTATATTTTCTGTTTTTAATGATAGTAAAATCGGGATATGAAACTTTAATAAATGTGAGTGTATCTAGTCTCTTTAAGGACATACATAAAAATGTGTTCTATAGCATTGAGTTATAACAATAAGTGAGTAATATCTGGACCGTGTGACTATATAGTTTGAAAGTGGAAGATTGCAAGTTGAGAGTGAGGAATTAATTTATTAAGACTATTTAAATTTTTAAGATTTACGAAGTTATTGTTAAAAGTAGATAAATCTAAGTAATATGATATTTTATATTATTAAGGTTATTTTACAAAGATTCGAAGTCTTTTGTTTTTTATTTTTATTAAAGGATTTATGAATTTTGTGTTTATGATTGTTATTGAATAATAAAAGCCTTTTATTTTTTTATTTTGAATTATACGATATTAAAGTTAATTACATGCAATATTCTTTTTTTATTAAAAGTTTTAATTCGATTGACCAAACATCATTACGGAATTCTTCAAATTTAACTAAGGAAATCTGATTGCGACTTCTATCAACCTAAATTTAGTTTGTATATTGTGAAGAAGAAAAATAGTATTATAACAAAGTATCCAACAGTTTTCTACTTCCATTCTTCATTTGAGTATTCACAATTTTGGTATTATTTTTGTGTTCTTTAATAAGAAGAAAAACTTTAACAAGCCAGTAGCTTTTAGCATATTGAACATCTCATTCTTCAATTTATACTAACTTGATTAAAACTATTTTTAACTCCTTAAATTGCTTCTAAATATTGGAAAATACTTCCGTAATAAATTCTTATACTGATATCATATTCTGATAGGGATCTCATAGACAATTCATTTTAGTTTTATCTTACCAGAATTTTTATTTAACGAAATTTCTGTTTCTTCTTTAGTGCTTTTGAATCTTTATAATAGTATATTTATTTTTAAAGCTGTAAAGAAAATTTAAGATTGGGTTTTTATCTAATGGTTCAAAGAGAAGTTGTATTACTGAGAGTTCTTTTAAATGTACTAGAAGCAAGCTATTTCTTCCATTATAGTATTTTATAGAACAGTTCTATAATTTTTAGTTTTAGTGTCTTATTTTAGCAATAATAATTTATATGTCATGCTAGTTTAAATTTTAGCCTTATATATAGAAAGATTTAATATCCTAGAAGTTAATTATTTACTAATTCCATCTTACATTCTTTTTCATTAGCATTTATTTTGACTCTAAACAAATAACATTTTTTATAGATTACTCCCTTATCATATTATCGACGATAGTAATGGATAATTTTATATATTTAGGTTTAGGTAAATAACATTAGAAATAGGATACTTAGTATAAAATAAAAATATTCAGAGAATATTTATTTTACGTCTAATAGAAAAATCAATCTACTTGATATCATCGATAAAATGGAAAAAGAGAAAATAGCTTCTCATTATTCCATTAAATAAGATTTAGATTTTGAAGGAAATAAGATAAGCTATTTGTCTTTAGAAAATAAATGTAGTAAAAAAGCTATATCAATATTTTGAAAATCAGCATATAATTCTCATTTTTTAAGTAAATAGAATTATCTCTTCTCAAAGATTTTAATTTGAGTGATCTTTATATCGATAGTTGTCGCATTTTTCATTAGGCATGAAGGAAATACTGAAATAATTAAACTTAAGATTTTCTATAAAAATATGAAAGTAGTAAATTTTATTATATTATACGAGAATGAAGTAAAAGCTTTTAAAAGTTTCATATTAAAATACTTCTAGGGATAACGAAGCTATAGACCAAACTAAACAAAAGTAAGCCTATTTTAGGGATAATTTTTATAGTAAAGCTAAATATAAAAAAACGAAAAACGAAGATGGTCTATTAAGTAAGAAAGGAAAAATGAATATGGATATTAACTAGTTTAAACTGAAGATAAAGACAGACTATAAATGTGATAAGATAGATAAAATAAAAATTAGATATAATTATATTGCTAGATGCAAAATTTAAACCTACTAACAATTTAGGAATACTAAGAAGAAGAAAATATATACTAAGATTCTAAGTATTATTATAGCATAAGATAAATCAAAGAGTGGATTAAAGGAATAAAGTAATTTTTATTATATTCCTTCCTTAAATTATTTTAACAAAACCTTTAGATATAAAATTGATTAACTTTAATTTTTAACTATCTTAATGAAATGTAACTCTTATTAGTTATAAATAAAAAACACATTCTTCTCTTTATAAATTGTTATCTAATTTACTTAAACTCTAAATTTATAAAAAATTAAATCTAATCTAAGAAGAATTTTGTTTAAAGTTATTACTCAAAGTAAGAATCAAATAAATTTTGCTTCATTGTTTGCTAATTTTTGGAAAGAGTCTTAAATAATAATACTACTTATATAAAATAATCTTCAGTTAATGATTAGATAGATATCTTATTTCTTAGCATATGCTCCCTATAAAGAAGCTTGTTTAAACTATTTCAAATTTGCAACTTGGCATTACATGTAGTAAATTAAGGAGGAAGTTCACTTAGAACTGTTTATGATTTTACAATCAATCGGCTTTATGATATCTTATTAATCCAATAATTAGAGAAAAATAAAAGACTTAAATCTTAATTTTGGGGTAACTGTTGCATTTTAAAAAATAGACTCTTTTTTTTTTGAAAATTGCAAGGTCTGTAAATTATATTGGCTAGATTTGTTTAAATGGAACTCCAAAAACTACAACTACAAGAAAATTAGATATTTTATAAAAGTTTGCTCTTATAGATAAGCAGGATATCTAAAGCAAGAATTAATGATTAAATTTTTAAGATTTTGTTGTAACGATCAACAAGAAAGAGGTATAGTAAGGATTATAAGGACTTTAAGATATAGCCGAAATTTAGAAAGGATGAAGTAACTGATAATTTTCAACTATGTTATCTTAATATTTTAAAAGAGAAATGAAATAAATAAGATAGGCTATACAATTAAACTATATTATGCATTAATAACTACTAAATTTAACTTTAATAGCGTTTTCTTAAATATTTTCAAAAATTAAAGGAATATCATTAAATAAAATTAAGCTTAGTAAAATCCCGCCTAAATTAAGTTCCTTATAAAATGATTTAATAATTTATAAACTTAAAATAATATTATTAACTAGTCTAAGCTTCTCTAGCTATCATTCTTTTTAAATTTACTTTAAAACTAAAGAGTCAAAATGCTGATTTTTTTAATGCTTAATAACTATTTTTTGTAAAAAGAAAAACCTGTTGACAATCTTAAGGAGCAAATCCTTCATGACTATTTTGCTAATTTAATAAGAAATATTACTTCTTAGAATGAAGTATAATAATTCTCAGATGTAAAGGATTTTTTAAATAGCATATAACTAAAAGTTAATGTGGTATTTAGTTATTTTATAGGTTCCTAAGCTTATTATGAAGTGTATAGATATAATTAATTATCTCCAGATTATCCTAATCTTTAACCAATCCCATCTCCCAAAAAAATTAATAGTTTTAGATTATTCATTAGTTTAAGTAACAATTATTTTTTTACTATCTAAATTAGTTTAGCGAGGAAAGGTAAAGTGAGTAGGAAAGAGATAGAGAGTAGTGTAAATAAGTGTGATATAATGATATGTATATGATAAGTTTTTAGTTATAGCTGTAAGGTATGATAATGAATATTGAGTATTGTAGAAATTAAATGAATGCTAGTTTAAAAATATTCTTTATTATGTTAATACTAACACTTGAATATCATCTTCGCACATCTATTTTAGGTAAGTTTACCTAAATATCTAATAATTATTCTAAAAAGAGTGAGAGTAAACTAATTTTAATTATAATGATTGCTTATTAAATGAAAGTTTAAATTTAATCAAATTATATTTGCTATAAATCATCTAAAAAGCAAACTTCTTTATACTTCTTAGCCAATACAATATATTAAATACTTTAACTTATCATTTCATAATAAATCTATTCGTTAATATGCTTAAATTAAAACTTTCATCATATTATAATTATTTAAATTAAATAAACATAGTTTTTCGTATTATACTAAAGAGTCTAAAGCTCTCTAATTACCTATTCTTTTATTGTCTATATAGATATTAAAATACCTTTACCTTTTAAAGTATCTACCAAACTAATCTTGCAATTATTATTATTTTAATTTACTTTTAGGTTTTAAAATGTCAGAAATTCCTTTTTAGAATATCAATAATTTAATGTTGTTAACTGTAAATAAATATAATTAGTCCTTTGAGAATATTCCATCTATTTCCTAGTGCCTTTACAGTACTTAGAGAGTTACTTAAATTTCTTCTGCTACTACTGAGATTCCTCCAGATTTTGAGACGCTTTAATTTCAAACCAAGTTAACTTTTATTTCTCAAAATTACTTTAATTCAGACTCACTTATTAAACTACTTATGAACTAAAGCCTGCTAAACTCTTTGGATGTAGTCCAGAAATGTTGAAAGTTTAAAGAGCTGTATTATGTCTATAATTTTGAGTTATTACTAAATAAACTGCTCAAAAACTTCAAACAATTTAAGATATTTAATGAGAGTTACAGTCGCTTAGAAGTAACGAACGCATATCTTAATTATAATCAAAACTAGTTAGTCTAGAAATTTTGAATATAAGTTGGAATTAACTGTCTTAGTTTAAACTGCCTTAAGCTTTAAGTCTTAGAGCTTTGATCGAACAAGATGAGCCATCTGGAGTTCTAGGAGAGACTTATAATTCTGACTGACCTATTTATGAAGGAAAATTCCTTGATATAATAAACCACATATGGAGAATCTCGAACCTAGTAAGTCTAAATTTGGATAGACATTTAGTATGCTTGCTAGATAATACCTGATCTAGATTTTATTAATGTCAAAACTAATACTATCGCATAGTAGAATATCAGAGAAAGAAATTGAATAACTCTAGTTTCCATCTACCCAATATCTTAACCTTAGTCAAAATCACATTCAAAACTTTTCATTTATCGGCTCCAAGTAGCTGCGAAAGCTGATAGTTAGAAAAAATTAAATCTGTAATTTTCTTGAAAATTTAATATCTTGATGATATCAGAAATTGATATTTCCTAAAACTAGTTGAAAAATCTAAAAGATCTGCAGAATTACAACTTATTGGTGACACTTAAGACTTCTTAAAATGAAAGTGAGTCTTAAAAGAAAAAGTTGGGTACTTGAAAGTCTTGGCTAATCTTGTATAAATAGGTTTACGATAGTTCTGCTTTAATCATATCGAACCCTAACAAAGAATAGATACTAAAGCTCTGGGAGAAGTGAGTTAGTTGGGAGTCATTAACTTTAGAAAAGTTTAAGTAACAGAATAAAAAGCAAAGTTAAATGCAGCTAGCTCAAGAAAAAATACAGAGGGAATATTATAAAAACATGAATGGATAGAAAGCTTAGATTGATTTTAAGCAGACGTAAAAAAGTAGAGTCAAATAAAAAGAAAATGGGAGGTATAAGGGTGCGTGACAATCTCATTGGTCAAGGTGAAGAAGGCGAAAAAAGTTACTGAACTGTAATGCTGTTAGGTTTTTGTTTGTTACTCTATTATTGCCCAGAAAATTTTTATACTATTTCTCACTTATTCTGCAAATGCTTCGTAGGAATGTGAAATAGAGATAAAATTACCTGCTTAGAAAAACTTTTTTCTTACTCTGGGAAAAAAATTGCAGAAAATAGGAAGATTTGTCAAGAAATCATCCCAAACAAATACCTATTTTACTCCAACATCGAAATTTGCTTAGTCACAGTTTCCCTGTTAGTGGTTAAGTATATACAGAAGAGGAGAAAAATGTCTTCTTAATTATAAACATTATTATCTCGAGATTACACCAAAAAAACTCATTGTGACGAATATGAGTACTGTTGTAGAAAAAACAGAACAGACAAAAATAATGTTCTCTGCATTAAATCTAAGACTATTGGTTGTTGCTGAAAAAAAAACGAGAGATTTTTACATATCAGAATTATTTTGAAATCAGTCTTGATATTGTTAATGAGCTTGGCTATTTAATTGAGATAGTGGTTCTCAAACACAGGGAAACAGTTGAGTAAATAAGAGCCAGATTGTTTAAGCAGGCAAAGAATCTTGGAATTGATATTTCAAAAGCAGATACAAGGGATTATCCACAATCCTCTCATTATATTAGATTTGAAAGCAAGGTGCTTTCATAAATCCAAAAATTGCAGCCTTTCCTTAATTTCTTGTTTTAAAATTTCCTTTTTAGTGATAAAAACATTTTCCCTGGGCAAAGAAAATCATGTTAGGAAAATATTCTTTTCAGGAACCATACTCTTGCAATCTTTTTATTGTATGGTCGCTTGGAGTAAGATAGATGACATTGCTTAATTTGGGTTCTTTTGTAAACAACACCCTGTTAATATAAGAGTTATTAACCACATAATAAACCTTTTTCAGCCCATAAAAAGGGGCAGCAAATGCTGGAATGAGATAGGTCATTATAAAAGGAATAATCTCCTTTTTGCAATTTGAATGTCGCTTTCCTTGTTAATTAATTTGGTTATATAGAGCGATGCAAAATTTTATTTGGATAGATCTCTGAATGGGTATATAGGATTTATTGTTTGGAACATTTCCGTAAAAGAAAACAAAGGCTTTTCTATTACGGAAACGTGCTTCGTCTGTGAAATTCATTCGTATGAATGTTGAGCTATTTACCATATCCTTTTTATCAACAGTGTTATAATTTTGTCATATCTTGCTGTTATAATGCTCTCATAGGAAATATCCTTAAAGGGATAGGTTACATGCTGATGGATATAGTCCATGTAAACTGTTACAGCCCATATTTTTTCTTTTATTTTATAAGTCTTAATGAACAATTCGTAAATGAGTTAGCTGCTTCGTTTTATCTATCGTATATCATATTCACTTTTATGCAAATTTTAATATGATTTAATTCATGCTTGAGCTCTTTATTAAAAGCGCATCCGTAGAGAATCTTCAAAATATGAAGTATGTTCGTTATAAAATTAGCTGTCCTAAGAATATGTACAATAAGCTCTGATTGGGATGTTCTAAGAATAGTAATGCCACCAGGTGAATAGATACGAATATTGTACTAATTCCTTGTTTTTACTGGAAGAACATAGTAATTGACTTTAACTGGCATGGGCATTTTCTCAGCTGTATTACGGATTGCTGATTGTTTTTCTCCTTTTTTTCTGGATTTTTTAAAACTTATCCTGTACAGTCTGTTTTGGTTCCTTCGGTTCAAACAATGCCTTATATACCCCAAAGAACTTTACATCGAATTAGCTGGATTTCTGTGCTCCTGTAAATTCCATTCAACAAACATTGAAACTTGGAGTATAAATAATTTTTTCTATTGCTATGGTATATCCCATGATTACTAAATTCAGAAAAAGAGAATAACGAGCAAGGATATGAGTAGTGCATTTCCAAAATCAGCAATCGAAGTTGTAAGCGCTATTAAAAATTAATTTGGATCTTCCTGCCTTTTGTAGAAATAAAGATTACTAAAATTCTTATATCGAAAATAATGACGAGTTATATTTTACTGCTATACCCCTGGCAGATTTCTCTGAGTAGCTGGACGTGCAGAGCCACTATTGATATAACAATACCCAAAACCATGACAGTTATTAGAACTTGCAAAAATAGTTATTTAAATTCCTTTATCTTCCACCATTTTTTTGTTACTTTTCCCTCATACAGTTTGGTTGAAAGTATTGCTGATATTATCATACCTTAAATACTAATAACTTAATTTAAGGCAGGTAGTAAAATTATAAGGGGAATGATTGAGATAAAAGCAGTCTCGATGCACTCAATAAGAAGACAGCTTGAACTAATTAATGACGCTAGAAGCAGAATCTTAAACTTTCCTTAGATATTGCTTTTGGCACTTTCGTATGAGGGTCATATTCCTTTATGTATGGAAGTGTTTTTTTAGAAATCCCGTATTTTTATGCCCCTCCTTGAATAAGCGATTGGTAAAATTTTCTTCTTATCTTGTTCAGGATTTTCAGTTCTTTTTAGATTTTCATAGCAGTAGAAAGGTTGCCAGTAATGCAAAAAAGTATGTTATATAGCCTGCTAAGCTTACAAATGGACTTATGATGTTATTCGTGTCAGGCTTTTTTCGGAAAAGATAGAATGCTATAAAAAGGGTCAGATGAATATCAATTTCTTGTAATTATCCCTGTATTAAAAGGCACTAAAATAATTTTGGGCTAAAAGTTGAGTAAAACCAAAGATTAAACAGCAATTTAATTATACCTTGGACCAATGAGATTAGATAGGCATTGCAAAGGAAGCTATTAAATTCCCTCTTATTACCTTTGAGCGCATCTGGTTAGGCTTAATATATCCAAAATACAAGCCTGAGCTAAGCTGTGCTGCAAGTATTCCGCTAATATTTCCCCTAATTTCAAGAAAACCAGATAGAAGTATAAACATGTCAGGAATTAATAGAATCTTATGAGTGTAAGCAACCAGAATCGAGCTGGCAATCAAACTATCTAGTGTGGAGACAAGCTGGGAAGATAATATTTTCCTTAATTCCTTGTCAAAAATTGATATAAACGTTAGTGACATCTGTAAATTATAACTTTTCTAAAAGTGGAATATCTTAGTAGTAAAAACCTATTCATCAACTCAATTTCTCCCTTAAAGTACACTCCCTTGTACGGTTTTACAGGACGCTAATCATCCTCAGCCAATTCTGCATCAAGTCAGCCAGCTAATTCCCCTTATTTGCCAATCTTGCTGATAGCCCAATAATCTGGACATGCTTAAGAATCTGGCACAACATTGTTATGAAAATAACAAGTATTGAATCTCTTCCCGGATCTTTGAGAAGATGGATTTCATCTATAATAACTTAAATGTTTAGAATCCAGGGCTCATGATGCTTAAGCTATGAGTCCAGCTTTTCGCTTGTGGTTATGATCAAGTTATATTTTGCAAGATAGGGCTCACATACCTCAATGTCACCAATAGAAGGAGAAAATTTAACAAAATACTCGAATTTTATCTTGAATTCCTTATATTTTTAAATGCAAGTGCCTCTAATGGGACAATGCAAAACGTCTTTCCTTTTCCTTAAATAAGAGATGTAAGTTATTTAATTTCTGCGGTCATTTTTTTTGGATGCAGTTTGCGTTTACACAAGGAGATATTTTTCTTTCAATAATTCTGCTTTTATTAACTCCATTTGTGTTGGCCTTAGTTTCTGAATCTTTCTTTTTCATGTACTTCATAAAGTTATTTTGGAATTATTTCCTTAATCTACTCTTGCTTCATAAGCAGAAAGATATATTGGATATTATAAACTAATTTCTAGGGATGAGTCACTGTTTCTTGTAGCCTATTTATTGCAAAATCAGCAATTCTCTTGAGGTTAGCAATATCTTCTTCATTGTATTTAACAAGTAGCTTTACATAATACTCATCTGTTGCCTGATGCATTCTCTATAAGCACACAGGATCCCCGCCATAAAAATTTTATTATCTTTTTTCATTGTATGCCTAGTTAAATTCAATCACTTTAAGCCTAATTACCCTACTCTCCTGCATGTTGTCTTTACAACAAAGAATGGGATTTTCGGCAGTATGTCAGGATCTTTCTTTTTTAGGAAAAGTATTTCAATAGATGCTCCATTAAAGGTAATAATAAGGTTATATTTGCTTTATTCCTGATTTAAGGCAAAAAGATTGAGATTAATGCCCTTATCATTGTCTTTGTATCAACCCCATCAAGCAAGCCAATGTTAGTAAGCTCATCATACTTAAGAACGTCTGTTGCTTCTATGTCAAGGAAAACAACCCTATTCCTGAAGAATTCATAAAATCTCCATGTTTTAGCCATATGAAGCTTGTCAGCAAGTTAGTCTGAGTTTAGAATATTGATTTTTTTTTGCTTCCAAAGGCTTTTTGCCATATTAACTTTTACGGGTAATTGACAATTCTTTTACCTTGTCTCTTGCAATAATCATCCCAGTTTTATATGTCCTACTCTCATTTTATTTTTTGGCACAGTATTTATCCGCTCCAAGAAAAAATAGTTGTTGGTTATCATAGTAAGCTATCTAAGGGACTTTTGATCAGAGATCATATTGGGCGAAGCCATTTGTACATAAATCATAATTGTCTGAATGCTAAAATGGTCTAGTAAGAATTAAATTGATCTAACATCATAGCCATTCTTAGTAAGATGAGTTGCAAAGGTATGCCTTAAGGTATGATGATATACATTCTTTTCGATAACAGCTCTTAAGACAATTGCTCGATAAATTTACTGCACATTCCGGACAGTAGGATGTCCATTTCTCCTCGAGAAAAGCCATGAACTATTACCATTCCTCTGATACTCCTTTAACTCGTCCTTCAGGCTGTCTGCAATGACATTCACTATCCTGTTACATTTGCCTTTAAGTTCCCATCTAAATCCTTGCTCAATCTCAAGATTATCCTTTTTTAACTTAATAACCTCACTTACTCATAATCCTACTAAATAGATAAGCTTCATAATAGGCTTGCGCTTTGGATTATCAATAGCATAAAAAAAGGCCTTTATTAAAAAATTCGGTAACCTTTTTTTGTATTTCTAATAACATATCCTGAATAAGAGCCTTTTATGCAATTTCTTGATATAGAAAATTTAAGGCTACTTATATGCACATTTAGTGTATTTAATGGGAAATTTCTGTCAACTAATCTATCAAGAAAATTCTTTATATCTGTCATATTAATTTCAATAGGATCCTTTGGATATTGTATAAATAATCTTTGTATACAATTAAGATAAATTGTGATTGCCCGGATACTTAATCCTCTTCTAAGCGTCTATTTTCATATTAATTTAAAAATATCCAATTTACTGTTATCCAAACAAAAATACTTTAAATACCTCACGTACTCATCTATTATAGTTACTAGAAAAAGGAAACTTTTAGTTTAATCGGATTCATAAGCGAAATTATATTTGGTACAAGTAGAGCAATTTTAATATTCTTAGGGAGTGGAGATATCTATGTACCTGTTGAAATTAGCTTATTAATTGTGGGAATGGCACTGATGGAAACATCAAAACTTAGATTGCTTGAATAAAAGGTCTCCTGCATTGTTACTTTCTCAGAAAGCTTCGTTTTCTTCAAATATTTCCCTTTTTGTTAGTTCTAACACTCAAAATATCGCTTTTTGTGAGAAATCGCGAGGGAGAGGAGCATAACATCGTTATATTCAATATTACTCTGAATTTTTCTCTATTGCGTACTATAATAATAGAAAATTTCTCAACAGCTAGTAAACTGACTGATTTTTGGGGGAAAATATCGAAAATCCTATTCCACTTACCACAACGATCTATTTTATAGGGGAACGTGACTAGCTCCATCAATACCAGTGAGAATTTTTTTTTATACAGAATGTGATAAAAGAAAAATTTTTGCGAAATAATCTTCGCTCATATATTTCATATAGTCGTTCGTCTCTTCGTGAGAACATAACCTCGATTATACAATAGAGAAAGTGGCTAGTTTAAAATAAATCTGCATCTATTTTAATAATGTTTGCTGCAGAGATGCCTTTTTGTTTAAGATATCCAAGAAAATGCTTTCAAAAATAAGGTCCAGAACCAGTATAACCACTTACTATTTTATCTATCATCTTATTTGACTAATTAAAAATACTTTTGTAGTAGAAACTTCAGGAAATGCCTTTGATAAATTATTAATCACTGCAGAGTACTTCACATTTGGATCTCAATTCCTGTAACCAGATGAAAAATTACTAATTAATCTTATTTGTGCTTAGGTTCTTAAAGTCAGTACTCTTTCCGAGAGATTTCTCGGAGATTGTGTTTCTGTCATTACTAGTTAGTAGTAACTTATATATGGGTGTTTTTTTAGCTTTCTCTACTTGAAATTCTTCGAATTTCGTCCTCAGCTACGCTTCGAAGAATATAGCCTGATTAGTTTCAATTGAGAATCTTTCTTTTAATTAATATAGCAAAAATATTAAATAAGACACATACATTCACTAAAATATAAAGCAATCAATAGTCTATATTGCTTTGATTGTAAAAGATTACGATGAAGCTATTTACTTCTATACCAAGAAACTAAATTTAAATTCCGTTGAAGATACATATCAACCTTAACAAGACAAACGTTTGGTAGTAATTTCTCCTCCTGATTCAAGTGGAGCAACTTTATTACTTGCAAAAGCATCAAAATTTGAGCAGGAATCTTTTAATAGGTAATAAATCTTGTGATAGGGTATTTGTATTTCTTAATAGCGATGTCTTTTGGAGAGACTGCAATGATATGATTTCTAAAGGAATTAAATTTGCTAGAGAACAAAAAGAAGAATCCTATAGAACAGTTGCAGTCTTCGAAGAATTATATGGAAATTTATGGGATTTGCTTCAGCTGAAATAAAATCATTCTCTCAACAAGCCTGATAAATTATATTTTCTAGCATAATATTTTGTATTTTATATTTGAAAAATTCTCACCTCCAAAAGCATATTGACTCGTGGCAAATCGAACTACGATTCTACTTGTCATAAGATTTTTTCCTCTTCAAGTATTTGGAGAGAATTTAACATTATATAGGCTTAACACTACTCGAAAGAAAATGTAATGAAAGCTATTAATACAACCTATACTCAATATATGTTATGAAAAAAAGAACGATCTTATTATTAATCCTGTTGTTGATATTATTTTCAATTTTTGTACTAATCGTATGTTCTAAAAAGTCAGATTTTTCAATTTAGATATATTCTGTTAAATAGATTTTGATTATAAGTTGGCATGTCCTATAGGTTGCATAAATAAAAATTAGAAATATTAGATAATCACAGATAATTTTTGTGAAAGAATGGATTGTAAATGCATTGACAACAAATACATAACTGTCGAACCTTCTTTTGAATAATACAATTTTTTTCTACGTCATACTTTTTCAGCCTACGGGCTTTGAACTTTTCCCTCCGAAAACTTCAATTCTCACTCTCTGTTGCTCGTGGAGGGAGTTTTTAGAAAAATCTAAATTAATATTATTATTTCAATTTGCCCAAGAGCAAAAATAATGAATTCCCAACTATATATAAGTGTAACTTGACTTTTCTCAAAAATACTTTATCATAGCTAAAGGATTCATATGCTCAAATATTTAGCCTTCGGTCATTTGTAGTTTCGCTTCGTTCCGTCCAAATTGTTCTTCAGATCTGAAAAATGTTCAGCATGCTACCTCTACACATTTTTAAATACTCACAACTTCGACTAACCTTAAGTTTTACGTTACTTGAGTTGAAGTTATTTAGAAAAACAGAGTTTGGGACTTACTTTTTCTTATAGATGAAGTTATAATGGTCATTATCTTCAAAAGAAACAGTTTTATTGAAATGATCCACACTAAATATAAGAAAAAATTTCCTAACTGAACTCTATTAAGACCTTTCAAATAGTTAGTCAAAAATTTATAATTTATGGTTAGGATATTCTAGAATAGAATTCATCTTGCTTGGAATTTGAAAATATTCAATAAAGTCTTTTTTCCTTTGTTTAGTTAACTTTTTTGTAATATCCTCACTGTAGAGGTCTCATACATTAAAGATACCTTTTTATCAAATTCTTCATGAGAAAGATGTTTTCCGCTTATAATTTTAGCTATCTTAATTTTTTCTCAGGTCTAAATTCAGTTTCTAGCGAAGTACTTTCATATTCATTTACAATCATACATTTTGCTTGAGATTAATCTCTCAGGCTAAATTTTGCTTTCATAATATTAAATTGAAATAAGTTTAATAAGCAAATGACTTATATAAATAATAGTAGTTTAATATAGCTAATCTAAATAAGGATTATTATTATGCTTTATTTAATTAGATTTAAGATACTTCAGCTATAGAACCAATTAGTCTTTATTAGCAATTTTTTATTTAGTATACCAATTTACAAGCTAGCTTTGACTGTTTATCCTTTCAAATCATTAATCTATATCTTGGTATAGAAACTTAATTCCAAAACTTGCTAATTTATAGTCTAAGACATTCTAAATTATTCCAATCTAAAAGCGCTTCATTACAATACTTATTCTTAAGGCTTTATATCGAGATATTAAATAAAAGTTATAAAGCTCTTCTGCTTCAGCTAGTTTTTTTCTCAAGTTTATGCCTGCTTATATTAGATCTTGAATATAGTTAAATAAACGTTTTTTCTAGACTAAAATCAGCTTGGTCTGATTTTATTTCCTTAAGGTACTAATGATACTAAAGACTATAAGACTATCAAAATTTTAACCTTAGTAAATAGAGTTTTAGATACTATACAAGTATTAATAAGAGCAGAACTTATAAAATATAGTTGGTTTAAATGAAAAGATAAAGCAGTATAACTAAGATGTTTAAGATTCCTATTTATAAAAAGGCTTTGGTAGCTGAAAGGTATATCAGCAATGATTTAAAATAAAAAGAATATTAAAATTTAAAAGATTCCAATAGATTACAGCAGGGTTAAGCTACTTTCTTAATATTTATATTAAACATCTAATTTATTAAAATTAGTCTTTCTCTTTATAAGATACTTCAACTAGTAGTTTAACAATAGCTATTAGTAATACGAATCTTAACTATTAATCTTACAGAGTTAAGTTAATTTAAACCACTTTCATTAATAATAATAGATACAGAAGCAAATTAATGCAACTAAGAAAATTAATTCATTTCTAAATTAAAGGTTAAAGTTGCCTGAAGAATTTATTATATCGGAAATTAAACTTGCTAGGAATTCTTGCTCTACAGTAAGAAAATTTAGATTTCAATAGAAAAAGCCAAACTTTAGGAATTGCTTACAAGTAGAAAGAAATGGTAACTTGAAGCTATTAAAAAAATTATCAGCATTTAGTTTTTTAAAGGATTCAAAGATTGGATATCCAAAAGTTCCATAGAAATTAAACAAAATTAAGAATTGGTATGAATAGCTAAGCTAATTATTGGTATCTTAAATATTATATGTAATAAAAATAGATTTGATATACAAAATTGAGAAAATAGAGCTAAAAGTTACTCTATTGTGTTTTATTCTACTAGCACATTTCGTTAGCCTAAAGTTCAATTATATAATTATGAAGCATGTATTTTTTAATGCAATTAAACCTTATTTTATTTGCTTAGATAAAAAAGAATTAGATTAATCAATCTTATTACTTCTAAGAGATTTAACCATACTAATTTAAATAAATTCTATCACTAAATTAGAATTTTTAAGGTAAAAAAATTTTTATTATTATGAATATAGATTCTAAGCTTTCTCTTGCTAAGCATTTTTTATTAATAAATTATCTTTGTGGCTTCAGTCTAAGTTTTCAAATAGCACATTGATTCTATAATTACTAAGCTTTGATAAATATACATCTAAGTTAGATTTAAACTTTTCTAGTGATAAGCTTGATTATCTCTATATAAAAACTAATAAGTTAAAATTCTAATCTCCAAATAACAGTGTTCTCATAACTGTATTCTTCCTTTAAAACTTCAACTAGCTTCAATTAATAAATTAGTTAAATAGCTTGAACAAATATTTTACTACACTTACAAATAAGATCACTTTCCAATCTAGTCGGTACATAAATTTATATCTTCAAACTTGCTAAAGATACCATTCTTAGTAATTCTCATGCTATATTTATCTAGCTTATTTGTTGTTAAATACATTTACTACTAGAAATCATAAAATTAAATTTAGAATTCCATAAGTATTCAAATATCTTTATTCTTTTATTTATTAGTTTGATAACAGATAAATTAGCAAAGCAAGTATTTTATTATTAGATATCAATTAACTAGTTTCAAAGGATAAATAAGTTCCATTTTGTAAAGAAGATTCGCTTTTTAATGAAGATAATTTTAAGCTTTTTGATAAATTTTTTTAATGCTAAGTTCTATCTCGTACTATTGTTGTCTGTTAGGCTTTTAAAAGGCATTTCATTTTAAGAATTTTTTATTACTCACTTTAATTAAATCTTCAAAAACCTTATTCTCAGTCTAAAATTCTATCTACGGTTTAGGCATAAATCTATCTTAATAAACCTAAAAAATATTAGGGCTTTATTTTAACACCTCTGAACATAATTAAGTAACTTTTCCTTTATTTTACCAGGTAAGTAATCTTAATCCTCTTCTGCCACTATGAATTAGAACTTACTTCATTTTTTTCTTTAAATCCAAGCTAAAATAGATATCCTTCTATTATTCAAGTTTCTAGTTCTTACTTCTACTTTCTTCGTCTATCTCTTCAAGTTTTTCTCATTTTATCTCTCTTTTTTCTATAAAGGTTTTAAAATTCATAAATAGTATTAACTTATTAGTTAATTATTCTGTGCAGTATTTACTTTTTCCCTTAAATCAGAAATAAAAACTAAGGTAATTAAAATATATTTCCTTAAACTTTAACTGCTCTAGGCTTTTAAATGAAAAAAGTAACTATTATTATAAGAATAACCTAGATATTTAATTACTTATAATGACTAGATAGCTCATCTTTATTAGAGAATATTCGTTAAAATAACTATTTAGAGTCCCTTTAAAACAAAAATATCAACTTAAAGGCTATTTATATAAATTAGAATACACTTAGAGTATATTCAAATCCTCCTAAATTCATAGCTAAACTATTTTTTAACTGTAATTCATTAGCTTTATTCAAAGCATTATTATTTCGCTACTAAATACAGCAAAAAGGACCTTAAAAATTACTTCTATTATACTTGAAAATTGCTTGTAGACTATATACTTATTTAAAGCTAAAAGCAGTGTAAAGACATTTAATCATCATAAGTATTATAAAAATATACTAATTGACAGGTATTTTATAACTTGATTCTATGCCTTATTATATAAATCTAATGATATTAGCATTTTATACATTCTTTTTTATATTTATTTCTCAACAAAAAAGAGCGGCAACTTTAAATTTTAGGTTTGAAAAGGAATCGAATTAATGAATCTTAGATCTATTTATTAACGTATAAGTATATAAAATTGCTATATCTGTTATCTATTCTGATAAAATGTTGTAAATTAGGGCAACCATAACTTAATATTTCTAGCCTAGTTCTAAATTCTTAGTAAGCTTATTGTTCAAAAGATATTGGCATAGTATTGTAATATTGTCCGTCTTAGTAGATAATAATATATAAGGTGATTAGTTATTGAGCATAGTGTTTTTGAAGATGATTAAAGATATATTCACTTAATTGTAATATGAGATGTTAGTGGCTGTATTGTTTTTTAAATATATGTTTTATGTGCTATTTTGTTTATAAAGTTAAGTTGTTATAGAATGTTTGGAAAAAAGGGTTGATTTTTGATAGCAATATATTAAATTAGTGTGACTATTGTTTATTTAATTTTGGTATATAGCAATACTCTTGATATATTGAGATTCTTTGTAATGCTATTTAAAGATTCTAAGCATTGTTAACTTAATAGAATTCTTGAATTACCAATTAACTTAATAACTATTTGATGACTGCATTTCATATGATTATATGGATTTATCTATCCTCTTTAAATTATGAAGCCTTACTTTAATATCAAATACTTTTTAGTCCTAAGAATTATCTTCTATTGCTATATCTTAAAAGTTGGCTTTTCAATAGTCTAAGAATATGATTTATAATAGGATTTACTTTAGTTGCAATTCAAAGACATGAGATAGTCTCAAATATTCCAGTTAATTTTGATTGCTTTATTAATTAAATGAGCTTTCATTATAGAACTGTTTTAAAGTTTCATCATCATATTTTATTCCCTCTCCATCCCTGCTAGTATTAAAGTCTGCTTCTTTTAAAATCCTATCTTAAATATTGAACTATGGCTGAGTATAAATGAAACAGTTGTTAGGACTGATTAGCAACATAAGAATAGTTTGGTAGTTAAAATATTCTAAATGATAGGAACTAGATAACAAATGATTTATTTTAGCTAAATAACTAAAGAGTAGTTCTATTAGCCTCTTAAATTTACTTTACTATTCTCCTACTTTTACCATCTAAACTATCTATCTTCTCTCTTTACTTCTATCAACTACCTTTCCCTATACTTATTACTCTTTCTAGATTTAACCATGCTAGAGCAACAGTACCTAGCGCTTTTCTGCCTTATACTCTCATTTTCTTCTATGAAATGTTATAAATAGCTAGCCTTCAAGCTAAATCAGCAACAATAGCAATTTAATTAGAAAGTTTAAAGCTAAAAATTAAATACCCATTGAAATTTAAGGGCAAGAAAAGAGTTTTGATAATAAGAGATCAGAAATCTAATAAGCAGAAATACCAAACTACATAGATTCTAGACAGTTTATGCAAAATACTAATTTCTAACTAGTCAGGAAATATAAATACCATTGAAGGGGCTTTAAACTGAAACTTTGAGATGCAAAGGAAGATATTATATTGAATAAATAAGAAAAATCATTATCTCAACAAGCTAGTTAAGCAAGAAGATAAGCATATAGAAGAACCTAACCACTAAAGTTAACAGATTAATCAAAGAGTATTAGCTAAATTTACAAAAAACTAACTTTCTTAATAGATCTAGTGCTAGTAATAGAGTAGCTATAAGAGTATTTCCAAGAGAAGACATCTAGAAATTATTATATAGTATAGCTTAATATCTTCATAGTAAGTAATTAGTAACATTTCCAATTCAAATGTAAAGTAGTAAGTTAAACTTAGTTTAGTGAACTATCAAATTAATTCATTAAGCACACTAATTATTTAATATCATGGACATAAGACACTATATTTTTATACAATGCTTATTATAATGCTAAGTATCATTATTAAGATTTCTTAGTGTGTTATTATTATATAATTATCATGCTTTCTTTAAGCACTAACATGTAGATACTTTACATTTATTATCATTCTATAGCCATTACAAGCATTCATCCTATTTTATTAAATTACCTAGATTGCTTAAGTTTAATAACTACTCTTTTATAAGAGACCATACAAGAAAAACCAATACAGCTATTTTAGCTTGATTCACTACTTTCAAAACTTATAAAAAGTCTACTAAATTACTTATTAAATGCCCTCAAACCATTTGGACTTACTAAACTATAGGAATGATACTAGTTCCTAATAGGGCTAAAAGAATTTAAGCTAAGACGTTATTTAAGCTGCTTTTATTTAGTATACTACCGAGATCTTTACTAGGTTCCCTTATTTTAGAGAATTAACTGTATCTTCTGGTCTATAATCTATAACCCAGCTTATTCGATCTTCAATTAGTAAGTGAGAACTTATTTTATAAATTCAAACAATCTTCTAAAATTCAGGAAATTAAAATTAACTAGATAAGATAGAAGAAAAATATAATACAATTTTAACCAATTTGAAAATAATAAAATATTAACTGAATAAGAAATAGACGAGAAACTAAAAATAAACTTATGAACTTAATAGAAAAAACGGGTTATGAGTAATTTTTATAAGTATCCGATTTATTAATAGAATAAGATTTTGATGAAGAAGAAAAAAATTCTGAGCTGCTGTGGAACTTTGTTATGATGCAAAGGACTAAGATAAACTAAGATAAGATTAAATAAATCAGAAATAAACTCTATAGATATATCTTAAGACCCAGTTCTCCTTATTCAATTGAATTTATAGATGGTAGAAAATTTGATATACTAAAAAAAGGACATAAACGACCAACTGGAATAAATCTAAAAAAATTTTTTGAAATACTAAGAAAAGTACAGCCAAAAATAAATTTTTTTCAAGTTAATTTTAAAGCTTAGAAAAATAAAAAAAATTTAAAGAAAATTTTGAAATTAAATAAGTAATGCAATAGAAAATAACCAAAAATTTTAATTTGCATGAATCAAATATGTAGATACAATCAGAAAAATGAATACCTTTTAAAAATATTACTTTTTTATTATAATTTTTAAATATATAAAATAAAAATAAATTATTTATTTAAATTCAAAGTTTTGTTTAATAAATATGGAAAACTTTTTCGTGCAAAAATTATTTTATCAAAGCTATCACTTAAGTTATACACTTGATTTGCTACATAACTAAGGGTTTAAAATTAAATCAAGTATATTGATTACTTGCCTTTAATTTTAAGTTTATAAAAAAGAATTTAACCTACAGTTAATTTATTTAATTAAGATTTTTTTTTCATTTAAACAAATTTCTTAGCATTTGAGACAAATAATGTTTTTTAATAAAAGTTTTAAATGCTTTAGCTAGTAAATATAAATTTTTAAATATATAAAAATTCTACTTAAGCTTAATGTTAAGATAAAATAGTTATTTTCGAAATTAAAATTGTAATATACTTAAATTATAAATATAATATTTTCAAATGTAAATCTAATTTTTTTAAATAGTCCAAAAGTTTATCTTTTTTTATCTTTGGTTTACTCAAAGCAAATCTGAATAATTACAAACTTACCTCTTTTAGCTATGAATTTGATTTGATGGTTCTTATGATTTTCTTTTAAATTTCTCGTTATTATTTTACTATTTACGTCAATTTTTTAAAACTTTATGCAATTTTATAAAATGTATTGAGATTTTTCATAAATTAATACTACTACTTAGTTTTTGTAATTTCTTCGAAATTTACCTTTTTAATTTTAATCATTTATTTTAAAATAAAAATTATTGTTAATATAAGAATAGTACTGTTCTAAAGTTTCATGATAAACTGTTGCTTTTAGTTTGTATATATTTTGTTAAACTTAATTAACTTTAGTCTCGCTATATTAAGTTCGCTAAATCAAGAAATTAATAAAATTTTGTTTTAAATTTTTGATTAATTTTACTCTATTTACTTTGTTCTAAAAATAGTTATTATAATATATACTTCTTATAATAATTTTGCTGCTTGGCATTATTAGCTTATTAGTTATGCTAGAAATTATCACATTTTTAATTTTAATCACTCTTCAAATCCTAAGCTTATTATTCAAAATCGATTAAATTTTTTAAAGTTATTTCATGTTTATTCTTTTCGCAAATATATTCTATTGTTGGTAAATGTCAAGAAGAATATATAATATTTTAGCTTTATTTACATTATTTAGTATTTAAAGTAATGCAAATTAATCAATCATAGGACTATTTCTTTTTTATAATTTTCTCACTCTTAATTATATTAATTATTATTTCTAGCATTTATTAGATATATTTTAAAAATAAGTTTATCGTCTCTCCAAAAGACAAACTCAATTATTTAAAGATAAAATTGCTTCTTATTAATCTTATTTATTATAATGAATTAAAATCTTAGCATTTATCACATGTTCATTATTTTAAGTAAAAATCATACTTTTACATTTTCTAATTTAAAACATTCTAAAATTAATTTACAAATTTCTGACTAATTTATATTTTAATATTCTAAGAATCTAACTTTAAATTTATCTAATTTGCATAGAATTGCGATAAATGTAATCAGCATCAAGAGTTTGGATTATAAAATCTTATAAATTAATTTTCTGGACTTTCTAGTTACTATTATTATTGTTAGTTTTTTTCTTTATTTTATTATATTATTCTGAATAATTTCCATAATTTTTATTAACATCTAAGACATTCTTTTATTTAGATTTGTATCTTTTTAAATATTAGTTTTGCTTTAAAATTGCTACATATACAATTTCAGATTCTATACTCAAGATTTTAGGATTATTTTTTAAGAAACTTTATCTTAATTTTTATTGGTTTTAGTTAAAGTCTTTATGATCTTTTTTTTCTTCCTTTTCTTTCTTTTATTCCTTTTTTTAATTTAAATAATCTTCTAAATTTATTAGTTCATTATTAACTCTTTTTATTTAATTAAAAAGCAATCGTCTTAATATTAAAAAAAATGGACGAAATATAGAATTCACTAGTTTTTAATAGTGACTCTTCTTTAATTAATTTCAAAGAAGCTGCAAATTAATAGGAAAAGCATAGGCAGGTGCATAAAAATCTCCAAACGAAAGATTTGGAGTAACTACAAATTAAATAAGTAAACCTAATAATGAATTTATTAAGGTAACTACTTAAAAATTGTAGTCAAAAACCGGAAAACAAATTCATACGTGTCCCATTAAAACTACTTAGGAACTCTCTTCAACGTGGATATTAATTGTAGCGTATTATGAAAGTGAAATCAACCTATAAATATATGAACAGATTAACCGCCTAAAATAATACCGCGAAAGATACGAAACTATTACCTAAGAAATCTTTCCAAAAATAAGATATTATCTTAGATAGTTAGAATTCAAAAGATATACCTTCAAATCCTAATTAAAATTAAAATAAAGATATCCTTTTATGGTAGTCCAAAATAACATAAACTTAAGATTAATTTTTGAATAATACTAATTAACAATTCTATTAAATTTCAAATAACGAAATTAGTCAGAAATAAAATAATATTACTAATCCTGATAATTCAAATAATCATTATTTACCTGATCTACAGAGCAAACAACCTTAAAATTAAACTGTTGATTTAAGAAATGTATTATAAAATCAAATAATTAATTAGTCTAATGAGAACTTATTTACCTTAGAAATAAAAGAACTTAAACATAATATATAAAGACTTATAGATAAGAACCAATAATTAAATGAAATGCTAATTTATATAAAAGCAAAATATGAACGAGATATTGAAACATTGATAAGTAACTAAGAAATATCCAAAATATATTATAAAACTTATATAAATAAAATTTATTAGAAATATAAACAATTATAGAACAATTTTTAATCAATCAAATCTGATATATAGCAATATCACAAACAAATGCTATCAAAATAACTAGTTCATAAAATTACTTAAACAAACTTCCACTTATTACAGTAACTAAATAGTTTAAACAGATGAAATAATTAGCATAGTTCAAGAAATTTAGATATAATAGAAAAACTATGAGAATTAAGTCAATTCAAAAGATGAAATATAATCTAATTAAGAGATTCAAATTGAAGCCAATGCTAAGCTTTACTTAAGCTTAAATGATAGGAGCAAATAATTCACTATACCAAAACTTTAATAAAATTATAAATTTTACTTAAATTGAAATAGATAACTTTCTAAATAAAACTTAGCAAGGATATCAATAGACTATATTAGAATAGAACTAATATTTACTTCAACAAATTACCTAATAAAAAATAATAACCGAAATTTAACTCCAAGAGTTATATTCTTAATATTAAAAATTATAAAACTAAAATAAGTAATTTATAGATTAAGAATAGAAAGCTTAAATGGAAATTTTAACTTTTAAAATCGAATTAGATAAGTAAATATAATAAAACTATGAAATAAATATAGCTTTTCAAAATTAAATTCTATTAAAAAATAAGGAAATTCAAATATATAAAGAATTATTTTAGAATTAAGTCTAACATACAAAAGAATTTAGTAATTAATAGTAATTTTAGAAGAAGTAATTTGTAGATGCATAAACTTAGACATTATATGGAAATATTTAAACAAAAGATAGTATTATATAAACAGATAATATAAATAAATAATAAACAGCTTTTTTGTGTCAAAAATTTACTCAAACAAATATAATCAAGCAAGACAAGTTAATGCAAACTTAAAATAATTAATAGGAAGCATCAACTAATACTATTATAACATAACATAATAACTAATACTGTCAAATAAAATTGCCAGATGAAGATTTTGTTTTACTATAGCATTAATATCACTAACTCAACTTAAAATTCATTTAAAGTACCCAAAATATGTAGACACTTGATATAAAAATAGAAGAGTTTTAAGAACTTAATTAAAATTTTAAACAGATATATTTAATTATTCTACTAAAAGAAGAAAAAAAGATTAATAAAACTAAACAGATTCGATCGATGCTATTTATCAGAATTAAACCTTATCTTCCAATATTAATCTTAATATTCTTAAAAGGAAACATGAAGAAGAAGATAAAACAATTCCGCCAGCAAAACGTATGAGTAAACATAATAATAAAAAAGAGTGCGATTAAATAATATGTTATTTCAATCTGACTAGTCTATAACTTTAAAAGTTTATTAAATCCGAAACTTGAAGACGTCCATAGTACGAAATGTACAATATATAAGGTAGATATGTCACAGTTACTTAAGATTTAGAATAAGGTACATGTGATAGTGTGAAAAGTAAAATTGATATAGATAGAAAGCTACTTAAAAAATATACGACATAAGTAATATATAATTTGATACAATATTTTCATTAACATCCTGAGTATGGAAAAAGATTAGTACATATTTAGATTAACCAATAAGGATAGAAAAGTATTTGCATTTACGAAAGTGGTCTACCTGCAGGATCGGAAAAAATTAGAAAGGACTAATAAATTAAAAAAATAAAGATGGGACATATAATTATTAATGGAATAGCGAGCAAGTGCTTGAATATTGAAAAATTTATCAGAGATAACAGTATAGATATTTTATCAATAAACGAAACCTGATAAAAAGATGACTTTCCTCCAATATTGATAAATGGATTTAAAACATATTTTAAGAACTCAGGAAAAGGAGGAGGTGTATGCTTAATTGTAGGAGAAGAATTTAATAGTACAGAAATACATATATAAGTTGAAAAAGAAATAAATAGATTCATAACAATTAAACTGGATAATATTTTAATCACGTCTTGTTACATGCCTGATAGTGGAAAAAATTAAGATGTTAAAGATTTAGCTTATGAACAACTAAATACATTGCTGAATTTATATAATGATAATCCACATATACTAATGGAAGATTTTAATGCTCTTTTATAAGGTTTCGGATATAATCCTGAAAATGCTTATGATAATAACATTAGACTATAAGAATTCTTACTATAAAACGATCTTGAGATAGTGAATGATAGCAACATTAATACATGTATTCACAAAGGAACAGGAAAAACGTATTGTAATGATTATATCATTATAAACAACCATTTGAACGTTAATTAGTTTGCAAATTTCACTGCTCATAATAATAGTTTATTTTCTGATCATATTCCAATCACTGTCGACTTTATCAATAATTCTATAGTATATTGGGAAAAGATAACTCAGAGAAAATATAAAATAAATAGGTTATAAGATGCAATAGATAGGCAAAAATATTAAGAATCTTTCCTACAAACTTATCTAGAATTCTTTTAAATAGATTAAGATAATCTTGAAGATTAATATGAATGCATCAAAAGTAATATTTAAGACAATGCTGATCAAACATTAAGTTCGTTTATTCCAGACTCAAATTATAACAAACTTCCTTGAGCTCTCACAAAGAAATATATAGAGACAAAAAGAGCTAACTCAGAATATAAGGACACTCATATTAAATTTGGAAGAATAAACTAACAAGTAACTAATCTTCATAAGGCAGCAAAACGACTTTGGAAAGACTTCAAGTATAATCTATGAAAATTAAAAAAAAACAAAGCAAAAAAGAAGTTTCTACTTCTTAATGGAGATTCTAAGGAAATTTTTTCACAAGCTAAGAAAATTCTAAATCCTTTGAAGAGAAATACTATGAACTTTAATTAAGAAATCAAAAATAAATTCATTGAATCATGGGAAAATTGTGCTTTTAACAAGCATTCTAATCTAACTCAAGAATAGATAAATCTTAGTAATTAAAAAATAGATAAAATATACAATAATATTTAAGAAATTAAAGATTATCCACTCTCGTATTTGTAAGGATTTGATCTTTTTACCATAAAAGAAACATAAGAAATTATAAAAGAAATTCCGAATGGAAAAGCAGCTGGTCCAGATGGAATAAAAGGCGAACTTCTGAAATATGATGGATAATATTTATTAATAATTCTTCATTCTTTTCTGAATAATATGCTAAGACTTGGAAGAATCCCTTAGGAATTAAATATATCGGTGATAATTCCAATATTTAAAAAAGGAAATGAAGATGATTGGAAAAACTGACGACCTATTTCTCTTATTAATACTATTCTAAAACTATATGATAAAGCTTTAACAAAAAGACTATACAATCTTATTTATTAGAGAAATTTGATTCATCCTTTATAAATGGGATTTATGAAAAACAGATAAACAACTTAATAAATTTGAATAATATAACAAATAATTAATAACTATCGAAAATGTGCTAAAGGTAAGACTAAGTTGACAGCATCACTGATAGACGTTGAAAAAATGTTTGACTCAATAGAAAGAAGACTCTTGTTTGATTAACTTAAGAGAGTTAAACTACCACTTGGAATAATAATAGCCTTAGAATCGTTTTATAAAAACCTAAATTCTTCATTTATCATAGATGGAAAGAGCACCAGAACTTTATAATTCAACAATGGAGTTATGTAAGGAAGTTCTCATGGACCAGTTTTAGCATTATTGTATTATGACATAGTAATTAGATATCTGGAAAGTAAAAGTAACTAATTGGGATTTAAATGCCAGGATTCAAGTATTAGCTTCGCTTGTAGAGGATGGGCAGATGATCTTATTCTTTTTTCCAAATCTGCAAAGTATATGTAGAATTTAATAAATGAAGCAAATAAAGTTTTTGCATGAACACATTTAAAGATCAATGTTACCAAATCTGAATGCATCTAATTTCTAAAGAAGAATCAGAAATAATAAATTTTAAATTTATAATTAGGAAATTAACCAATTGCTTAAAAAGAACAAGTAACATATTTAGGAGTTATTCTACATCAGAAGAAGAACTTAAATCCCCATTGCAAAGAAGTTGCATTCAAATATATAGCTGCAATGAAGAAAGCTGTTTTTTAACTGATGAGATATAAGAATGTAACTCCTTGACATTTTAAAACTTTATGTAGACTTTTTACATTACCTAAAGCAGAATATGGAGGAGACTTAGTACCATGAAGTATTCAAAAAGGAGTAACTGGAGTTCTGAACAGAATAGAATCAAGCATGAGATTAATTTCAAGAAAAGCTTTTTAAGTAGCAACTTCAACATTTAATGAATCATGTTATATAGACCTGAATTGATTACCCTTTAAACACATTATAGCTATAAAATTCTTCAGATTCTACCATAAAATTAAATAAGAAAGTACTGATTTTCCAAGATCAACAATAAGCTCTCTTTTCATTAATATATGGAAAAAAGGATTTCAATACTACGATTAAGTGTAGCAATTATCAGACCTTTATAATATCGATCTGCAGAATTAATAGAATAATACCAATCTTAAAGCTTTTACTAGACATATAAGAGTCAAAATGCAACAATATTTCTATAATGCAGCTACTTAAAAATTTATGAGAATGAAAACAGCTAAAATATATACTGAACAATTTGGTAATCTTCAACAATTTCCACAAATTACTTATACAAATTAAACAAATAGTATAGACGAGAAATTATCAGTATATATAAACTTAGAACCTAAACTTATAATTTCCGTAAGGATCTTTAAGATCGTCATTACCCCATTGATAATCCCTATTGTATGTGTGGAGAGTATGAAACTTTCGAGCATATCTTTAAATGTGTGTACTATTCTAATATAATGAATTGATTATCGGAAAAGATCGGAAATTATGACTTAAGGCGCCTTATACTATACGACTAAGAATATCTAAACTCATTTTCAAGGTCTAAATTAGAGTATTTAGACTGATAGATCAAAATATTTCATAAGAAGCTAATGACAAGGAAACTTGAGATTCTAGAAATGGAGAAAGCAAAAAAGGAAGAAGCTAAAGATGAATAGAAAGAATAACTAATTAAAGAAAAATGATGAGATGTAAACAAGATTAAAAAACAATTTAAAAACATTTACTAACGTCTATAATTGAAAGAAGCAATTCTTGCAATTAAAGACGTCAAAAAACTCTTTTAGTTTAAATTTAAATTTAAAATAAAAATAATTCAATATTTATTATATTCATATAACCTATTCTTAACTAACTCCAATAATATCTTCTCTCTATCATTATATCTTAAAACTAAAAACAATCAATTATAAGCATAAGAATAAAAATATAAGCATATTAATATGAATAATATCATTAATATAATTTTTTTAATTAATAAGAGTTATAATTAAGTTTATAGTTAATCACTCTCAATCTCACTTATTGATAACTTCAATAATGAAATTGATTCTTACGACCTTGATTTATAATAATGTTCCAACTTACCCCCTTATAATTTTACATATTAGCATACATTCTATTATAATAGCAATGAAGAATTGTTACCACCTAAAACAGTCATAAGCAATTACGATCTATAAATGGAAGATATCCTATAAAGACCCCTTACATACTAATTAATTAAAATTCCAATTACATTCTATATTGAAAAATATATAATGCTAAAATACTTTCATCTAATATTGTAAAAGTAAATAACTATTACCAACTTTAAACATATGTCAAATTTTAAATTACTATCTATTTGATTAGAATATTAAATACTTACATTCTAGATATTAAGAATATTAAATGTTTTCTTACAAACTATGTAGTTATGAATATTAAATGTAAACTTACGATCTATGTGTTAAGAATATTAAATGTTTACTTACATTCTAAGTGTTAAGAATATTAAATGCTTATTTACAAACTATAATTCCAAGAATATTAAATTTTTACTTACCATCTATAGTTTTAAGAATATTAGATGTTTATTTACAAACTACGTGTTAGGAACATTAAAGGTTTACTTACCATCTATGTGTTAAGAATATTAAATGTTTACTTACTAACTATATGTTAAGAATATTAAACGTATACTTACATTCTATTTGTTAAGAAATTTAAATGTTTACTTACAATCTATGTGTTAAGAATTTAAATGCTAACTTACTTTCTATGTAGTTAAGAATATTAAATGCCAACTTACTTTCTATAATTTTAAGATTATTACATTTTTACTTACCTATATTGAAAATAAAGTTTCGAAATGTGTCAAACCTCCTATAAAAAGATTATTATAATTTAAACTCGCCATCTACATTGAAAATTTAACTCACTCCATTTCATTTAGAGCTATTATCCATCCACAATCTTATAAGATCTTATCATATAGTCGTCTCTTAACTTATTGTTATTCTTAAAAATGTCCAATGACCAGTAGTATAACTTAGTTTATTTTTCTATCATGTTCTTTAGATCAACGATATAAATATCTTTTATAACTTTAAGTTTTAAAGATTTATTATTCGGAGATACTATCGATATTTAGATTTCTTATTTCATGCCCTTTGTTGATTAAGATTAGGAAGCTTACTCTTAAATATTTTAAATATTCTAGATTTCCTAATTTTACTAAGGTTAACGAACTTATTCAAGTATTTATTGTTAGTCTTATTATTAACTTTATTAAACTTATATTGACTTGCTCTGAAATTCATTCAATTAATACTTAAGCTATTATCTTTCCTCCAATAAACTTTGAATCTATTTTTCAAAATTAGATCTCTCCTAATATAAATTCTTAATTTCCTAACTTAATATTTGATTCTATGAAATATTATTATTGCTAGCCTTAGTAAGTGCATTCAAATCATTCTCTTATTGCCTATTTAGCTCACTCAAATTATTCATCTAGTCCCTTAAAAGATTATTGTCCTTTCTCACACTGTTAAGCTAACTCTCCAACTCTCTTATCTTACTCTCTTTGCATAAATTTTATTTTTCATACTACTCTTTCTACTACTATAAAGATAAATTCCAATTATCCTTTTCTTTAACAGCCTAAAGCAACTTCTTTATTTGCAATTAATATTAAATACTCTCATCTTATAAAATTTTTATTTATTCATTCAACCCCTTAGTCTATTCCTCAAACTTATTTTTATAGTCTTATAATTCGAAGTTGTTTTGCTACAAGAAGTTATTTTACTGGAGTATTCTTACTTTTTATTATTCTTGATCCTTTATTACATTCTAGTAGTGATATATTTATACTCTTTAATCATTCAACACCAAATCTTACTCTCTTACTTAATTTAGTAACTTTTAGACTTATTCTTTACTTTCCTTATTAACACTCTCATACTACTTGACCTACAACTACCTCTACTATCATAAAAGTTATATAGTTCTCTAAAATGATTATATCTATACTCTCTATCTAACATGCAACTCTTATATTTAACTAAATTAACTCTCCTTCATCATCTTCTCCAAGACTTAAGCTTCCATATTCTAAGGTATAAGAATAGTTTAATATTAAGAATATTTTTATTCTTCATTTATTTGATTTTCTTAAAATTATACTTCCAATTTCTCTAATAAACTCTTCTTTATTTCATATTATTATAGGGTAGCTTAATTCATTTATCCGATACTCTCTACTTATTTATTCATCTCTAAAAGATCATTTTATCTTTAACTTATTTCCTACATACACTATTCGCCTTACTCCTATACTCTTATCACCACTTCTTCACATGCTTACTCTAAGCTTCTCTTGATATTATCATAGATCTTCAATATCTTATCCCTATTTATCTTATAATCTTCAGGCAACTACTTTTATCATTGACCTAAGAGAGAATAATATTGATTCAACCTTTCCTTTATAGCGCTCAAAGCCATTTACATTCGAACTTACATAATAGGAACGATCTCTTTTTGTATACAACATTGATGATCCTTATGAGAATCCTATTGACATTTTTCACATATTAGTATACTGTCACTCAGACAATAAAATGCTAGAATCTCATTATGCTCTTAACATGTATTCAGTTTACTTCATTTTGACTCTTCTTAAAGATATGAAATTACTATTTCCAATGTTTCAATTGGTCTATCAGTGATAATGTTATGATTGTTGCATATGAATTTCTTTTAGATTTTGTATAAATATTTTAAGCATTTTTCACAAAGAATGCATCCACAATCCAACTTTCTAGGCTTTCTAAGCTCTTAGTTGAACTCTTCTTCACAAGCTTCACATTTAGATGCTTGCATTTTATTTTTAAATAAACTAAAAATTAAAGAAGTCTAATTTTTGGTTTAAAGAGATAAAGATATTAAAAAAAACTAAATAAGAATTCTTTTTATTACCTTTGCTATGACTTAATAAACAAAAGAATAATTACTATTAAATTTAAAATATAAAATGGAAGAATTTTCCCTCTATAATTTTAGATATATTTATAGAAAACAAATATTAAGTCAACATAGCAACAAATATCATTGAATATAATAGGAAATTATTCAAGAATGGGACATGCTAATATATTAATAGTCTATTATTTGGTTTAACTACATTACTATATTTTAGTTATTTCAATAACCCAGAATCTTTCATGTTAAATGAAGGTAAAAGTCAAACATATTATCAAATCCATATAAAAATATTTAAAGAGTTCTTATTAAGCTAGAATTCTTCTTAATGAAATTTTTAATAATCTTTAGATTTATTAGAATATAATCTAGAAACAATTTTAAAGAATAAATAAATTCTTATATAAACACAAGCTAATAAAAAAATTGTTTCACATTTACAGTATTCTCTAAAAACGTAAATAAAAAAGGAAATAAATGAAAATATGTGAATAACCTAGAACATAATAACAAAAATTTTAAATAAATGAAAGATATTATCTAATTAAAAAGAAGATACAAAAAATCTGATTGATTATATTAAAATAATCTATAATCTAAAAATAAAAATAAAAGCTTATATAATATTATGAGTTTATATTCTTTTCTTCCTAAAAGAATCTTATTTAATTGAGTCTAAAATAATTATTCAAAGGCTGAATGCTTTACGCTTGCTATTAAAGATCGCCAAGATTAGCTTTTACAGTTATCCTAACTTCTACAGAGTAATTGTAAAATAAATTTTGAGGAAAACTAGCTCTTCTTCCAAGGATTTAGAAAGCTTTGCTAATAATATTAAAGTTTGCCCTTTCTGTTTTAGAATAGGGTGAAGTTTTATAATATGCACTTGAAATATTTGTATGATTGACTGGCATATTATCCCTCCTCTTTTACGGCTAGAAAGAACTAATTGTCGGAATTTTGTTAATTATATATCCCTATTATTTTCAGCTTCATTAATAAACTTTTGAAATAATTTAAGCCAGCATTTGATTCAATATTCAGTTTAGTATCAGAGTAGCGTATCATTGATATATAGTTCAGAGTTCTCCCCATAATATCTAATTTATTCTTCTCTCCAAATTCATCGTTAAAGCTTAGAATCGGATTTTTCTAGCAATTAAAAAGTTTTTATTTACATTTATTTAGCGTTCTAAATATTGCAAATCTTTTTTAACTAAAAAAAACCCACTCGGAACTTCTTGCAATGTCACAAATTCTATAAGTAGAATTCTGTTTTAAAAGATCTAATAAGAAATGTTCTTAAATGAAATTAAGTAAAGAATTTAATCCTAGATGGTTTATACTCACTTTTAATTTTTTATGCTTTGAGAGGTTAATTGATTTCGTCTACTTTTGTATTTCATCCTTTCTATTCTAAGAATACTGATTTATCTTTTCCTCAGTTCCAGAGTCTTAAAAAGATTTTCTAAACTTCTTACTCAATTTTTTTTAATTTTAAGATGATAATGTTCGTTTTGGATTAATATCAAGTTAACTCTAAATCGACTAGTTTTGCAAATGTGTCCTATTAAAAATACATAATTTATTTTCCTATTTTTCCTAATGTAGTAGTTACTTAAGAAGCTATATTCCTTAGAAAATAATTATAACTTCATATTAGTTTATTACTATTTTAAGGTCTCATATATCAAAACTTGAAAATGCCTTCTATTATTCAACAACAAGCCGACTATATAAGCAAACTTATCTTAATTGGCTTAAAAAGATAACTTCATTGAACCAGGATATCTACTTTCATGTGCCATTACTTTTTTTAAATTTGCTAGCATTTGAATTTTATTAGTATCTCCTTTCTGAATACCTTTTAATACCTTATTTTTATCTTAGATAGGGTTGAATAATCTACTAGAAACATTCTAGCTCTTTCGAGTAAAATTACTTCCTCTAAAGATTTATTTTTCATCAGTCAAAAGCTCTATTTTTACTTGAAGTGTTTTTTTTGTCAATCAAAATGATAAACTAATTTTGCAGTTTTCAGCCCTTGATTTAATTTAAGCTAGGCTGAAATAATCGAAATATTTGATTAGATCTATTTTATTAAATATTATGCTTCGTTAATTTCTTGAAATTTTTTTTTCTAAAGTATCCCTGAGTTCCCTATAAAAACCGAAGCGACAGGATAATATGATTTTATTTCTTCATAGGATTTATTTTTTACGCTTTTGATTGGATTTAATGACTACTAATCTTCTTGAGTTCTTCAAATATTTTATAAGTTAGTGGTTAATTTTTTTCCACTCCTAGTAATTAAGTCTCTATTTTAGTTGCAGTAATTTAGAAATCTCTCAATTTGTCGTTTCTAAATTTTTTTATAAGTAGTTTTTTTCTACAGCCTTTATTAAATTTGTACTAATTATCATCATTTATAATGCCAGAATATTCTTATAGTAAACTGAGCACTTGTTTAGATTTTCTAGCAGGATATGCTAGAAACCATACACTTTTCTCTTAGTGAAATCTTTTAGTTATTTATGTCATTTTTGAGTAAAACTTGAAATCTTTTAATATATAAGCTCTTAAGCCCTAATAAATTATTTAGCGTCTAATCAATTACTTTCAGCATTTTTGTACCTTTATTTCTAAGGATTGTCAATCAAATTTCTTAGAATTAACTTGTATAAAATTAGCGCACGTTTGAGCTCGAATGTTAAAAGCTCCAATTTAGTTTACTTTTTCTTTTGGTGCTTATTTAAAGCTACTGACTATTCCATATTTTTTCAAGGGAAATTTTATTTTTTAGGCTAAATTTATAATCCAGATGTTTCTTAAGTTTATTAAAGAAACAACAGAGTTTTCTTCTTCTTATTTATAAAGGGACTATTTACAGTCGGAAAATGCTCTAAAATAATACAACCTATCAATTCTCTCCCTAGCACTCAGTAACCATGAATCTGTTTTTTTAATTCTTCAGAATTGACTAAGAAACTTATAAGCTTCACTTTTTCTTTGAATTTTTAATTTCGAGCGCTACTATTTCTATTATTTTACTAATTTTTCTCTACTTTATTAATTATGATTGTATTTTATATATTATGCTAAAAATTCCAAACTTACTTACTAGGAAATAAAAATATTGGAAGTCGAATTTTTTTAAAGGAAATAATTTTTTTTTAATATCTCTTTTAATATACTTCAAATTTTGCTGCCAAGCTATAAATTATCTCTTAGAATCCGTTTTTAAGCTATTAATTGCTTCTTAGATTTTATAGCTGCTATTTTTTAGCTATTTACAGAACTAACATTTTGAACTTCAAAGATCTAAAACCTTGAGTTCTATAATAAAATAGATATTTTTCTAGCATCTAAATAAATAATACTTACAGTATTCTTTATTTGCTATAAGATATGCATAAACTCTACTTTTTAAGAACTAAATGCGACTCACTTTAATTTAGTATTTGCAAGAAATTTTAATGTTTTTAGAAATTTTGATTGCTATGGAAAATTCAGACTCTTCTAAAAATGTCTCAAAATTTGATCAAATTTTAGGCATTTTCAATGTTTGAAAAGATAACTCATCTTTTTGTCACTGAATTAGTTCTGATCATATTAAAATCTTCAGTTATTATCATTTTTACCTATTCTTATTTTTGATTGAAATATAGTTCTGGAATTTATTTATTTTCTCGAATCTTTAGTACTTTAAATATTATAATTTTAAGTAAATTCCTTTTTTCTTGGAGATCAAAGGTAATTTAATCTTTGATAAATCAGAAGTAAATAAGCTGAAGACATCTCTTGATTTCTTAATTCTATTTTAGTTTTAGTTCTTTTTACTTAGATTAAACTTTCCTAGTATTTTTCAGAGTAAAAATATCAGATGGACTATAGAATAAGAATCTTCTATTATTCAGTTATTTTAAATAGAAAGACTGATGTTTCATCTCTTCTCTATTTTCTAAATATTTGCTAATATTTCCTTTTTGAAATAGACTAGTGTTTCTATGTTGTAATTTGAATATTATCCATTTTATTTGATTTTCAAGTTTTCAAATTAATTAGAATTAAAAAAGTTATTAAGCTAGATTACATTTAAAGCAATTTAATAGAGTAATATTAAAGTTAAGAGATAATTAAAGTTATTTAGTTTTATTACTATATATTTGAATAAAAAAGATTCTTAAAGTTAAAGGAAGATCTTAGCTCTATAGAATTAATAATCACCAATCTAATTTTAATATTCTAAGTTTTATTTTTATGCTTGTTATTCTAAATTTATAAGTATTTCTTATTTTTATTTTATCTCTTTCTTATGACCCAACCACATAAATAATTAAGGCTTAACTTTAGATTCTATTAATCAATCTTACATCCAAATTTAAGACACTATTTAATTACTTTGATGTAAAAGAATTTATCATTGTTTGTTATATTAGTGATTATATCTATCATTATTTTATTTAATTATTCTAACTGTGTATCAAGCACAGTATTTCATATATTTTATTTTAAAATCTTTAGTATCTTCCTAATATTTTAAGATAACTATCAGCTAATGTAGTTCATTCAATTATTTTAATGGAAATGTGCTTTAATAAGTAAAACTAAATAATATGCTAATAAAATAAATAGTAATAATAATGATATAAGATATCTATTGATTAAGATTAACTTAAGAAAGGACTTTTTAATTTGTTTATTAGTTACTTTTAAAATACTAAGCTTCTTAATATTAATTATTTAGCCTTATTTAAATTATCTAAATAAGCTTACTAATGCTATTATTTTTAACTTTAATTTTATTATTAATTTCCTTTATTTAGTTATAATACTTTATTATTTTAGCTATAGGCATTTCCTTATAATTAAATGCCTTAAATAGTTATAGATTAGTTAGTGCTTCTTTTATCTATTATTATAAAGTTTATATTTTAAAGATTGCAAAGAATAATAATTTAAATATAGTTAAAATTTATATTCTAGCTTTAATCTTTTTTTATTTCTTAAGTTTTTTGGAAATATCCAAAGGTAAGTTTTACAATCCTAATTTAAACTTAAGATATCTTAAATAATTTTGTGAAATAGTTGCTAAAAATCTCTCAGTCACTTTCTATCAGTACATTCTAACAAAATTTTACTAGAGAAAATTAAAATTGTCTTTCTAGATTGATTCCATTTTAGATGTCTTTATCTATGTCTTATTTCCTATATTTTTTCTTATTCTTTTCATTAAATATCTTTCTTTAAATTCTATTTATTTCTTTCCATTTATAGAATTGAAAGATGTAGCTCATTTTTATAGTCTTAAATTATTTTTTTATATCTATTTTTTGTCATTTTTATAATTATTTAATGAGGCATTCCTATCTTTTTATGAAGATTTTTCTGAATCTCTAAATGAAATTTAATTTGATTATAATACTTTCTTCTTGTTTATTTCATATTTCTTATATTTACTTTCTGTGAATATTTTATAGTATTTTACACTTATTCTTCCTAATCAATCGTTTTCTCTTGCAAATAAAAATAGTTTTCAATAGCTTCAGTAAATCCTTAAAGTCTTAAGATTTTAATTTTGTAATATCTATTAATTTCTTTTAGACTTATGTCTTAAACTTTCTTATTTGAAATTATAATAATCATTCTTATTTAATAAGCTTAGTCTCCAATTCTAATTTTAGAATAGTTTCTCAGTTAGTTTAGATGCAGATAAAATTTTAATTAAAATTTCTAAAGAATTCAAACTTTGATTGCTTTCAGTTAAGTCTTTTATTTTTTAATTAAAATGAAATAGGAAGTTTTCTTTTATTTAATTAAGGTGTATATTAAATTAAAGATATATTAATATATTATTAATAGAAATACTTTTAGTTTAATAGTCTACTAATTATTATTTTCCTTATCCTTAAATTATACTAGCTCTCTTTATCTAAACTTTAGTTCATTATTATTATTATAATCAACCTCTTATTTATATTAATATGATTCTATTATTTTGATCTAGTGTTTATAGCTAGAAGATTTAAATTTAAATAATGTTTGAAGGATAACCAAACAAGCTAATTATCTTATTCTAAATAATTAAATAAATTAAAAAATTATTAGATAAATCAAATTTACTTGGAGGCTAAAAACATTTTTCTTTTCTTTATTGTGTTCCTAAATTTTTCCTTTTTCCACTTCTACTTCCTTTTAGTTATTTTTAATTTTTGAGTTCTTGATGTTTCGGCCTATTGAGGTTTCACTTCTATAAAATCCTTGAATTTAATTTAAAACTTTCAGATAATCTCTTCATTTAACTTCGATATTTTTAAACATCTTCTCTGGAATCTTCATTCCTGTTTAAAAATAGTTTTTTTAAATAAATTCCTGTTATTTTTAAGGGTCGATATTTCAGCATGATATCATGTAATGAATATAAAGTGCAGCTTGAAATTTACGTCTTTAAGTTTCATTTAAATTAGGTTATAAATGTGCTTCAGAAAGGGTTTCTACATCACCTCCTCGTAGAAGGAGAGGAAACCGGAAGCTATCTCTCGATAGTCGTCTTCTAATAACCATAAAATTTTTTCTTAATAACCTTAATTATCCGGGAAATAAACCAACTATGAGGAACGAAAATAAGTCCAGAAAACAACACATGTGGAAACACCTACGTCGTAAGAAAAACCTAGGAAGCAACTGAAGTCAGCTATACATCAGGAGGTTTCTGAATTTAATCCTTCTGGCCAGATGAGCATGGAGTAGCTCATCAAAGTGGTACTTAACCTCTAGGAAGAGGTTAGAAAGCTAAGGAAGGAGAACGAGAAGCTAGCCGAACAAATTCAATATGGGTTACAAGAAACCCTAGACCTCAGGATGGCAAACTAGGAGAGGGAACTTTACGCTCTTTGGAATTACTAGCGAGAGTAATTCAGTTAGACGAACTCCTAAGTACAGAGAATTCAAGATTAGAGTCAACAGATCGAAAACATATTACAAAGCCAGAAAAACCACAAAACAAGCAGAATCCACTGGAGTAGAATTTAAATTTCGATAGGATGGAAATAGAAAAGTCCTCTAAATTGGAAAGGCAACAAGTACCAAAGGTGAGAAAACTGTGTTATTATTGCAAGAATTCATGACACCTATGAAGACAATGTGCAGCTTTCCAGAAAATCAAGGAGAAATCTTGGAAAAGACAAGTCCAAATATCAATAAGGAGAAAGAAAAATTAAATTTGATGCAATAAAATGGGGAAATATATAGAAAAAAATCGAATCTCGAACCTGAAAAACTTGGAGTAGGAGCAAGAACTAAATAAGGTGCGAGAAAAAAAACAAGATGAACAAGATTCAAGGGAATTACGGTTAGACTCAAGTAAGAAAATTCTAACTTTAAAAATTCTTTTAAGCCGTGACTTGATGTCACTTCCAAACAATTTTAATTTAATTTAATTAGGTTATAAATGTATATATTAAGGATATTAAAGTTTTCTTATCCTAGTCTTCACTTGTTACTTCTAATGTTTATATTATTCTATTAAGAACTTAATCTCTTTTTCAATCTTACTAATTAACTTTTTACAACTTGCTTATGAATATAGTATCACAAAAAATAGAAGGCTTAATTGATTCTATAGCTCTCTTATAATAACATTTAGTTTCTACAACTAATAAGATCGTTTAGTAAGTTTTGTTAAGAAGATAATTATTTACCTTTCTTTAATAAGTTAAAGTTCAGCTTTTCCTTTTTTCCTTTTTTAATAAATTTAATTTAAAAATTAAAAAAATGTAAGTGTCTATTTATTAAAATAGAGCTTAGGAAAAGAGTTCATAAGTAACCTTCATTACAGTGAAATCTTAAATTATTAAAAATTTAATAAAATAATTTAAACTTTACATGTAAGCAGAAAATAGATATTTGAAGACTTTATTTTCCAAAAACAAATTTAGCCTGAACGTTTGCCTATTCAACTACATATTCCTATAGAAATAGCCCATTGAGTTTTAATGACGAATAAATATTATAAAAGACAGAAACATATAAAAAATGTAAAAAAATGAAAGACAATCCATATAGCACGAAGTATGCAATATAAAAGAGTAAGTATTTATTAATTTAGAAAAATTAGGAGCATAAAGCTAATTAGAATCTTAATCGTTAAGATAGTAAAACTAAGGAATCCATCAATTTTTAGAAAGTTTTAATAAAGAGATTAAAGTTTATAATAAATAAGAAAAAATTGAAATTTCAAAATTTTAAGTAAGTAAATAAATATCTATAGGCACTGGAAGATAATAACCTATTTATTTAAGTTAGTCTTCATTGACCTACAAATATTAATATCTTAAGAGTTATTCTTAGATATTATATTTCTTGTTTGAAATTTTTATATGCAAAATTATAATGTTAAGAAATAGAAGAACTATGAAAATGTACAAATTGGAATGGGAAACACTTTAGAATTAAAGAAATGCATAATTAGCTTTTTTGATAAAAAAAGGAAAAATTAAATTAAAATTTAGGTTTGAAAAACGCTAAAGGCTTAAATAAACCAAAGAAAGGCACTCAAAATTACCATGACTTCTTTAGAAGTCGTAAATAGAGCTAATTCCTGTGCTAATTTATTTTCTGCGAATTTCTACAGCAATATAATGAATGCTCATTCTACTCATTTTAAACTTATATTACTTGATTTTGAGGTTTTTCAGCCTTTTTTCTAGTTTTCTATTCATAGCCATATTAATATTCAGCATTTAAAATTTCTTTCTTCTTTTAGCGCTGATATCTAGCTGAAAATTACACAGAATAACTTTTCAATATATTTATGCATTCTTTTAATTTTGTAGCAACTTAATTATCTCTAAATTATTATTTTCGTTATAGTTGTTCCTCTCATGTAATCTTTTAATTCTATGCTATTTATCTTTCCTAAAATTTAATTATTAGTTAGTTTCTTCATCTATAACTTCTCAGCTTTTAAAGGTAATTTCTTCAGAATTGCATTCTCAAATTTCAGCTTTAACTTAAATATTTTTACTTTGCTTGAATTTTTTAGGTATAATTTATTTTGGTCTATTTAATGAATTCCTCATTTTGTTAGATTTTAGGATTTAAGATAATCATCTAGTTTTAATCATATTAGTCCTGCTAGCTTATCTTTGATAATTTTAACTAGCTTCAATTTTATTTTCTAACAGCAACATCTAGCATTATTAAAAATTTAGCCTTAATTTTATCTACTAAAATACCTTATAAATAAAGATAATTCTTATTCTTAAAATCTTAAAATATTGTAACTAAATTAAAGCTAAAGGCTTATAATTAATTCAGATAACTTATAACATTTTTGATTAATAAATTTTTAGCTTTATTTTATTCTTATTATATAAGCTAGCCTCTTTATAATTATTAGAGCTTGTCTTAATTTTAGTTTCAAATAGATTTATTAAAATAATTAGAAACTTAATTTTTCTTTAGTTCATTAAGACATTTTATTATAATTACTAAATTTAGTGAGTATCTGATTAGTAGAAATTAGATAATGCATCTTATACAATTTAAATAAATATAAGTAGTTAAAATTAGTTTTTCTTTTACCTTATACTTTACTTATTAAATTTAAAATATATAATCTTAATTATTATTACCTTAATTATAGAAATTATTATATTTTATGCTATTAGATATATGATTCTACTATTATTAAAAGCTTTTTTTAAAACTTATTTAGTAAGAATAGCAAACTTCTTTTGCTTATTTATTTAATTTTTATGATTAAGAAATTTTAGTGAAAAGAACATATTAAATAGTAATCATTTTCCTTATTTAACTAATAAAAAACTTTTTTATTTTAAATCTATTTTTTGAGCTCATAAAAAAATTAACAAGATGTCAGGTCTGAGAAAAGGATTCTATCCACCTCCAACAGGTATTAAAAAAGGGGAAGAGGGCAAGGAAGAAAAGGGCCAATATCAACGACAGACTATTCCCCAGACCCAGAAGAAACATCTACAGACTTCTCCAGGGACGCCACTGCAGGAAGAGAAACCTAAAAAGAAAACTTAACTCCAACAATCCTCAGTGAGCAATTTCTCTCTGTCCGGCTCTGGCTATGATAACGAGCTAGCCATCGAGTAATCAGAGTCCAGACAGGAGGTACAGGACCTCAAGCAAACTCTAACAAAAATCATGCAAACTGGCACCAAGTTGAGTACTTGGGATTAGGCCAGACTTGTTAAGCTTGAGTAGGAGGTTTTCGATATCGAGCGGAGCTCAAAAAAGCTCACGACACTATTTTGCTTCAGAGTCGCACTATCGAGTAATTGAGTGGTCAGAAGACCCATTACGTGTAAGCGTAAGCTTATCAGCCGGATTCTGCTCACCAGTAAAATTAATTCATGGAACTGGAGTAAGAACACGCCTCCTAGACCTCTACCTCACCTCCCAAGATCCAATATAGTCAGCCCAAATCTTGTTACTGCTGTGGCAGTAGCTGACATCTCTTTAGAAATTGCAGGAAATTTTAAGACTAACAAAGAGAATATTGGAGGACATTAGAGCTGAAGAGGATTAAAGCAGAATAAACTAAAAACAAAAAGAAAGATAATTGTTTTTTAATAAGTAGAGGCTATACTGCGATCCGAACGGGAGGATTTATAGGAAATTGACGCCAGAAGAAATGAACTATAAAGACCCAAGGGCGCACATTTATATTCAAGATTTTCTTAATGACTGATCTCAGAGTGACATACAGCCTAGAAGAGTGTTACGGCGGAAGGAAAACCGTCAAAAAAAACCCGTCCAGAAGTAACACCGACGTTAACCAGCTTTTTAGCATAACTGCTAACTCTCATTTAATCTTAATCTTAATCTTTATTTTTTGAGCTTATTAAAATACTATCTTCTTCAGATTTTATTTTTTAGGGAAGAATTTATTATGAAACTAATTATTTATTTTTAATTATGTAGAATCTCTTCAATTAGTATTACAATTAGTATCTTAATTATATTTTTCAGTTAGGAACATAAAATACTCTCAGTAAAATAGAAAATAAAAGCTTTTAGACTTAATTATTAGATTTATTTTAAGCTATGTCAAAAATAAGCAAATATCTGGCTATTTTATAAGTTTATTTAGATATCAAGTAGGATGCTATCACCAAAAACTATTAAAATTAATAAATTTAAGAAATGCTTACCATGAATAAATTAGCTGTTTTTCAATTGGATACTTTATTACTTATCTATTTATTAGCTTTTTAATTGTGATTCATTAGATTCTTTTTCTTTTTACTATATTTAAGAATTAAATCTGTTTAATAGACTTAATTTAAAACTAGCTGACTTTAATTAGTTTTAGGTCTATAGAGTTAGAGTAAAAATGATTTTATTATTTATTATTTAAACAATTAGTTTTACAGTTATAGAAGATAAAGCTAATACTAGATGATTTTATTTAATGTTTTATATAATTTTAGGTATTTAAGAGAATTTAGTCTTTAAAATAATAAAATGTTGACTGTAATTTGCAATTCGAATTTCTATCTTTTCAGTTAAGTTCTGAGAAACTACCAAGGTTTTCAGTAATAAAGCTAGGCAGATGTCTTCTTAAAGTCACACGTTCTTTTAATCTGATTTGGTTCGCCTTTTTTTATGAAGACGATTAATAACCATCAAAGAACATTAGAAACGGATGAACGCTAAACTTCTAGTAAATTCATAAATGAATATGAATACAAGAATCATAAAGAGAGTTAAGCTATTCCAAATTAATACGTCAGCTGTATTGCAGGGCTTAAGGCATATTTCTATTTATAAGACTATCAGTTTTATGAATATGCAAGCTTCGTATAAGTGTATCTTAATAAAACTAACTCAAAAAAATAAAAAGGTACAAATTATTCCCTTACTGGAACGAATCTTCCAGATAAAAAGCTAAAGTCTATTTCTAGATAACGTAGTGGTGTGCTCTAATTATGCTAAAAGCAAATTTTTTAGAAATGTATGAAGTTGAAAGGAGGAGGTTGCGGAAGCTCTAAGGAAAATGATGTAGATAAATCTAAATAACTAAAACCTTAAACTTCATAAGTAACTTAATAAGCACAAAATTAAGGTCCAAGATAGTTAAATAATAAGAAAGTTGAAGAAATTTAACAAGTTTTAGAAACTGAGGACTAAAAGATTTATTAAGAAGGATTATAATTCTTAAAAGAAGGTTTGGACGTATAAAAGATGAAAAAATTTCTACAAGGAATTTAAACCATTCAAAAGAATAAGTTCGCCAAATTAAATGATCCTTTAGTGCTAATAAATCAATTTATAGAAATAATATCTCATAAATATACTGAGGGATGGTCTTAGCTCTTGAAGGAGTAGTTTGTAAGAAATCTTCCTGAATTATTGGCTATGTTGCTTTAGAAGAACAAGTAGAACTAGTCTTAAAATGAGGGAAAGAAGAAAAGCAATGATTTCTTCATAAGTGAGGAAACTAAAAAGGGTCTTATGCTAAATATTGAAAAAAGTATAAAACTAGTATAAAAAGAAAAAATAGGAGGCCCAGAACTTGACTTTGCTTTAAGATATAGTTAGATGATTTTAGAAGATATTCCAGATAATTAAGAAAATGACTACTTCGGGATATTCTGTAAGGTCCTAAAGATCGCCTAATGGGCAGTGGCCTTATCATTTGGTGTTGGAGCGATTGATACTGAGGCAATTTCCATTGTAAAAGACTTCTTTGTATGGGGGAAATGATGGATAAATGAAAAAATCCACAAGAAGATAGTCTATAAGCTAAAAGTCTTAAATATTCTTGCATATGATCTAACAAGGTAATACGACTAAAAAAATTCGTAGAATTCTAAAAAATTGTGTTAGAAGTAAATTAGGATTTAAGATTTAGGGCGTGCTATCTTCTAAAGCACATGATAAAAAATCCGTAAGCTAGTTCCGAATTGGTAGAAGACTCATGCAAATTTCTTGAATAATTATGTAATAACAAGGAATGCTAGATTTAATACTATGCGATGAAGATATTATGGAATTAACCTTAGAAAACAATTAAGCAGCTTGCACTTATAAGGAAAGAATATTTAAATAAAAAAAAGAGAGTTTAAGCTAAAATTTAAAAGAGTGCTAGTTAATTATAGAGGTGTTAACGGATCCAGAGCATGTTACTTAGTTTACTTAAACAATGGAAGAGAATTGGCTGGCACTTAAGGGTATAGACAGTAAAATCTACTAAAATATAGTAAACTATTTAAAAAGTGAGGTTTAGTAGAAGTAAGAATATTACGTAAGTTTACTGTGTGCACCTAATCCTAACTCATAAGCTGAGGATGATCTTGACCTTGAAGTTTTGAAATTAAAAAAAAAGATACAAAAACAGGATTGCTGCTTCTGGGGGATTCTGGTTCTGGAAAATTCCTGTTCCTGAAGATTTTAGCCTTAAAATATCTAGAGAAAAAGCATGAATACTTATCTATATACATTTACATTCCAACAATAAAATCATTCGAAGACAAATTAATAGAATCAGATTTAAAAAATTATTAAATTGAAAGAATGATAATTTGAGTTTTGAAAGATTCTGTTTTTATTTGATGCGTATGATGAGTTGGGAGAATACAAGGCTATAATCAATACAAACAAAATACGGCAAAAGTATCCTCAAGCAAAGTATATAATTATATGCCGGGTCGATTATTCATTAAAAGAAAAAAATTACTAACATTATTTTGTCCCATACAGAAGCGAAAGATTTTAATTATAAGAGTTATAAGAACTGTATATAAAGCCATTCGATATCGTTTAAATTGAAAAATATATCAAAAAAGTCCTAGTTAAGAAGAACCAGTAATAATAAAGTGCAAGTCAAGTAGAAGCATCTTAAATATAAGAGATTATGACATTAATATAGAGTATATCTGGTCTGAAAGAAATGATCAGTAATCCCTTTCTGCTATATATTTGTTTGAGTGAGGAAGAGATATTAGATTATTTAAAAAGTGATTAAGTAGTTTAAAAGTCTAAGATATATGAGATTTTCATAGTTTAGTAAAACAAAAAAATCTAAGAAAAATTGCAAAATCAGGGTTTAAAAAGTAAGGTGCTCAACTAGTAAATAAATTTGTTTGAGAATATCTAAGTGAATGCGGCATGGGAGATGTTACAGGGTTCGGTGGAGATATCAAGTTTTGATGAAGTGAATCAAAAGTGTATAGAATAGTTTACGGACGATTAAAACCATATATGGTGTTTGATATAGATATAGGTAAAGGAATAGAATAATAAAAAGAGGTTTGAGTTTATCCACGTGTCGATAAGAGATTACTATGTGGCAAAGAATATCATAGATTTAGCTTGATCCACTAAGACACTATCAATAGATGTTCACAATATAAATAAATTTTTGATAGTGGACAATCTGGAGATACTATAGTTTGTGAGAGAGATTTATAATTCGGGTGCTTCAAATAATAATTCAAGTGTGTAATAAAATTTATTGGAGATAGTGAGAATGTCAAATTATAATGTTTCTTTATGAAGAGCGGCAACTAACAGTATAACGATATTGAATTGGATGGATTACTAATTTAAATCTTTGGTTCTATCGGGTATATAGGTACCTGAGGCAGTATTGACTGATTCGGTGTTTGAAAATTGTGATTTGAGTAAGGTAAATTTGTCTTAAGTGAATTTTAGTAGAGCGTAGTTGAGGAATAGATTTTACTGGTGCAAAAATGAGTTAAGTTAGTTTTGGTTTTATATCAACTTTGAAAGGCCATACTAATGAAGTCATGTCAGTGGCTATAGCTAGTGATAACAAGACAATTATATCAGGAAGTTTTGACACTACAATAAAAATTTGGAACTTGGAAATTGGAGACCTCCTTAGAACTCTACTTGGTCATACTGATCACATGTCATTGCAAACTTTTATTTTTTCGTTTGATTTTATATTTAAGTCCATATACTACTTTTCTTTAAGTTTTCATCTCAAATTTAATGATTCGTGTCTTATTTAACTTTTTTTTAATTTCCATATAATTTACTTTGAACTTCTTTAAGGAATATGATCATCAGATTCTTTCTCATAAAGGTTTTTTTTTACTTTCCTCAAAGATCTCCTTCTAAATTTATTAATTAATTAAAATATAATAGTTTCAATATTTAAGAATATTGAGACATAGTTGCAATAAATAAAGCTTAGACTATAAATATTACAAATATGTTGAAAGATAAAAGTTTGTAAATGCCAATCAAGCTTCTTCTTGTTCTTTCTCTATCATATATTTTTATTTATTGTCTTGATGAAATTTATCTTTTTTTCCTTCTAGAAACTCTTCTAAGAGCTCATCTTGTATTTTAAACATTTCAATACACTTTTTTAGTAATTTAGAATGAAAATTTTAAATTAATTTGTCTATTTTAGGAATTTGATTTTTTGAAAAATGTTTGTTTATATAGTTTTAGTCATAAAGAACTAGTTTCTTCTTGTCTTTTTCTTTAAAAGCTTTATGACTTTCAAGTTCCTCAATAATGTCTGCATAGTATTAGCAATCAAAAATATGATCAGTTTCATCAAAGTCTTAGCCACATAAGCAAATAATACTATATCTAACGTTAATGTGGCGATTACTAAGTTCTTATTGAAAATTATGAGAAAAGTCCTCAGTTTATAGATAGAAATAGTCTCTCTAATATAGTGTTTATTATATTTGGTATAAGTAATTTCAGGAAATACACTTTAATTATCTAAATCTATTAAAATATTTTTTTAGACTTCTTAATTTCTTTCTACTTCATCATAAGTACTTCTGTGATTGAATAACGCTATTTTTATAGTTTTTTAATTTTTTTAAATAAAAAAAGTAAAAAGTACATTTTTTTTTATTTGATTTTTTTTTTCATATAAGTTTCAAAATTAAGAAAAAAAACATTGAGAGTCTAGTAATTACTTTTATTTTTGTATTTATCTAGATATTTTTCACAATTGTATATACGGTTTAAGACATTAAAATAAAGATAGAAATGAAGGTTGCATAAATTATGTTTTTTTATGCATTTTAACTCCAAGATAAATTGGCGTAAATATCTTTTTTAGTAGCGAAATTATTTAATAATAGTTGTTAAACTTTTTTTACCTTTAAAAAATTATTTTAAGTTCTTTATCTCAAATGCTCATGCTAATATTTAAATTAAAACGATATTGCTATAATTTTTTATTTTATTGCAAATCAGAAAAGTTTTCTCTTTTGTTTAGGTTTTGAATGTGACTAAAGTATTATTAATAAATGCTTTATTTTTACAATAAATATTTGCCTTAAGATCTAAGATGATTTAAAACGGAGTTTTAAAAAATGATTTCATTATAATTCATAAAAAAATGTTTTAATTTTAAGACTTGAAATCAACTCTTTAAAATTTTTTCAGTGCTATTATTTCATTTTAGAAAAAAAATAAAAAAGCTTAGAAGATTGAAATTTCTTTGTTGAATATATATAACTGAGATTTTTTTTCTTCTTTCATATTCGAAATACTAAAGTTAACTAGATACTTTAAATTAATTTTGTTAGCAAAGCATTAAAGTGTTTATTCTTTAAAACTTATTAATTGGATATCTTTTTATTTAATACATTTTTTTAATCGATTTCAAATAAAAATTGAAAATTGCTTTAAAGAAGTTAATATTAATAAACTTTGAGATAATATAAAAATAATTTTATTTGTGCTTTTAAATTATTTTAAGAGAAAATTAACAAAATTCTTTACTTTTTGTTCTTTTTTTTATTTATTTGAAGCTAAGATCTCTTTGTCAAAGGGAATTAGAAAATATTGGTAATATCTTTTGTTTATTAAAGAAGCAATTTAATACATTCTTAGATTTTTTATTTTCAAATCAATTTTGAATAATTAAAGTTTAAGCAAATTGATAGAATTTTCTAAATAGAGAAAATTAAGTTTACTTTTCCAAAAGGGATCAATTAATAGCTATATTTTGGATCTAAAAATTAAATTTACACATATTCATACTTATGCCAATTACTTGCATTTCTTTATTATTCCTTTTATTAAATTATTTAAATTTTCTATCTTAATTATAATAATCTTCATAATAACATGCAAATTTTTAGAATTGACAAAATTATTAAATATAGATCGTTATTCAATTACTAAAAATGCTATCTACTAATAAATAAAAAAAAAGAAAATAGAAGTATATAGAGTATTTTTGCTTTAATTCATATATTTTAATTAAAGAATCTTAATTACTTAACTAATTACAATTTAGTGATTATACTCTTTATAATATATAAGAGAAATATTTTTCTTTCTACTTTAACAATTTATTTTAATACATTATTATAAAATATTGATTATCTATATAAGTAAATACTTATATCATATGTAATAAACACTAAAATTTAGTTAATTTCCATCATAAATAAGTATAACATTTTTCTAAGCTTTTAAATAACATATTTATCTCTTTTATTATTTATAGAAGTTTTTATATATGAAAATAAAAAGAAACCATATCTTAGGTTCTTTAAAAAAAACATGCTATAGATAAAAATTAATACTCAGTATTTTATTAATAGAATTTTCCTTTTTACTAAGATAAAAATATCTAACTTCAATATTTATTTGTTAAGGCTTAATTGAAAAAAGCAAAATTAAATACAGTATTCGAGTTTTATGACTATTTAATCCAAAAAGTACAAATTTAAAAAATTCATCAAGCAATATAACTTTAAAATTTGTTCTTGATATTATCTTTTTATATTCTTCTAGTTGCTTTACGATAAAAATTTGATGATTTTTAAAGAAAAAATGAAGGGATTCTTAATAAAAGTTAAGATCTATTAAAATAGAAGAGTTGTATTTAAGGCATATATAGCACCTGAGAAATTGAGTCTATCATTCTACAATCATATATTAAGATTTCAGTAATAAAGAGGAAGTAAGAAAGATATTTTAGATTTGAATAGAAATATACAATAAATTGATAAGTTAATATGATTTCAAATTAAATTACGAAATCTAAAAGAATGGAATTTAAGCTTTTATAAGTAATTTATTTTAATAAAAAATATCAAAAATTAAGTCATTTAAACTTTACTAATTTCTAAATTAATGCAGCTTCCTTCTTTTTAAACTTTTTTCCTTTTATTTTATTATTTCTTAGCTTTGATGTGATCATTAACTATTATCATATATTTTCTTTATCTTTTACTTTATTTTTTAAGTAATTGGTTTTTTTTATTATCGTGATTTAATGTTTCAAGATTAAAGCAAAAAATATATAATTCTTAATTTCAAATGCAGTCTAACTTATTCTTTTCAAGGATACTCTTATCTTTAATATAAAAATTTATAAATTTCTATCTTATATTATATGGATTTATAATTAAGATTTATAAATATAGCAGTCTCTAAGCATTTAAGTGTTTTGTTAGTTATTGCTACCATATCCATGCAAAAGGGCATTAAAATCACCCATTAGCTTAAGTGCTTGATCTCCAACTTCTGTAAGTATTAGTTCTAGATTTGAGTAGGATTAATCTTTTATTATTAAAGATTTTTCATCTGTTGGCATATAACATGTAGCAAAATATATGTTATTTGCCTTTATTAGTAGAAAACGATTATTTTATTAACCAAAATCTAATTCTTTTTATTTAGAATCAAGTTCTTCTTTAACAATAAAACAAACACCACCAGCTCTTTAAGTCTCTTCACAGTTTTTGAAATAAGTTCTATATCCATAAATTTGTATAGGACTAAAATTTTAATGCTATCAAGTTTCATTAATAGAAAAGATATAAATTTCTTATCGTTTAGTAAATTATTCAATACTTCATTATTTTGTCTAAATTGAATTCATATTACAATGCGCTAGTTTTAATTAGTTCAATTTGGCTCCACCTTTAAGACCTGGGTCATAGATGCAAAGGAACTTTTAATTATTATTTATTTAAATATGTAATAATTTTGGTGCCTAAAATATTGAATTTCTGTAACAAATTATAATGTATAAAGTTAGTGCATCATATTATTAAGTTAGTTATTTGTCTATTTTTATAGGAATTTAAATTCCATCACATGTAGCCTAGTTAAGTTAGCAAGATAAAGTAGCAAATCTATTTTTAATTGTAGTAAAGAGATTTTAATTTTATCACTTTTTTGATCTTAAAAACTATCCAAATTTTCCATTTTAGAAGTTATATCTTTTTATCATTTCCTCAATATCAAAATTAAATAATAGATTACGTTATTTAAGATTTCATTTCTCTTAGTTTAATTGAGCATCTCTCCAGTTTCTCTTACCAAATTTTATTAAATCTACTGATTAAGAATCTATATGTGGAGAAGACTCATTTTTTACTATGAAATTAGGAATATCTAAAGCTAAATTTGAGTTCTCTCCCAAGAGTTCAATGAGTGGTTTGCGTTGTTACATCTCATTTGAATACTTTTTAAAATTACTGAGTCTAAGATTTCGTTTTGTTTTTTTAAAGTTCTGATAATTCAGCATAGACATTTAACTTTAGTTCAATCTAATGGTCGTATTCCTTAGATAATTAAATATATTTAGTGTTCAAAGTATTATAAAGCTACTATTATTCCATATTATTTTACTTCAATTGTTATAATTCCTAATAAAAATGATTTAGATGCTGTAATATTAGTCATTGTTTCACGATTATACGCAAACTTTTTTGATGTTTAAATTTATTTGTTGAATTATTAATTTGTTGGAGTTTAACTACAATTTTCTAAAGTTCTCTCATTATTCTGATCAGTTTATATCTATTAATCAGTTTATTATAATTTTATATGTCCTCCTTAAAGAGTTTAAGTTTGATTATCATTACATTCTTTTAAATAATTTCTTAATTAGTTGGTATAGAATTAAACTATATTTTAATCTCATTTTCTTTCTAAAAGAATAAGTTCTCAATATTATTTTTATGTTATTATATCTACATTTAATATGCAGAGATTTATTAGTTTTTCTGTTTAAACTATTCTTTCCAATCTTGTTTAAATTCTAAAGTTTAATTTTTTAATTCATAAACTAAGTATCTAATGATTAGATAAGAGCTTACTATATTGAGATTTTGTTAAAAGCTTCATTAAGATAAATTGATTAACTTATTTTTTATGAATTGATCTCTTAAATCTATAACTATTATTATATTTACAATAAGTTCAAATCTTTTATTTACTAATCTTATAAAACCTTTTATTCCTCAAGGAAATTAAAGTCTTGTTTGGTGCTTATTTGATTATAAAGTAAGTTTGTTTAAGTGGATACATTATTTCTAAACTATTCCGTTTTAATTATTTGCTAATTAACATTAATTTCAGTTTATATTTCTTTATTTAATTATTGGTCTTTTTGTAAATATCTTATTCAATCTAACTTGAATGCTGAGGATCCTTTATGATTAAATCTAAAATATCTTATGAATTTAAGTTTTAATTTCAAAGATTTTAAAGATTCATGACATCTAATCTCAAATATTTTTTTTATTACTTTAACCGCCAATAAAAATGGTTAATCTATCTTTTCCGATTGTTATAAGGTCTTTATTTTATACTATTCGCAGTATTATTCGAGTTTTTTATTATTTCATCAATTTTATTTTTTGACTTACAAAGCATCTTTAGTGGAATTTTTATATAACAATTTAGATTTAATTCTCTAACTTTTTCTAAAGTTGATTCTAAATGTTTCTTAACCTGAATTAATTTTTATCTAGTAAAAGGTTCTAAAACCCCTAAACTTAGTGTAGGTCTTTCCACTATTTTCCAACTTTTCTTTCAATTTACCTGTTTTAAGTGAAGCTTTCTATTATTAAAGAAAATTAGTAGTTTTATTTTTCTCGTAATTAATGAAAGATTCTTGTTTTTCCATTTGCAATTTAATTAAAAAATATTTGAAAGGATTTCATTAAATTGTGGTATTAACTTTTAGACTTATAAGAAAAGTTAGTATTTGGTAGATAAATTATTTTTCCCAATTTTTCGAGGAAAATGATAAATTTAAAGAAGATAGATTATGTGATAATTGATAAAATTTAAAAAGAAAAATAATTAACTGAGAAATAGATTTCATATCCAGTAGAATAATTAAATTGATACCAGAATCAACTGAAATTAGTAAAAGAAGTAATTTAAAATTAATAAATTAAACAAGAAAATTCACTAAGAATTATTCTAAAGAAGGAATCAAATAGTAACAATTAATAAAAATAGATATGAAAGAAACAGAAAAAATATATAATCCGAGTAGTTGTTAAATAAACAAATTCATTACAAATTTAATTAAAATAATCAATATCTTTTGAACAAATATTATATATGATGTTCGATCCAATACTAAGTTTAAGATGAAGATGTTGAAAAAAGATAAAATATCAAGAATTATGAAGAGTTTAAGCAATATTATACAAATAGTTAGTTATGGAATATATCACGTTTATATCATAAAATGTATCCTTAATGGATATAAAAAAGTAAAAATAATAATTACTAACAGGCTGGTTAAAAAATTGAGATTTAAAGAACTTTTTAAAATTTTTAAGTCTATTAGAATAATTACTTTTACAAATATTTCTATATTAAATAAATTTAAAAAATCTTAAATTTATAAATTTCTATAATTTTTTAATCTTTACCTTATATTTTTTTTCTAATCTAATTTTTAAAATAATTTAATATGATCTGATAATATCAATTAAATTATTAATTTTTTATTTATTCTAATTATTTTTTTTTTTACTATTTTTACATTTACTTTGGTTTCTTATAAAATGCTAGAAATTTTGATATAATTTGTTATTTTAAACTTTATTAAAAAAATGAGATATTAATTTCCCTTACCTTGTATTTTAATTTATCTTTTTTCTTTTTCAATAAGATATGTAACTAACTGTAGTTTTATTAAAAATTTGCAGTTTTTATATTTTTAATTAATTTTTGGCTTATTTATTACTATTTAATATATCTTTTATAATTTAAAAATTTAAGTTGTTTTATCATACTAATTTTCTCCATTTTTTTATTTCTTTAAATTTTATTTCTTTCATTATTTTATTTATTACTTGTTAGCAGGTTAAATTTCTTCAATGCTAACATTCCTAATATCTTTTTTTATACAAAAAATTACTAAATTTGTATTAAAATTCAAGGATTTTTTCTCTTTAAATGTTTAAATCTCGATATATCCTTTTTTTTAAACTTAGTAAGTTCATTTCCAAGATTAATTTTAATTTAATCCTTATTTAAGGAAGTATTTTATAACTTGTGATTTTAAGAGAAATAGCATAGCATAATTTAATAAATCGACTTAACCTTTATTTGGTTTGTCACATATAAGTTTATAAAAAGAGTTAGGTCTCAATAATAATCTACTTCTTCATATTGAACTTGTATTACTTCTTTTTTTCCCTTGCTTCCACTGAGACTTCCCCTTCATAAGCTTTCCTACGTCAAATCCGTACTGTCTTTTGTACCATTCCATTAGAATTCGAGATATTGCTTAAATGATTTATTGTTTTCTTCTTCTATATAATTTTCTTTTGTGCAGTATATTCTAAATATTTGGTTTCATGTTATTCGTTCTTCTTTTTTACTATTTTACTAAAATTTCCAACAATTTCTTACTTTGTGATCTTGCTTCCTGCAGTATCAGAACCTCATTATCGATCTTCCTTACGAATAAGTTTAAGTTTAATTTAATTCTTACCTTTATGTCTCTACATTCATGAGATCATAAGTCATCTTATTTTGCATTTCCTGATTCTTTAATAATTTATTCTTTGCGATCGTTATTCAGTCTTCTGCATTAATGATTATATTTGCCGATTAGAAGGTCTACTTACTATATCTTATTTGATTTCACTGTTTTCTTGCTTCAGTTGATCAATTTGGTAAATTTAAATACAGACTTTGCTTGTTGTTAGAATACCTGTTAAAGTTTAAGATTTTGGTTCTGTAGATATTATAGATTGATTTATATATCTTATTATATTTATTAGTCTAATTAGGAGAAAATTATTTTTTCAGTGTCATTTTATATATAAATAATCTAGAATTTTAAGAGAAACAATATTTTAAAATTAATTTAAGGGCCTTTAGTATAGAAGATATAGCTTCAAAAACTAGAATTCTAAATATTCTAGTCAAATTATGTTACAAATCTGATTTAAATATTTTCTTATATAAATGTGATCTTAATTTCTCTAAAATTGCAGACTAATTTTATTTTATAATCTTTAGTCTCACTCTATGTCATCAAAATAAACACACTAATCATTTAATTAACAAATAAAATGGAAACAAACCCGGGAATCTAAACCTTTAATTCTAACCTTAAAGATCAATCTTAAGTCTCAGTTAACTAACAAGAACCAAGAATTCAAAAAAGATAAATCTACTCCTGTTAAGGATTGGGAAATACGGAATTTCCTAGCAAACTAAAAAAGCTTGAGAAACCCCACGAGCAAGACATTATTTAGCTTTATTCATTAATTGAGAAAATTAATACCGAAATATAGATCCTGAAAGCGGAAAACTTGAATCTTCGGCTTCTTTTTTAAGAAAGAAAAAAGGAAGATCAAGACTTGGCAAGTAAAGTTTAGTTTTAAATTGAAGCCTTAACTTCCTAATTTGAACTATTAGAAGAAAACCTAGAAGCAAATAAATAGAAAATTAAAGAAGAAATTCTATTACCAATCAAAAAAAACTAACTTCAATCAGAAAAGATGGAAATTGAAAAAATGTAAACAGAATAAAAATTTTAATTCAAGCCCTTAATAAAACGTTGCTATTGTTGTAAAAAGGCAAAACATTTTTGGAGGTAATGTCCGAAGTGAAGAAGAGTGCTTAAGCAGCACCGTAAATAATTTGGAACATCGAGGAGGCTATATTGTAACTACTTTGGAGGTATTTACAGAAAGAAGCTGATATTAGATGATTCAAGTGTGACACTAATCAAACAGGATCTTGGTAATTAATAGTAACAGAATAAATAGCTTTAAAAGGACAACAATGACCTTAAAATTTGTTTGGAGAAGCTGGAGAAAAATTACAAGAAGATGGAAGAACAATTCTATGAGCTTATTGAAGAGAAAGAAGAATTATCTCAGTTTGAAATTGATTCAGATGAAGACATGTACAGTTGAGTATTGAATATAAAAATTTGTATTGTCTTTAATTTGAGGAAACATTTGCTCTAATTAAAGATGACCCTAACCCTTATAGTTAAAATTAATAATTTAATTAACAATCTTATAAAAGTTTATTTAATATGCTTTATCTAAAACTTTGGTAATAAGATATTTTAGACTTTTATTAGGATATTTATATTTGTTTAATTAATGATTGGTTAAGTTCAAATGTTTAAATTTATTTAATAAAAATCTGAGTTTTTTTATTCACATTATCTAGTGCTTTACATAGGACCTTGGAAAGCAAAATAAAGTTTTTAGCCTAAATATATCTTTTAAATAAGTTTTTTTATCAATTGGTAAATTAGATTTTTTAGTTCTATGACATATATAATGACGATAAATAATGATTTCAAGTTTGCTTACTATTGAGAAAGAAATCGAAGATAGAATTGAACAAAATTTTATTAATAAGCAATTTTACGTTTTAAAGACAAGCAGAGAACATAAATAATCCGATTAAAACTTGAAGAACTTTAAAAATTTCCTTTAATTAACTATAATAAACTTAGTAAGTTCTATAGAAAAGCAATAATTTAATTCTTTAAGCTAAAAACTGATTCTTATAGTTTTAAATATAATTTACGATTACGATATTATCAAGTGAAAAGTTATCTTAGTATCAATGGAGGAAAAAACATGCCTAGGCATATCTTCCAAAGATTCTTTTATTTGGACTTACTTAGAAATATTTTGACAAATTTAATGGTAAACATTTATAAAGATTAGCAACATAAGTTTAAATCTACTTAAACTAAAAAATTAGTTCTTTTCAATAATTAAAAATAGACCTTAAAATAAACATTTTTATATGAAATTACTAGGAAAATAAATTAAATATTTGGAGAGAGAATATCGAATTAAACAGAACCGCTAGTAGAATAAAAAGAAAACGATAATGAACAGCAAGAAGCGTTAAAAGCAAAACTTGAAAAATGAAGTTAGTATTAATAAACTTAAACTCAAACTTATATAAATTGAAATATCTAATGTAAATCGAAAGCTTCTAGCAATACAAATTTTATTAAAACGAACTAATTTATAAATTTAACAGTTTTAGGTTTATTATATAATAATTAAAGATTTTTCTCAAAATAAATTTAATTAAAAAATAATTTTAGTAAGAAATGTACTAATATAAACTTATTTTATTACTTCTTATCGTTTCATTAACTATCTTGTTCTTACATAAAATAAATAAACAATTTTTATTCTTCTTTACTAGAATACTACTCTAAGGTTTTTAGATTATATTTAAAGGAATTTATTACTAATCTCTTTAATAACTTATTGAGTTAAAGGAATCATTTCGTACTTTATTAAATTTTAATCTTTCTAAAGTTATCACATAATTGTCGTCATAAAACTTATGAATTTAAAGACTTTATTTTTTATAAGGTAGCAAAATAAGATTTCTTAAAGCTATTTATAATTAATCTTGTAAATTTTCAATTTATTAAGCTTTTATCTACATATTTCTTGATTTACATCTTCAAATAGTTTATTTGTTTTCTTATTAAATAGTCTTTATTTATCCTTTTAACCTTTTTTATATGCTATTACGGTTTTTGTAAAGATACTTTGATTTACACCTTTTTCATTTTATAATTACTGTTGAAGGATTTAAAATTGTTTTTAATTAAATTTTTTAAACTAAAAAGTTTTTTGACGTCTTTAATTGCAAGAAATCCTTCCCCAATAATAATCGTTATTAAATGTTTTTAAATTGTTTTTATCTTTATCTCATCATTTATCTTTAGTTACTTCTTCTTTCTACTCCTCTTTAACTTCTTCCTCTGTTGCTTTCTCCATTTCTAGAATCTCAAGTCTTCTTGCCATTAGATTACTCTGAAATATTTTGATTTATAAGTCTAAATATCCCAAATAAGACTTTGGAAAGGAGTTTATATATTCTTGATCGTATGAGACGCCTTAAGTCATATCTATTGGAAATTGTTGAAGATTACCAAATTGTTCAGTATATATTTTAGCTGCTTTCATTCTCATAAATTTTTAAGTAGCTGCATTATAGAAATATTGTTGCATTTTGACTCTTATATGTCTAGTAAAAGCTTTAAGATTGGTATTATTCTAGAGATTCTGCAGATCGATATTGTAAAGGTCTGATATCTGCTAAACGTAATCATAGTACTGAAATCCTTTTTTCCAGTTGGTAATGAAAAGAGAGCCTATTGTTGATCTTTAAAAATCAATACTTTTTTATTTCATTTTATAGTAGAATCTGAAGAATTTTATAGCTATAATGTGCTTAAAAGGTAATCAATTCAGGTCTATATAGCATGACTCATTAAATGTTGAAGTTGCTACTTAAAAAACTTTTCTTGAAATCAATCTCATGCTTGATTCAATTCTGTTCAGAACTCTAGTTACTCCTTTTTGAATACTTCATGGTACTAAATCTCCTCTATATTCTGCTTTAAGTAATGTAAAAAATCTGCATAGAGTTTTAAAATGTCAAGGAGTCACATTCTTATATCTCATTAGTTAAAAGAAGGCTTTCTTCATTGCAGCTATATATTTGAAAGCGATTTATTTGCAATGGAGATTCAAATTTTTCTTCTGATGTAGAATAACTCCTAATTATGTGCCTTGTTCTTTTTAAATAATAGGTTAATTTTCTAATCATAAATTTAAGATTTATTATTTAGGATGCTTCTTTAGAAATTAGATCCATTTAGATTTGCTAACATTTATATTTAAATTAGTTCATGCACAAACTCTACTTGTTTCATTTATTAGATTCTACATCTACTTTGCAGATTTGGAAAGAAGATCAAATCAACTGTCCATTCTCTGCAAGCGAAGCTAATAATCAAGTCCTGATATTTGAATCCCATTTAGATACTTTTACTTTCAAAATATCTAATTACTATGTCATAATACAACAATGCTAAAACTGGTCCATGTGAACTCCCTTGTCATAACTCAATTGTTGTATTATAATGTTCTAGTTTTAATTCCATCTATAATAATAATAGATTAAAGTGGCCTCACCTTTATTTGGTTTGCCACTAATTAGTTTATGAGTTTTAAGATGTAAATTAATCGTTTAGGTTTCAGAGCTTGCTTCTTCTATTGCATATCATATTGTACAGATTTAACCTTTCTTTATCTTAGGAATTTTTCTTCAATCTCAATTAGGTCCCAACATCTTCTTCGTCCTTCTTTTTTGAGCATTTACTATATCCAATAGTAATTAATCTTCACCGTATAATTTTTTCTTGTAAAGTCTTCCTTCTTGAGAACAGTATAATTTTGTCATATTATTTCATATCTTTCAATTATTAGATTCTTGCTTCTTCTGAAAATACCAGCATCTTCTAAAGATGTGTCCAACCTTTTAGCAATAAAAACATCTTGTTTTACAATAGTTCTAGTTATGTCCTATTTTTAAGCATTTTTTAGCATTTTTAGCATTTTTGGAATTTTAATAAATTGACTATTTTTTTCCGATCCGAAAAAGAATTTAAATTTTGTTCTTCTATTCCCATAGGATCATTATTAAGATTAGAATTGTATGGATTAAGAGGCAAATTAATAGGAAACAAGGAAAATCCGTAGACGGATTATTGTTCGACCCAAGTAAAGAAGAGAATTTTAAATTTGAATAATACTGCACAGCAATAAAAGTAGAATTAAAAATTGAAGACAAAGAAATATTTATAGATGATGGTAATAACAATTAAAAAGGAAAGAAAAACATTAATCGTGCAATATGACAATATAGAGTATACGTAGAAGATAGAGAAAGGATGGAGTAAATGATAACAACATTACAATATAGAAAAACATTATTTGATGAATATGTAGTAGGACCAACTCTACCTGAGATATAATAAAAATAGAAAAGAAGAAATATGTTACCTATTTAGAATAAGAACGAGATGTAATGGGAGCTAGGATTGCTTAAAAGAAAGACACCTAGTTAAGACAAGCCAATACCCTTTCTGTAACAATGCAAAAGAAAACGAAAGACTTATCATAGAAAACTGTTCAGAATACAAAGAAAGAAGATAATAATGTATCTGAAATCTTAGAGCAATAGGAGTAGAAGATAAGGAATGGAACTATTTTATATAATATGAGGAACGGCCAAATTCGAGAAATTCATTAGAACCTAAGAAGAGTAAAAAAGAGCTAAAGCTGACTTGATAATAAAATATTATATCAAAGAAATATTAGAAAAAAGGAAAAGAGGATATATAGAAAAGAAAATTGAATGAAAAAGAGAAATAGGAAAAGACTATAGAGCAGGAAAAGGATAATTTTTTTGAGTGTATAAAAGCTTGATCAAGAAGAAAAGAATTAGAAATGAAAATTAGTAAGATATGTAAGAAAACTAAATTAAGCTTGCAATAAAGATCTAATAAAGCGTAGATTGATAGAAGACAAAAGAACAAGAGTTAACATTGAGGAAAGTGAAGAAGATATGTAACTAATAAGAGAAGAATTTCTATTACCTGAAGGCTTACTTGAAGAAATGGACATATATTGAGATATTTAAAGAGCTGCGCACCAATGAGGTGCTACGCGCTCTATAATCAAATTTATTTATTTATATAAAATATGTTGAAAAAAATTGGTAATTAACTATGTGTTATTATGTAATTTTATAAGAAAACACTTCTTTTAATTTAGTAAAAATGATTAAATTCATAATTTTTATATTTTTAACTTTATTTTACTCCATTCATTTTTTTATTTCATATTAGAAGATAAAGTAATATTCTTAAAGACCAAAATGATAATTACTTAGAAATGATATTTAAAGGAGATTTCTGTTTAAATAGGTCAAATTAATTAAATAGTGGAAAGACCTGCACTTACATTTTGGATTATAAATCCTTCGTATAAGAGATAATTAAATCATATTTAACAAAATTTAGCAATAAATTACGAAAAAAATAAAAATGGTAGTATTCAGTTACTTTCTTCTAATCCCTCTTAAAATGCCGAATATTTAAACAAATCTACCCAAAAATTCAAAAATTAAGCGAAAAATAGCAAAATCTAGTGGCGATAAAAAGTATTAGAAAAATAAGAAACTTTAGATTTAAAATCCCTAAAATCTTAAATTCATAGTTAAATCTGATAGTAAAATTGAATTAATAATAATATTTAAACTTTTGGACATCTTTAATTGTCAGAATTTCTTCTTCCAATTAAAGAAATTTAAATTTAAAAGTTTCATCACATCACTTCCTCTTCATGAGCATATATATCTATGCATCTTCTGATTATTGGTTCTTTTCTAGTTTAAATAACTCCATTCTTCGATCAAGTAGCAATCGATTAATATCTTGATTTGTAAATTTATCTCTATCAAAGTTAAGTTAAATTAAAATAGTTTGAAATAAAATAAATTTTATGTTTTTTAATAAATACAAACTTTTATTTAGCTTTGTCTCTAATAAAAATGAAAGATAGCTTGTTATAAAATTTAAATAGTATGGCATAAAGATAATTTTAAAGCTATTTTAAATAAAAAAAGTTAAAAGCTTTGTTAAAGCCTTAGTATTCAGCCATCTGAACTATTCTATAGGCTTATCTCCATTAGTTTGTCATGAATTCCTACTAAGCTTAGTTAGATGGTGTAGCACTTCATTAGCGCATCATCCTTTAATATTCTGAATAGTTTAAATCTTGCAAGTAACTTTCCTAATAATTTCTCCAAGGATTAAGGTTTGAATTAAAGAATTTGTTCTATAAATTTTTCCGCTTTATGTTGGATGTATCCTAAATAGTTTTTTAAAAATATCTTATTTATTCTTTCTTTAGATTTAGCTTAGTTAGTAGCAGTATTTTCATTGGTGTTATTTATCGTACAGGTAACATTTTATTCTTCTTTTAGTCTATTATTCCTGTAACACTTATTTACTTTAAATTTACTAATTATTTTAAATTAATGTTTACTATTTATTTTAATTTGAGGCTTCATTTTCTATTTCCATAGGATCTGATTGATTCTGTTAAAAGGAAAATGGCGTAACCTGGATTTATTATTAAATGTAAAAAATTTTTTGTTCCAGTTTGTTTTCTATTTCTTAGTATGATTAATATTGTTTCTTAAGCAAAGACGTTATTAATTTTTCTACTTTATCAGTGAGGTAACTATTTTTGAGCATAAACTCTTTTAATGCCTTAGACAATATTTCTATTTGAGTTTTTGTTGGAAGTTTTTTTAAATTCTGGACTTCCAAGTGGTTAATGTTCGTCATATCAATCATACTTCTCACTTTCACTCATTTCAATTATTTCGCTTTTTTAGTTTTTAGAGAATTTTGCTGCTTTAGTGTTTTGTTCAAAGTTGTGTTATTTCTTAGAAGGCATTTTTTATATATAATTTGATTATATCATTAGTTTTGTCCAAATAGCGAAAAATAATTTAGTTTTATAAAAATGTTTAAAATAAATCTTGTAAAATATAGAACACAAAATAGGGAATATTAAAATATCATTTATAGAAAGCATTTCTTAAACTAAGATTTAACATTTTTGTTTCATCTTTTAATAAAACTACAACTTAATAAAAAAAGGAGAAAGAAATAAAACTGCGAGGGTTTTAGAGACTCTTCTTTATTTAAAAATAAAGAAGCTAATATCTAAAAGGATTAGCATAGGCAGGTATTTGACTATATTTAATTTAATATTATTTGTGGTTTCCTACTTATCACCACTTTAAGATTTTTTGATATTTGTTTGTTCTATTTTTTACGAGCTCTAGTATTCGCGAGTCTTGTTTTTCTGATCTTATTTCTTTCTGTTATTTGTTCTAGCTATATCTCCTAGCTATTCAAATTTGAGGTTTCTCTTTAGCCTAAAGACAGATCCATTTTAACAACATAAGATCTCCTTTTTTCTAATCCTTATTTATTATTTTACTTATTTTCTTCAGGATTATTCTTTGACTCTTCTAAATGTTTAACAAATCTTCCAAAGGTGCCATTACTTCAAGCAGTAGTTGCCCAATTTATTTAATACAGGCATTTTTTATTTTCTATAATGCTACAGGAGTCTACTCGATCTCCATTTATCATTGTTCCTATTTTGCTCTAGTACAATCTGCTAATTATGTAAGCTCTTCTAACTCTGGGGTAGTTTTCAATCTACTCGTTTTGTTCATAAATATTTTGCACTTGAGAGTTCGTCTAGAAAAACTGTTCTTGCTAGTATTTCCATAATTATATTGAGCTCCCTTTACTAATTTGCCATTCTGAGGTCTAAGGTATCTTGAAATTTTATGTTTAAACTCTTCTCCATCCGTAGTTTTTTAACCTCTTCCTGGAAGTTTTTCCCTACTTTAATGACTGCTCAATGCTCATCTTATCGGAAGAAATAAACTCTAAGACCACTTGATACAGTATGGACTTCACTTGCTTCCTAGGCTTTTCTTACAAATTTGGAGTTGGTGCATGAGTTACTTTTTAGAGCTGTTTTTCCTCTTATAGTTGCTATGTACCAGATCCTAATTATTAGGAGCAGAAAAAATCCCTTTTGGACTGCAAAGTAGATGTAGGAGTTAATAAATGAAGCAAGTAAGATTTTTGCATATACTCACTTAAAGATCAATGTTACAAAATCTGAATGCATCTAAATTCTAAAGAAACATTAGAAATAGCAAAACTTAAATTTATGATAAGAAAATTATCCAATTGTTTAGAAAGAACAAGTAACATATTTAGGTGTAATTCTACATCAGAAGAAGAATTTGAATCCCCATTGCAAATAAATCGCTTTCAAATATATAGCTGCAATGAAGAAAGCTACTTTTTAACTAATGAGATATAAGAATGTGACTCCTTGACATTTTAAAACTCTATGCAGAATTTTTACATTACCTAAAGCAAAAAATAAAGGAGATTTTGTACCATGAAGTATTTAGAAAGGAATAACTGGAGTTTTGAATAGAATTGAATCAAGCATGAGAATGATTTCAAGAAAAGCATTTTAAGCAACAAGTTGTACTTTAAACGATTCATGTTATATAGATTAAAACTGGTTACCTTTCAAGCACATTATGGCAATAAAGTTTTCCAAATTCTATTATGGAATGAAATAAGAAAACATTTATTTTCCAAGATCAGCAATAGGCTCTCTTTTCATTACCAACTGGAAAAAAGAATTTCAATATTATGATCAAGTTTAACAATTATCATACCTTTATAATATCGACCTGTAGAATTCCTAGATTAGTACAAACTCAAAAACCTTTACTAATTATAAAAAAGACAAAGCACAACATTATTTATATAATACAGCTACTCAAAAGTTAAAGAATGAAAACAGCTAAAATATAAAACTGAGAAGTTTAGTAATATTTTCCAATTTTCACTAATTACTTACACTAAGTTGAACAAAGAGTTTAGACTAGAAATTATCAGTATATATAAACTTAGAACCCAATCCTATAATTTTCGAAAAGATCTTTAAGATCGTCACTATCCTATTGATAATCCCTACTGAGAGTATGATACATTCGAGTACATTTTTAAATGTTTATACTATTCTAGAATAAGAGATTGACTATTGTAAAAGATTGGGAATTATGACTTATAACGTCTTATATTAAGGACTTATAAACTCCTTTTCGAAGACTTATTTGGGATATTTAAATTTATAAATAAAAAAATCACAAGAAACTTATGTCAAGATGACTAGAATTATTAGAAATGGAAAAAGTAAAAAGGAAGAAAGAAAAGATGAGACTATAACAAGATAATTAAAAATTGATGAGATCAAGATTATTTTAATAAAACATTAAAAATATTTATTAACGTCTATAATTGAAGGAAGCAATTCTTACAGTTATAGATGTCAAAAAATCTTTTAGTTTATAATTTTAATTTAAACTTAACTAATTTATCATAAAAAAAACAAAGTTCTCTTTACATCATACTTTTTTAGCTTTAATTTATCCCATCTAAAAAAAAGTGCCTTTAATACAATTCTATTTTACTATTATTATCTTTTTCGTCTGCCAGTCCAATTATCCTCTTCATCAATTACCTTATTTTTCGCAATTTCTAATTCTCACACTTTTTCCACTTTTCATTTTTTTAGTCTATCCCCTCTTAAAGTGTAAAACGCCTAGATAAAAACAAATGTTTACTTTTCACCTTTTTTAAATGACAAAACTCTCTTGCAATTACTCTTACTCCATTAAATACACTTATTTTATTTAATTCTCCCTTTTACCTCTAAAAATTATTTACCTTAATCTTTTCACCTTTTCAGTGAAAGTAATCGGTTAACTGTTTTCCATTCCTGAATAGGGAGTAAGTGACAAGAAATATTGACACCTTTTGCCGATTTGAACAAGCTTATAAATTATTTAGCTAAGACACACCGGAATCACAGTCTACTACAAGCATCCATGGTATATCTAACTCTAATATTATATTATAAAGAGCTGTAGTTAAAAAGATTGTAGTTGGTCATCTTTTTTTTGTGATGTTAGTCATATAAGGGCACTATCTTTCAGTGATATATATTTTATTTGATGAATACGAAAATAAATACTTTGCCTTGAAGAAACTAGAGTGTTTAGACAGGCTCCTACCTGAATACCGCAAATGGAATGCTCTTGGTTAGTCTTTGCAAGACTTTCTACAACTTTTAACGGAATTCGTTTGATCATTGTTGCTTCCCATCAATTTTTCATCAAAGAGAATTAAAGTTAATTCATCAAAGACAATTAGCCACTGTCCGATTATTAGTTCTAAACTTAGCTGACTTGGATTTAGGAGACCGATTTAATTTATTCGGCACCTTCCGATATAAAAAATTGTTAGGTTCGGAGTAGACTATAGTTGCAAGACTGAATTTTGAAGAAAAACGGAATGATACCTCAAGGAGATAAACCTGTGGCTTAGTTTGACTGAACATGGGAAAACTTATAAGTTAAAAAATAGTTAGGATTGAAAGATTGAGAGCTCTTTCCTGATCCTAAGTTTAAAAGTGTAAGTGCATTCTTAGTGGATTGAGTGGTGTCTCTGAATATTTCCGATATTGAACGAGATCTCAACCTGCTTAGACTTAATAGTGTCAAAGATTAATAATAGTTACATGAAAAAAAAATTGTTGAATATGTAATAAATAAAAAAGTAGAACTATAAATATGGATGCTAATTAAAAAAATTTAGGTAAAATACAGATTATGAAGTGAAAATATAACATTGTAAATGAAATAGAAAAAAAACGAATACTGAGTCGATAAAGAAGATAAATATTTGACAATTATTATCGATTAAAAAATATTGAAAAAAGACCGAAAAATGAAGTATCTTTGGTAACCTTTAATTCTAAGTATTTTTTTAAGAAAAATAATTATTGAAAAAATTTGATAAATTTTTTTATTGGTTTGGTTGATTTTAAGAAATTTTCTAACGAAATTATACTTGAAAAAAATAGGTAAGTTTGTAGGCACTTACTTAGTTTTACTACTTTTACTTATTTTTTTAAAGATTCGAAAATTCAATTTAAAAATTTTTCGTTTTTTTCTCAGAAAATTCCAATCAAAAGAAATTGAGATAATATAAGTAATCCCTAAACGTAGCTTCTTAACACTGAATCTTCCTCTTCAAACCTTTCTTCTATTGAATCAGAGCAAATTCAAAATAGTTTGTACCTTCTAGCAAAGCAAATTCTTCACAATTTTCATTTATCCAGCAACAAACACTTTGTTCTAAACAATCATTTTCGTTATAATCTTTGCAAATGTTGGTATCTTCAACTTTTCTTTAAATAATTTTTTATTAAGTGCTTGAGCAGATACAGTTTTGTTTGAAATTTTCGTTTCAATCTAAGCAAAATTTTTATTGAATGTCAATCTCTTTTGTGTTCGAATTTATGCACTAAGAATCATTTATCCAGCAACAAGTAGCAGATGAAACTAGACACTCATCTTTTGTTTAAAATGAACAAGCTTAACTATATGCTAAGCCTTATAACAAAATAACTAATAGTAGCATAATTTTATAATATATTTAAACTAAAAACTACTTAAAAAAGATTTCTAATAGAAAATAAATTAAAAAAAGTTAAATTAAATTAAAAAAAATTGCATCAAAAAGTCTTTTTGCTTTTTTTTTCTCCAAATTGCCGAAATAAACATAATTCCTTTTAAATTTAACTTTAACTCAAATATGTTCGCCTTCCGGCTTTACAAGTTTATAAAGTTTATCAACTAGCTTGGCATTCCTAAATATTCTTGGTTCCTGTCTTAAGTCGAATTGCAGTCTTATTTGCTTAGGGTCTTACATGGTGCTTTTTTCTTTTTTCCTCCACAACTTTCCGTCACTTGAGGGTATGAAAGTCGTCTTTTTCTTCCAGTAGTCGTTTCACAATTTTTTTTTTTTATTTTTATTCACAGCATTTCCTTCATAAGTGCTTCGTGCCGCAGCATGATGTAACACTTCTTTTTAATTTTCTTGGGATTTGTTACTTTAACTTATTCTATATCCATTGGATCTTGTTGCTGAGACTAGTGATTTTTTTTCTATTCTTTTTCGATTCTGTTATAGTCTTTATTAGCCTGAAGATTAATTTAAGGGTCTGATTTTAGTCCATGCTGCAGATTTGCTTTTTAGTTAGGTCTCTCAGATCGTCGTTGGTTGTAAATCTCCTTACTTGTTATCCTTACTCGTTAGTTTTTAGTTTCTTAGGTGGGATTTAAGTGGACTCCGAAGAATGTTAGTGCTTGCCTGCTTTCTTAGGAGGAGTGGTTGCAAGAGGTGGGTGGTTGCCTTTCTGGCCCTCTTCTCGTCTTCTGGAAGCATCCATCCTTTGGCAAGTTTTTCCATTTGAATTCTAATGGTTTAATAAATATTTAAAATATTAAAGCAAAAAAATTCTATTTAAAGCTAAAACTAAAGCACTTAAAATCCTAAATGCTTGATTATTAAAAAAATGACACCTAAGAAATAATAGGCCTCTATTAATACTTTCATAAAAAAACAAGAAGAGAAGTATAATTTAACTGAATAGTCATCCAATTAAGAAAAATAATCAAAATAAGCATTTTAATAATCAGTTCAAGAGAATATTTAACTTACAGTAGGAACTAAAACAGCACAGATAAAAATAGAATAAATAGTGACCACTTTAAATTAATTGCAGCAAAGAATAAATTATTATTTCTCAGTAGTAGAACAAACCATAAATTCAATCTAATAATAAATGAGTGACAAACTGATTCAAGATACCTAACATAGACATCCCCTAATTTTTTTAATCAGATCTCTAGATTTTCCATTAACAAATAAAATAACTTTAAGATTAGCAAATATAACAACTAGGATTTAATTACAAATTTATGGTATAAACATAATCCATACCGATGGACATTGAACCTAATATTTATCTATAATTCGTAAATAGGATAAGTCAGCAACTAAGAAGACCAAGATGCTGAATTTGTAAAAAATCACATTAAACAGAAAGGTGCTGGTAAAGATATAATATATAAAAGGAAAATAAAACAAATGTATGAAAAGAATTCTCTAGAACAAAAGAATTATTTAACATATAACCTGCAAGATCCGGAAAGATATACAGGAATAAATACTGAAACTTTAAGCTAAATGAAACGAATAATAACGAAGGCTGGAGAAGTAGATAAGGAAGCAGACTAATGAAGTCTTAAGCCGTCCTTTAGTTTAAGAAGAGACTGACCAAAGTATTAGAGGATTTAAAGGCAATTCTTAAAACTACAAACTTAATTTTACCTTTTTCTTTTTAAGAATTGGATTTCTAAAGAATATTAAGTTCATTACATTTGCAAAAAAAATAAGAATATCCAATAATTTAAAGATGCTTTCACATAAGCAAAAATACCTTAACTATAGAATGATTACACTTAGGTTGATACTTAATCCAGTGATTAAAAAATTAAAACAGTTATTTTGACTTTAGATACTGCTACTGGACAGACCTATTACATTTGGATTAAATTTTCTAGTGCGACTTTATTGATTCTAAATACATAAGTTGAAGAAATAATATGATAAACTAAATGAGCAACTAATCAATTAAATCAAAGGTTTTGATAAAATGGCTTCGGAAAAATGTATTTTAATGGAAAAGCTGAAATAGAGGGAAATTTTAAAGTAGTAAATTTCTTCCAATTTAACTTTCTATCCATAAAATTATGTAAATAATCCTTTTAGATTTTCAACAACTCTCATTCATAAAATCTAAAATAGCAAACTCAAGTAAATTATTTGGAATAAGATTCTATAAATTAATTAAAGAGAAAATGTCCAGATCCATATTTTCCATCTACTAAATAACATATCAATAAAATGGAAGAAAATTAGACTTTCATAAAAAATTACAATGTTAATTCTAAATAGCTAAGAGACTTTATATTATCTAACTTTTGAACAAGAATTTATTTCTAAACTATAATTTCAAACAGATACGTTGTACTTCACTAAGAACTTGACAATGATAGATTGAAAGTAAAGTAGTTAAAATTAACATTGATAAGAGATTATTGGAGATAAATAGCAGAAAATATCTCTATATTATAATATAATTTTATGACTAAAATAAATAACATTAAAAAAATACGCTATCTTGAAATCAGTGGACAAAGAAAACTAATTTTAATTTATGAACATGGTTGAAAGGAGGCTCTTAACTAATCAATAAGGAAAACAAATTAATTTAGATAAGTACTAAAAAAGAAGTAGCGTCAATCGGATTAAGATTGGACACTATTTTTCCAACTTTTCTTTCAATTTACCTGTTTTAAGTGAAGCTTTCTATTATTAAAGAAAATTAGTAGTTTTATTTTTCTCGTAATTAATGAAAGATTCTTGTTTTTCCATTTGCAATTTAATTAAAAAATATTTGAAAGGATTTCATTAAATTGTGGTATTAACTTTTAGACTTATAAGAAAAGTTAGTATTTGGTAGATAAATTATTTTTCCCAATTTTTCGAGGAAAATGATAAATTTAAAGAAGATAGATTATGTGATAATTGATAAAATTTAAAAAGAAAAATAATTAACTGAGAAATAGATTTCATATCCAGTAGAATAATTAAATTGATACCAGAATCAACTGAAATTAGTAAAAGAAGTAATTTAAAATTAATAAATTAAACAAGAAAATTCACTAAGAATTATTCTAAAGAAGGAATCAAATAGTAACAATTAATAAAAATAGATATGAAAGAAACAGAAAAAATATATAATCCGAGTAGTTGTTAAATAAACAAATTAATTACAAATTTAATTAAAATAATCAATATCTTTTGAACAAATATTATATATGATGTTCGATCCAATACTAAGTTTAAGATGAAGATGTTGAAAAAAGATAAAATATCAAGAATTATGAAGAGTTTAAGCAATATTATACAAATAGTTAGTTATGGAATATATCACGTTTATATCATAAAATGTATCCTTAATGGATATAAAAAAGTAAAAATAATAATTACTAACAGGCTGGTTAAAAAATTGAGATTTAAAGAACTTTTTAAAATTTTTAAGTCTATTAGAATAATTACTTTTACAAATATTTCTATATTAAATAAATTAAAAAAATGTTAAATTTACAAATTTCTATAATTTTTTAATCTTTACCTTATATTTTTTTTCTAATCTAATTTTTAAAATAATTTAATATGATCTGATAATATCAATTAAATTATTAATTTTTTAATTTATTCTAATTATATTTTTTTTACTATTTTTACATTTACTTTGGTTTCTTATAAAATGCTAGAAATTTTGATATCATTTGTTATTTTAAACTTTATTAAAAAATGAGATATTAATTTCCCTTACATTTTATTTTAATTTATCTTTTTTATTTCTCAATAAGATATGCAACTAACTGTAGTTTTATTAAAAATTTGCAATTTTTATATTTTTAATTAATTTTTGGCTTATTTATTACTAACTAATATATCTTTTATAATTTAAAAATTAAGTTGTTTTATCATACTAATTTTCTCCATTTTTTTATTTCCTTAAATTTTATCTCTTTCATTATTTTATTTATTACTTGTTAGCAGGTTAAATTTCTTCAATGCTAACATTCCTAATATCTTTTTTTATACAAAAAATTACTAAATTTGTATTAAAATTCAAGAATTTTTTTCTCTTTAAATGTTTAAATCTCGATATATCCTTTTTTTTAAACTTAGTAAGTTCATTTCCAAGATTTATTTTAATTTAATCCTTATTTAAGGAAGTATTTAATAACTTGTGATTTTAAGAGAAATAGCATAGCATAATTTAATAAATAGACTTTACCTTTATTTGGTTTGTCACATATAAGTTTATAAAAAGAGTTAGGTCTCAATAATAATCTACTTCTTCATATTGAACTTGTATTACTTCTTTTTTCCCTTGCTTCCACTGAGACTTGCCCTTCATAAGCTTTCCTACGTCAAATCCGTACTGTCTTTTGTACCATTCCATTAGAATTCGAGATATTGCTTAAATGATTTATTGTTTTCTTCTTCTATATAATTTTCTTTTGTGCAGTATATTCTAAATATTTGGTTTCATGTTTTTCGTTCTTCTTTTTTACTATTTTACTAAAATTTCCAACAATTTCTTACTTTGTGATCTTGCTTCCTGCAGTATCAGAACCTCATTATCGATCTTCCTTACGAATAAGTTTAAGTTTAATTTAATTCTTACCTTTATGTCTCTACATTCATGAGATCATAAGTCATCTTATTTTGCATTTCCTGATTCTTTAATAATTTATTCTTTGCGATCGTTATTCAGTCTTCTGCATTAATGATTATATTTGCCGATTAGAAGGTCTACTTACTATATCTTATTTGATTTCACTGTTTTCTTGCTTCAGTTGATCAATTTGGTAAATTTAAATACAGACTTTGCTTGTTGTTAGAATACCTGTTAAAGTTTAAGATTTTGGTTCTTTAGATATTATAGATTGATTTATATATCTTATTATATTTATTAGTCTAATTAGGAGAAAATTATTTTTTCAGTGTCATTTTATATATAAATAATCTAGAATTTTAAGAGAAACAATATTTTAAAATTAATTTAAGGGCCTTTAGTATAGAAGATATAGCTTCAAAAACTAGAATTCTAAATATTCTAGTCAAATTATGTTACAAATCTGATTTAAATATTTTCTTATATAAATGTGATCTTAATTTCTCTAAAATTGCAGACTAATTTTATTTTATAATCTTTAGTCTCACTCTATGTCATCAAAATAAACACACTAATCATTTAATTAACAAATAAAATGGAAACAAACCCGGGAATCTAAACCTTTAATTCTAACCTTAAAGATCAATCTTAAGTCTCAGTTAACTAACAAGAACCAAGAATTCAAAAAAGATAAATCTACTCCTGTTAAGGATTGGGAAATACGGAATTTCCTAGCAAACTAAAAAAGCTTGAGAAACCCCACGAGCAAGACATTATTTAGCTTTATTCATTAATTGAGAAAATTAATACCGAAATATAGATCCTGAAAGCGGAAAACTTGAATCTTCGGCTTCTTTTTTAAGAAAGAAAAAAGGAAGATCAAGACTTGGTAAATAAAGTTTAGTTTTAAATTGAAGTCTTAATTTCCTAATTTGAACTATTAGAAAAAAACCTAGAAGAAAATCAATAGAAAATTAAAGAAGAAATTCGATTACCAATCAAAAAAAACTAACTTCAATCAGAAAAGATGGAAATTGAAAAAATGTAAACAGAATAAAAATTTTAATTCAAGCCCTTAATAAAACGTTGCTATTGTTGTAAAAAGGCAAAACATTTTTGGAGGTAATGTCCGAAGTGAAGAAGAGTGCTTGAGCAGCACCGTAAATAATTTGGAACATTGAGGAGGCTATATTGTAACTACTTTGGAGGTATTTACAGAAAGAAACTGATATTAGATGATTCAAGTGTGACACTAATCAAACAGGATCTTGGTAATTAATAGTAACAGAATAAATAGCTTTAAAAGGACAACAATGACCTTAGAATTTGTTTAGAGAAACTGGAGAAAAATTACAAGAAGATGGAAGAACAATTCTATGAGCTTATTGAAGAGAAAGAAGAATTATCTCAGTTTGAAATTGATTCAGATGAAGACATGTACAGTTGAGTATTGAATATAAAAATTTGTATTGTCTTTAATTAGAGGAAACATTTGCTCTAATTAAAGATGACCCTAACCCTTATAGTTAAAATTAATAATTTAATTAACAATCTTATAAAAGTTTATTTAATATGCTTGATCTAAAACTTTGGTAATAAGATATTTTAGACTTTTATTAGGATATTTATATTTGTTTAATTAATGATTGGTTAAGTTCAAATGTTTAAATTTATTTAATAAAAATCGGAGTTTTTTTATTCACATTATCTAGTGCTTTACATAGGACCTTGGAAAGCAAAATAAAGTTTTTAGCCTAAATATATCTTTTAAATAAGTTTTTTTATCAATTGGTAAATTAGATTTTTTAGTTCTATGACATATATAATGACGATAAATAATGATTTCAAGTTTGCTTACTATTGAGAAAGAAATCGAAGATAGAATTGAACAAAATTTTATTAATAAGCAATTTTACGTTTTAAAGACAAGCAGAGAACATAAATAATCCGATTAAAACTTGAAGAACTTTAAAAATTTCCTTTAATTAACTATAATAAACTTAGTAAGTTCTATAGAAAAGCAATAATTTAATTCTTTAAGCTAAAAACTGATTCTTATAGTTTTAAATATAATTTACGATTACGATATTATCAAGTGAAAAGTTATCTTAGTATCAATGGAGGAAAAAACATGCCTAGGCATATCTTCCAAAGATTCTTTTATTCGGACTTACTTAGAAATATTTTGACAAATTTAATGGTAAACATTTATAAAGATTAGCAACATAAGTTTAAATCTACTTAAACTAAAAAATTAGTTCTTTTCAATAATTAAAAATAGACCTTAAAATAAACATTTTTATATGAAATTACTAGGAAAATAAATTAAATATTTGGAGAGAGAATATCGAATTAAACAGAACCGCTAGTAGAATAAAAAGAAAACGATAATGAACAGCAAGAAGCGTTAAAAGCAAAACTTGAAAAATGAAGTTAGTATTAATAAACTTAAACTCAAACTTATATAAATTGAAATATCTAATGTAAATCGAAAGCTTCTAGCAATACAAATTTTATTAAAACGAACTAATTTATAAATTTAACAGTTTTAGGTTTATTATATAATAATTAAAGATTTTTCTCAAAATAAATTTAATTAAAAAATAATTTTAGTAAGAAAAGAACTAATATAAACTTATTTTATTACTTCTTATCGTTTCATTAACTATCTTGTTCTTACATAAAATAAATAAACAATTTTTATTCTTCTTTACTAGAATACTACTCTAAGGTTTTTAGATTATATTTAAAGGAATTCATTACTAATCTCTTTAATAATTTATTGAGTTAAAGGAATCATTTCGTACTTTATTAAATTTTAATCTTTCTAAAGTTATCACATAATTGTCGTCATAAAACTTATGAATTTAAAGACTTTATTTTTTATAAGGTAGCAAAATAAGATTTCTTAAAGCTATTTATAATTAATCTTGTAAATTTTCAATTTATTAAGCTTTTATCTACATATTTCTTGATTTACATCTTCAAATAGTTTATTTGTTTTCTTATTAAATAGTCTTTATTTATCCTTTTAACCTTTTTTTATTATATGATATTACGGTTTTTGTAAAGATACTTTGATTTACACCTTTTTCATTTTATAATTACTGTTGAAGGATTTAAAATTCCTTTTTAATTAATTTTTTTAAACTAAAAAGTTTTTTGACGTCTTTAATTGCAAGAAATCCTTCCCCAATAATAATCGTTATTAAATGTTTTTAAATTGTTTTTATCTTTATCTCATCATTTATCTTTAGTTACTTCTTCTTTCTACTCCTCTTTAACTTATTCCTCTGTTGCTTTCTCCATTTCTAGAATCTCAAGTCTTCTTGCCATTAGATTACTCTGAAATATTTTGATTTATAAGTCTAAATATCCCAAATAAGACTTCGGAAAGGAGTTTATATATTCTTGATCGTATGAGACGCCTTAAGTCATATCTTGCGATATTTTCCCATAGTAAATCCCTTATATTATAATAGTATTTACATTTAAAGATATGTTCGAAAGTCTCATATTTTCCACACATGCAATATGGATTATCAATAGGATAGATCTTAAAGATCCTTACGAAAATTATAGGATTAGGTTCTGAGCTTATATATACTGATGATTTCTTTTCTATACTGTTTGTTTAATTTGTATAAGTAATTATTGGAAATTGTTGAAGATTACCAAATTGTTCAGTATATATTTTAGCTGTTTTCATTCTCATAAATTTTTAAGTAGCTGCATTATAGAAATATTGTTGCATTTTGACTCTTATATGTCTAGTAAAAGCTTTAAGATTGGTATTATTCTAGAGATTCTGCAGATCGATATTGTAAAGGTCTGATATCTGCTAAACGTAATCATAGTACTGAAATCCTTTTTTCCAGTTGGTAATGAAAAGAGAGCCTATTGTTGATCTTTAAAAATCAATACTTTCTTATTTCATTTTATAGTAGAATCTGAAGAATTTTATAGCCATAATGTGCTTAAAGGGTAATTAATTCAGGTCTATATAGCATGACTCGTTAAATGTTGAAGCTGCTACTTAAAAAGCTTTTCTTGAAATCAATCTCATGCTTGATTCAATTCTGTTCAGAACTCCAGTTACTCCTTTTTGAATACTTCATGGTACTAAATCTCCTCTATATTCTGCTTTAAGTAATGTAAAAAATCTGCATAGAGTTTTAAAATGTCAAGGAGTCACATTCTTATATCTCATTAGTTAAAAGAAGGCTTTCTTCATTGCAGCTATATATTTGAAAGCGATTTATTTGCAATGGAGATTCAAATTTTTCTTCTGATGTAGAATAACTCCTAATTATGTGCCTTGTTCTTTTTAAATAATAGGTTAATTTTCTAATCATAAATTTAAGATTTATTATTTAGGATGCTTCTTTAGAAATTAGATCCATTTAGATTTGCTAACATTTATATTTAAATTAGTTCATGCAAAAATCTTACTTGTTTCATTTATTAAATTCTACATCTACTTTTCAGATTTGGAAAGAAGATAAGATCAACTGCCCATTCTCTACAAGCGAAGCTAATAATCAAGTCCTGATATTTGAATCCCATTTAGATACTTTTACTTTCAAAATATCTAATTACTATGTCATAATACAACAATGCTAAAACTGGTCCATGTGAACTCCCTTGTCATAACTCAATTGTTGTATTATAATGTTCTAGTTTTAATTCCATCTATAATAATAATAATATTAATAGATTAAAGTGGCCTCACCTTTATTTGGTTTGCCACTAATTAGTTTATGAGTTTTAAGATGTAAATTAATCGTTTAGGTTTCAGAGCTTGCTTCTTCTATTGCATATCATATTGTACAGATTTAACCTTTCTTTATCTTAGGAATTTTTCTTCAATCTCAATTAGGTCCCAACATCTTCCTCGTCCTTCTTTTTTGAGCATTTACTAGTAATTAATCTTCACCGTATAATTTTTTCTTGTAAAGTCTTCTTGAGAACAGTATAATTTTGTCATATTATTTCATATCTTTCAATTATTAGATTCTTGCTTCTTCTGAAAATACCAGCGTCTTCTAAAGATGTGTCCAACCTTTTAGCAATAAAAACATCTTGTTTTACAATAGTTCTAGTTATGTCCTATTTTTAAGCATTTTTAGCATTTTTGGAATTTTAATAAATTGACTATTTTTTTCCGATCCGAAAAAGAATTTAAATTTTGTTCTTCTATTCCCATAGGATCATTATTAAGATTAGAATTGTATGGATTATTAATTTCTATTATTTTTTGCTCCGTTTTTTCCAGTTTTTAATTACCTTGCAACATCGAGGCTTTAGAACTTATTTCCGTTTTTAACCATTAATTTTCATTTTATAATTATTGCACAGTAAAAGTTAGAGAATCTAATCGCTAAATCAAGTCTAGAAGTGATTGTTGCCTTTTTTTGTTTTCCGCTTCTAGGGAGTATATTTCGATTATAGAGTTTTATTGTTCGATTTCCTGTTAGTTTTTGGTCGATTACTTCTTAGGAGCCATTTTATTTTATATAATATTAATTAATTAATTAAATTAGCGTGGTACCACCATTGTTTGGTTCACTACGAAAAATTAAAGAAACCAAATTTAGTTATTAATAATAGGCTAGAAATGTTTCTAGCTACATCTGGTCTCTTTGCTTCTTGTCTTCTTCTCTCCGCTTTTATAATCAAAATTGATTGCCTTCACTCTTCAAATTCTTGTAATTCTTCCAAAGGCTGGAGTTAGAAGGGGTTAGAGAATGTTCCAATATTAGTGTCAAATGACTCAATTATGTTAATTCTTCTAATTAATAATTATTTTGCTCTCAGTCATTTCTTTGTTATTTTATATTTCCTGATCAGAATAGCGACATGTAGAACCAGGATACCTCTGAGATCTGGATTTCGGTTCCCTCTAATCGATTTTTCATACCGATAAAGAGAACCCTCAAGCAAGTAAGACTTATCACACAATGGGCCCGTCCTTACTTGTTTGTGGTGGCATCTATTGCAAGAGTACTTGCAGTGCAGACATGACTGCACCGGATTTCCTACTCGGACGACTAGAAACCAGAATCTATTTTAAAAATGAATATATATAATAAATGAAGAATTTAGGTTTTTGTAAAACGACTCTAAGGCTTTTATTAGTTCAAGTGGTAGTTTGACTCTCTTAAGTTGATCAAACAGAAGTCTTCTTTTTATTGAGTCAACATTTTTTCAACATCTATCATTGTTGCTATCATTTTAATATTCCTCTTTGCACATTTTCAATAGTTATCAATTATCTATTATATCACCCAAATCTATTAAGTAGTTTATCTATTTTTCATTAATCCCATTTAAGAAGAGTGAATCAAATTTCTCTAGTAAATCAGATTGTAAAATCTTTTTGTTAAAGCTTTATCATATAACTTTAGAATAGTATTAATAAGAGAAATAGGTCTTCAGTTTTTCCAATCATTTTTATTTCCTTTTTTAAATATTGGAAATATTACCGAAGTATATAATTCTTAAGGAATTCTTCCAAAGTCTTAACATAATATTTAGAAAAGAGTGAAGAATTATTATCAGATATTAGCAACCATATTTCAGAATTTCATCTTTAATTCCATCTTGATTAGCTGCTTTTCCATTAGGAATTTATTTTATAATTTCTCGAATTTCTTGTATGGTAAAAAGATAAAATCCTTATAAATACGAGAGTGGATATTCTTTAATTTCTTAAATGCTATCGTATATTATATCTATCTTTTAATTACTGTAAAAAAATGGATGAGATATAAACCTTACTAGTTCTAAATAGTGACTCTTCTTTATTTAATTAAAAAGAAGCTGCAAACTCAAAGGTTAAGCACAGGCAAGTGCATAAAAACCACCAAATAAGAGATTTGGAGTCTCTACAACTTACAGAAGTCAGTTTAATAATGAATTTATTAATAAAATTATTAAAAAACTGCAGTTAAAAACTAGAAAACAAGATCCTATGTGTTCCATTAAAATTGCTTCGAAATTCTCTTCAACGGGGACATAAATTGTAGAGTTTACTGAAAGAAAAATCAATATATAGGAAGAAAAATAGTAAACCTTAATCTAAAAAAATGGATGATTTATAAATATTGCAGGATTATAATCTTGACGACTCTTCTTTATCTAAAAATAAAGAAGCTGCCTTCTTATGAAATGAGCATAGGCAGATGCTAGACTACTTTCTAAAAAATGACCCTAATTCATTTCAATTCAAATCCGTAAAGTAGATAATTAACTTGTTAAGAGCTTTACTAAATATCTGTAGTTAATCTCCAGTTAACAAGTTCCTTCTTATTCCGTTAAAATTACTTCGAAATTCCCTAAAAAGTGGAAATTAACTATCAAGAATTCTAAAGATTGAGAAATATACTTATAGATAAAAAAATAGTTTGGTACCTCAGTCTCACCAATCGTATCAAAAATATCCTTTTTATAGTAAGATACTTTGATATTATATTATCTAACTAGTTTTAAGCAGGAAATAATACTATGGATATTTAAGATACTCTTTTAATTAAAAAATAAAATGAAACGCTTTTGAATGAAGTAAAAAAGCTTCAGACATAAATAAAAAACTTAACAGATAATAACATTTCTTTAGATAAATAAATAAATATTCTTGCACAAATTAATCAAAACAATTAAGACATGATTAACTCTTATGAAGCAATCTATGAGCAGTACAAGATTTATATAAATAAAATTAATAAGAAAATTAAGGAAATCAAATAATTTATATTATATCATACTTAATAATTACTTTAAGAAGTTTATAAATAAAGGAATAATACTAGAGAGATGGAAATTTAAACAGACTTTTTAAACTAATAATTTGAATAAACTTATTTTAATCAATAAATGACTTAAACTGAGTTAGTTGAAAATCATAAATCGATATAAACAAATTTGTAATTCAATGAAATATTTACTTATTAATAAATTAACTATCTGCAATGTTTAATTGAGTTATATTAATATCAACAATAATAATCAGACCAAATATAATGAGAACTTTAATAAGTTTATTAGCTAAAGAATAAGACTGAAGTAGAATTAAAAAATTAGTAATTTGAAAATCAATAATACAGAAAACAGTGCTAGGAGTTATAAAATTAAATCTTATTTTTTAGTTAAGAATTAGAGAATCAATAACAATATAATTCTGAACATATCAGGATATTACAAGCACAGTAGTAATAAAAAGAATAAATCCTGTAAGGATTATTAACATAAAAATAAAATGAAATTGAAAACATAACAAGCTTTTATACTAAGCAACTATAAAAATATTAAAAAATATATTTTGAAATGTAAACATAAACAGAAACAAATTAAACCAAAATTAATTAAACTTAAACAGATGTTATAGGATAGGATAAGCAAATTCAAGTAAAAATCCAGTGTTTAGATATATCATCTAACACAATGAAAGTTGATCAATTAGACCAATTTTGCCAAGTGAATTTGTAAGAAAAGAATTATATAAAACTCTAGTAATCCTATCATTAGTTAAATATAGATTTCATATGTAACAATTAAAAGTAAGAGGAAAATCTGAGAAAATAATAAGAAATTAATAAAATGTTAATGAATGGATTATTTAGCCTTAAAGCTAAGAATTAATCAAAAGATTAATAAAACTAGACAGATTTCAATAAAATTGAAAACTAAAAATGTTCTGTTGCTAAAAAATCAAACCCTCTTAAAAGAAAATAGGAAAAAGATTATATTTAAATTCCAGTAGCTAAACGTAGTATTAAATATAGAGATCAAAAAGAAAGTGAAAAAATAATGCAATCCTTAAATTTTAAATCGCCTTTACTCAAGGAATTTATATTATAGGGTTCTTGAAGAAAAATACAGTATGAAATGAGTAATATTTAAGGTAGGTATGTGACAATAAATTAAGAATTAACCTTTGGAACTATTGATAGTATTAAAAAAACCAAAATATTTGTGGATCAAAAGCTGTTATAAAAATATAATAAATAAGTAATTTTTATAATTATCAATTCTTTCATCAGCATCCGGAATATGGTAAAAATTTGTAAATGTTGATTATGATTTACAAGGGAATAAAAATATTTGAAATATGAAAATGGACTTCCAGCTGGATCAAAAGAAAGTAATAAAGATAATAATTAATATTAATATTAATATAAAACTCGAATCAAGATTGGACACGTTAACATTAATGGAATAGCAGGAAAACAGTTAATGATTGAAGAATTTATCAAAAGTAATGACATAGACATCTTCTCAATTAATGAAACATGATAAAAGTAAGATTTTCCTCCTATACTAATAAAAGGATATAGGACATACTTTAGAAATGCAGATAAAGGAGGAGGTGTAAGCTTGATTATTAGAGATGAAATAAATAGTATTGAATCTAGAGTAAATATAGAAACCTAAAATCGATTTGTTTCAGTCAAAATGGAAAATATATTAATCACATCTTGCTATATGCCTGACAATAATAAAAGTAGTCTTATTAAAGATTAAGCTTATGATTATATTAATACATATATTGGATAATTTCCAAATAATCCTCATATATTGATAGGAGACTTCAATGCTCTATTATAAAATTACGGAAATAATACTTAAAACGATTATGACAACACATCTAGATTTTAAGAATTCTTGCAATAAAATGATCTTCAAATAGTTAATAATACGATTAGTAATACATGTATACACAAAGGAACGGGAAAATTGTACTGTAATGACTATATATTAATTAGTAGTCATTTAAATAATAATTAATTTGTAAATTTTTAGGTTCACAATGGCTGCTTAAAAACTGATCACATTCCACTTACAGTTAACTTTTTGTTTAATACAAATATTATGATGATGAAAAAATAATTTAGAGAAAATATAAAATTAATCGTTTGTAAGATACAATTGATAGATAAAGATATTAGCAATCATTTATACAAACTTGTAATTACTACTTTCAAATAGATAGAAATAATTTAGAGGAATAGTACATATACATTAGCAGAAATATTCAAGAAAATGCAGATTCAGTAATAGGATCATTTATTCCTGATCCTAAATACAACAAACTTCCTCAAGATCTTGCAAGAAAGTATATAGATGCGAAAAGAGCTAACTAAGAGTATAAAGAAACGCAAATTTATTTTGGAAGAATTAATTAAAGAGTCCTTAATCTTCAGAAATCAGCTAATAAACTTTGAAATAAATATAAATATCATCTATGAAAATGGTTAAAAGATAAAGCAAAGAAGAAATTTATAAATCTTAATGAAGAACCAAAAATTATGTTTTAACAAGCGAAAAAGATTCTGATCCAAAAAATAAGAAACAAAATGAACTTTAATTAAGAGCTTAAAAACCAATTCGTTGATTCATGAGAGAATTTTGTTTTTAATAAACATTAAAATCTTACTTAATAGTAGCTTGACAATAGTAACAAAAATTTTAATCTAGTTTATTGAAATATTAAAGAAATTTAAGAGTAAATGCCTTCCTATTTACAAGAATTCCAACTCTTTACGATTTAAGAAATTTAGGAAATTATTCAATAAATCCCTAATGGAAAAGTAGCTGGCCCAGATGGCATAAAGGGAGAATTATTGAAGTATGGAGGTTATTATCTTACTTTGATTCTTCATTCTTTCTTGAATAATATGCTGAGGTTAGGTAGAATACCTGAAGAACTTAATACGTCAATCATTATTCCTATATTTAAAAAAGGAAGCAAAGATGACTGGAAAAATTGGAGACCTATTTCTTTGATGAACTCTATACTAAAAATATATGATAAAGCTTTAACTAAAAGGTTATATGACTAAATATATAAAAGAAACTTAATTCATGAAAGCTAGATGGGATTCATGAAAAGGAAATAAACTACTATGCAAATTTGGAAAAATATAGTAAATAATACAATCCTATCACAAATAAGCAAAAGGGAAGACAAAACTCCTTGCCACACTAATAGATGTAGAGAAAATGTTTGATACTATAGAAAGAAGATAGCTTTTCGTTTAACTCAGGAGAGTCAAGCTTCCTTTAGGACTTATAAATGCCCTTGAATCTTTCTATAAAAACATAAATTCCTCCTTTCTTATAGATGGAACTTTATCTAGGAAGATAAAATACAATAATGGAGTTATTTAAGGTAGCTCACATGGTCCAATGCTTGCTTTGCTGTACTATGATATTGTAATCAGATATTTAGAAAGTAAAAGTAACATAATAGGATTCAAATGTAATACTATTGGCAGAAGCTTCGCATGTAGAGGATGGGCAGATAATTTAATTCTCCTATCCAAATCTGAAAAATTCATGCAGATTTTAATAAATGAAACATAAAAAGTATTCGAATGAACTTAATTGAATATTAATACTTCAAAATGCGAAGTTATTTAATTCTTAAAAAAGAATCAAAAAGAAGTTAAGTTAAACTTAAAAATAAAAGTAAATCCAATTATTTAGAAGTAATAAGTAACATATTTAGGATTAATTCTTCATCAAAAAAGGACCTAATTAATCACTGCAAATCGGTTTCAATTAATTATCTGTCTGCTATGAAGAAAGTAGTATATACATTATTAAGGTATAAAAATGTGATACATTGACGTTTTAAGACTTTGTGCTGGATGTTCACGCTTCTTAAGTTAAATATGGAGGAGAATTAATACCTTGAGCAATCTAAAATGGAGTTACTGGAACACTAAATAAAACTGACAAAAGTATGAGATTAATAGCAAGGAAAGCCTTCTAAGCACCTGAAAACACTTTTAATAAGTCCTGTTATATAGATCTTAACTGAATGCCATTTAAAGATATTATGGCTTTGAGTTTTATAGATTTTTTTATAAAATACGATAAGAAAGTATTAACCTTCCATAATCAACATTAGGAACTCTCTTTATGAATAATTGATAGGAAGGATATTAATATAGAGACTAATTAACAAGATTATCTGAATACTACGAAATTGACTTTAATAATTAGGAATATAATAGTAGCTTAACTACCTTTACGAAATATGTAAAGAACTAGATTCAATATAAATTATATAAAATAACTTAGTAAAGACTTAAATGTATGCCAACTGCAAAGATTTTTATAGAATAATTTTGTAACTAACGATAATTCCCAGAAATTACCTATCCGAAACTAAATAAATAATATAGAAAAGAAATAATCAGTATATACAAACTCAGAACTTAAAGCTACAACTTTCGGAAAGATCTTCAAGACAGACATTTTCTTATCGAGAATCCTCATTGCATCTGTGGAGAATTAGACAAGTTCCAGCATATTATGGATTGCAGTTGTTACATAGATATAAGAGAATGGCTAATAACAAAGATTGAATAAGGTGATATAAGGAGATTAATAACCTATGATTAATATTATAACAAATAATTCCCAAAAAACAAGATAGAATACATAGATTTACAAATAAAAATTTTCCACAGGATGCTGCTCAAAAGAAGATTGGAATTATTCGAAATGGAAGAAGAATGATTGGAAAGTCCTGAATCTAAGGAATAGGAAGTAAAAAATCAAGAAAATAGTGAAGAGAACGAAGAAGAAAAGGAATAATAAGAAGAGCTAAAAGAATAAGTGGAAAAATAGAAGGAAAAAATTGATAACTAAGATGATCAAGCTGAAGTATAAGATGAAGATGAAAGCGGGAGATGAAAAACTTATTAATAATTCTAAATCATCTTTAATTGAAGAAGTAATTCTAACAATTAAAGATGTCACCAGACTATTTTAGTTTAGTTTAAATTTTTAAGTTTAAAAATGATTGAGATTTGACCTTTAAGAAAAAATCACGAAAAGTAGTCTTAAAATCATCAAAATTAATGACAGTGAAGATCCAAGCAAGTTGAGGTGAATATATTTTTAATCAATAAATTAAATATAGTAAATCAAATAAAGGTGATACCACAATAATAAATTATGCTATTTTAAATTTCAAACAGTTAAAAATATTCAATAGAAAAATGAAATAATTTCAAGATATTAGTAGAACAAATTTATTTTGAAGAGGCTTAATTGAAAAATATATAAAAAGAAAAATGATTAAATTTTAATTTTAATGCTTAGATTAGAAATAAAAATGAGATATATTTATAAAAATTATTTTTAGTTATTAATATTTTAAAAGTCTAAGATATTAAAGTCTAATTTATACTAAATAATATGTATGCATGTAAATAATATTTAGATGATAATTTTATATAATTTAAATTATTTCACTTTTATTTTAACTTTTCTTAAACTTCAAACTAACAAGCAATAAAATGATTTATAGTAATCTATTTAAAAATAAAAATTAATAGTCTATAAAGACTAAGAACAAATAACAATTTTAGTTCTAGTTTAATTTATTTATTTCCTAATAATCCTAAAATAATTTTATATTCTAAAGTATAAAAATACTTTAAAGATAGAATTTAAATTTAAATTTCATTATAATTAAGTTTGTAGTTAAATAAAATTTAATTTATAGTTATTAAAAATGAACAAAAACCATTTTGAAAAAAGACTATTAATTTAAGATTAAAGAACTAAGAAATTTTAAAAATAAAAATTGTAAATTAGATTAAATATTTAATTAATTTTCTAATATTAAAGTGAAATACTGTAATTTTATAAATTAAAATATTTTAAAATAATAAATGTAAACTAAAAAAATCTATCGTATAGCCATTAATTAATTTCCTTTAGTTTTTAATTAATTTTTCCATCTATTTTTTATTTAAATATACTTATATTATAAAATATTTTTTTATTTCTACATTATTCTCTCATTAAAGGTATTAATAACAACAAAATTAAGAAAATATTACATAATCAACAAAATATTATAAAAATATGATAGATAAAGAATTATGATAAAATAATGAAGAAAGTGATGCAATTGTACATTTAAAATTTAAAAATATATAAATGAAAAAAGTAAATATCATCTTAAAATTGTTTTTTAAGTTTTAACTAATTTAAAAAGTTCATTTATAATAATATTTTTTACTTTAAAATAGAAAAAAGTAATAAATAAACTTATAATTTCTATATAAATACTTTCATTTAAATTGGATATTAAAAACAGTGATATTTAAATAATTAAATTTTTAAGAATAATAGATTATATAAATATAATTTTAAAATATAAATATTAGCTTGATTCAATAATAATTTATTACTGTACATATTTTAATTAAATATATAGATAATTATCATTTTAAATATTAAGACTTTACCTAAACTTAAATAATGAGTATAAATCATATTGATAAATAATACTTCTATTATGAGTAATAAAATAAGACTAAAAATAAATAATCTACTACTTATAAATAATTCTTTAAAATATTTGCTTACTAAATTTCTTAATTTATTATTAGCAATATTTAAGCAATTTATTATGCTTTATTTACATTTTTTTAATATTTTCTTGAGATTAGCAATAAGCAAAATTATACTTATTCCAAGAAAACTTATTGTAAGATAAATAAAAAAGTGTTATTAGTAAAATTTAATTTAAATTTAATTTAATAAAGAATAATTTAGGATTTTTAATTATATAAGAAAAAGTAAAATTAATTCAATTTTATACAGATTTTAATTTAAAATTAAACTATTTACTGCTTTCTCTAGATTAATTCTTTACTATTTACTTTTTTAAAGCTTATATGGAAAAAGAATCTAGGTAATTAAAATAAATGATTTAATTATATTTTATTTTTACTTTTTATTAATTAATTATTTTTATGATAAATAGCAAAATAATTTTTCTAAGTTATTAATTTAATTTTATAAAAAACTAATAAATAAAAGTTAAAAAAGAAATCTAATTTTTTAGTTAAGTTTTGCTAAATAAAGTAGTAAACATTGTAAAAATATATTATAATGATTATTAATTAAATGTAATTAATAAATAATTTAGAAGATATAAAACCATAACTCTATATTATAGAAATAGTATCAATCTTTAAAATTATTTAATTCTTTTTTAATGCTTAAAGCAATTTTTTATTTTGTTAATAACAAATTTTAATTTTAAATAAATATATAGATTATATAAAGATCAAAATATATTTAAAGATCTAATTAAAAATTATGGTAAATTAATAAAAATATTTAAAAGAAGATTAAAACAAACTAATTTTTTTTATTTTCCTATTTGTATCTGTTTATAATGGTTGAACTAAAAGTAAAAAGGAAAATATATAAAAACAAGAAATAAAATAAAAAAAGTTAGGTATCGTGTAAGGTTTTAGAGTAAAGAAGTTAACTTATATTACTTTTTAAATTAGAATTATATATTAGAGTATTTTAATCAATTTTTTGGACTCATTATTTATTAAAAAAATCAAAAGTGTCTTAGAGTTTTAATTTTTTCTATCGAGGATTTTAAAAAAAATTAACTTAAATTATTGCTAAATCATAAATACCCCATAAGAATAATAATTACTAATATTAAAAATTAATGAAAAATTAGAAATAGGAATTTTAATAAATTGGTTATTATTTCTTTTAAATATTTATAAAATTACATTAAATATATAAAATGTTTAATATTACTCTAGTAATTTCATTATCTATAAGATTAAAAAATCTTATTGAGTATTTAAAATTTATTTTACAATTATTTTTAATTATAATATGCTCAAAACTAATTTTTATGAAAGTATTTTTCAATTTTTTGTAAGTATTTAACTTTTAACTTCTTGATAGTAGCTACTTCTTTAAAAGTATTGTCAGATATAGAAATTTAAAATATTTTAAAAAGTTTAAATGTAGATTAATTATTATATTTGATTTAATAAATCATTAAAAATTTTCTTAAGAAAAATCTAGTATGATCATTATATTCAAATTATCAAAATTTCCATTATTCAACTTCATAAAAATAACATTATTTTTTTATCATTTTAATTATTTTTTCTTCTTCTAAAAATTTAAAATTTTATCATCATATTATAGCTATTTTAATTAAAATGGATTACAACATTTGAAACTGCTTTTTAAGAAAATTATAAATGAAAGCTAAAAAGATTCAATAAATTCTGAAAACTTAATTATTAAAATACTTAAATAAGAACCATTATATATATAAAATTAAGAATTAATCCTATTATTTTCTAGTTTTATAAATTAAATTAAATAAAATAAAGTATAAATATAAATATAAAAAATCTTTTATAATTAAGAGTAGAGTTACTAAGACTATTAATAAATAAAATAAATAAATTAAATTATCGTGGTACCACCTTTATTTGGATCACCACGGAAGTTAAAGAAACCAAATTTATATGTTAATAATAGGCTAGAAATGATTCTAGCTTCATCTGGTCTCTTTGAATTTCTTGTGCTTCATCAAGTTCCTCTTCTAGCATAACTAATACCTACTAATTTGAGAGTTCAGGATCAATTTCTTCTAAAAGATCTCTTTAGAGTAATTGAGCGTCAATTATTATTTATTAAATTTTTATCTTTTTCGCTTGTTTATTTAATTACATTTCATCTGTATGTCTCTTTTTTTTATTTTTTAAGTTTTATTCTATCTATTTGTCAAATAAATTTCATTTTCTTTTTTCTACTTTTTATTTTTATTCATTGACTAGCTTTTTGAATATTCAAGTGTACTCACTTGAGCCAGCTCTATAATCCTTACCTATTATTTTATTAAAAGGAAGGATTTTGTTTATATCCCCGTCTTCTTTTTTCTAGTATGCTTTTAATAAAATCTTTAATTCATGCATCTATTGAGCTTCTCTGATCTATTTGAAAAGACCGAATTCAATTTTCAAATTCAAAATTACCTCAAACTATTTTGAATAAATTTAGTTTGGTCTACATAATATTTATTTAGGTTTAATTTTGTTCTATCGTATTTAATTTTTATTACAATTCTTCTCTTTCTTATTAATATTATTCGCATATATCAATTATATGGGCCTCATCCTCTATCCCAATAATAAAGAGTATCTTTAAATAACAAAGAAAATAAAAGCTAAAAGTTCCTTCAATTATATTTCATTCAACTATATATTAAATATCTTATAATTGAAAAGATGGTGGGAGCTTATAATGGCCTTACTGACTAAACTGTTATGTTTTATGGCAAGGAACAAGTTTCTTTTCTGTCGCTTAGAAAATTTCTGATTAGAGTCATTTTCTGAAGGGATCGCTGTCTTTGAGATTATCCACTCTTGGTAGGGGCTTGAAGCCTGGCTGCTCATATCGGTAGGGCTCCCTAGTAGCTACGTCTGGAGCACAACAGGATATCCCCGTTATTCTTAAAAAGAGAGAATCGTTCGTCGAATCGGAAAGAAGTTTCCAGTCCAAAAAACTCTTTTAGTTAAAATTAATAATTAATTTTAACTAAGAGGATTAGAATCATCTTTAATTAGAGGAAATACTTCCTAAAATTAAAGATAATAAAAGTTTTTATAACCATCTCTTAACTGTATATGCCTTCATATGAATGAATTTCAAACTGAGATATTACTTCTTTCTCTTCATTAAGCTAATAGAATTGTTCTTCCCATCTTGTTGTAATTTTTCTCCAGCTTCTCTAAATAAATTCTAAGATCATTGTTGTCCTTTTGAAATTATTTATTTTGTTACTTTTAATTACCAAGATCCTGTTTGAGTAATGTTACACTTGAGTCTACTAATACCGGTTTCTTTCTATAAATACCTCCAAAACACTGCTCAAGCACTCTCCTTTATTTTAGACATTATTTTCATTAATGTCCAGTCTTTTGACAACAATAGCAACGTTTTATTAAGGGCTTGAAGCAAAGTTTTTATTTATTGTGTCTAAATTTTTTGTTCTTTTTCTATCTTATCTATTTGAGGTTAGTGTTTTTTAATTTTTAATTGGACTTCTTCTTCAATTTTCTATGAATTTTATGCTAGATTTTTTTATATTAATACAAATTTGGAAATTAAGACTCCAATTTAAAGCAAAACTTAACTTACCTAGCCTTTATCTTCCTTTTTTATCTTACAAAAGAAGCTTAAGATTCTAGTTTTCTCCTTGAGGGTTTAAATTTCTGTATTCATTTTCTCAAATAAGGAGTAAAGCTAAATAATGTCTTGCTCATTGGGTTTCTCAATATTTTAAGTTCTTTAGGAAATTCAGTATTTTCCAATCCTTAACAGGAGTAGATTTATCTTTTTTGAATTCTTGGTTCTTGTTAGTTAACTGAGACTTAAGATTGATCTTTAAGGTTAGAATTCAAGGTTTAGATTCTCGGGTTTTTTTCCATTTTTATATATTAATAAAATATCGATAGCTTTTAATTTTTATTATAGCAATCCATCATATATCGTGAAAAATAAATAACATGAACTGGAATTTTAGTAAAAACACATAAAAAACTCTTGCTATATAAAAGATAATGCTACGATTATTATAAGAAGCTTTTGTTCAAGTGAAGTTTTCTTTAAAAATTATTTTTAAGAAAAAGAAAGCAGAAAAGAAATAAAAAGAGTAAAATTTACCATATTAAAAAAATTGTTATGTATACATAAAAGCTTATTCTAAATTTAATAAAATAAATAGGCTATTCCATTTGAGTTTAAAGCTTGTATATTTATCTTCTTTAGTAAACTTTATCTTTTATAATAATTTATTTTCATAGATTTTGATTTAAACTTATCTTAAAAAAATTAAAGAGACTTAATTAATTAATATTTAAGAAATTAAATTCAATCAAAATATTTTTTAAGTGTCCTTCATTATTTTATCCTTATATTTTCTTTTTCCTTTTTTATCCTCATGCACTTTACTCTTATTCCTTCTTCTTTTCTGCTTATTTTTCTTATTTTATTTTTCCTTTTAAATTTCTTATTTTATTTATTAAATAATTTCATTAATATCGGCGTCTTAAGCTTTAATCTGCTATTGATGCACTAAATCATCTTATTTTTCTTCTTCCTTAAAATATAAATTTTGTATTTTTTATTTTAAATTAGTTCTTTTTGATTTATTTCCTTAAAAGATAGTTAAGTTTAAATCGTTCTGCTCTCTAAGCTCAGAAGAAATTATTTAAGAATGTTCTATTTGTAATTAAGTTTAAGAAATATCATTAGTTATATTAGGCATCTTCATTGGTTGTGCTTATATTTTTCTTTTTTCTCTATATTACTAAATAAAGTTTCTTATATTCAATATTATCATTCCCACTGTCACTATGAAAATAAAAATACTAGATGCATATAATATCAAACCTCCTACTTCACTTACCTACTTGCTACCAATTCCTTCCAATTGCATTTTTTCTTTTTATGCATTGAAATAAAAATTAGTTAGATAAATGCACATCAAAAAAGTTTCTACTACGCACTCAAAATAGTTACTTTTCATATTTTAAAAAGGTTAGTAAAAGATCAGAAAGAGGATTTATAAAAAGCAGGTAAGAGTCATTAGAACTATTTAAGCTTTGGGATGATTGATAAGTAGTATAAGCAAGGAAGATAAGAAGAATCGTCTAATAATAAATGCTGGATAATAGAGAGATAACTTATTAGGCTAGAAATCCTAGAAGAAAAGATTAAATTTATTTTTTATCTTTTCTTATTCTTCTTATTCTCCACTTTATTATTATTTTAGTAAATAAGCGTAAACTATTTTGAAAGAATATGAAATGGCTAGAATTTAAATTATCTGCATATGATAACTTACAATGAATACGAAAGTCAATAGCAAGTTTAAAGTGGTAAACATTTATTTGAAATCTAAATTGTAAATTTATATAAAAATAGCGAAATTCAAGTTTAAACATTAGCCTAAATAAAATCCTATCACTACTTCATATTAATATAAATTTAGAAGCTTTTGTAATACTTAAGATCTTTTGAATCTATAGCTTAATATTCTAAAAATAAAACTCAAAGTTAAAGCAGATAAAATGATAAAAATGGAATTAAGTGAGTTTGCTAGGAATAAACTACAATTATATTTAAGCATTTTTCAAATATTTTATTCAACTTCATTGTTGATTCATTATATTTCAAAAAAGTCAACATTAAGTCCAAATGGTAATTTTAACTTAAAATTCTAGAAATAATAGTTGTTAAGATTATCAGGTCTAGGTACATTGATATAGGCATTTAGCATAATCATTTAAGTAATAAAAGCTACAAATCAGAATATCTAGAAGCAGTTCTATATAACTAATTTTGATAATAAAGTATTACTATGTGCTTATATAAATACTATATATTAAGATATAAATTAAATATATTTGGTAAAATCGGTGAAAAATTGTTCTGTATCAGTCACTTAAAACTCAAACTAATAATTTATTATATTATAATCAGATTTGTTTTTTTAGTATTGTTTAGTATTCTACTCCCATTTCAAGCAAGTAAAATTATCCACATAGTAATTATCATCCTTATCACATTTATCAACGCACTTGTTCTCAAGTAATAAAAATGGCTTCTAACACTTATTACAGATATCTCCTTAAATATTACATGATGAACAATTATTTATCTTTTAGCTACATTTAAAGCAAGTTTAGTTTTAAATAAAATAACCTTCATCAAAAGAACAATTTGAGACACATTAACCTTCTAATAAATAATAACCATCTTTACATCTTAAGCATTCTCTTCCATTTGCATCACAGTTTAAGCATCTATCAGCTATTAATTCACATTTATAGCATGCTTAATTTAAAACAAAATACTCATCAAAAGGGCAACTCTAAACACAAGAGTTATCTAATAAATAATATCCTTCTATACATTTATTACAGTCATTTCCTGTCAAACCACATTATTCACATTTATCAAATTTCTCTTCACATCTAAAGCAAGTCTAATTATATTAGAAATAAGATTAATCAGGACATCTGGCAACACACTTATCTTCAAGTAAAAGATAAGGATCTTAGCACTTAGTACAGATATTTCCATCATTATTGCAATTATTACAATTATCTATACTTATATTGCATTAAAAGCAAGTTTAGTTATAAACAAAATAACTATTATCAGAAGAACAGCTTTCTACACATTTTCCATCAAGTAAAAGATAAGGAAACTAGCATTATAGACATATTTATCCTTCATTATCGCAATATAAACAATTTTATATCTTTTAGTTGCATTTTTAACAAACTTAGTCTTTCTCAAAATAAGTTTAGTCCGGACAACTTGAAACACACTTATCTTCAAGTAAAAGGTAAGGATCTTAGCACTTAGTACAGATATTTCCATCATTATTGCAATTATTACAATTATCTATACTTATATTGCATTAAAAGCAAGTTTAGTTATAAACAAAATAACTATTATCAGAAGAACAGCTTTCTACACATTTTCCATCAAGTAAAAGATAAGGAAACTAGCATTATAGGCATATTTATCCTTTATTATCGCAATATAAACAATTTTATATCTTTTAGTTGCATTTTTAACAAACTTAGTCTTTCTCAAAATAAGTTTAGTCTGGACAACTTGAAACACATTAATCTTCTAGCAAAAGATAAGGATCTTAGCATTTTGTGCAAATATCTTCTTCTAAATCACATTCTAAGCAATTTTTTATCTTTTAATCACATTTAGTGCAAGTTTCATTTTAAACAAAATAAGTATTGTTAGGACAACTATCAACGCATTAATTATCAAGATGAAGATAGGATTCTTAGCATTAAATACAAATATCTCCTTATTAGGTGCAGTTTTAACAGAAAGGAATAGTTTAGTTACAGTAATCACATTTTCCATCGTTATCTTAATCTTATTAATTACCTGGACAATTAGGTAAACACTCTTTTTCCTTCGAAATTTTTAGTGAGCATAGACATTAATCTCCTTTAAATACTCAACCATAATAGCATTATAAACAATTACTTGTCTGAGTGTCATAACATTTGAAGCAGTAATCTCAGCATTAAATTATTTAAGTTGAAGTAAAACCTTAAAATTAATAGCTTAAGATAAGAGTAAAATCATTTAAAGTTAAGTATTAATTTTTATAATATCTAGCTGAATACATCTATCCAATAAAATTATAAGATTTGATATAGCTTCCTTAGTAAATAAGATCATTTGAAGTAAAAGTTATTCAATCATGATAAGTTTGCTAATCAATATAGAAGATATTATTAGCTCTAGAATGAGTCAAAGCAAAAAAAGCTTGCAGTTAGTTATTAAGAGAAAATCCTAGAAAGACTCAAATATCATAAATATAATCAGCTACAATAGTTGATCAGGAATCCTAATATTTTCTTAGTCTCACTTAAAATTTAGTTTATGTACTTTGAGTTTAATATATGGAAAACTCTAGATAAATTGAATTACTTTGATATAATTATAAAAAGATAGAGTTCTACTAAGTTTAGTCGAATTTAATTCAAGATGTAATACTAAATTGAGTTTGTGTCTAAGGATTAAAATTATAGTCTTAAAATTTTTGTGAAGTAGCTGATTATTACTTAGATTAAAATTAGGGAGAGTTGGGAATTATTATATCAAAGAAATCTAGTTGAGCCAAAGTAAATTAGATAAGCTAAAGACTTAACATCAGTATTGCTATTTTCATTTTATTTTATTTTTAAATGATTTGATATTTAGTGAAGATAAAGCAATGAAGATTTTAATTTAAAAATTGGATTTTAATTTATAAAGAAGGAAATCTTCAGAAATTAGCTATTGTTATTTTATATATTTAAATATTTTTAAATCTTAGAAAAGTATAAGCTTTATAGATTATTTCATTTTTGGCAAGATAAATAAATTATAAACATTATTTTAATTTTAGTTTAGTATATCTAGTGAAAGAGATAATAGTTCCAAATGCTTACTAAAATAAAGCTTTAAAATTATTTCTTAATATTTAACTAAGAAGTTTAATGAAAGATAACAATATAAAATCTAAATTTGAATTAAGCCGAAAATAGTAAAAATGTTTAAACTTAAATTTATCTATCGCTTAGCAATAAATTCCTTCGAACATAATTAGCACTATGAGCCTTAGATTTAAGCTTTGTGTAATACAATAACGATTATAAGATGCTGATTTAAAAAAATCTTCGTTAAGTTTTGATAAAAATAAAAAAAGAAAATAAGAAATCATAAATAAGCTTGTTTTTTATAAATATAATTTGAATATGACAAATAAATAAGTAAGAAGTTATTTGAAATAGAGATATTTAATGCATATTCTCTCCTGAAGAGATAGAATAAGTTACTAAGAAATAAATTATGCCAGTTAAAAAATTTATTGTGTGGAGATAAAAAATATTTCTTTTTATTTTAAAATAAAAGATAAAATATAACATCACTTAAAAGAAAATAACCCAATTATGGATATTACATTCTTTTAGTTATAAAAATAAAATTAACAATCCTTTATTCATGAGTTTTAAACATCAACAAGTAGACATTTTAGTGAAATTGTAATTATTCTTTTAATTTTTGGTTTTCCAATAAAATTTTCTTTTATCTAAAAAATGCTTATGTTAAAGTAGTTCTTTCATTTAAGTAAAAAAATAATAAAGAGTGATTTAGTAAAAAAGAAATAATCTAATATTAAATTGAATTCGAAGCACATCAAAATTTAATTCAGCACAACAATTAACTTTATTTAGTAAATGATTGCTATCTCTTAGATCATAAGCTTATTTAACACTAGTATTTCTATATGATTAACTATATAAAGCTAAAATAAATAATTTATTATTAATTAAATTATTTAAATAAATAATTAAATCATAATTCTATAAATGACAAATATAGGCCAAGAAGCACTTTATAAAATTTCTATAAATAAATTAAAAAAAATAATAATAATTAAAAAAAAGTAAATAAATATACTAATTAATTAAAAAAAAGTAAATATACAATAAATAAATAAATAAATAAATAAAGTTTAAAAAAAATAAATATCTAAATAAATAAATATCTAAATAAATAAATTAATTAAATAATAAAAAAAAAAAAATAAATAAATAAATAAAAAGTAAATACGTAAATAAAAAAATTAGTAAATAAAATAAATAATTTAATTAATTAATTAAAAAAAAGTAAATATACAATAAATAAATAAATAAATAAAGTTTAAAAAAAATAAATATCTAAATAAATAAATATCTAAATAAATAAATTAATTAAATAATAAAAAAAAAAAAATAAATAAATAAATAAAAAGTAAATACGTAAATAAAAAAATTAGTAAATAAAATAAATAATTTAATTAATTAATTAAAAAAAAGTAAATATACAATAAATAAATAAATAAATAAAGTTTAAAAAAAATAAATATCTAAATAAATAAATATCTAAATAAATAAATTAATTAAATAATAAAAAAAAAAAAATAAATAAATAAATAAAAAGTAAATACGTAAATAAAAAAATTAGTAAATAAAATAAATAATTTAATTAATTAATTAAAAAAAAGTAAAAAAAAATAAATTAATAAACTAATTAATAAATAAATAAAATAAAATAAAAATACATTAATATATAAATAATCTAATTTTAAAAAAAAATTCGCAAAAAAATAAGTAACTTAATTAATTAATTAAAAAAAGTAAATAATTAATTTAGATTATAAATAACAAAATAAAAAAAATAAATATTTAATAAAATAAATAAATGTAAAAAAAAATTTAATACAAAATATGCAAATCAATAAATAACTAATAAGTTAAAAAAAAGAAATAAATTAATTAAAATTAAAATAAAAAAAGAAATAAATAAATTATAAAAAAATTATTTAAATAAATAATTTAAAAAAATATGCAAAAAATAATAATGTAATTAATAAGAAAAAAAATAATAATCTAAATAGTTAAAAAAGTAAATAAATGATTAAATAAATAATCTAATAAATTAATTAATTAATTAAAAAAAGTAAATAAATAGATAAATAATTTATTAAATAAATTAAAAATTAAAAATTAATTAAATAAATAATTTTTTTAATTAATTAATTTCAACTAAAAAAGTTTTTGGGCCGGAAAACTTCTTTCCGATTGCACGACCCGACGCTCTCTTTTTATGGAATAACAGGGATATCCTGTTGTGCTCCAGGCACAGCTGCTAGGGAGCTCCATCGCTATGAGCAGCCAGGCTTCAAGCCCCTAACCAAGAGCGGATAATCTCAAAAACAGTGTTCCCTTCAGAAAATGACTCTGACCAGGGCTTTCTCAGCGACAGGAAAGGAACTTGTTCCTAGCCATAAAATCAGAAAGTGTTGTCACGAAGGCCATTCTCAGCTCCCACCATCTTTTCAATTATTAAATAAATAATTAAATTAATAAATAAATAAATTTGATGAAAAAAAGTAAATAATAAATAAATAATCAAACTAATTAATTAAAAAAGTAAATAATTAAATAATTATATAAATAAATAATAAAAATGATTATTGAGCTCGTAGCATTTTATTGGCGCGCAGCTCTTTCAATATAAATATTTAATATTAAGAAAATGTTCTTATGTTTCTTGTTAAAATTCTAGAAGTCCGATGAGCCATATTAGCTTCTCTAAATGGGGAATCTTCTTGATAAAAATTATTATTTATTCTTGAGTCAAATGCTTCAGTACTCTTTAATAAGGTCCAAATAAGAGATAATTATTAAGTCAGTAATTAGAAGCCCCGTCATTCAAACTTTCATACTGCTAGAGAGAGCCCTCGGGGTAAGTTAGGTATGTCTCATCGGTACTTATCCACTCTTCCCCGTGGTGCATCTAGTGCGAGATTACTCCCATTGCAGTATACACTGCACCAGATTTTTCTTGTTTGGCTGACGCGACCGACATCCATTTTATATAATGTATAATAAATATTCTTAATTATTTTATATAATAATATTAAATTCGCATGAATACTCCTTTAATTGGAACTTCATGGTCTATGCCAGTTAAATAAATGTTAATAAAATCCTGGATAGAATTACAATTTGACCATTTCAAGGTAAATTTTCTAAGCTTATTCGTTTTCTTCTTTCATAAGATCTAGAATATACAATTTGTTAAATTTGATCCATTTCAAGGTAAATTTTCTAAGCTTATTCGTTTTCTTCTTTCATAAGATCTAGAATATACAATTTGTTAAATTTGATCCATTTCTCTTAATAAACTCTCTTATAATAATAAAAAATTGATTTCTATTTATTTATTTCTTTGAGCTTTCCTCATTTTATTACTTTTACTTTGAGTTTTTAGATCTTTGAATGCATCTTATGCTTTTTAATATTGCTATCATATAATAAAGATTATATGAATCCACATCTAATTTTTCAAACGAGCTTCATTTCATAAATTATTAGTAATTTTGCTTTAATGATTCGTCTATTTTATTTTAATTTTATTTTTTTGCCATATTTCTCTTTTTTTCCTTTAATTAACATTAATAAATACCTAGAGCTCTTTTAAAACATCTACCAAAGGTTTACTTTATTTTCTAGATATATAGTTCCTTATTAGTTCATGCATATAGCAAAATATCGAGAGCACCAAACTGTCATAATTACTAAGATTATGAATACTATCAGAAGATAATTGAAATAACCATTTTTAGCAATTTTTAGTGAAGTTTTCTTCATTAAATAAGGTATGAAATTGTTTATTTCATAAAAAAAGTGAAGCAAAATAAAAAATTATAATACTTGCCAGCAAAGAAAGTGATAAACCTAACTGAAAATAAGAAATTAATTATTCCATCTTCTCATAATACTAAGTTGAAAGCCATATCTAAGAGTATATTTCATTTAAAGTAAATATGCAAATGAAAATTTTTTTATAATTAGATAGAATTGAATATAGTAAGATAAGGTTGATTTTAATTCGCTTAATCTAAAATATTATGATTTCTTAAAGTAATAAACAAATACTTTTTCTTAATCATTTATAAATTTTCTTAATTATATTTATAACAAAAGTCCCTCTAAATAAAACCTTTAAAAATACATTTAAAGGAATTTCTCGAATGAAAGTCAAATCTATTTACCAAATAAAAAATAAAGTTATCTTTATTTAATTAATTTTACCTTCTTATTCTTATTAAAAATATTGACTAGACTAAATAAATAAAATACTTCAATTAGAACTTATATATATAAGATTAAGAATTATTTCTATTGCTTTTAATGTTTTCTATTTTATAAATAAAATTAAGTTAAACTATAAAAATCTTTTAGATGTAGAGTTACTAAGATTATTAATAAACAAAGAATATATATAAACAATTAGGAAAATTAAAACTAAAAGTTCCTTTAATTAAATCTGATTCAACTTTATTAAATATTTAATGTTATATTATATTATTTTAAAAAACCTTCTAAATCTTAAGTCTAAAAAATTGCTAGAGTGGATGATAATAATAATAATAGTAAACTAAAAGTAATTAAAGTTTAGCATTCCCTGGATTTTCAACCAGGTTTTTGCTACCATTTTTTTAGCGCGAATGGAACCACTGAGAATCTTCTGTCTTTTATACGAATATCTTCTTCTTGTAAATTCCCGTTTTCGGTGATTCAGAGTCTGCTAAGCATTCTTAACGTTCTTTGTTGTTCTTTCATTTAAATTTATCTTCACTGATCGCAATTTTGTAATTGGTGTCACTTTGATTTGCAATAATAGCAATTTTTGATTGGTCTTTTCTTGAATCTCTTCAGAAATACTTTTTTTTTCAAGTTAATCGATTGTTTGGAGTAATTCTATATTAATCTTTTCGTCATTCTATTTTTCTTAAAAAATTCAAATGTAAATGTGATCTAGACTTTCTTAATTTTATTTATTTCATTTAAGAATTTAATTTATTAAATTAAAATTGCATAAAGAAGTAAAACTTCAAGCAGTACTTGCTACCAACAAATCTAATAGAAATAAAAGCAATTGATTAGCTTAACATGATTAAGCATTTGATCTTTTTATTATTTAATTTCCATGTAGTGTCTTTTAATTTTAGTTTCTTATAAATTTTATTCCCTTCTAGTCATTTTTTTCTTCGATTCTACTTTTGGTGATGACTAATTAGTAAGATTAAAAGACCATTGACAAATTATCTTAGTAGGAACAATTGATTTAATAACTTCTATTAGTGAAATGCAAAATTTGCTTATTTCTCAATTCATGCTATACTTTCAAACTCAATTTTAATATTTTATCCTCTAACAAGCTTGCTTCCAAACTTTCTAAATATAGACGAGGCTTTCACCTTTTTGGTATATTTCATAATAGCTTTAAAATTTGCTTTTTAGATATTTTGGTTATAGGTAATCTATGAAGAAATATAACTAAAATTATTTCTAAAATTTAAGTTTTTAAACCAATAATATTTAATTTCATCCTGGTGATTGTAACTAGAAAATTTATCTATTAATATTGTGTTAAATGCCTTTCGTTAGAATATTAGATTTAAACCTATTAATATCTGTTTATATCTAATCCATATTTATGTATTTAACTACACTGTATTTTCCTCTTGAAGATGTAGATTTAAAAATAATTGATTGGCTAATAAGTTTTAGCTGTTAAACAACTTTAAAGCAAATATTTAATTCTTTCTTATTGCTAAGAATAATAAAGAACATTTGGTTCATTTGATAAATAAACTGCTTATCTTAGAATAATTTTACAGGGAATAAACTTAATTTCCAGCAAAAGACAACGAGATACATAATATACCAATTAAATAAATTCTAGATTTAAGTTAATTTATGATAAAAAGAAACTGGGATAGCTAATAAAATAAATTAAAAGGTACAAATTAAATAAGTAAATCTCTATTAATAATTAATAAAATATTATGCTTTTAGTTCACAAATTAAGAAAAGTATTGATATAAGGCAATCTATTTTGCTATTTCCAAGCATTTAAAATAAAGAGGATATTTTAATTTAGATTACAGTGATTTCTATGCTACAAATGATTAGGAATTTTATTGTTATCTAAGAAATAAAATTAAAGAAATAATTAATTTATTATTAAGGAAAAATAATTTTAGTTACTTTTAGTTAAAATAAGGATTTTATAGAAACAAAAATTTTAATTATGCTTAGAGAGGTATAAACATTCATTAATTGAGAAAGAGTAAGCTTGAAGGATATAAATGAATGAAATAATTAAAATAAATTGCTAAATAGATATATTTAAATAGCTTTATAACTATTTATTTAATAATAAAATGAAAATAGCAGTACTGATGCTAAAACTTTAGCTTATCTAATTTACTTTGGCTCAACTAGATTTCTTTGATATAATTATTCCCAACTCTCCTTAATTTTAATCTAAGTAATAATCAGCTACTTCACAAAAATTTTCAGCTTATAATTTTAATCCTTAGACACAAACTCAATTTAGTATTACAACTTGAATTAAATTCGACTAAACTTAGTAGAACTCTATCTTTTTATAGTTATATCAAAGTAATTCAATATATCTAGAGTTTTGCATGCAATAAATAACAAATTGACGAACTTAATTTTGCGTAAGCCTAAATAAAAATTAGTATTCTAATGCAAACATTTTAACTGATTATATTTATGATATTTGAGTCTTTCTAGGATTTTCTCTTAATAACTAACTGCAAGCTTTTTTTACTTTAACACACTCTAAAGTTAATAATATCTTCTATATTGATTAGCAAACTTATCTTGAATGAATAACTTTTACTTCAAATGATCATATTTACTAAGGAAGCTATATTAAATCTTATAATTTTATTGGATGGATGTATTCAGCTAGATATTATAAAAATTAATACTTAACAGTAAATGATTTTACTCCTATCTTAAGCTATTAATTTTAAGGTTTTACTTCAACTCAAATAATTTAATGCTGAGATTACTGCTTCAAATGTTATGACACTCAGACAAGTAATTGCTTATAATGCTATTATGGTTGAGTATTTAAAGGAGATTAATGCCTATGCTCATTAAAAATTTCGAAGGAAAAAGAGTGTTTACCTAATTGTCCAGGTAATTAATAAGATTAAGATAACGATGGAAAATGTGATTACTGTAACTAAACTATTCCTTTCTGTTAAAACTGCACCTAATAAGGAGATATTTGTATTTAATGCTAAGAATCCTATCTTCATCTTGATAATTAATGCGTTGATAGTTGTCCTAACAATACTTATTTTGTTTAAAATGAAACTTGCACTAAATGTGATTAAAAGATAAAAAATTGCTTAGAATGCGATTTAGAAGGAGATATTTGCACAAAATGCTAAGATCCTTATCTTTTACTTGAAGATTAATGTGTTTCAAGTTGTCCAGACTAAACTTATTTTGAGAAAGACTAAGTTTGTTAAAAATGCAACTAAAAGATATAAAATTGTTTATATTGCGATAATGAAGGGTAAATATGCCTATAATGCTAGTTTCCTTATCTTTTACTTGATGGAAAATGTGTAGAAAGCTGTTCTTCTGATAATAGTTATTTTGTTTATAACTAAACTTGCTTTTAATGCAATATAAGTATAGATAATTGTAATAATTGCAATAATGATGGAAATATCTGTACTAAGTGCTAAGATCCTTATCTTTTACTTGAAGATAAGTGTGTTGCCAGATGTCCTGATTAATCTTATTTCTAATATAATTAGACTTGCCTTAGATGTGAAGAAAGGATTGATAAATGTGCAAAATGTGACTTAGATGGTAAAAATTGTATAAAATGCTTAATATATTTTTCCATGCTTAATGATGAGTGTGTTGCTAATTGCTCTTAAAACTTGACTTATTTTACTTAAAATTAAACCTGCTATAAATGCAATTAAAAGATTGATAATTGCTCAGAATGCTAGTTAGAAGGAGAAATATGTTCTAAATGTTAAGAATCTTTTCTTCTTTTTGATGGTAAATGCTTTTAAAATTGCCCTAATGGTACTTATTAAAGCTAGAATTAAACTTGCCTTAAATGCAATCATAAACCAGAAAGTTGCTTAGAATGTGAAAAAGATGGAAAAAAATGTTTTGAATGTGAAGATACATTTTTTTGAAATAATGTAAGCTGTACAAAAGGTCTTAAAAATAATTCTTTGGAAGATAACTAAACTTAAGAAGATGGATAAAACTAATAAAATTAAGATTAGTTTAATGATATAATAAATAGTCTTTATGATTTTTAAATTTCTAACACAGAAAAAAAATTTCTTCAAAATTCTTCAAATTTATCTGCTGCTCTTGTTTACACAAGTGCTTTTGTAAGTATAAGTTCTGTATTAGCTAATCTTTTTAGTAACTCTAAGTATTCAGCAAGTTCTTCAAAATTTTTATAAGGTATTTTTATTACTCAACTCATGCTTATGAATGGATTTGTTGATGTTTAGCGAGTTGAAGTTCTTAATGCATATTATTTTGTAAATTTTGATAATGATTAAGAATAAAATGGACTAAGCAATAATAATATTTTAGGTTTAAATCTCCACTCTAGCAAACTTAAAATAGATAAATAAATTTATGTTTACTTGAATTACTAAAGTTACACTTTATTATCTAATCTATTTGAAGCTCTTTTTCTATTATTCGTTCTACTTTTTATTGATTTGCTGCTTAAAATTATTGGATTAAAATGCTGCAAGACTAAGATAGAAAAAATAAGAACTAAATTTACTAATAGAAACTACGTTTCAGTGATTTACTGTATCAAAGCTCTTTAAATAAATAATGCTGTTATGTTACAACTTTACCACTTTACTGTTTCTGATTTCTATTCAGGCTTAAACTCATTCCTAGCTATTTTAGTACTTGTAAGTTTTTATATTTAGACTATTCAAATAGTTTGTATATTTCATAGCTTTTAAGTGCTTAAAAAATATTTCAGTTTGAAAACTAAATTTAAGGAAGTAAAAGAGGAAAGTATAGAGAAATAGATGAAACAAATAAAAGAAAAGTATATAGTTTACTTTGACTAAAAGAAATAGAATAACTAAATGTAAGCACTTTACTAAACTTTCTTTCTGGTAAGAAGACTTTTTGTTTCGTTTGCAGCTATTGTTTTAGTAGAGGTATAAGTAGCTTAAATAATTTTATATCTCTTCCATTGTTTAGTTTGGTTCTTTTATATAGTTTATTTCAAACCTTTTGAAAATTTTTTACTGAATGCTATAGAGATAATTGGAGAAATGATACTTATTTTTATTTATTTCTTTAATTTCTATTTCCATGCTAACAACCGTGATATATAAGATAGTGATAAAGATAGATAAACATTAGGAGTAGTGATCACAGTTACATGTAGTCTTTTTACAATAATAGCTTTGGTTATATCACTTATAGTTACTTTAATAGATTTGTATACATCTTGTAAAAAAGCAAAGTAAGATAAAATCCAATAGCAATAAGAGGCTGATTAGTAATAATAGTAGGATTTAAATAAGCAAGATAATTCATAGCAATAAGTTAGCATCAATTTTCAAAACACTACACGTATAGAAAGTCAAAGAGAAAATTAGAAAATATTTGATTAAATTCATGAAAGTGGAGAAGAATAAAAAATACCTTAATATAATAAAAAGCAATTTTAAAATAAAAAATCCAAACATTTTAAAGCTAAATAGAGAAAAAAGTACTAAGCTTGAAAAATGAACTTGATCTAAACTTAAACTTATTTCCTTGATTTAATATTTTTATATTAAAGATATTAAAAAGTATATTTCATATACTTTATCTATCTGATATTTATTCTTTTTAAAAATTTAATTTAATAATAGTTGAAGCAAGCTTTATTTCCAAGTTTTAATTTAAAAAATAGATTATACTGTAATATTTTTTTATAACTTTATATAATATTAAATTTAATAAATTTAACTAAAATAAATTTAAATATTTTTGTAAATCTTTTTAATTATTTTTCTTATAATATCTTATTAATTATAAATAAAAAGATTTATATTTGAATTTTACATAGATATATTCATCTATAGTTTTTATATAATTATAGATTAAGTATTCTTTTATACTTATAGATTAATAATCTTTTAAAATAAATGTTTCAAAACATTTATTTATATCTTCAGATATAGGCTACAGGCATTACTACACTTGAGTGTGTATTATTTTAATGCTTATTCTTATTTTATGCTTCTTATATAAATTTTTAGATATAATTAGAATTATTATTGCATAATTGTTTCATTCTTTATTTTGCATTCACTTTAAATATTCTTTTATAAAAATATAATAAATTAAAATTAATTAGATAAAAGTTTAAAATATTTTTTGTAAGTTAAAGAAAAATTAAAATTAATTAAGATATTGAAACTTTTTTGCTTAATAAATAAAAATAACTTATCCTAAACTTATTAAATATAATAATCAAAATCATGACACAATATTTATTTATTTATTTTAAAGTTGGATCTATTAATTAGAGTTTTTTCTCAAGTAAATTTCAAGAAAAGTCTTATAAATTACTGAATTTTATTTTTTAATTTTCATACATTTAAATAATTTGAAAAATTTAATTATTTATAACATTTTATTTTTTTATTCTAATTTATTTTAATTTCATTCTTATTTACATTTTTTTTAATATTTATTTACTTCAATGTAAAAAAGGATTATTTTTCTTTAGGTAAAGATTAATATTAATTTTAGCTTGTTTATTTTATAATAAATCATTATATATAATAAATTTATATTAAAAATGCTATATTTTAAAACCAGAAAAGTTTAATAGAATTTATTATATAAAATATTAATTTTGGAATTTTGTTGAATTTACTTTACTATTATTTAATTTTATATTTCTTTAAATATTTTACAATCTAATTAAATAATTTTGCAAACATAACTTTTTTGTTTTAATCTGGATTTTATTTATAGAGATATTTTCTTCAACGATTCTTTATTTTTTTAATAAATATTATCATTATTTATTTTTAATTATATTTAAGTAATTTATAGATTGAATTTATTTTTAAAGAACTTTTACAGCCAATAAATATCTATTTAAATGTTTATTTATTCTTTTTTTATAAGATAAAGTCACTTACCAAATTGTTTGTTGTTTTTATTAATCAGTTGGACTGAGGTATTTTTCACTTAATTTAACTTATCAATATAAAGATTTTTCCTTTATATATTTTAAATAACTAAAGCATTTTAGAAATTTAATAACCCTTCTTTAGTAAAAAATTTTTATTTTTCATATTTTTTATATTTTAATTCAGTGTTATTTCATTATAGATCAAAATGGTATTAAATAATATCAATCTCTAATTAGTTAAAATCATACCCTCTCCTTTTCTTTTTAGCGTTTAAAAGTTAGAATTTTATTTCACAAATAATTTTTAGAGTAAAGTTGCTATTAAATTATTTTATAAAAAGTAGTCAATTTATTAATTTTAGGGAATAAATAAATTAAAATTAATATTCTATTTTAGTAATTTATCCTATTATATCCTTACATTTCTTATAATCTTCTAAATTTGATTTGATTTCTATTTTTAATCCTTCCTAAGTTATATAATTTACAAATAAAAAATATTTGAATCTTCTCTTAAGAGGCATTAATTAAAAAAGGATTATATTAGATTCTCTATAATTTTAGCTTACGTTTTATTTATAATTTACTTTTGATTAAATATTATTTATCCTTAATTTACTCTCATTTTTTATATTTATATTTTTTTATTAGATAGTTCTTATCCCTTTTTATTTCATTCTTTTATCTTATTTTCCTCCTTCTTCTATAATAAAGCTACTAAAATAAATTAGATTACTTTAAAAAGTATAAAATTTAGAATAATTCTTAATTTTTATTAATGCTTCTTATTTAAATTTTTTGCTTTAGTATTATTCTAAATCTTCTCTTTGTATCTTTAAATTAATTTTTAAGAAAAAATAAGCAATAATTGCTAAAATTATTCATTCAAACGCAATTTTATATTTATGTTCTTCTTATTTTTATTCTTCAAGTTTACTATTTAGTTTATTTTGATATCACTTTTAATTATTCTAATTATTAAATTAATAAGAAAATATAAGGTTAAATTGGAGCTACTAGCAAGTGTTAATAGTTACAATAATATAGCTCTATATGCTTAATGCTAAAATTAATAGTATTTAATTTATCTTTACTTATTTACAATTTAATATTAAACTACTCATTTTAAATGTTCTTTGCTTCTCTCTATATACTTATTATTTTCAATTGCTGATTTTAGCAGTTCCACATTGCTTTATCCATACTTATAACTTAAAAAAATAAGGCTGCTTATAGTTAGTTAATAGCTAATTTAAGAAAAGTATTTTAACTATATTAAGATAAAAAGAAAGCTGTTCAAATAAAATGAAATGCAAGTTAGTTATAAAGGTAATAAATTCTATTTTATGAAAGTTATAAAAAAGTTAAAGTTAAAAAGCTTTGTTAAAGCCTTAGTAGTCAGCCATCTGACCTATTCTATCAGCTTGTCTCCATTAGTTTGTCTTGAATTTCTACAAGGCTTAGTTAGGCGGTGTAGTACTTTATTAGTGCATCATCCTTTAATATTCGGAATAGTTTTGGTCTTGCAAGTAGCTTTCCTAATTATTTATCCAAGGATTAAGATTTGAATTAAAGAATTTGTTCTATAAATTTTTCCGCTTTATGTTGGATATATCCTAAATAGTTTTTTAAAAATATCTTATTTATTCTTTCTTTAAATTTCGCTTAGTTAGTAGCAGTATTTTCATTGGTGTTATTTATTGCACACGTAGCATTTTATTCTTCTTTTAACCTATTATTCCTGTAACACTTATTTACTTTAAATTTACTACTTATTTTAAATTAATGTTTACTGTTTATTTTAATTTGAGGCTTCATTTTCTATTTCCATAGGATCTGATTAATTCTGTTAAATCAAAAATGGCGTAACCTGAATTTATTATTAAATTTAAAGAATTCTTTGTTCCAGTTTGTTTACTATTTCTTATGATTATTAATATTGTTTCTCAAGTAAAGACGTTATTAGTTTTTCTAATTTTTCTACTTTATCAGTCAGGTATCTATTTTTAAACATAAACTCTTTTAATGACTTAGATAATATTTCTATTTGAGTTTGTGTTGGTAGTTTTTTTAGTTCTGGATTTCCGAGTGGTTAATGTTCGTCGTATCAATCATATTTCTCACTTTCACTCATTGTAATTATTTCGCTTTTTTATTTTTTAGATTATTTTCCTGTTTAAATGTTTTGTTCAAAGTTCTGTTATTTCTTAGAAGCCATTTTATATATAATAATCATAATATAAAATGTATGTCCTGCTTATAAATTTATACTTATAAAAGACTTTTAGCAAAAGCTAAATATCTAGATTAATTTAGAGGAAAGCTAAAGGAATGAATTATAAGTAAACTATTAAGTAAGAGTTATTACCAATTAATAAGTTTTAGAGATACAAATAATAATCTTGTTCTACTAATTTAGTTATTTTTTAGTATTTTTACTTTTATGAATTAAGTAGTTAAGGTTAAAAATATCAATCACAATAATTAAGCTATATTTATTACTTGCAAACCCATTTTGTTTAATTTAAAAAGTCACAAGATAAAAAAATTAACTAAAGTAGATTAAGAATAAAATGTTTGCAATAAAGCTTATTAAATTTAATTAAAAAAACTTAATTCTAAATTTTGCTTTTATCTAATAATAAGAGTTAATAACTGTAAATCTATGAAATTATAAGAATTTTATGAAATATTGCAAATATGATAAAGGTATCTCGAATCTAAAACATCACTAATTTTATAATAATATTTACAAATGAACAGATTTATAGTATCAAAGCTCTAACTTGGTTTATAAAACTTAACCTAAGGTCAATTACAGACGGATAATAAGAGATTGATAAATAGAAATTTAGATTATAAAATTTTAATTATGATTCGATAAGTTTAAAAAGACTATCAAAATATTAAGCATAATAGTTATAAAAATTTAAGAAATTTATTCTAGCAATTAAATTAAAATTTATTTAAATAAGACATAAATTAAGATAATTAAAGAAATAAAAAATATTAGTGTTTGGAAAATAGTTAAAAATCTTTAAAATGTATACAATTTAATTTAATTTCAACTAAAAAAGTTTTTGGACCGGAAACTCCTTTCCGATTGCACGACCCGACACTCTCTTTTTATGGAATAACAGGGATATCCTGTTGTGCTCCAGGCACAGCTGCTAGGGAGCTCCATCGCTATGAGTAGCCAGGCTTCAAGCCCCTACCAAGAGCGGATAATCTCAAAGACAGCGTTTCCTTCAGAAAATGACTCTGACCAGGGACTTTCTCAGCGACAGGAAAGGAACTTGTTCCTAGCCATAAAACCAGAAAGTGTTGTCACGAAGGCCATTCTCAGCTCCCACCATCTTTTCAATTATTAAAATGTTTACAATTGAAGAGTTTGAAATACAATGTCATGATTATATTAAATTCAGTAAATATATAAAAAATTCAACAAAATCCTTCTATTTTTTTGTGCTAGAAGTTTATAGAAAATGTGATTATACAATCCATTTTGTTATTAAATGCTATATATAAATTATTTTATATTTATAGTAAGAGTTTACAAAATTAGCTTAAGTATAAAGATAATAATTAAAAAATATAATTTTAGATAAATTTTTATAATATTTGATTCTTCAAAGTTTAATTATTAAGATAAACTATAAAATTAAAATAATCATTTGTTGTATGAATGAAATAATTTAGTTTCTTTTATTTACAAAAAATTATATTTATATATAAATCATTTTAGTAAAAATGGTTATATTTTTGAAATATATTTCCGATAATTATTCTTTTTAATTTATATATCATTTAGTTAAAAATCAAACCTATTTTATTATTAAAAAAGTTTGATAAATTAGATTAGATAATTATCAGATGTGATTGCTTATTTAAAGCTTAAAAATAGCAGAAAAATTACCTGCATTTCGAAAAATATTATTAATCTAAAATTTAAAAATAAATGATTTTTTTATTAAGATTAATAAAAAAATAGCTATTAAATTCTTATTATCAATTAGTAAACTCTTTATTTTTATTAAAAAGTATTAAATTCATAGAAAAATTTACTTTTTTAAGTTTATTATATATTCATTTTTTAAATGGATACTTGACTCTAGTCTATCGAGTAGGTAATCTGGTGCAGTGTGAATTTCATTACAAGCACTTTTATAATAGATGCACCATGGATATGTAAGGACGTGCTCTTTATGTGATAAGTCTTATTTATTTGAGGATTCTCTCTATCGGTTCTATAACTAACTTCTGAATTTCCTTACTAAAATTATCAAGACTTTTAATAACATATTTACTATCAATTTTGTCAACACAATCAGCAATATAATATTTAAAGTATTCAATAATATTCTCTAGGGAAGATACGTTACAAGCCATTAAATGCTTCAAACACAAATTTCCGTAAACTTACTTTTGAAATTCACTTTTAATATTATCAAGACTTTTAGTAACACATTTACTTATCGATTTTGTCACCACAATCAACATTACAATAATTAAAGTACTCTATGAAATACGTGAATCTGATTAGAAGTACTGAAATCCAGGTCTTAGAGTTATCCTGCATTTATTTGTTGTCAATCTGGTCAGGTTTTGAGAACTATTAGTGAGATCAGAAATAATTTTTTATTTATTTAGGAGAATTTAACTCAACTGAGGCATTTGACACAAGATGGATTATACTTTAATCTCTTCTAACTCTTACTTTCGAAATTATTCACAAGTAATTAGAGAAAGAAGGTAATAAATTTTGATTTGAAAATGGAGAAAAGAAGAAAATATGAACAAAGAGATTAGTTGAAGCTAGAATATTACTATATTTTTATTAAGAATAAAATTTGGTTTCTTTTATTAATCGTGGTGAACCTAAAAGGTGAATCCACGTTATTTATTTATTTATAAAGTTTGTAAAGTATCTAATTTAAATTTTAAATAAATTTTAATGCAAGAAAGAAAAAAGATTGAACTAGATTTGTTCAACTATATTTTGAATAAAAAAATATATTTTTTAAATATAAAATATTATTAATAATATAACTTTCTTAAAAATTAATTACGAAAGAAAGTATTATGGTTATTTCAAAAATGAAAATTTTAATTTTTATAACATTAATTTGTAAATAGGAAACATATCTTTGCTTGGATTATCACTATAAAGATTTTAGAAAAGTTTATAATCTAATATTATTCATATTTTAACTCGATTTTTAGTAAATATTTTATTTAGAGTTATTGATACTAAGAAAATAGACGAGGGATTTGGAAAGGATCAATCATATAGAAATAGTAATTCTTATTAGAATAGAAAAAAATGTTTCTACTTTGTCTAAATACTGATTAATTTTTAACTTGTTGATATATATAAGAAGAAAGAAATTAAAATCTTATCTCAAGAGCAAACAAGCTTAAAATTAAACTGCTGATTTAAGAAATGTAATATAAAATCAAATAATTAATTAGTCTAATGAGAATTTATTTACCTTAGAAATAAAAGAACTTAAACATAATATATAAAGGCTTATAGATAAGAACCAATAATTAAATGAAATGTTAATTAATATAAAAGCAAAATATGAACGAGATATTGAAACATTGATAAGTAACTAAGAAATATCTAAAATATATTATAAAACTTATATAAATAAAATTTATTAGAAATATAAACAATTATAGAACAATTTTTAGTCAATCAAATCTGATATATAGCAATATCACAAAAAAATGCTATCAAAATAACTAGTTCATAAAATTACTTAAACAAACTTCTCCACTTATTACAGTAACTAAATAGTTTAAACAGATGAAATAATTAGTATATTTCAAGAAATTTAGATATAATAGAAAAACTATGAGAATTAAGTCAATTCAAAATATGAAATATAATCTAATTAAGAGATTCAAATTGAAGCCAATGCTAATTAAAGCTTTACTTAAGCTTAAATGATAGGAGCAAATAATTCACTATGCCAAAACTTTAATAAAATTATAAATTTTACTTAAATTGAAATAGATAACTTTCTAAATAGAACTTAGCAAGGATATCAATAGACTATATTAGAATAGAACTAATATTTACTTCAACAAATTACCTAATAAAAAATAATAAACGAAATTTAACTCCAAGAGTTATATTCTTAATATTAAAAATTATAAAACTAAAATAAGTAATTTATAGATTAAGAATAGAAAGCTTAAATGGAAATTTTAACTTTTAAAATCGAATTAGATAAGTAAAGATAATAAAAATATGAAATAAATATAGCTTTTCAAAATTAAATTCTATTAAAAAATAAGGAAATTCAAATGTATAAAGAATTATTTTAGAATTAAATTTAACATACAAAAGAATTCAGTAATTAATAGTAATTTTAGAAGAAGTAATTTGTAGATGCATAAACTTAAACATTATATGGAAATATTTAAACAAAGGATAGTATTATCTAAACAGATAATATAAATAAATAATAAACAGCTTTTTTGTGTCAAAAATTTACTCAAACAAATATAATCAAGCAAGACAAGTTAATGTAAACTTAAAATAATTAATAGGAAGCATAAACTAATACTATTATAACATAACATAATAACTAATACTGTCAAATAAAATTGCCAGATGAAGATTTTGTTTTACTATAGCATTAATATCACTAACTCAACTTAAAATTCATTTAAAGTACCCAAAATATGTAGACACTTGAGATAAAAATAGAAGAGTTTTAAAAACTTAATTAAAATTTGAAAAAAGATATATTTAATTATTCTACTAAAAGATGAAAAAAAGATTAATAAAACTAAACAGATTCGATCGATGCTATTTATCAGAATTAAACCTTATCTTCCAATATTAATCTTAATATTCTTAAAAGGAAACATGAAGAAGAAGATAAAACAATTCCGCCAGCAAAACGTATGAGTAAACATAATAATAAAAAAGAGTGCGATTAAATAATATGTTATTTCAATCTGACTAGTCTATAACTTTAAAAGTTTATTAAATCCGAAACTTGAAGACGTCCATAGTACGAAATGCACAATATATAAGGTAGATATGTCACAGTTACTTAAGATTTAGAATAAGGTACATGTGATAGTGTGAAAAGTAAAATTGATATAGATAGAAAGCTACTTAAAAAATATACGACGTAAGTAATATATATTTTGATACAATATTTTCATTAACATCCTGAGTATGGAAAAAGATTAGTACATATTTAGATTAACCAATAAGGATAGAAAAGCATTTGCATTTACGAAAGTGGTCTATCTGCAGGCTCGGAAAAAATTAGAAAGGACTAATAAATTTAAAAAATAAAGATGGGACATATAAATATTAATGGAATAGCGAGCAAGTGCTTGAATATTGAAGAATTTATCAGAGATAACAGTATAGATATTTTATCAATAAACGAAACCTGATAAAAAGATGACTTTCCTCCAATATTGATAAATGGATTTAAAACATATTTTAAGAACTCAGGAAAAGGAGGAGGTGTATGCTTAATTGTAGGAGAAGAATTTAATAGTACAGAAATACATATATAAGTTGAAAAAGAAATAAATAGATTCATAACAATTAAACTGGATAATATTTTAATCACGTCTTGTTACATGCCTGATAATGGAAAAAGTTAAGATGTTAAAGATTTAGCTTATGAACAACTAAATACATTGCTGAATTTATATAATGATAATCCACATATACTAATGGGAGATTTCAATGCTCTTTTATAAGGCTTCGGTGATAATCCTGAAAATGCTTATGATAATAACATTAGACTATAAGAATTCTTACTATAAAACGATCTTGAGATAGTGAATGATAGCAACATTAATACATGTATTCACAAAGGAACAGGAAAAACGTATTGTAATGATTATATCATTATAAACAACCATTTGAACGTTAATTAGTTTGCAAATTTCACTGCTCATAATAATAGTTTATTTTCTGATCATATTCCAATCACTGTCGACTTTATCAATAATTCTATAGTATATTGGGAAAAGATAACTCGGAGAAAATATAAAATAAATAGGTTATAAGATGCAATAGATAGATAAAAATATTAAGAATCTTTCCTACAAACTTATCTAGAATTCTTTTAAATAGATTAAGATAATCTTGAAGATTAATATGAATGCATCAAAAGTAATATTTAAGACAATGCTGATCAAACATTAGGTTCGTTTATTCCAGATTCAAATTATAACAAACTTCCTCGAGCTCTCACAAAGAAATATATAGAGGCAAAAAGAACTAACTCAGAATATAAGGAAGCTCACGTAAGATTTGGAAGAATAAACTAGCAAGTAACTAATCTTCATGAGGAAGCAAAACGACTTTGGAAAGACTTCAAGTATAATCTATGAAAATTTAAAAAAAATAAAGCAAAAAAGAAATTTCTACTTCTTAATGGAAATTCTAGGGAAATTTTTTCACAGGCTAAGAAAATTCTAAATCCTTTGAAGAGAAATACTATGAACTTTAATTAAGAAATCAAAAATAAATTCATTGAATCATGGGAAAATTGTGTTTTTAACAAGCATTATAATCTAACTCAAGAATAAATAAATCTTAGTAATTAAAAAATAGATAAAATATACGATAATATTTAAGAAATTAAAGATTATCCACTCTCGTATTTGTAAGGATTTGATCTTTTTACCATAAAAGAAATATAAGAAATTATAAAAGAAATTCCGAATGGAAAAGCAGCTGGTCCAGATGGAATAAAAGGCGAACTTCTGAAATATGGTGGATAATATTTATTAATAATTCTTCATTCTTTTCTGAATAATATGCTAAGACTTGGAAGAATCCCTTAGGAATTAAATATATCGGTGATAATTCCAATATTTAAAAAAGGAAATAAAGATGATTGGAAAAACTGACGACCTATTTCTCTTATTAATACTATTCTAAAACTATATGATAAAGCTTTAACAAAAAGACTATACAATCTGATTTATTAGAGAAATTTGATTCACCCTTCATAAATGGGATTTATGAAAAACAGATAAACAACTTAATAAATTTGAATAATATAACAAATAATTGATAACTATCGGAAATGTGCTAAAGGTAAGACTAAATTGATAGCAACACTGATAGACGTTGAAAAAATGTTTGACTCAATAGAAAGAAGACTCTTGTTTGATTAACTTAAGAGAGTTAAACTACCACTTGGAATAATAATAGCTTTAGAATCGTTTTATAAAAACCTAAATTCTTCATTTATCATAGATGGTAAGAGCACCAGAACTTTATAGTTCAACAATGGAGTTATGTAAGGAAGTTCTCATGGACCAGTTTTAGCATTATTGTATTATGACATAGTAATTAGATATCTGGAAAGTAAAAGTAACTAATTGGGATTTAAATGCCAGGATTCAAGTATTAGCTTCGCTTGTAGAGGATGGGCAGATGATCTTATTCTTCTTTCCAAATCTGCAAAGTAGATGTAGAATTTAATAAATGAAGCAAATAAAGTTTTTGCATGAACACATTTAAAGATTAATGTTACCAAATCTGAATGCATCTAATTTCTAAAGAAGAATCAGAAATAATAAATTTTAAATTTATGATTAGGAAATTAGCCAATTGCTTAAAAAGAACAAGTAACATATTTAGGAGTTATTCTACATTAGAAGAAGAACTTAAATCCCCATTGCAAAGAAACTGCATTCAAGTATATAGCTGCAATGAAGAAAGCTGTTTTTTAACTGATGAGATATAAGAATGTAACTCCTTGACATTTTAAAACTTTATGTAGACTTTTTACATTACCTAAAGCAGAATATGGAGGAGACTTAGTACCATGAAGTATTCAAAAAGGAGTAACTGGAGTTCTGAACAGAATAGAATCAAGCATGAGATTAATTTCAAGAAAAGCTTTTTAAGTAGCAACTTCAACATTTAATGAATCATGTTATATAGACCTGAATTGATTACCCTTTAAGCACATTATGGCTATAAAATTCTTCAGATTCTACTATAAAATTAAATAAGAAAGTACTGATTTTCCAAGATCAACAATAGGCTCTCTTTTCATTAATATATGGAAAAAAGGATTTCAATACTACGATTAAGTGTAGCAATTATCAGACCTTTATAATATCGATCTGCAGAATTAATAGAATAATACCAATCTTAAAACTTTTACTAAACATGTAAGAGAAAAAATACAACAATATTTCTACAAAGTAGCTACTAAAAAATTTATGAGGATGAAAACAGCTAGAGTATATACTGAATAATTTGGTAATCTTTAACAATTTCCACAAATTACTTATACTAAATTAAACAAATAGTATAGACGAGAAATTATCAGTATATATAAACTTAGAACCTAAACTTATAATTTCCGTAAGGATCTTTAAGATCGACATTACCCCATTGATAATCCCTATTGTATGTGTGGAGAGTATGAAACTTTCGAGCATATTTTTAAATGTGTGTACTATTCTAATATAATGAATTGATTATCGGAAAATATCGGAAATTATGACTTAAGGCGCCTTATACTATACGATCAAGAATATCTAAACTCATTTTCAAGGTCTAAATTGGAGTATTTAGACTTATAGATCAAAATATTTCATAAGAAGCTAATGACAAGGAGACTTGAGATTCTAGAAATGGAGAAAGCAAAAAAGGAAGAAACTAAAGATGAATAGAAAGAAGAACTAATTAAAGAAAAATGATGAGATGTAAACAAGATTAAAAAACAATTTAAAAACATTTACTAACGTCTATAATTGAAAGAAGCAATTCTTGCAATTAAAGACGTCAAAAAACTCTTTTAGTTTAAATTTAATTTAATTTAAAATCTTATCTCAAACATAAGTGCCAAGTTTTAAATATAATCAATTTTCTGTTTTAAGTAATTTTTTTCTTCATTTTAGGCATAATTTAAAGAATAATAATACTTAAAAATAAATTTATTTTAATCTTTAAAGACGCAAAATTTTTATAATCATAAATTCTTAAAATATAATTAAGAATAATTTCTATCAATAAGAAAAAAAATTTGTTCAAACAAATATAAAAACTATTTTAAACTATTTTATATAACTTAACTTTAACAATATAGATTTGACTTTTTAATCAAATTTATTTTTATTATCTTATATTAAAGTATCTTTAATTTTTAATTTTCGAAATTAAGTAGATTATTTAAATTATCACCGTTAAAACTTAATTAATAGAAAAGTTTTGAGGATATTTAATATTTTTAATTTCTTAATATTAGAACTAAATTTATTTCCTTAGTTTTTATTTTATCTTAATCTATTCCAAAAAATGTTAAATATTTTTAGTTAAAAAAAGAATTATTCTGCATAAAGATTATTCTAAAAGATTTTAATAAAATTTGATTTAAAATTTTATATATTTTTAGATTAATTTCTTTTCATATTAAGCAAAACTTATTGATTTAAATTCACTTTTGCTATATTAGCATTATTAAATATTTTTATATTAGTAAACAAAATTATAAATCTATCTAAAAATTATATCTTGCTTGCATTTTGTATTTTTAATACTTAAATTTTATTTTATTTTAATTTTCAAATTGAATAATAATAAAATAGACGTTTTTTAAATATTTGAAATATAATTTTTGGATTGCAGTTTATTTTTCCTATATATAAATTAAATTAATGAAATTATCTCTCATTTTGTGTTAAAGAGCTGAGAGGAATTTGTCTAAAAAATTATTAAAGGCATGGTTCCTCTTGGATATGCCATTGCTCTAGCTAGCTTTTTATTACAAAAATTTTGTCCTTAGTAGAATAATTTTCTTGCTTTTCTTTATGATTCTTCTTCTTTTATTTTGTTTCTCTTCATAATTCGTCTGATTTTCTTTGCTTTAATTTTTTATATTCCTTGTATTACCGCAGAAGGTGTCAAGTTGTTTTGCAATAGTAACATTTTTTTAACGTGTGTCTTGGTCTTGGATCATATTCGTTCTGCTTCTTCTCATAGCATAGACAATGTTGTTTGCACTTTAGGCTCCAGAATCATTTCCATCTCAGGTATTGAAGGTTTAAATTCAGTTGTAACTTCAGAAAATTCTACATGAGATCCTTTCAATTTCAATATTTTTTTACTTAAATAGTATATTGAATTCTGCATATCCTAGAAGTCCACCAGTTCCTACGATATTTGTTATAACCTTTGCCGCATTAAGGAATTTTCATATCTTAGTACTCCTACGAGCCTCCATAGTTTTTATACGTCTTCTGGTACATTTCATTCTTCAAAGTCTTCTTTGTAAAATTCCGCCTCTTGAACTGCAAAAAGTCTAATTTTTGAAGGAGATTAGATTTTATTAATATTTTGTTTTTTCAGTGCATGAGTTAGGATTGCTCTGATTCATGTTCGTGTTTTTGTGATTTGTGAGGAGGAGTAATTTCATGAATCATTTCGACTCTTATTTTATTTCTTTTTTCTCCTGCTTTGCCAAAAAAGCCCTTCGTGAAATTAGCCATATATTTTTTAATTTTTGCTTGATTTAATAATATTTTTTTAATTTAAAAACAAAACAGTAAATTTTAAATTTCTAATTTTAAAATAGTGAATTATAAAGATTTCAAATTTAATTTGTTTATATATTTTTTATTTAAATAACTTTTTATTAAAATTTTATAATTATTTCAAGAGATTAAAAATTTATTGCTTGCAGTCATATTAAAAGCAACTAATATACTTGATCAATTATATTATATTATAATTTTTTTTAATATTTCTATTTATCTAAATAATTTATCTTAAATATAATCTTTCTAAAAAATATTTTAATTCTCCTACTTGATTATATTTTTATTATTTAAATATACAGATTAAGTCGTTTTTTTCCTTTTCAATGATCTTTTTTAAGAAAATTTGTTTCTTTCAATATAACTCTTTGTTTAATATACTTTATTTTATTATATTTTACTAGTAAAGATTTTAAATTTTTTTAATATGGCAAGAAATAAAAATAATTTTACCTATTTATTCTTTTATCTTAAAATTTAATTAATTAATTTTAACTATAAGTGCTTATGGACATCTTTAATTGTAAGAATTAATTCTTTCAATCAAAGACATTTTAAAAATCTTTAAAAAACAAATCATCATTCTCTCTTCTTCAATTTGTTCAACTTGAATTCTACTCTTCCAATCCCATCTATTACATCCAAGAATTGCACTCTGATAGAAGTTTTCTGTGAAAAATGTTAATCTAAAGATCTAAATAATCTAATTACTTTCTAGGAAATTAATTAATATATATATAATCGTAAATTATTAATTTCCTAATATCAAGATTCCCAACCTGTTATAAAAATCAGTTCCTTAAGTGTTTATAATATATACATATCATTATATGATCAAAAGTGTCATATTCTCCACATTTACAATAAGAATTATCAATAGGATAATGATGGTCTTATAATTCCTTCCGAAAATTGTAAGGCTGGGTTCTCATTTTATAAATGCTATTAATTTCTCTTACGTAATGCTTATTAAGTTTTGTATATGTTATTTCTGGAAACTAAGATAAATTTTGAAATTATTTAGCAAAAATATTAGCTGTAGTCATTCTGTTGATTCTTTAAATTGAATCTCTATAAAATCTAGCTTTTATTTAGTTTTTAACATGTGTACTAAATATATTTAAATTTCTGTTTATTTTTTCAACCTTAAATCAATATTATAAAACTGAGCCATCTTCATCACGTCATTATAGTATTAGTAACCTTCATTTCAGTTATTTTAAAATATTATTCCTATTGTCTAATTATTTTGTTCCAAACTTTCTTTTCTGATTTTGTAAAAGAATTTGAAAAACCTTAGAGCCATAATATGCTTAAAGGGAAGTCAGTTTAAATATACATAGCATGATTCATTAATAGATCTTGATTCTGTTTAGAAAGCTTTTCTTGATATGAATCTCATACTTGAATCAATTTTATTTAACATTGAAGTAATACCTTTTTGAACAGTTCAAGGTACTAATTCTCCTCCATATTCCGCTTTAGGTAAAGTAAAGAGTCTACAAAGGTTTTTAAAATGTCAAGATGTCACGTTTTTATATCTTGCCAATTAATATACAGCTTTCTTTACTGCAGTTAGATATTTAAACCCTGCTTCCTTACAGTGATTAATGAGGTTCTTTTTTTAATGTAATAATATTCCCAGATATGTGACTTATTGTTTTTAAAGGATTGGTTTCTCGTTAATTTATAAATCTAGTTTGGTTTATTTTCCTTTCTTTTTTAGAAATTATATAGCCTCACATTTGGTAATATTTATATTTAAGCATGCCCATCTAAAAACTCTACTTGTTTCGTTTATTAGATTCTACATACCTCTTTCCGATTTAGATAGAAGGATTAAGTCATCTGCCCATCCTCTACATGCAAAGCTATTATCAAAGTTATTGCATTTAAATTCAAATACATTAGCTTTATTTTCTAAATATCGAATTACAATATCATAATACAACAAGGCTAATACTGGTCCATGTGAACTGCCTTGCATTACTCCATTTTTATATTAAAGTTTTCTTGATTATGTTCCGTCTATTAGAAAAGATTAATTTATGTTATTATAAAATGATTATAAAGCATTTATAAGGCCTAGAGGTAGTTTTAACCTTTTTAGTTAATCAAATAGTAATTTTCTCTCTATAGAATCGAACATTTTTTCCACGTCTATCAAGATTGCTAGTAATTTAGTTTTTTCCTTTGCTTATTTACGAAATATGTCAATTATCTACTAAATAACTCAAATTTACATAGTTGTTTGTTCGTTTTTCAAAAATCCCATTTGATTTTAATGCACTAAATTTCTTTCGTATATCAAATTATATAATCTCTCTGTAAGGGCTTTATCATATAATTTTAATACCGTGTTTATGAGAGAAATAGGTCTTCAATTTTTTCAATCATCTTTGTTTCCTTTTTTGAAAATAGGAATAATGATTGAAATGTTTAGTTTCTCAGGTATTCTTCCAAGTCTCAGCATATTATTGAGGAAAGAGTGAAGAATTAAGGTAAGATAATGTCCTCCATATTTTAATAATTCCCCTTTAATGCCATCTAAACCTACTGCTTTGCCATTAGGTATTTTTTATATAATTTGCTAAATTTCTTTAAGAGAAAAAGGCTAGAATTGTTATTAATGTATAGGAAGTTGTTTTTGAATATCATTATTATTTTTATAAATCGAATCGATTTGCCTATTATTAAGATCAATCTATTCTTGTGTCAAATTTTGGTGTTTGTTAAAAACTTAATTTTCCCATTAATCAATAAAATCTTTTTTTAGTTACTAATTGAAATTCATTAAATTTCTTTATCTAGGATTCAATAATTTTTTAGCCTATGAAAACATTACTTTCGGATTTTCATTAAGAAGAAGAAATTTCTTTTTTGCTTTATTTCTTAAAAATTTTCAAAGATGGTATTAGTAATTTTTTCAATGCTTATTCGCTATATTTTAAAGATCAATGGCTTTTTAATTAACTCTTCCAAAATAAGCATGAGCTTCTTTATAAGCTGCATTGGCTCTTTTAGCATCTATATACTTTCTTGTTAGATCTTGAGGAAGTTTGTTATATTAAGGGTCAGGAATAAATGATCCAAGTTCTTAATCTGCATTCTATGAAATATTAATTCTTATGAATTCGTATTAATCGTCTAAATTGTCCTAATCTATTTAAAAAAACTCAAAGTAAGATTAAAAAATGAATTTTGATACTTTTATCTGTCAATTGGATCCTATAGTATACTAATTTTTAATTTTCTTTAATATATTTTTTCATAGTATAAATTAGTATTTAATATAAAATCTACCGTCATCGGAATATGATCAGATACAAAGCAACTATTATGAACCTAAAAATTAAAAAATTAGTTGATGTTTAAATTATTATTTATTACAATATAGTCATTGCAATACATTTACCATGCACCTTTGTGTATGATCGTGTTGCTGCTCGCATTATTAACTATCTCAAGATCGTCCTATTACAAGAATTCTTTAAATCTTAAAGAGTTATTTTATTCATTTTAAGGATTACTTCCAAAATTTAAGAGTAGAGCATTGAAATCTCTAACCAGTATTTATGGATTATTTGGAAATTAAGCAAGCAAAGTGTTGATATAATCATAAGCTTAGTCTTTGATATCGGCACTTTTGTTATTGTCTGGCATATAGCATGATGTTATCAACATATTATCAATCTTAATTGTAATAAATCGTTCGGATTATTCTAAATTAATACTAGATATTTCAGTACTATTAATTTCATCTCTTACAATTATACATACTCCTCCGCCTTTATCTGAATTTCTAAAATAAGTTCTGTATCCCTTTAATATAATGGGACAAAATTCTAACTTTTGCCACGTTTCGTTTATTGAGAATATGTCTAAATTGTTTTCTATAATAAATTCTTCAATCATTAATTTTTTACCCGTAATACCATTAATATTGACGTTGCCAATCTTAATTTTGTTTATCTATTATTCTCTTGAGAAGTCCTTTGATCCTGTAGGAAGTCCATTTTCATATACCCAAATGTTCTTAATTCCTTACTTATCATTTTCTATATGTAAGTATGTTTTCTTATGTTCTGAATGTTAGTGAAAGTATTAAACCAATATAAATATTACTTTTTTTGTATATTTTTATAGTAGTTTTTTATCAATATTAATATTTGCTTTCTTAATACCATCCACTGAGCCTTAACTTAAATCTGAGTTAATCGTAACATATCTACCTTGGACATTACTCATTTAATATTCTGTACGCCTTCAAGAACCTTGCTTAATAAATTCTTAGAGTTAAGGAGCGTTTAAATTAAAGGCTCTTATTAGAAAGTCACTCTCTTACTAATTTTTCTGTTTATTTGTTCTTTTTGCAGGAGGAACTTATATATTATCTATTTCATGTTTTCTTTTGAATGGAATATTAATATTAGAGTTAATTTTAATTAAATTGTTATTGTAAGTTTAGTAAGTTTAAACAGTCTAACTTTGTTAATCATTTAGTCAAGATTTAGTTTGGAACTTGAACAAATCATTTTTTAGTTTTTAGTTTTATTTTTATAGAATTTTCTCTCTCTCATCTGATTTTTAAATGCTATATATGAAACCCAAATTTAATTAGTTATAAAACTACTAGAGTTTCATTAAATTCTAATCAAATAAATCTGATTAACAAGATTTTTCACTCTACTGGATTTTAGTTGTGATAGTGTAAGCATCTGATTAAGAAACACCAAATTAAATTTGTTTGTTTTAGCTTAAAACTTCTGTTTAAGTAGATGTGCTATTTAAGCAAGCCTGAATAAATGTTTAAGTTTGTGATTGATTCTGTTAAAAGGAAAATGGCGTAGCCTGAATTTATTATTAAATGTAAAAGATTCTTTGTTCCAGTTTGTTTTCTATTTCTTAGTATGATTAATATTGTTTCTTAAGCAAAGATGTTATTAATTTTTCTACTTTATCAGTGAGGTAACTATTTTTGAGCATAAACTCTTTTAATGCCTTAGACAATATTTCTATTTGAGTTTGTGTCTGAAGTTTTTTAAATTCTGGACTTCCAAGTGGTTAATGTTAGTCATATCAATCATACTTCTCACTTTCACTCATTTCAATTATTTCGCTTTTTTAGTTTTTAGAGAATTTTGCTGCTTTAGTGTTTTGTTCAAAGTTGTGTTATTTCTTAGAAGGCATTTTTTATATATAATTTGATTATATCATTAGTTTTGTCCAAATAGCGAAAAATAATTTAGTTTTATAAAAATGTTTAAAATAAATCTTGTAAAATATAGAACACAAAATAGGGAATATTAAAATATCATTTATAGAAAACATTTCTTAAACTAAGATTTAACATTTTTGTTTCATCTTTTAATAAAACTACAACTTAATAAAAAAAGGAGAAAGAAATAAAACTGCGAGGGTTTTAGAGACTCTTCTTTATTTAAAAATAAAGAAGCTAATATCTAAAAGGATTAGCGTAGGCAGGTATTTGACTATATTTAATTTAATATTATTTGTGGTTTCCTACTTATCACCACTTTAAGGTTTTTTGATATTTGCTTGTTCTAGTTTTTACGAGCTCTAGTATTCGCGAGTCTTGTTTTTCTGATCTTATTTCTTTCTGTTATTTGTTCTAGCTATATCTCCTAGCTATTCAAATTTGAGGTTTCTCTTTAGCCTAAAGACAGATCCATTTTAACAACATAAGATCTCCTTTTTTCTAATCCTTATTTATTATTTTACTTATTTTCTTCAGGATTATTCTTTGACTCTTCTAAATGTTTAACAAATCTTCCAAAGGTGCCATTACTTCAAGCAGTAGTTGCCCAATTTATTTAATACAGGCATTTTTTATTTTCTATAATGCTACAGGAGTCTACTCGATCACCATTTATCATTGTTCCTATTTTGCTCTAGTACAATCTGCTAATTATGTAAGCTCTTCTAGCTTGGGGTAGTTTTCAATCTACTCGTTTTGTTCATAAATCTTTTGCACTTGAGAGTTCGTCTAGAAAAACTGTTCTTGCTAGTATTACCATAATTACATTGAGCTCCCTTTCCTGATTTGCCATTCTGAGGTCTAAGGTATCTTGAAATTTTATGTTTAAACTCTTCTCCATCCGTAGTTTTTTAACCTCTTCCTGGAAGTTTTTCCCTACTTTAATGACTGCTCAATGCTCATCTTATCGGAAGAAATAAACTCTAAGACCACTTGATACAGTACGGACTTCACTTGCTTCCTAGGCTTTTCTTACAAATTTGGAGTTGGTGCATTAGTTACTTTTTAGAGCTGTTTTTCCTCTTATAGTTGCTATGTACCAGATCCTAATTATTAGGAGCAGAAAAAATCCCTTTTGGAATGCAAAGTAAATATAGGAGTTAATAAATGAAGTAAGTAAGATTTTTGCATATACTCACTTAAAGATCAATGTTACCAAATCTGAATGCATCTAAATTCTAAAGAAACATTAGAAATAACAAAACTTAAATTTATGATAAGAAAATTAACCTATTATTTAAAAAGAACAAATAATATATTAGGTGTAATTCTACATCTGAAGAAGAATTTGAATCCCCATTGCAAATAAATCGCTTTCAAATATATAGCTGCAATGAAGAAAGCTACTTTTTAACTAATGAGATATAAGAATGTGACTCCTTGACATTTTAAAACTCTATGCAGATTTTTTACATTACCTAAAGCAAAAAATAAAGGAGATTTAGTACCATGAAGTATTCAGAAAGGAATAACTAGAGTTTTGAATAGAATTGAATTTAGCATGGAAATTGTTTCAAGAAAAGCATTTTAAGCAGCAGTTTCAACTTTTAACGATTCATGTTATATAGATTAAAACTGGTTACCTTTCAAGCACATTATGGCAATAAAGTTTTCCAAATTCTATTATGGAATGAAATAAGAAAACATTTATTTTCCAAGATCAACAATAGGCTCTCTTTTCATTACCAACTGGAAAAAAGAATTTCAATACTATGATCAAGTTTAACAATTATCATACCTTTATAATATCGACCTGTAGAATTCCTAGATTAGTACAAATTTAAAAACCTTTACTAATTATAAAAAAGACAAAGCACAACATTATTTATATAATACAGCTACTCAAAAGTTTAAGAATGAAAACAGCTAAAATATAAAACTGAGAAGTTTAGTAATATTTTCCAATTTCCACTAATTACTTACACTAAGTTGAACAAAGAGTTTAGACTAGAAATTATCAGTATATATAAACTTAGAACCCAATCCTATAATTTTCGAAAAGATCTTTAAGATCGTCACTATCCTATTGATAATCCCTACTGAGAGTATGATACATTCGAGCACATTTTTAAATGTTTATACTATTCTAGAATAAGAGATTGACTATTGTAAAAGATTGGGAATTATGACTTATATTAAGGACTTATAAACTCCTTTCCGAAGACTTATTTGGGATATTTAAATTTATAAATAAAAAAATCACAAGAAACTTATGTCAAGATGACTAGAATTATTAGAAATGGAAAAAGTAAAAAGGAAGAAAGAAAAGATGAGACTATAACAAGATAATTAAAAATTGATGAGATCAAGATTATTTTAATAAAACATTAAAAACATTTATTAACGTCTATAATTGAAGGAAGCAATTCTTACAGTTATAGATGTCAAAAAATCTTTTAGTTTATAATTTTAATTTAAACTTAACTAATTTATCATAAAAAAAACAAAGTTCTCTTTACATCATACTTTTTTAGCTTTAATTTATCCCATCTAAAAAAAAATGCCCCTAATACAATTCTATTTCTATTATTATCTTTTTCGTCTGCCAGTCCAATTATCCTCTTCATCCATTACCTTATTTTTCGCAATTTCTAATTCTCACACTTTTTCCACTTTTCATTTTTTTAGTCCATCCCCTCTTAAAGTGTAAAACGCCTAGAGAAAAACAAATTTTTACTTTTCACCTTTTTTAAACGACAAAACTCTCTTGCAATTACTCTTACTCCATTAAATACACTTATTTTATTTAATTCTCCCTTTTACCTCTAAAAATTATTTACCTTAATCTTTTCACCTTTTCAGTGAAAGTAATCGGTTAACTGTTTTCCATTCCTGATTAGGGAGTAAGTGACAAGAAATATTGACACCTTTTACCGATTTGAACAAGCTTATAAATTATTTAGCTAAGACACACCGGAATCACAGTCTAGTACAAGCATCCATGGTATCTCTAACTCTAATATTATATTATAAAGAGCTGTAGTTAAAAAGATTGTAGTTGGACATCTTTTTTTTGTGATGTTAGTCATATAAGGGCACTATCTTTCAGTGATATATATTTTATTTGATGAATACGAAAATAAATACTTTGCCTTGAAGAAACTAGAGTGTTTAGACAGGCTCCTTCCTGAATACCGCAAATGGAATACTTTTGGTTAGTCTTTGCAAGACTTTCTACAACTTTTAACGGAATTCGTTTGATCATTGTTGCTTCCCATCAATTTTTCACCAAAGAGAATTAAAGTTAAGTCATCAAAGACAATTAGCCACTGTCCGATTATTAGTTCTAAACTTAGCTGACTTGGATTTAGGAGACCGATTTAATTTATTCGGCACCTTCCGATTTAAAAAATTGTTAGGTTCGGAGTAGACTATAGTTGCAAGACTGAATTTTGAAGAAAAACGGAATGATACCTCAAGGAGATACCTGTGGCTTAGTTGGACTGAACATGGGAAAACTTATAAGTTAAAAAATAGTTAGGATTGAAAGATTGAGAGCTCTTTCCTGATCCTAAATTTAAAAGTGTAAGTGCATTCTTAGTGGATTGAGTGGTGTCTCTGAATATTTCCGATATTGAACGAGATCTCAACCTGCTTAGACTTAATAGTGTCAAAGATTAATAATAGTTACACGAAAAAAAAATTGTTGAATATGTAATAAATAAAAAAGTAGAACTATAAATATGGATTCTAATTAAAAAAAATTTAGGTAAAATACAGATTATGAAGTGAAAATATAACATTGTAAATGAAATAGAAAAAAAACGAATACTGAGTTGATAAAGAAGATAAATATTTGACAATTATTATCGATTAAAAAATATTGAAAAAAGACCGAAAAATGAAGTATCTTTGGTAACCTTTAATTCTAAGTATTTTTTTAAGAAAAATAATTATTGAAAAAATTTGATAAATTTTTTTATTGGTTTGGTTGATTTTAAGAAATTTTCTAACGAAATTATACTTGAAGAAAATAGGTAAGTTTGTAGGCACTTACTTAGTTTTACTACTTTTACTTATTTTTTTAAAGATTCGAAAATTCAATTTAAAAATTTTTCGTTTTTTTCTCAGAAAATTCCAATCAAAAGAAATTGAGATAATATAAGTAATCCCTAAACGTAGCTTCTTAACACTGAATCTTCCCCTTCAAACCTTTCTTCTATTGAATCAGAGCAAATCTCAAAATAGTTTGTACCTTCTAGCAAAGCAAATTCTTCACAATTTTCATTTATCCAGCAACAAACACTTTGTTCTAAACAATCATTTTCGTTATAATCTTTGCAAATGTTGGTATCTTCAACTTTTCTTTAAATAATTTTTTATTAAGTGCTTGAGCAGATACAGTTTTGTTTGAAATTTTCGTTTCAATCTAAGCAAAATTTTTATTGAATGTCAATCTCTTTTGTGTTCGAATTTATGCACTAAGAATCATTTATCCAGCAACAAGTAGCAGATGAAACTAGACACTCATCTTTTGTTTAAAATGAACAAGCTTAACTATATGCTAAGCCTTATAACAAAATAACTAATAGTAGCATAATTTTATAATATATTTAAACTAAAAACTACTTAAAAATGATTTCTAACAGAAAATAAATTAAAAAAAGTTAAATTAAATTAAAAAAATTGCATCAAAAAGTCTTTTTGCTTTTTTTTTCTCCAAATTGCCGAAATAAACATAATTCCTTTTAAATTTAACTTTAACTCAAATATGTTCGCCTTCCGGCTTTACAAGTTTATAAAGTTTATCAATTAGCTTGACATTCCTAAATATTCTTGGTTCCTGTCTTAAGTCGAATTGCAGTCTTATTTGCTTAGGGTCTTACATGGTGCTTTTTTCTTTTTTCCTCCTCAGCTTTCCGTCACTTGAGGGTATGAAAGTCGTCTTTTTCTTCCAGAATTTGTTTCACAATTTTTTTATTTATTTTTATTCACGACATTTCATTCATAAGTACTTCGTGCTGCAGCATGATGTAACACTTTTTTTTAATTTTCTTGGGATTTGTTACTTTAACTTATTCTATATCCATTGGATCTTGTTGCTGAGACTAGTGATTTTTTTCTATTCTTTTTTCGATTCTGTTATAGTCTTTATTGCCTAAAGATTAATTTAAGGGTCTGATTTTACTCCATGCTGCAGATTTGCTTTTTAGTTAGGTCTCTCAGATCGTCGTTGGTTGTGAATCTCCTTACTTGTTATCCTTACTCGTTAGTTTTTAGTTTCTTAGGTGGGATTTAAGTGGACTCCGAAGAATGTTAGTGCTTGCCTGCTTTCTTAGGAGGAGTGGTTGCAAGAGGTGGCTAGTTGCCTTTCTGGCCCTCTTCTCGTCTTCTGGAAGCATCCATCCTTTGGCAAGTTTTTCCATTTGAATTCTAATGGTTTAATAAATATTTAAAATATTAAAGCAAAAAAATTCGATTTAAAGCTAAAACTAAAGCACTTAAAATCCTAAATGCTTGATTATTAAAAAAATGACACCTAAGAAATAATAGGCCTCTATTAATACTTTCATAAAAAAACAAGAAGAGAAGTATAATTTAACTGAATAGTCATCCAATTAAGAAAAATAATCAAAATAAGCATTTTAATAATCAGTTCAAGAGAATATTTAACTTACAGTAGGAACTAAAACAGCACAGATAAAAATAGAATAAATAGTGACCACTTTAAATTAATTGCAGCAAAGAATAAATTATTATTTCTCAGTAGTAGAACAAACCATAAATTCAATCTAATAATAAATGAGTGACAAACTGATTCAAGATACCTAACATAGACATCCCCTAATTTTTTTAATCAGATCTCTAGATTTTCCATTAACAAATAAAATAACTTTAAGATTAGCAAATATAACAACTAGGATTTAATTACAAATTTATGGTATAAACATAATCCATACCGATGGACATTGAACCTAATATTTATCTATAATTCGTAAATAGGATAAGTCAGCAACTAAGAAGACCAAGATGCTGAATTTGTAAAAAATCACATTAAACAGAAAGGTGCTGGTAAAGATATAATATATAAAAGGAAAATAAAACAAATGTATGAAAAGAATTCTCTAGAACAAAAGAATTATTTAACATATAACCTGCAAGATCCGGAAAGATATACAGGAATAAATACTGAAACTTTAAGCTAAATGAAACGAATAATAACGAAGGCTGGAGAAGTAGATAAGGAAGCAGACTAATGAAATCTTAAGCCGTCCTTTAGTTTAAGAAGAGACTGGCCAAAGTATTAGAGGATTTAAAGGCAATTCTTAAAACTACAAACTTAATTTTACCTTTTTCTTTTTAAGAATTGGATTTCTAAAGAATATTAAGTTCATTACATTTGCAAAAAAAATAAGAATATCCAATAATTTAAAGATGCTTTCACATAAGCAAAAATACCTTAACTATAGAATGATTACACTTAGGTTGATACTTAATCCAGTGATTAAAAAATTAAAACAGTTATTTTGACTTTAGATACTGCTACTGGACAGACCTACTACATTTGGATTAAATTTTCTAGTGCGACTTTATTGATTCTAAATACATAAGTTGAAGAAATAATATGATAAACTAAATGAGCAACTAATCAATTAAATCAAAGGTTTTGATAAAATGGCTTCGGAAAAATGTATTTTAATGGAAAAGCTGAAATAGAGGGAAATTTTAAAGTAGTAAATTTCTTCCAATTTAACTTTCTATCCATAAAATTATGTAAATAATCCTTTTAGATTTTCAACAACTCTCATTCATAAAATCTAAAATAGCAAACTCAAGTAAATTATTTGGAATAAGATTCTATAAATTAATTAAAGAGAAAATGTCCAGATCCATATTTTCCATCTACTAAATAACATATCAATAAAATGGAAGAAAATTAGACTTTCATAAAAAATTACAATGTTAATTCTAAATAGCTAAGAGACTTTATATTATCTAACTTTTGAACAAGAATTTATTTCTAAACTATAATTTCAAACAGATACGTTGTACTTCACTAAGAACTTGACAATGATAGATTGAAACTAATAAAGCTAAAAGGATAAAATTTTAAGTATTTTAATAGACATAATTAAACATATTAAAGCTTATTTAAACAATAAAATTAAATGTTATTATTTAATAATTGTAAGATAAATTAGTGATCAACCATTTCTAGTTAGTTTAAATATTTACTTTCTACTACTTCTATTTATTACATTTATATAACCTATTTTGCTTAGAATCAACATTATAGGTAAAAAATTATATTAGTTTATTATTTTAAAAGAGAGATCTTTATAAATAAAAGGTTTTAATGAAATAGTAGTAAGAAAGTGGACAATTAAAAGACTCTATCTTATAAATTTTAAATTTAAATACTCTATTTTAAATAATTTGATGACTTTATATATTATTTCTATCTAAACTAGTTAAAAAAAACTTATTTTACTTCATTTTTTAATTAAATACCACTTTTTGATTAAATGTAAGTGAAAAAAATTAATAACAGTAACTTTAAAAGAATGGTAATACTTTATTTATCATTTAAAAGGGTCTATAAAGAAATAAGATTTTCTTATTAAGATTCTTTGATTTAAAACACAAATAGTTGTAATTAAATAAATGCATATTAAAGTTATTAAAAAGATATGGAATTCCAAATATTGATATCCTAAAAGCATAATGAAATTGAACACTTAAAAAGTTGTAATATATAATAACTACTAACCATAGAAAAACTTTAATATAAACATATAAAAACAATATTATCTCAAACTTTAATAAACAGCAGAAAATTCTACTTAAACAGAATTACTAAGCTAAAATAAATAAATGTAGACAGATTAAAACCTTTAAATAAAATGTAATGTAGAAAATAAAATTATCTAAACAATTAATTTTTAATAAGATTAAGAAATTTAAGTTTAAGGATAACATTAAAAAGTTGAAGTTAACACTGAAAAATTGGAATAAAGTTAAAAGTTTTGTCAAACAAATTTTATAGATTTAAATCACTAAAAACTACAATTAACATATCATTAACTTAATATGGAATTTATTTTAAATATCTAGAATAACTTAGAAAACTAGAAGAAATTATATTAAGAAAATAAGAAATTAACATCTAGTACAATAAAAATTGAATAATAAAATCAATTTTGCTAGACAAGTTTGCTTGATGAGAATTATATAAAACTTCAGAAATTTTTTCATTAGCTAAATATGAACTTCATTTGTAATAATTAAAAGTTTGAGTAAAACTTAAGAAAATAGTAAGAAATTAATGAATAATTAATGAAAGAATTATTTGATCTAAAAACCAAGCCTTGATAAAAAGATTAAATGAGCTAAACAAACATTAATTATATTGAAAACTAGAATCGCACTGTTATCAAATAATAAATCCTTTCAAAAGAAAACATGAAGAAGATGGAATTTAATATCCTCCAGCTAAACGCACTATTAAATGAAAAAATGAAAGAGAAAGTGAAAAGATAATACGATAATAAAGTTTTCAATCTCCTCAACTATAAAACTTTATCAGACAAGGTTTGTGAAGGAGGAACTAATATTAAATGAGCAATGTTCAAGGAAGGTATATAAAAATTAATAAAGAATTAACTCAAGGCACTATAGATAGTATCTAAAATGTTATTAAAATAGACAATAAACTACTAGAATCTTATTCGATTTAAGTAATTTACATTTTGATCTAATATTTCCACCAGCACCCTGAGTATAAAAAAGGACTGGTACATATTTAAAGAGATTCATAAGGGACTAAATATATTTGCATATATTAGGGAGGGCTCCCTGGTGGAGCGCAAGAATCCAAGAAAATAAAAATAGGACATGTAAATATAAGCTCAATAGCTAGTAAACAAACGGCATTATAATAATTCATCCTTGATAATGAATTTGACATTTTTTCAATAAACGAAACATGAACGTAATAAACATATTGCCCAATTGTTATAGAACAATATCGTATCTATTACTAAAACGCAAATAAACGTGCAGGTGGAGTATGTCTATTATTAAAAAAGTAACTTGATTCTTGTTAAAATGAATTAGATTTCTCAAATCTTCCTGGACATTTTATAAACGTGAGAATTGGAAATTTAATAATAGTATCATACTATTTACCTACAAACGAAAAGTCAAATATTTATAAGGACATTGCATATGAATATCTTAATAATATCATAAATAACAGTGACCAAAACCCTACTATCCTTTGTGGCGACTTTAATGCCTTAATTCCTAACTACGGTAATAATTAATCACAAATCAATAATGATTACTAGACTTTATAGAAGCAAATGAATTAATAATTTTAAATGATAATGAGTCCAACACATTTATTCATAGAGCGAATAATTAATATTATTGTAATGACTACTTCTTGGCAACTTAACATTTAAATTCTGATGATTTCGTTGACTATAAAGTTATCCAAGATTCGGGTTTGCATACTGATCATTTTCCATTAAGTATTACATTAAATTTTAATTAAAAAAGAAGTGAATAAGATTAACAATAACGATTACTTTTTAAAATTTCTAAACTATAGGATTTGGAAATGAGAAGCTATTATTAAAATCTATTTTTGGGATAATTTTATCAATTCTAGTAACTTGATTAAACGATGTTGAAAATTAGTACTAATTCATCTGCGATCTTATTAGTTATAATGCTGAGATTACGCTTGGATCTTAAAATAAAAGGAAAAACTATTATCAATTGCCAAGTTACTTAGCTACGTTATTTGTTCAAACAAAAAAGGATAATATTGCATATTGGAGCGCATTAACTTTATATGGAAGTCATAATTAAGAAGTTACCAAACTTTACTAGCTTAAAATTTAATCTTATAAGCGTTTTCTTCACAAGTTTTGGAAATTAAAAAATAAAAAGCTAAGGAAAAACATAAAGATCTTAACAAAAATGCTTAAATAATGTTTAAACAAGCTAAAAATCTAATAAACCCTAAAATTCCTAATTAGATGAATTTTAACTTTAACTAACAACAGCAATTTATTGAAAATTGGGAAAATAACGTTTTTGATAAACATTCGAAAATAAGTAAGATAGAATTTGACTTCTCAAATAGAAAAATAGAGGGAATATTTAGAAATAAATCTTTTATCTTAAATTAGAAATTAAGTCATTTATAAAATATGCCTCAATTTACGTGATTTGAAATTAAAAAAATTATATCTAAGCTTACAAATAATAAAGCTACAGGTAATGATGGTCTAAAAGCTGAACTTATTAAATATGGAGGTTAAGATTTGCATCAAATTATTACAAGTTTCATTAATAACATGCTTAGAACATTTAAAGTACCTAATGCAATGAAAAAAATAAACATTCTTCCAATTTTCAAAAAGGAAGCAAAAGTAATTAATGTAATTGACGACCTATAGCTTTATTGAGCTGTATGCTTAAAATTTATGATAAAGCACTAACATAACGGCTTTATTATTATATTTATGAACGAAACATTTTACATCCAGCCTAATTTGGATTTATTCGTAAACGCTCCACTACTATTTAGTAAACTATAGACTTGCATCGTAGATGATCTCATAAAAAGTAATTAATTGCTACTTTAATAGATGTAGAAAAAATATTTGATAGCATATCTAGGAAATTACTTTTTGATCATCTTAGAAGACTTAGATTACCTTTGGACCTAATATTGGCACTAGAATTTTTTAAAGATAATGTTGATGTTAAATTTATAATTGATGGATATATTATAAGAACAATCAAATATAGCAATGAAATATTATAAGGAAATAGCCATGCACCTGTATTTGTAATTTTATACTATGATATTGTTATAAGATATTTAGAAGATAATCAGAAGAAATTAGAATTTCAAATATTATCTAAAACTTTCGTGGTACGAGCCTTTGCTGACGACTTAAATCCAGTTGTTCTCTTCCTAGAAAAATGCCTAAAAATTATTACAAGCTACATCTACAATTTTTGATTGAGTAAAACTTACAATTAATGTAGCCAAATGTGAAGTAATAGAATTTTTGAAAAAAAAGCTAACCTTCTATTACTCTAAAGCTCAATGAGATTCCAATTGCTTAATAAGATGAAGTTACCTATTTAGGATATTAGTTATGAATAAAATAAAATTACAAATTATATTGTACAGCAGTAGCTACCAAATACAGAGTAGCTATTTAAAAAGCTACTAAAATACTTTCTAAATATGGATTAGTATCCCCTCTCAGCTTCAAAACTCTTTGTAGAACTTTTATTTTGCCTAAAGTTGAATATGGAGGTGATATTACTCTGTGAGCTATTATTTCTGGAATTAAGGGAATAAAAAACAAGATAACAAAATCGTAAAGACTTATCTCAAGATAGGCGTTTAGATCTTAAGAATTCACATTCAATGAGTCATGCTTTGTTGACCTAAACTGGCTTCCTTTTACACATATAGCAACTAAAAATCTAATGCACTTTTATTAAAAATTAATATAATATAGAAAAGAAAATCCTAACTCAGATACTGCTTTTCTATTAGAAAAATGCACTAAATTTAATTTACCATACTAGAAACATATAAAGAAATGTATCTATTTGTATAATTTTGACATGTCACATGTTTAGAGTAAGATGGATTTTTATAAACTCACAGAATAAAAAATAAAACATAAATTCTTAATGGAATGTCTCTCTAGGAATACACTTATACCAACAGCAAAAAGAATTATAGACTAAATAGAAAATAATTAAATTGTATTTCCTGAAATTACTTACACCAAATATAATAAACACTATATTAGAGAGACTATTTCTATCTATAAACTGAGGACTTTTTCTTATAATTTTCAATAAGAACTTAGTAATCGCCACATTAACGTTAAATATAGAATTATTTGCTTATGTGGCTAAGACTTTGATGAAACTTATCATATTTTGGATTGCTAATACTATGCAGACATTATTGAGGAACTTGAAAGTCATAAAGCTTTTAAAGAAAAAGACAAGAAGAAACTAATTCTTTATGACTAAAACTATATAAACAAACATTTTTCAAAGAGTCAAATTCCTAAAATAAACAAATTAATCAAAAATTTTCATTCTAAATTACTAAAAAAGCTTATTGAAATGTTTGAACTACAAGATGAGCTTTTAGAAGAGTTTCTAGAAGGAAAAAAAATTTCATCAAGACAATAAATAAAAATATATGATAGAGAAAGAACAAGAAGAAGCTTGGTTGACATTTACAAACTTTTATCTTTCAACATATTTGTAATATTTATAATCTAAGCTATATTTATTGCAACTATGTCTCAATATTCTTAAATATTGAAACTATTATATTTTAATTAATTAACTAAAATATAATTAAATCTTAGTAAGTGGATAAAGATACCAAACTGATTTAAAAGAATGATAAATAGCAATATTTTTTTAGACAAATGTAAGAGAATTTAGTTGATGAGATTTAGAACCACTTTAATAATCTAAAATCTAGTAATTAGATAAGAAGCATAAATTCCAAACTAAGGAAACTGAAATTTATTAAAAGGATTTGAAAAGATAAGAACTAAATCTCAATTTAGTAACTAAAATATCCAGGTAAAATTTATTTCATTTTGATTTGCTTATAAATTCATAGAAGTCATTCTAGATATTAGTATCTGTTTTAAATTGACTTATAGAATTCCGTTTATTAACATATAGGATATATAGTAGGTTCTATTTTAGTTATTCCTAGTTGCATTTAAAATAAGCTTTTAATATCTGTTTCATCTGAGAGGAATTTAACGGTTTGTTTAATAGTCTAATTATTGTTTAAATTTATACTTTAATATTTAAAATGAAAAATAATTAAAATGCCGAAACCCGGGATTGAACCGGGGACCTTTAGATCTTCAGTCTAACGCTCTCCCAACTGAGCTATTTCGGCCATATTTAATAAATCATACAATCTATTTAAGCTATAAAGCTATAATAATCACTAATAAGTTTAGTTTCCTTAGATTTAGCATAAATCATATAAGTATGTGATGAAGAATTAAATAACTTTGCTTCATAATTAAATTTAACTATCTTAATACTATTAAAGAACTTCAATTACTAAAAAAATAAAATATGCTAATAAATAAAGATTTTTATACATTAAATATCAAAAGCTTTCAGACATAAAAATAGTAGTTATATAAAAACTTAATAGGCTACATAAAGAAATAATAAACCCTTTCATTTTTGAATAATGCTATAATAATATATAAAGAAAAGCTTTCTAATTAATAGTTTATTATAAAATGGAAACTGAAAATTAAAAAAGTATCATTAAGATTTTATTCTTAAGGAAGTTATTAAGAAACTAAAAATAGAACCAAAGAGAATAAATTTTCGCTAAGTTTGGAATAGGTGTCACAAAGTATGAAATTATTCCTAATTTAACTACAGTAAAATATTTAAAGTTAATAAAAACTATTTTACAATCTTCAAATATTATAAAGACTTATTCATTGTATACTAAGTAGTTTCAATGGAAAGTAACTAACATTAAAAAACTTAATTAAATGAAACTTTCATAGTTAAAAATTAAGTTAAAAAGCTTTGTTAAAGCCTATGTAGTCAGCCATCTGACCTATTCTATCACCTTGTCTCTATTAGTTTGTCTTAAATTCCTACTAGGCTTAGTTAGGCGGTGTAGTACTTCATTAGTGCACCATCCTTTAATATTCGGAATAGTTTTGGTCTTTCACTTGGCGTTCCTAATTATTTATCCAAGGATTAAGATTTGAATTAAAGAATTTGTTCTATAAATTTTTCCGCTTTATGTTGGATATATCCTAAATAGTTTTCTAAAAATATCTTATTTATTCTTTCTTTAAATTTAGCTTAGTTAGTAGCAGTATTTTCATTGGTGTTATTTATTGCACACGTAGCATTTTATTCTTCTTTTAACCTATTATTCTTGTAACACTTATTTAATTTAAATTTACTACTTATTTTAAATTAATGTTTACTGTTTATTTTAATTTGAGGCTTCATTTTCTATTTCCATAGGATCTGATTAATTCTGTTAAATCAAAAATGGCGTACCCTGAATTTATTATTAAATTTAAAGAATTCTTTGTTCCAGTTTGTTTTCTATTTCTTATGATTATTAATATTGTTTCTCAAGTAAAGACGTTATTAGTTTTTCTAATTTTTCTACTTTATCAGTGAGGTATCTATTTTTAAACATAAACTCTTTTAATGACTTAGATAATATTTCTATTTGAGTTTGTGTTGGAAGTTTTTTAATTCTGGATTTCCAAGTGGTTAATGTTCGTCATATCAATCATATTTCTCACTTTCACTCATTGTAATTATTTCGCTTTTTTATTTTTTAGAGATCTTTCCTGTTTAAATGTTTTGTTCAAAGTTCTGTTATTTCTTAGAAGCCATTTTATATATGTGTAATAAAATGTTAGCTTTTGTATATTATGAAAAAAAAGTTAAGATACTAAGAAAAATAAACTTTATAATATATTTTCAATTATTTTAAACACTAGATCTTTATAGAAATTCAAATATCTACTATTATCTTACATCAATTTCACTAAGCAACTCAACTATATTACTAAATTATTATTATTACAAGTTAAATAAATGAAGCGTTATGCAAAAATATTTTTTATTAATTTAAATTGGATTTAGCATTGTTAATTTTATAATGTAAGTACAATTAAAAAGCTTATAGTTTAAAGTCAGAAGTTATTACATTTAAGAAGCTAATTTATAAAATTAAGCTAGGATCTCGTTAATTCATTATATTACATATAATTAAAGCAAAATTTAAAATTGACTCATATCATATGATAATTATTTAATTATTATCTTATTTTATTTTTTATGAAGATAATAGTACAAATTCATTGCATAACCAAATTGAAAGATATGAGGCATTATAATAATCAAGTTTCTTTGTACAATGTATTTTACTTTTATCTCATCTTTTTAATAAATTCAATCTTCCTTAATTTTTGCTTGCTAGCAATTTCTTATCTTATAATGATAAAATAATTATAAACATATATCCTCTAATTGGTATATATATATAAATAAATAAATAAATTTTATTATAAAGCGCGTAGCACCTCGTTGGAGCACAGCCTTTTTATATCTCAATATATGTCCGCTTCTTCAAGTAAGTCTTCAGGTAATAGAAATTCTTCTCTTATTAGTTACATATCTTCGTCTCTTTCCTCAATATTATCTCTTGTTCTTCTGTCTTCTATCTATTTACGCTTTATTAGATCTTTATCGCAAGCTTAATTTATTTTTTCTTACATATCTTACTAATTTTCATTTCTAATTCTTTTCTTCTTGATCAAGCTTTTATACACTCATAAAAATTATCCTTTTCCTGCTCTATAGTATTTTCTTATTTCTTTTTTTCATTCTATTTTCTTTTCTATATCCTCTTTTCCTTTTTTCTAATGTATCTTTGATATAATCTTTTATTATCAAGTCAGCTTTAGCTCTTTTTTACTCTTCTTAGGTTCTAATGAATTTCTCGAATTTGGCCATTCCTCATATTATATCAAATAGTTCCATTCTTTATCTCTCTACTCCTATTACTCTAAGATTTCAGATACATTATTATCTTCCTATATTAATTTTATTAATTATCTAACTTCAAATAAATTTTGCCTTTCAGCTATAAGTTTGAAAATTTTTAAAAGTTGTATGAGCCTCCTTTTTCTAATAATTTTTTTTCTTCATCTTATAGTTTATATTTCTAAGATATCTTAAACCAAATACTTTCCAATTATTCTAGCAAACACTTAATTAATTAAAATTATCTGAAGTTAGGATATTAAAAGCATAAAGTTTAAAGCTATAATTGCCTGAATCTAGAGGGATTTGCTAACCTTTTGGTAAAAATGATAAACCTAAAAAATTAATTAATTAACTTATGCATATTAAATTCTCAATAACATAATCTAAATTTCTATTTATTAAAAGATCTTAAAATCCCCTTTCAAAAAATAGAAGCATACTAATTGAATAAACTGAAATTTCATATTAATATTACTTTTTTGGTAAATTTATTATAAAATATATAAAAAGCATAACTTTTAAATAAAAATAAAAAGTTAAATTTTACTAAATTTAAAATTATTTTTATTATTAATCAAATTAGAAAAGATAAAAGTTATTATTTTTACATAAAATTATGAATATAGTATAAAAAATTTGATTTAATTAATTAAAATAAATTGTTTATAGACAAATTTTATAAAGATAATGTAGTAAAACTGATTTTAAGGATGCTATAATAATTATTCTTTGTAGAAAATAATATTATAGTAAATAAATTTTAAAATATTACACCTAATATAGCTACACTTTTTTAATAAATAATAATTTAAAATTAATATCTAAATAATTTTTCTAATGTAATACTATAAATATTATATAACTGAAAAATGGCACCTAAGAAATAGACCTCTTTCGGTTCGTTTTAAAAACAAGAATAATAATCTAACCTAACCGAATAAGAGCCGTAATAAATCTATGAAATATAATCGAAGAAGCTTCGTATAATCAGTACAGCAAAGAGTATCAAATATCTAATATGAATTAAAATTACAAAGATAAAGGATAGAAAAACTAGAAGACAAGCTAGAAAATTGATTGAATAATTAGATCTATAATTCCCCTCTATAGAAGAATCACTAAGTAAAATCTAATCATAAATAGTAATTAAATTGGAATAAATTGATAAATAATTTAACGAAGTCCCTCAAATATTCCAATTTTTTTTTCTAAATTTGAATATCAAATAAAGTAACTTTATGAAAAATAAGAATAACAAGTAATAATCTAAAAATAATTTGATTAGTAACCAAGTATCCTAATGAAAATCGAATCGGAATTCTAATAATAAGAAACAAAGTAGATTAAATTCTATCGGAGAAAAATATGGTGCTACATATGTTAAAGGAATCACTGCTGGAGAAATTGCTGAAAGAAACCAGAAATTGAAAGAACTAATAAGGATAAAATCTTAGAAGAACTATTTCGCTTTTGACCAACAAGGACAGGATAAATTTACAGAAAGAAATTCTAAACTCAAAAGCTGACGACTCTTTAATTAAAGTCTTTTAAAGTTTAAAAGCGTATTACGATGCATTCTTCCCTGTGCTAGCATCCCTTGGAAATTCTATTCTCCTATTGGGCCAGTGTCGGAGTGCTTCCCTAAAAGAGACCTTAATTTCAGGATCATTCAACATATTGCTACTTGATGCCTCGGTCTTGATATACTTGGTTAAAAAAATCAAGATTCCTGTTTATATCTTCACACAGAGTATTTCCTAGTTACTGAGTTTCTTTCAATCATAGTGAGAGGATTTCTCCTCCCTATTTAAAATAAATGATATAGTAATTATAATAAAAAAGAGCAAAAAAAAGAAAAAAAGAATAACTTATAAAACTATAAAATAAAAATATTTAATGCTAAAATGTTTAAACCAAGTAAATTATTTAAATTATATAAAACTTTTAAAATTTATTTGATTTTCTCTAATTATGAAAATTGATTTCAAAAGAGAATGAAATTTAAAATAAAAAATAATTTAATTAAAGTTGAAAATCATAATTTAAAAATCAAAATTAATCATTAAGTGTTATTTATAAGCAGGACTATATAATAAAATTAAACCTAAAAATTATTTTAATTGAAAAATGTTAAGTTTAAAAATAAGAAAGTTATAAATAAGAAATAAAATTTAAGTATTAAAAAAATTAAAATTTTAAACATATCAAAATATTTGACTAGTGAAAATTTAAAAAATTTAAATTTAAAAATTTAATTTTGCATTTCATAAAAAAGAAAGTGTTTATAATTCTTTCTTGGGAATTTTAGTAATCGTTGTAATTCTTTATTATAATTTTTAATTTTTCAATTACTCAAATTTAAAATATTATTCTTTCATTTTTTATTTTTGCTTAAAAGATTTATTTTGGTTTATTTAATTGCTTTAATTTTTTAATTACTAATTTTACTTTTCAAAAAATAATTATCAGCATTTTTATTTATTTTAAATAAAAATGAAGCTATTACTATAAATTTAAGACTTATTTTTACTATAATTAAAAAAAAAATTTAAATATTCTTTATATTTTTATCAAAAGGACAATTTATACCAAAAAGATTTTAATTATTTAAATTTTTAGTTATTTATCTTTGGATTTTAATTTTTTAATAAATAAAATATTTTATTTTTATGGTAAATTTTAGCATTCTTTTTACATTTTTATATTTTTATTAATTTTTAATATTTTTTTGAGCAAAATATGATTTTTCAATAACAAATTTTTTTTATAGTTGCTTTTAATCATTAAAATTTATTTAAAATCGCTTTGCTTATTTTCTATTATTCTAATTTTCTTAATTTATTTAGTTATATTATTTATGATTAATTTATATTAATTTCTTTAATTTTTAATTTATTTTTTTAATTTTATTCTTTGCAAACTTTCATATTTTTCTCAAATTTTTAGTTAGTAACTTAATTTACTTTATAAATAAAATTCGATTTATTTCTTCTAAATACTATTGGCTGCTTTTATCTTTATTTAAATTCTGGTAAAATTTTTTTTAAAGATTTTACTATTTTGAGTATTAAAGAATACTATTCTAGATTAATTTATTCTAAAAAATTAAGGATGTTTCAAACTTTTTTAATTTTCTTAAATTTTTAAATAAAATTTTGCTTAAAATATTAAACCTTCTGGCTTACCCACTTATATTTTGCAACTTTTGATTTAAATCTGTAATCTGCAAGTCTAAGAGATCATAGTAATATGCTTTAGTATTTCACTTATTATTTTTTTTTTTATTTTATGTTAGTGATTTTTTATGCTCAGAATATCTAACAATCTTTTAATTAATTTTATAATTATATTGTACTAATATTTTTATATAGATTTCAAAATTCTTATTTTCTTCTATTTTCATTTTAATTATTTCTTATATATATTTTATATTTAATAACTCTATTTAATTTAAATTATTATTATTATCTCTATCATCAAAATGTATGTACCTAAATGAACATGCAAATTTAATTTAATTTAGATTTTTTAGCTTAAATATCACAAAATTCTTTAGAAAGCTGAAATAATTATAAAAATGAATAATTTATAAACATCATATTAATCTAAATTTAATTGATCAAATAATTTTATATATATCAATATCCAAGCTAATTCATTTTCTTTTTGTATTTTATTATATTTAACTAAAACTTTGCAATTATGTTTGCCTTTTTATTTTAAATTAGAATTCTTTTTATTTAACCAGAATCTTTTTTTCTAACTCTATGCATTTTTTAATATTTTTAATATTTAAGCCTATCTATTAAAATAGCCATGTTATCTTTAAATAATTAATAAGAATCTTTCAAATTTGTTCAATGAATAAGTATTTTAATGCAAGTTCTGCTTATAAAATTACATTTAGGAAATTTGCTATATTAATAGCTTATAAAATTGTCCTTTAATTTATAAGATATATCAGTTAATAAAAAAATCTATGATTGAAGAATCAATTTTATAAATATCTTAAATGTTTTATTTAACTATTAGGATATTGATATATAACTTCATTAACTAAAGTTTATTTAAACTACTAGAGGGTTTTAGCTAATATTAATTTCTAAATTAATTAGGTATAAAGATAGTTTCATATATTTTTATCTAAGTTGCTAAGCTATTTTTTATTATTTCTAGTATTTTTTAAAATTTAAGGGAATTTAATAAAAATTTATTTGAGAAACTGGGTGTTTTATTTAAAAAAAGCAAAGAAAAATTAGATTTCATAAGTATATGAGTATTATATTTATTAATATTTACCTAATACACTAAGTAGTTTTTCTAGTAAGGTAGCTCCTTTCTTAGTTTATTTAAGCTATTTTATTATTATTAAAATTAAAAAACTTTTGTTTATATTATTAATATGCTTATATAGCTAATATAAGATAGTTATAAGGAGTTACATCCTATATAAAAAATGGATTAATCTCTTCGACTCTCAAAGAATTAGCTTAAAAACCTAAAGAGAAAAGCGGCAAAAGAAATTTAGAAAAAACAATAGCAACGAGAGGAGTCAAGTTCGTCATCAGAAGGTAAAGTGATAGTAGGACCTATAGAGATAAGATAACCTAAGAACTAAGCTGAACAAAAACTTTAAATTTAATTAGATCAAATGTAAAAATTAATTTCAAAGTATTAAGAAATGGCTTATAACTAAGGAGAAAAAATAAGGGAATTAATGAATAGCATAGAGGATTAAAACAACGAAATATTAATACTCAGAAGACAGCTCATTCAAAGCAATTTGATAACGGAAGAACAACTCTGAACTTAGTCACAATAAAACTTTAAATATGACACGAAAATGGAAATAGAAAAACACCAATATACTCAAAAGTAGAATAAAATCCAGGAAAAGAAATGATCGATATGAACTTCGTTTAAAGACTAGAAAAAATATAAAATAAACTATCGATAAAAAGAACGAAATAAAAACGAGAAAATAAACTGTGCTGATATTGCAAATCAAATAATCATTTATTAAGAAACTGCTGATAATGAAAGAGAATAAATTAATAAGAGCAGAAAAGAACATTAAGACAACTTAACAAACTATGGATAACGCAAACTGGGATTTATAAATAAAAACTCTTCGCAAGACCACTTGGAAGTCTATAGTGGTAACCTCCCACTTTCAAAAAAGGTCGTGGAACACATCCACGTTTAAAAAAATGTCCGCAGGAGCTGGTCGAAATTCCAGGAAATGCAAAACCTTAATAACTTTAAGTATATTATTATTATTATTAAGGAGGTACATCCTATTTTTAATGTAAATATAGATATTTTAAGAATTTAGTAAAATGAGAGAATGATATAAAACTTTTAAAGGGATAATTGAAATTAAAACATATGATATTGATTATTTCTATTAAACTAATGATAATTATCTCATTCTTGCTGGAAATTCTTATCTAATAATGAGACAATATTTCTAGTTTTGAGATGATTTTATAGTTTTATGTATATTTATGAAAGTATTAAAGACAAAATAATTCCAAAAAAATATCTTTCTTTTAGTTTCTTTTTCATTATTCTCTTTTATCTCTTCATATTTCCTATTTCTTCTTTTCTTTTATTAATAAATATACCTTGCTGTTAGAAGTTGAGTTTAATACTTGAATGTTTTTCAAATTTGATAGTAGAAGATAAATTTAAGCTAATAGATATAAAAGTATTTAAAGAATGTTTAGTTTTTCTTTAATGAGCTTAGAATCATAAATATCCAACTAATATAAATAATAAGCCTCTCTATTTATAATCTTTAGTTAATAACTTAAAAACTAAAATATTAATTATCATTATGAAAGTTCATAACCTAGACCATCAACTCGTTTTATATGTCTATTTAAATATTTAAAAGACAGAAATTTAGAGTTTCAATCAATTTATTAATTTATTATAGATATCTGAGTATCCTATTTGTTTATTTTATCTTAGTTAATTGAAAGATAACTATTTTATATTCCTTATATTCCTTATATTAGACTAACTATAGTTTCATTAATATCCTTTACTCCTAATTTATTAATTAATTTCTATTTTCTTTAACTTTTGAAGATAGAAAATTTAGAATTTTACTCTTAATATTTCAAAAGATAAGAAGATCGCTTAGATAGGCTATACATTAAATTAAAGAGAAATGATTCATAAATAAACATTATCCTTTGGATTTAGATAAATCTAGCAATCTAATAATTACAGCTTTTTCTCTTTAGTGGAATATAAAATAACCACATTAAGAGCTTTAGCTTATAGTAATGAATTGTTGGTTTTTAATTATTAGTTAATTGGTTTATAATTAATAATCTGGATAATAATAAAATAAGCCATAGAGAGTAAATAAAAGAGTAATAACTGAGACATTTATTTTTAAACCTCATTTTTAAATCATAAAAGCTTAAAATTAAGAAAAAAGGAGAAATAATATAAGCAAAACTGTAAAATTAAGCATCTCATATCATTATATTTTTCAAGTTAATTATAATCTCAAAGCTAAGAAATATATGCATATTGGAAAATACCTGGTTATATAAAATAGCAAAAGCTTATGATTAAATATATCTTTTGGTTAAAGAAATAGCAAAAATAGCTTAGTACTTAGAACAATAAATTATTACGTTAAAAATTTAAATTTCATTTTTAAGATTTATTTTAGCTTTAGCATCTAAAATCTAAATTTCAATAGAGCAGCAGGATTAATAAAAATATTACATAGAGTAGATTTCGCTTTTATTTGACTAAAAGATTAAAGAGAAGATTTACAGCTTTTCTTATTATATTTTTCCTAAAAATAACCAAATGGAAATAAAAACTATATAATTTCTTATATATGAAGTTCTATCTTTATATTTTAGAGTATCATCTTCAAGTATCGTTAGCAAAATTAAGTTTATTTTATAATAGAGCAGAAATAAAATTGCTTGAATATGAAGAATGACTTGATTATAATATGAATTTTAAGAAAGTATCTTCAAGCAAACTAATTAATTAAAGCATCTATTAATAAAGAATCTAAAACATAATAAATACTTTATATTACCTTTAATAAACTAATGGAAAATTATTTCCATTAGGTATTTTACTTTAATGTGTAAATTTCGTAAAATAAAGAAATAATAAAGAAAATTATAAAATATATATAAATAGTCTCTTATTTAGAATTTTAATATATCTAAATAATAAAAAATAAAGGAAAAAGATAATGGAGATTGAAGCATAATATTTCACTCCTAGAAATGAAGATGAATTGCTTAGTATATTATAAAGAAAGAGATTAAAGCTACTATGTAAAATTAAAATAGCTTTAGATTATTATAGTATAAGCTTAAATAAATTAAAAAACCAAAATAAATAAAAGCAAACAATTTATTATTGATAATAGTTTATTAATAATCTAAGCTAATAAATAATTTAAAATAAGTAGATAATAATCTAAATTTAAGCATTTTTATGTAGCCAATTGATTTAAATACTTAACTTTTTTATATAAGCGTTATTATGAAAGATATATCACAAATTTATCACTTAAGAACTTAAATTTCTCTCTAATGTATCTTCTCTTCTTATTTCTTTAATAAGTTTAATGAGGTTTGACAGTAAATATGATTTAAAAATCAAGCATTTGAAGTATATTGCTTTTTATTGTAATAATACATAGTTACAGCAATTTAAATAAAATTATAATAAAGATTAGAAGCTAAGGAAAGGGTTAATTTAAGTGTTTAATTACAAAATATATTCAATATAAATAAGTTGCTTCATTCAACGATTACCATGTATAAGTAGGAAAATGCTAAAACTACTAAGCAAGAAATTAAAATAAACTTCTAAAAAGATTCTTTTCCATTTTTTCCGTCGTAGTAACTTTATTCAGCTATTTCTTCATTTTCATATAAATTTAATGATGAACTGGTTAAATTTTTTCCGCTGGTGTTAAATATTAACTTGACTAAGATCTTTATGTGCTTTCTTCGCTTATTATATCCAGACTTGAAAAAGAGTTTTAATATAGCATTGATGAATTTTCTTATTTCTACTGAATGAATTTTTGATCATTAGATGTTTTGCTTGCATAAAAGTCTTGAAAGGTATTCAAATTTGTTTATCTAAAGTTACTATTTTTAAATGTAGTATTTGCTAAGTTCTTTATAATAGAGCCCATAATTTCCTTTTTATCATTTTTGTTCTATTTTAGATACTTCGCATCCTCTAAAATAAATTCCTCTAATAATCTTTATTTCTCGATAGAGTTTATTTTTTGAATATATAATTATTCCTTTGAAATGGCTCTTTCATTCAAAGGGTTAAAATTCTGTTCTTCATTAAATTAATAACTCTTTCCTTGCTATTTTCCCTTATGTTAATGCTTGAAATATTCTTCTTCATTTTTAGAAAAATTTTATCCTTATTCTTAATATGATTTGGAAAGAATCTTATCAGTGATTTCTTCCCCAGAATTCTAGTAATTCCAGTATACGGATTTTGAACTTATTTTTAGTGTTAACTTACTTTTACACATTTTTATTATAAAATAAATGAACTAATGAATCTATATTCAATTTAATAATCTAGTTGCTACTATCAACTATTTATTTTCTATGCTGTTTAAAGTTTTATTGCTAATAGTTATCGTTTTTCTCAAATATGAAAATAGAACCAAAAATAAAAAAAATTATTTCCTCCTTAACTAAATTTTCCATCGACGTTTAAATGGTTGTAATATTCATTCCCCAAGTAGGATATAAATATACAAGATTTAGATAGAGGTATTAATAGCTTCTTTATATTTGTATTTTTAATGCTTAATATTTGAATATGAGCTACTAAAGCAATAATTACTTACATTAGAGGGGAAAAATAAAAATAATGCCAATAATTAATAAACATTATAAAGCTATATTTCAATGCTTATTTTACTTTAACTGCTTAGGTAATTTTAACTATAATAGCTTAATTTATATAAATTAAGCTATTCCTAGATATTATAATGCTAGATCTATAATTTTTAAATTAAACTATATACAACTATAAAAATAGGAAAGCTTTTATTTAATAGTATCATAGTAAGGTAGATATAATAGTACTAATGTATTTTATTAAAAAGATACTTTTAAAATAATAATAGCAAGCTAAACTTATTGCAAGTTATATAAAAAGCCTGCTTATATAATTCTTAATTGTTGCTAAAGATAAATAAGCATAATAAATAGATTGAGAGTAATTTATAGTGATAAATTATTTCTAAGATGCTCTAATGAAAATTAAAAACTAACAGACATTAGCATAAAAAGCAAAGAAGGAAATATCTACTTTAATAAATTAGGAATTTATTTATAAATAACGCTTCTCTCGTAGAAAAAATAAAGACTTTAAGTATTTGATTATTGAATTTAAATCCAAGTTTATAGCACTAGAACCTTGCTTTATAAAAATACTCAATATTTCTAAAAAAAATAAAAACTTATAATTCTAAAATTCTGCTATTAATAGCATATAATTAAGTTTACTAGGATAAATAAAATTTTCACATCTTAATAATAAATCCTTTAATTATCATAACTTAGGGCAAGCATACTTAATTAATTTATAATTGAATTAAATAAGGTATTTTAAACTATCTAAAAGAAGTTAGTATATAATTATTAATATCTTAATAAGCTTTATCATATATTTAAAATTTAGAAATCTACAGTTTAAATTATTTATCCATAAAGAAATTTAAGTTTAAGCTCTTGAGTATTCTAAGTTCCCTTAAATTCTATAGAGCTTAATTGTATTTTGAAGATTTCTTTTGTATTGCTTAGCTTTTATCTTATATCATAATACAACTTTCTTTTCATTTTCTTGCAGTTTTATTAAGTAAGTACTAATAATCCAAATAAGTCTAAAATAAAATAGCTAATATAGCATAATTTATTCCTTATAAGTTCATTAGTTAAAAAGTTAAATAGCATATTTCAATTATTTCAGTAAACCCTTATTCTTACTTTATAAGAGACTATAAAAATTAAGGTTATATCTAAGCTTTTTATTTTAAGGTATTATAATAGCAAGTTAAATAAATCCTAACCTCAAAAAGCAACTGGATAATCCTATTAAAAGTAAAATGATTTTAAATTAATAAAGTTAAGTATATATTACTTATAACTTTAGTACAATCAATATTTACTTAAGAGGAAATTTATACTAAGACAAATTAAATAGCTAGGAGTAAATTTAATTTCCTAAAACAGCTGGGGAGTGATAAATTAAGTTTTTTAGAAATGATAGAAAATTTAGAGCGACTACAGCTAATTAATTATCCTTAAATATATGAAATTAATAAAAAAAGTTCATATTTTATTATAGAAATTTAAGATTATACCTTGACTTTAAGAAACCTTTTTCACTTTGACTAACTTTTAATTTTTCAATTCAATTAATAGGAATAATTACTTGCTAAGTTCCTTTATTTTAAATAAAAACGTAGGTGATATATCATATAATCTATCAGCAGCACTTATATAAAGAAACAAAAATTTAGCATGGAAATGTTTCAAGCATAGATAGTTATAATAAATTTCATATTTTTAGATAAGAAATATTTATTTATACTCCTTTAAAGCTAAGAATATATAAATATTGATAAAGACAAGCAATCTAAATTAACTAAGCTTTATTCTTTATTAATTTTATAATTTTTAGTATATTCCCTTTTCTACAAAAATATCAGAGTATTTAATCTAAATAATCTTAATCTTAAATTTTAGTAATTATTAGTTATGTTTTTAGTGTAAAAAATATAACTAATTTTAAAAAATTAAAGGATCATATAATGAAATATATGTCTTAGGAAGGTGCTATATGAATATTTTAATATATGTTCATAATTTATTTATTTTATTGGAAACAACTTATATAAAAAATCTAGCTGCATCTAACATAATTTAGATATAGGGATGGCTAAATGAATATATATAATTTAGGTAGTAAATTATAAATAAAATCAATAATATAAAGTTATTTTATCTCGCTAAGTTATCTTGTAGTTAAAATAATTTAGCTTAAAAACTATAAATGAACATGTTAATAGCAATATAGATCATATTTAAATTAAATTATCATTCATTGGTCAATAGTTATTTAAAGTAAATAGCCTTATTTCTAATTAATGAGTTTAATAACTTTCTTTTTGTATAAGTATGATTATTTATATAAATCAAAGATAGTAAAATTAAAAAATAATTAATTTATAATTCTAATATTTAAAAAATCTTTTAAGGCTTACTACTAAATCTCCTCAGTAAACAGATAATCAATCTGATTCTTTTTTAAATATCGTGTGTATTTAGTATAAATTCATTCAATCAAATGTAAGTAATTATGTAAAGTAATTTTTTAATCCCTTGAAAGGTAGCTTAGTTTATTTTAGTGTTGCATTTCGAGTTAAATTTATTAAATTATTTTACAGTTATACCAGTTAACAATATATCTTTGGTAAAGCAGATTTCAGAATTCTTAATTCATTCTTATACCTTACTAATGTCATATTCTTCTACTTTTGGACCAATCAAAGTTATTCAATTACTGAGATATTCCTTTTATCTAATAAAAGCAGATGCTTTTGGCTCTGTCTAAATTTTTTTAGTCTCTTGTTAATTTTACAAGTTCGAAGTTAAAATTTATTTTCCTAAGTTAATTGCCCATTTAAAATCAAAATTTTTAACTATGCAAAATATTTCTAAATATACTCTCTATTAGTTCATATTTTCTAGTATTGCTTAAAAATTTTAAAGTTTTACGCTTTAAATAATTAGTTTCCTTAACTAGGTTCCCCAATTATCTATAGCCTTTAACAGTAGGATAAATATTTTATTCATATAGATTCCAGTGATTCATATTTTACAGTTTAATTTTGGCTCTTATTAGAAATTACCTTAGCATTCTACTCTCTTTAGTTTATATAAATAATTTGTTTCTAAGTCTTAAAATTATTAAACTTCATTAATTTATATTCTACTTAAATTGCTATTTCTTGTAAACTGCATACTCACTTAAATTGATAAGCAAGCTTAAGTAGATATTTGTGCAACTCGCAAAGTAAAATAATTTTGGTATGCTATCATTTACAAGGTGATATTTGAAGTGCGTTTATTCAAATAGTAAAATTAAATAAATCTTAAACTTATGCTAATTTTATTCTCTTGGATGAATTATTATTTCAAGCTTTTTAGCTAAGATATTATTAATTTTTAAATTGGATTTAAGGTAAGAAAATTATACTTTAATTAGTTAAAGTGCTTAATAATTATTGATCTATCATATAAAAACTTTTTTCTAAATAATTTAGTTTTGATTGTACTTTTCCCTAAGTTGATGATGCTTTAAAAAATTTCTATTATAATTTTTAAAGATCTTACTTATAATTTATCTAAATAAAATCTAATATTAAAAAATGGAAGGATTCAAAAGAGGTTTTTACACCACCACCAAAAAGTTGGAGAGGAAATTTGAATCCAATCTTGGCCATCGTCTTTTTCTTAACCTTAACCTTCTTCTTAATCTTACAATCTGAAATTCAAGCTGGATATGACGACCAGAAGAAATCCTGGGAAGCGACTCTTGTAATAACTCCTACATTAGAGGAAAGCCAAGGAAGCAGATGAAGTTTGCTCTTCACTAGGAGGTGTCAGAATTTAATTCTTCTAGCCAGATGAGCATGGAGTAGCTAATCAAAGTGGTGCTGAATATCCAGGAAGAGGTTAGGAAACTGAGGAAGAATAATGAGAAGCTTATGGAACAACTCAGTCTAGTGGAAGGAATAGAATCCAGACTTATGTCCTAAGATAGAACTAAGTGCTTTTTGAAACATATCCTAAGACCAGATAAACTAATCCTAAAATTAGATTCAGAAACAATCTGATTTGAGTAACAGACTGGAAAAATTAAAAAGAAGCTAGACGAAAAAAGGAGAGATCAATGATGATTGAAGAAACCAGCATGCAGATTAGGGTTAAACCACAAAAAGTAGTGAAGAATTGCTACTACTGCAATTCGACAAAACACTTGTGAAGACGCTCCATGAAATTAAAAATTTCAATACGTAGTATTGGAATAAATAAAGAAGAATACGAGCACAGCAGAGGAAGAAATAACAAATGAAATAGAGACAAATCAGAGAGAGATTATACATAAATGAATTAGTCTTCATCTACAAGAGAAAATCTGATTAGAATTGAAGATAGAATTGGAAATGACATAAGCAATGGGAGGAGAGAGTAAGAGAGACTTTTAAAACCTTATTTTCAACACCTGAGCGATCTGGTGTCCAGCATGAAGAGGTGAAAATCTTCGATAATTGTTAAACTTAATTCACCCCATTATTATTAATAAAATCTATTATACTTTTTTGCAGCAACTAATTTAAATTTCAGTTTAAAAATTAAAAGATCTATATATTTAGTAAATAAATTGGAAAGCATTCATCAATTTAATAATTAATATAATTTAATATAATATAAACTAATTTAATTTAATTAAATTTACTAATGTTATAAAAGGTCATATATAATATTCCTCCTATTTCAAGATGTAGAAATAAAGCATCTTTGGCAACTTTAATTAGAAAATTTGAAGGTTATTTTATTTTTGTTTAGTTTTTACAATTATATTTTTCCATAAGTTTAAGTAAACTCTTAATTACCATTAATATACTTTTTAAGTAAGAAAATCTAAGAACTAAAAATTAAATTATTTTTACTTTATGAGTATTTTTATTTTCTCAATTTTATGCTAACTTAATTTTTTATTTAGTAAATGTCTCAAAAATTAACTATTTAATTTCCTTAAAACTAGATTGCTTATTTTCAACTAACCCATCACTTAAATCCCTTTAAAAGGAACAATTTGATTTTTATCTTCAATAACTCACTAATATATTTTTCATAATTGATAATAATAAATAAATTGGATTATAGAGAGTGTAGCACTCTCGTTGGTGCGCAGCTCTTTAAATTAATTTTATTTAATGTCGAAAAATAAAATTTTTGGGTCTCTCTATCTTTGTTTTCTCTTCCTACAATACGTCCCTATAATTTTTCCTTCCAAAACATAGGATGCAATATGCAATTACGAGTACATCTTTCCACAACCTATTATGAAGAAGGTTTTCTCCTGGAATTCAGAGTTCTCCAGCTTGTCGAATCTTCCTTTTCTTGCTATTGGCTTCTCTTTCTCCGGTTTATTCTCTATCCGCGCTCATTTTTTAGTTATCTTGTCGGGCCTCTAAGCAGCATCCGAAGGAAAGGTCTTTCCACCCTATTTAAAATATATATGATAGGCTAAAGACAAAGATTGAATAAGGTGATATAAGAAGATTAATAACCTATGATTAAAATTATATTAACTAATTCCCAAAAAACAAGATAGAATACATAGATTTATAAATAAAAATTTTCCACAGGATGCTGCTCAAAAGGAGATTGGAATTATTCGAAATGGAAGAAGAATGATTGGACAGTCCGGAATCTAAGGAATAGGAAGTAAAAAATCAAGAAAATAGTGAAGAGAACGAGGAAGAAAAGGAATAATAAGAAGAGCTAAAAGAATAAGTGGAAGAATAGAAGGAAAAATTGATAGCTAAGATGATTAAGCTGAAGTATAAGATGAAGATGAAAGCGGGAGATGAAAAACTTATTAATAATTCTAAAGCATCTTTAATTGAAGGAAGTAATTCTAACAATTAAAGATGTCACCAGACTATTTTAGTTTAGTTTAAGTTTAAAATATATACGATAATAGAATTCCTAATTAAAAACGATTTTCTTTTATTAAGATACAAATATAGATATTTTAATTTACTGAAGAATGAAGATATTAACTAAAATTATTGAAATTATAATAATGCTAAAGTCTACATGATGCTTCCAACAAAAGAAGGTAATTTTTCTATTAACTAGAAATTGTTAAACTTTTTTATTTATACAAATATTTGATTATGCTAGCTAATAAATAAATATTAATATTCAGTTAAATATTCTCTTAAGATATCTAATTCAAATGCAATTTGCAAAATTACTAAAATAGTAGAAGAGAAATAGAAAGGATAAAGGTGATTATATATAAAGTAAAAGCAGAGTAGATTAAATTTAGCTATTGCTAATTCGTTTCCCACAATAAGAATAATTACTAAATAGTCTAAGAAATTTACACTTTTTAGATTATTTTAAGTAACTATTTAAGAACCTAAACAGTCAGAGAGATGAAGAAAGAGAAAATATAAAATTTAAGTAAAGTAAGGAGAAATAATATCTTACAATAAATAAAAAATAATGAAATTTTGAAAGATAATAAATAGAAAATCTATCAATAAACTTAATTAAGAGTATTTCAGGCATCTCTGATATCCCTTTTTTATTTAAGTACTTTTTATTACCAAAATTTAAATAAAATGATAGAAAGTTAGAAATAAGAATTAAAAAGATGGTGAGAACTGATGTTGCTTCTCTGATAAAACTTTCTAGTTTTATGGATAAAGTCAAGTTCATATCCTTTCGGTGAGAAGGTCCTTAGTTAGAATCAATCTCAACAAGCAAACAAAATCCATCCGGCTATCTACTCTTACTAGTGGCTTGAAGCCTGTGACTCTAAATTATGAAACTTCCATGCAAAAGCTTATTTAAATATGCACCAGGATATCCGTGTTATGTGCATCAAGAGAGAGTCCAGGATCGTCTATTTTGAAAGGAGTTTCCAGTCCCTCGAAAGCTAAACTTTTTATGTTTATAATTAATTAATAATTTTAAATTACACTTGAAAGAATAATTTTTTTAAATTCCAAACTTAAAAAATTCCAAATTTAGTAAGTTATTATTTAATTAATAAATGGAACATTATGAAAGAAAGGCTTTATTTACTTTATCTAATTATTTTAAAGGATAATTTTAATTTAGTTTTTTACTCATTCTTATAATGTCTTTACTCTTTTTTACTTTTAAATAATTTTTAAACATTAAAGTGGCAATTATAATACATGATATCTATATATCTTGCTATTCATTTGTGAGCATTTAAAATAAACCTTATTAAAAATGTTTAGACTAGTATTAATTAATTAATTTTAACTAAAAGAGTTTGGAGATCGGAATCTCCTTTCCAGTTATTCGACCCGAAGCTCTCTTTTTAAAAAATAACGGGGATATCCTGTTGTGTTTCAAACACAGCTGCCAGGGAGCTCCATCGCTAAGAGTAGCCAGGCTTCTAGCCCTACCAAGAGCAGATAATCTCGAAGAAAATGACTCTGATTAGGACTTTCTCAGCGACAGGAAAAGAACTTGCTCCTAGTTATAAAACCAGAAAGTCTAGTCAAGAAGGCTAATTTCAGCTCCCATCATCTTTTTAATTATTATTTAAACTATAATTAAAAGTTTAAAGCTAAATAGGTTAAATTAGCAGCTAGTATTGCTTTCTCTAATAATTGAATAGAATTAATATTTTCTTATTTGTAATGGTTGTAAAAACAAATAAGAAGAAAATTGAAAATAAGAAGAGAGAGGAAAATGTGAGAACACTATTTAGAACCAGAATAGAAGAAACAAAAGAACAGGAGTAGGAAGAATTAACTAGAGGTTGATAATAAACTTATATTAACTTTTAAACTTAACATAATTCGCATGAAATAAACTATAAGTAGTGCAATTATGTCCCAATACTCAAAGTATTGAAACTTTTTTATCTTATTATTATTATTATTTTAATCCTTTATTTTCATAATTGTTTTATTTATTATTTCTACTATATATTTAAGTATTTTGAAATTCTCATAAAATCTTTTAAAGTAATCCATAAATCTATGAGAGATTATAAATATTTTATTAAATCTATTATTTTACTTTATTTTCATAAAAATTAAATAAAACATTTTGCAACAAAAAATTTCTCTTATAGAAAGATTAAAAATAATATTTGAAAATAAGGTTTAATTCTTAGGAGAAAGCTTAAAAAAGGTTATAAAAACAAAAGATTTTCAAAGTTAAATTGTTTGTTATTTATTTTTAATTTAAAATAGAAATTTTATTCTTAATATTAAAATAATTAATAGCTTAAGACATTTCTAGAAAAACTAACTAAATTGAATATGAAATAAAAATAACTTTCAAATAATAACAAGTTTTATTAATTAAATTCTCCATAAAAGCTTATATTTTCACCTATACAAGCAATACATGCTAAATCTCTATTAACTTTAGTTAATAATAGATTCTTAAAAGTATTAATAATTAAATTTGTAAACTGTAATAGTAGTTATTTTCTATAGTTATTTAACCTTTTAAGTGTTTTTCATTTATCTCTTTACTAAGAATAAACATTTATGGTTAATTAGTTTTTTTTCTTATTTTTTATGTTAAAATTATTTTATATAAGCATTAAAATATACGATGATAGCTAAGTTTTTCATTGAGTTTACACTATGCTTTATATATTTATTCTTATAATCTAAATCATTGTAATTAAAGAGGGTCTTAATCAATTTATTGAAAAACTTAAATCTGATTTAATTTAATGAAACAACTTAAATATGCTTCAGTAAATTAAGATTTTTAACTATTTAGATATTTCTTAAGTTAATACATTGGTTTATTTTCATTTTAATATTTTATCAAATTCTAGTGTTTTTCCACAAATGTTAGCTGAATTCCATTTTCCTCTTTTAATTTCGTATAACCTTAGTTCTCCTGAGTTTCTAAAGAAAAATATGTAATCTCATTATACAATAGGCTTGGAATATTATATAAGAAATTTCATCCATTTTTTCTCCATGATCTATTATTTATTTGAAGTCATAAACAAAAGTTCTTCTTAAATCCCCATCACTACATCAGATATAGCTATTTTATTCTTTCTTTGAATACGCAGCACTTTATGAACTTTTATTCTTAAATTAAACTTATAAAAGTATTGGAAGAATACAGAATAGTAGAGTACATTTTAAACTATTAATGGCAAAAGTTTGGAAAAATTTCGTATTTGTTAATCATCAAATATACTTTGGTAAATAGTACTCCAAGCTATTTAGCCTTCTATGATATTTTGCACATTTTTCTAAGACACAACAACTTGATAATAAATTCTGACTTGGTATGAAAATCCTTTCTATAAAATAAATAAACAATATCAAATTCAAAGTTGCGCTATTAATTTAATTCCTAACTATTTGACAGAAATTAAAATTGACTAAAGAATTAGAAGATAAAGAACAAATTAATCAATTTTTTATTTTTTTACTTTTAAGCTTTATATAAGTTTCGAGAGGTTAATATAAGAAAAGAAATATCTCTATTGAAGTAAATCAAAATTATTAAAAATAGAAATCTTAAATTTCTTAGTTGAATCCTGCGCTACCAATTTTCAAAAGATTAAAAATAAAGAGCTGCATTAATTAATGCTTAAATAAATAAGCATAAGAAGTAATCTTATAAAAAGCTAATTTAATAATTATTTTTTATTTTATTATTTATAAAACAAAATTCTTACATTCGAACATCTATAAGTAAATAGTTAATAGATATTAGGTTGAGTTATTCTAATAGATGTTTATTTAGCTGCCAAAGTTTTGAATTAGCAACATTTTTTAATTTATTTAATTTTTAATTTTCCTTCTAAATTACAAGTAGTTAGTTCTTTCTATCATTAGCATTATTTATTATGACTTAAATTATATTATATGTACTAGTAATTTATAAGAGCCTTTTAAAAATATTTTTTTTAGGATTCCAAATTAAATAAAAAATTAAAAAGACTTAGTTAATTAAAAAATAAACAAAAATTAAAAGTTTTAAGTTTTTATGATTTTAATAATATATTCATGCAAATAAAGATTATTATAACTAAAAAATACCAGATACTTATAGCTTATTTTATCTTAACTAAAAAGATTTTAAGAAAAACAAGGAATTTATAAATGTCTTAGTTTTCTTATTATATTCACTTGTAATAAACCTTAGCGCTAAATAATAATTTAAGTTTTATATCAATATATTCAGTCTTCTTCATTACCTAGGTTTTATTTGGTGAAGTGTTATAAATATCTTCAATCAATAAAAAATTAGAAACAACCTAGCAATCTAAATTTAGAAGATTTTAACTTTGTAATTTCATATTTTTTTATAAGATTCAATTAATAAAAATTAATTAATATCTTGCTTTGATAAAAAGCAGAAGTTGCATGTTTTTTGTTTCAATATTTTTATAAATTGCTCAGTTATAAACTTCGCTTCATTAACTTATATACAATTTTCTTTTGTATAAACTTAAAATTTATTATAGCTATTACTTAAGTAACAGTACTGTTTCGTTAGTAAACTAAATTTAAATTGTTATTATATAAATAAAGGATATTTAATTATATAAAAATATTTCCTTTTATTTTGTTAGCTGATTTTAAAAGAGTCAAGTAATAGATTTAATAATAAACAAGTTACTATCTTTCTATTTAAAAAAATTAGAAAGCTTTTAATTCAAAATTCATCAAAGCTTTTAAATCACTCTATCTTTTATCTAAAATTAATATTTTCTTCTAATCTAAAAAAACAAAAATAAAGTTATTAATCATTTGAGCAAAAAGCTTGATTTATGTTTAGAAAGAAGTTTTTAGACTGATTAAAGATAAAATAAATTTAAGTTTATATTTTTCTTCTTCTTTCAAATATTTAATTTTATTTACATCCTCGCTCCTTAGCTTTAAGATGAATAAACTAGGTATATTTACAAAATTACAGAAATAATTACTAAACAGATTTATAGTAATTTTATTTTCCAAACATCTTGTCATACTGAGTAAAAGATAGCTTTAAAGTATAAAAGAAAATGATAAAACTGAAATTAGTTAATTTTAAATTAGCAACTTTTATAAGATTTGAAATCAAAAAGTTCTTTAACTTATTTATAAATTTAAGCTTTAATAATTAAGGTTTAAATAAAATTATTTTAAAGGTATAGTATTAGTTATAATTTTGTTAGTGTGTAAAATGAAATCTAGGAGATTAAATATACATCTTAGTTAAATAATAATTTCTAATTTTAGATAGATTTAATTAATATTTAAGTCATTTCACTTTTATAAAGTAAAGCCCGGCTAGCTCAGTCGGTAGAGCGTCAGACTCTTAATCTGGTGGTCGTGGGTTCGAGCCCCACGTTGGGCGTTTTTAATTTTATATAATTGGAAGGAATAACAAAATAGTTCCGCATCCGGGGCTTGAACCCGGGTCTTTCGGGTGAGAGCCGAATATCCTAACCACTAGACTAATGCGGATTTAATTTATTAGAAATGAAAATAATTTAAACATATTAATAATAAAGAAAACTATCTTTATCTAATTTTAATTATTTAGATTTAACTAAATCTTAAAAGTTTTAAACAATTAGAACAAAATATATCTATCACAATTTGAGACTGATAGATTACTAATTTAAGTGCTTTTGCTTTATTTTTTAATAATTATTTGAAAAAAGAAGAGTCTACTTTATCTATAATTATTTAGGAATAACAACCTCTTAATTTTTATTAAAAGGATTTAATAATTTGAATAAAGCTTATACAAACATAAAGCTATATTAAACTGATTTTTAAATAACGCTTTAAAGTTTTCTGGTTTATAATAATAATAATAATATACTTAAAGTTATTAAGGTTTTGCATTTCCTGGAATTTCGACCAGTTCCTGTGGACATTTTTTTAAACGTGGGTGTGCTCCAAGACCTTTTTTGAAAGTGGGAGGTTACCACTATAAACTTCTAAGTGGTCTTGCGAAGAGTTTTTATTTAAAAGTCCCAGTTTGCGTTATCCATAGTTTGTTAAGTTGTCTTAATGTTCTTTTCTGCTCTTATTCGTTTATTCTCTTTCATTATCAGCAGTTTCTTAATAAATGATTATTTGATTTGCAATATCAGCACAGTTTATTTTCTCGTTTTTATTTCGTTCTTTTTATCGATAGTTTATTTTCTATTTTTTCTAGTCTTTAAATGAAGTTCATATCGATCATTTCTTTTCCTGGATTTTATTCTACTTTTGAGTATATTGGTGTTTTTCTATTTCCATTTTCGTGTCATATTTAAAGTTTTATTGTGACTAAGTTCAGATTTGTTCTTCCGTTATCAAATTGCTTTGAATGAGCTGTCTTCTGAGTATTAATATTTCGTTGTTTTAATCCTCTATGCTATTCATTAATTCCCTTATTTTTTCTCCTTAGTTATAAGCCATTTCTTAATACTTTTAAATTAATTTTTACATTTGATCTAATTAAATTTAAAGTTTTTGTTCAGCTTAGTTCTTAGGTTATCTTATCTCTATAGGTCCTACTATCACTTTACCTTCTGATGACGAACTTGACTCCTCTCGTTGCTATTGTTTTTTCTAAATTTATTTTGCCGCTTTTCTCTTTAGATTTTTAAGTTAATTCTTTGAGAGTCGAAGAGATTAATCCATTTTTTTTGCTTCTGGTTTATAATAATTATATTAATTAAAATAGTTTTATATTTAAGATCTATTTTATAAGCTTATTAACATAAAATTGGAACATTTCTTTAAAAAGTGTCTCTTCTTAAAAAGATTTATCTCAGCCAAACTACGATTAGTAAACAATACTTTAAGATCTCAGAATTATGCAATAGAAATTTTAAACTTTTAAGACAAGTATAAAAGCTCGAAAAAAGATGAATACATGATGACTAATACAAATATACAAAAACTGAAAATAAGTTTGCAGTGAATATCAGAATAGATTAATTAGAAACAAAATTCAAGCAATTCGCAGAGCAGATGGAAAAAATATTCCTCTAAAAGATATCAATAAATGATCCAATGGATGTGGAACAACAACCTATGATAAATTATATTACCAATCGGAAAATAATTAGATGTTGATATTCAAATGGTCAGTCATAAAGTGCGAACTTGTTTCCAATTTAGAATAAAAGAAAAGAATCATAGAAAATTAATAGGTAAATATATTCAGACTTTATTGCAATTAAGAATGAAAAATTTTAAGGAAAAAAAATACTCAAACTAAACAAAGAATCTCCATTTATTTAATATGCAGTTTATGAATTCAATAAGAAATAATCGGGACTCTACCTATCAGAAAATATTAAAACGAACAAATCAAAAATTATCAAGACTTATGATAGACATGATCAAAACAAATTCGGAGTTAATTGTTTTATTTAGCAATAAACTTTTAATTCGTGATGAACCAAATATATGTGAAATAACGTTAATTAATTACTATTATATAACTATTCTTTAAAAAGGCAAATTTTAGACAGATACTGTAAGATTCTATTCTCAACAAGTGGTTAATGAAAATATATTAAATATCCTTATTAAGTAATATTTAATAATGTCATATGAGTCTAAATCTATTAACTTTACAAATAGAGTTACAAAATGTAATAAAATCTTAATTAATAGAGCTTAAATGAATTAGGATACATCTACAAGAGAAAATTTGATTAGAAATAAAGTTAGAATTGGAAATGACAAGAGTAAAGGGAGGAGAGAGGAGTAGAGACTTATAAAACTTTATTTTTAATACCAAAGCAATCTGGTGTCCAGCATGAAGAGGTGAAAATTCTCTATAATTGCTAAACTTAATTTATCCTATTATTATTTCTATCTTAATTAATAGAGCAACAATAAGCAAAAGTATTATTTAATTATCATAAGTTAAAGAAATTAATTTTTATCCTTCGCAAATTTAAATTATCTTACTTTATACACTTTCAAAATATTTTTTTTTATCAACTTTTTAAATATTTAATAATTATGCTTAAATTTATAATTCAAATATGAATTGGAAGTTAAGGAAATAAAGTAAAATTAATTTTAAGAAAGGTGAATTTATAAATCTGCAAAAATAAAATAAAAAGTAGTTTATTTAAGTTAGCATTCTAAAAAGTATCATAACTCAAAATATATTTCATCCCGTTCTTGATGTTTATAGTTATCATAATAATTTAATTTAATTTAATTTTGTTATATTTTTGCTTCAAGCTTTTAATTGATTGTTCATTTATTTATTTGTAACCTTATACCTCTAATTTCTTAAGATCTTATAAATTGGAAAGTCTTTATTACATTCGTCTTAAAGGGGAAAAACTTCCTATGTAATTTTTTCATTTCTTTATAAGCTTAAAAATTCTAATCTTTGCTATACTTTTATTATCTCAATCACATCAATATTTAATAAATTGCAGTTATAAAGACTTAGTCTATTTAATTACAATATTTGAGTAATTTCTTGTATTCAATTTTAACTATTAACTAAGCAATCAGATAAATGAAAGCTTTTTAAAAATTGGCTTCTTTCACTGATAATTACTAAAGTTTCTTTTTTTATTTATTTTATTTTAAGTTATATTTGAGTGCATTTTCTGTTTTTTAGAATATTATTTATCATTCTTCATCTAAATCCTAATTATTTGATTATAATATTATTTTTTTAAGTTATAGCAATAAATTTCTATTAACTTGCAATCTTCTTTCTATAATTAATCCAAATTTTCTAAATTTATTGCTTCCAACTTAGGTGAGCTTTATAGCAACTTTTCTAAATTTATTTAATTAAAATTCTTACAATTAACTAATCTAGCAAATTAAAGACTTGGAAATTATTAAGAGAAAAAGCTATAAAAAGCTAAAGAGGATAATAAAATTTCTTCAAAGTAGATATTTTTTTAATTTGGTGGTATTTATTTTATCTAAGAGTGAATCAGATAAATTTAAAAGCTTAAGTAATTGTATTTAATTCAAATTAGGACATAAATGGACAAGTTAATAATTTTATTAATTTCAATTTCTGTTTAGATTTTCAATTTGCATTCCTCTTAATTATAGATATTGCTTAAGAATATTATAGTTACGATTCCTACTATAGACATATAATTATTTTAAATTCAAGTTTAGACAATAATCTATAAAAACGACCCTGTTTTATTATTTGAGTAATCTATGTTAATTCTTTCTAAACTTTTTTAATTTTCCAGAAAGGTTAAGTTTTAGTCTTCCAATTTTATCCAGTGAAAATTTATTTTTTTTAATATTTGCATAGAGAAACTTCTTGCAATTTTATATTCTTTATAGGTAAATTCCATAAATCTAGTTCTTACTATTTTATTCTTTTAGTACAAATATATCATTTAACTTGTTGTGTAACTATTAGCATACATTATTAGATAAATCTGATGCATCTATAATAAATATTTAATAGAAAATTAGTTAATTATCTTAAAGCTCAGTTTAATTTGTTTCTAATATATTTTGCCTCCTTTTTGCTTCAATTTTTCTATGCATAAAGCTTTGTGAAGGAAATTAAACTAATAGAAATATTTATTTACTTTCTGTAATTAAGCCTAAAACATTTCTATTTTTCATATTCTATTTTACTTTTTATTTCATAATTTAAACCTTACTCAAATTTAATCTACGATGGATTAGATTATACAACTTTTATGAGTGATAATTAAATGTTCTTAGCATATACTAAGCAAATTATAATGTTTTTAATTAAATTAAACAGATATTTTGTTATTATAGTTATAAAGGCTTAGCTGGAACAGATTGTTACTTATTTATATCTTTTATAATATTTACTTTTATATTATGCTATGCTATACTTTTAAAATCAAAATACCTCTTTAGAGTTGTCCTTGTCAATTACTCTTGTTGGCGACATTTATTGGTAACTGATTTTATTTTATGTCTACAGAGTAATAATTAAAGGTTTTTATATAATAAGACAGAAATAATTTTTGAGTGTACTTAAGATTTGAAATGATAATAGAAATAAATAACTCTGATTATAGACATAAATAAGAAGTTAATCATAATATATGTAAATAAAGTGGTTAAGAGTACACTACATCTTAATAGTATTAAACTGGAGAAATCTTTTATAAAATAAGTAGTTAATATATTAGCTAGAATATAAAACAGGGTTATAAAATATAGACTGAATTGTGTGTTATAATATTAGTAATGAAAAGGAATAATATTGAAGTAGTAGTTTATAATAAGAAGAATAAAGTTAAATAAGCTAAATTCTTACATCTGCTTTAGTCATATTATTACATTTTATAGATTATAAATTAAATAATTATCTATTTAAAATTTAAAAAATAGGAGCAACCATGTCTCAGTAGCACTTTAACACTTTATTACATTTACAAGAATAACTGAATCAAACTAACTAATAACATGTTTATTTACTATTATTTAAGCTAAGTATTTCATTATTCATTAAGCACACATTTTATAGAGAGGAGATTAGATCATTACATATTATCTTTCTATTCAAAAATTACTGAAGTTATTTATAAGATTAATAGAAAGAATAAAAATCAACAAATCTAGACATATTTTAAAAACCAAAGAACTATTATCAAGAAATCTAATACATCAGGAAAAAAACTATAGCTATTATCAAAATATTACCTAAATTATTAATTCACACATCTCCTTAATAGGAATCAATTTTTCGTTAATAAAGTGAAAAAAGTGAGAAAGTTAGCAAAGATCTTAAAATATAATGCTATTATGATTAGTAACTTTAAAATAACTAAAGTAACTAAGTTAAAAATTAATAAATAATAAAACTTTAATTTAAGATAAATATTTAAAGTCGTCAAATGTTATATCCATCTCCACTTATATCAAAAATTACACTCTATAATAAAAAATTTACTTATCATTAAATTCTTTACATCCTAAAATAGAAAAAAAAACCTAGTATAAATAATCTAAAATTAACTATTACTTAAACATTCTTTAATACATTATATTAGGAATTACTTTCTTTTCAAATCAATCATTACCCCCTATAAATAAAAATAATATTACATTCTATATAATTTTCTTACTAACTTAGGTAAAATAATACAAGCTCATATAAGTAAATACTAGCTTCAATAAAAGCAAAACCATCTTATAATTACTTCTTACAATCAAAAATTAAAGAGATACCTAAAGTAGATTCTTACCGACTGAGGTAATTTAATACCCTCTTATAATAATAAAAAAATACTAGCTAAAATAGTTTTTAAATACAAGCTGTGAATAAAAAATAAATTACTCCCTATAAAGTTACAAATATCTTACCATCTATAAATATTTATAATATCTTACTTTCTATAAATATTTAAAATATCTTACTAACTATAAATAATTAAAATATCTTACAATCTATGAATATAAAAATATCTTACTTTCTATAAATATTTAAAATATCTTACCCCCTATAAATATTTAAAATATCTTACAATCTATGAATATAAAAATATCTTACTTTCTATAAATATTTAAAATATCTTACCCCCTATAAATATTTAAAATATCTTACAATCTATGAATATAAAAATATCTTACCTTCTATAAATATTTATAATATTTTACCATCTATAAATATTTAAAATATTTTACTCCCTATAAATAAAATATATTACACCCTATAAATATTTATAATATCTTACACTCTATAAATATTTAAAATATCTTACATTCTATAAATATTTAAAATATCTTACCATCTAAAAATATTTAAAATATCTTACCATCTAAAAATATTTAAAATATCTTACTCTCTATAAATATTTAAAAATCTTACCCCCTATAAATATTTAAAATATCTACAATCTATAAATATTTAAAATATCTTACCTTCTATAAATATTTAAATATCTTACCTTCTATAAATATTTAAATATCTTATCTTCTATAAATATTTAAAATATCTTACGATCTATAAATATTTAAAATATCTTACTAACTATAAATATTTAAAATATCTAACACACTATAAATAATTAAAATATCTTACGATCTATAAATATTTAAAATATCTTACCCCCTATAAATATTTAAAATATCTTACGATCTATAAATATTTAAAATATCTTACGATCTATAAATATTTAAATATCTTACAATCTATAAATATTTATAATATTTTACCATCTATAAATATTTAAATATCTTACCTTCTATAAATATTTAAATATCTTACGATCTATAAATATTTATAATATCTTACAATCTATAAATATTTATAATATTTTACCATCTATAAATATTTAAATATCTTACCTTCTATAAATATTTAAAATATCTTACGATCTATAAATATTTAAAATATCTTACATTCTATTTTCAATAAAATACCTTCTTATTTTAATTTTTACGACCTTTATTTATTTTTTTTACTTGCTATATATTAAATAATTTACCTTCTGGATTTGTTAAATTACCAACTTAACATAATTATTTTACAATCTTCTTTATTTTTTACATTCTATGGTTAATTTTTACTCCCTTTCTTAGTATTCTTACAATCTTATTTATTTTCTTACATTCTTAAATTTTATTTATTACTTTCTAGTTTTTAAAATATTACTCACTTTTGATAAATATATTACGCACTTTCTTAAAATTTACCTCCTATACATTTATTTCTAACTTTCTTTGAAGTCATTTTAGCCTTTTTAGATTTTCTTACTTTCTTCTATTTTTGATTATTTAATACGTTCTAATTTTTATTATTATTTACATTCTATTATTATATTATTTACCATATTATTCTTATATTATCTTGAAAACTAATTTTTATTAATTACTTTCTTTTTTATTTTTTACCTCCTAAATCTTATTTTCTTACCTCCTAAAATTTATATTAATTACAAATCTTCATCTTTAAGTCTAGCTAAACTTCGTCTTTATTCTCCATTTTAATTATTCTATGCTAACTATCTAATTTTTCTTATCCTCTATATAGTTCATAAAAATCAGTGTCAATTCCTTCTAATCTTTCTACTTTTTATTTCAGTTATTCAATTGATTCTTCTTCCTCTACTGTTAAGTTTATTTCTTCTTTATTTTAAGTTAAAATCTTAACTTTTATTTGTTTTTGTTTTTGCTAATAATATAGCTTAATTTTGGTTTCTTCAAGACGAAGTTATTTATATTCTTGGATACTTTCATTTGATTAGCTATTTTAGCTCATTAAATTTTTCGGATCATTGAATGAAACTTTTCTACAGTTTCTTTTTGGGCACTGATTAGAACCCTCTTTTTAGTATTCTTCAAAAATACAAATTTGGCATACTTGATGTCCACAAGGAAGGATTATGGGAATTCGTATTTAAGAGTCGAAATGGATTAAACATGAGCTGCACCTGCTAGATTCAGCCATATTGATTATAATGGAAGTGAATTAAAGTAAATAGTTTAAATCTATTTATGCTTAATTCTAAACAAAACCTTAAGAAAATAAATAAGTTATTAATAATTAGATAGCTATTAACTAGTCTAAAGCTATTATTCAGAAGCTTTTCTAAATTAACAATTCATATATTAACTTAACTAAACAATTAGCTATTATTTAATTCATTTTAATCCATATAATATCAACTACTATCTATCTATACTTATGGAGTCTATCATTTAGAACTTTAATGCAATCAATATTGATACTATCATAGCTTTTGTATACTATTAATAGTTATCTATTTATAAAACTTTTACTTATAGTAGGAAGAATATACTTTAGTATAATTAGTAGCTTTCTAAAGGATTATTTTGCTTCCTTAATTATTTTATTAAGGCCTTTCTACTAAGCTAGCCTTTTTAGTTTATTTTGCTATTTAGAAGAATTATATATAATGTCGAAACCTATACTTCATAGATGAGAGACCTTATGAAAAGATAAGATGATTTAAAGTTAATAGATTGAAGAGAGAATTTGATTTATTTAGAAGCTGATACAAAAAGTTAGCTCATGATTACATCTAGAAGAAAGACTTTTATGAATAATAAATGGCACATCTTATATCTTAAGATAAAATCATACTTAGAATGTATGATGCTTTCTAATAATAATTATTGCATAAACTAACAACCCATATCAACATGTGTTATCTAACTAGATAGTCACATTAATGAGAGGAATAATTAATAAAAAGTAGATAATTTAAACAGAAGTAAGTGTAGAATCTATTTTATGTTTTTTAATTATTTATTTATTTAAAATAAAAGGCATTATGAAATCTTTCTAGAAACAACCATGCAAGGTAATGCCGAAACTTCACCTATTAGTTATCTGTCTTAGCATGCAAAGCATCATTCTTCTTCTTTTAATTTGAAGCTAAGTATCTCTTTATTTTGTCAATCTTATTATCAAGCTAGAACCAGATCTTGCTTGCTAAATTCTTGCTACCTCAGCTTCATATTATAACTCAAAAAATCTATGGAAATTGAAGCCTTCCTAATTAAGCATAAATTTTGTTGAAGGGAAAAATCAAATAGTCTATTCTAAAACCAGTAATTTAGCCGAAGCTTCCGAAGGTATGAATCTTTCAAAATATATTTTGGAAGGGTTAGCTTCTTCCTACTACAGGAAGAGAAGGAAAAGATTGCTCTTGCTTTTTATTAACGTTACTACTATCTAGGACTTGATGAAAATTGAGTCTTGATAATTTTTATCCTTAATGCTATTATCATTACCTTCCATGCTTCTAGCCAAATTTTCTAATTCTCTAAACTTTATCTCTTCAATAATTTAAGATCTACATTAAGGATAAACTTCCTACTATCAGCTGAATTAATTAAATTTTCATCATAAACAATAAGGCGAATAATTTCCTGCAGCTAAATTAATTTTCTTTCAGCGATTCAGTAACTTGGAATTCTTGGTTTATTATTAATAAGTATCTTATTAAGTTTCCTCAGTCTCTCAAGTAAATCCACAATTAGAAGGATTTTATTAATATCAGCGAAATTAGCCAAAGTACCTTCTCACAATTCTATCAGTAAACTCTTTTTAGTTTCTTATTTAAAGGTATTTGGCTAATTTTCCATTTTATACAATTTAGTATTTTATTTCTTTAATTAAATAGAAATTTTTTAATTTTAACGAATTGAAAAATAAAGTAAATAGAGTATTCTAGGTATCTAGAGCTACTTTAATCTTTAAACATTTTAGATTAATTTTTATTATCCAAATAATAAGCCAAAACTTACAATATCAATGCTATTATATAAGGAAATTTATAGCTTCATTAAGTTTTAGATCTTCAGTCTATAAAAGATATACCGACTCTTATTCTACCTATTTTTAATATCTCTTAAAATTATAGTGTGAATTTCTTTGGAATTAAGAGATTAAAGATATCTCTTATACTTAAGCACATTAAATTATAATGTAGAGTTCTTCAATTAATTAATATATTTTACAAATACCAAACTATTTAATTAAAATTATCAAATCATAAGGATTTTTATATCTCTACTTTAGCAAAATTTTTTAATTTTATTCACCTTTGAGATAGGTAGATGATCCTATTTACTTGTATCTTAAATATTAGAGATATTAAATCGGTTAAAATCTAGAAAATTATATGAATTGGTTTTAAACCTTAATTGCATAATTCATAAAACAATTATTTTATATATGATGTCCCTTCTTACACTCTTTTTCCTTATTTATCTTTTTACTAAGCTTTAGAAATATTTAATTAGTTACGTTGAAAAATTATAATAGCAGATGCTTTATCTAAATTGATAAACTTTTTATGTGGTTTTTACTTTAAAGCTTCTTCTAATAATGTTTACCATTCCTTAATGAATTGGATCTTACTTTAAGAATATTAATGAACATAGTTTCTTATTTTCCTAGACAGATTTTAAGATAATAATATGAGAGTTCTAATTCTCTTTCTTTACTATTTAATAACTAATAAGGGATTTCTTAATAGAAGCCTATTTATGATAAATTGCTTATGAAGTTAATTTAATGAGTATTACTTGTAATGGGTATATTATATCCTAATATTCTTATTTCACTTGCTAAAATTTCTCTAATCAACTCATATTTATTCATATCTCTTACAATCCTATAGTTCTAATTATTTCTGCTTATCACCTTTCAAATTACTTATATCTTCTAGCTAACAATTTAACTTTAATCTTCTTTAATATCATTGAACCTTACTTACACAGTATTTCCTATCTTTTAACCTATAAATAACTAATTTCATTATTTACAAATAAATAGCATTAAAGCATTTCTAGAAAAAATAAAAAAAAAAATGGACGAAATATAGAATTCACTAGTTTTTAATAGTGACTCTTCTTTAATTAATTTCAAAGAAGCTGCAAATTCATAGGAAAAGCATAGGCAGGTGCATTAAAATCTCCAAACGAAAGATTTGGAGTAACTACAAATTAAATAAGTAAACCTAATAATGAATTTATTAAGACAACTACTTAAAAATTGTAGTCAAAAACCGGAAAACAAATTCATACGCGTCCCATTAAAACTACTTAGGAACTCTCTTCAACGTGGATATTAATTGTAGCGTATTATGAAAGTGAAATCAACCTATAAATAGATGAACAGATTAACCGCCTAAAATAATACCGCGAAAGATACGAAACGATTACCTAAGAAATCTTTCCAAAAATAAGATATTATCTTAGATAGTTAGAATTCAAAAGATATACCTTCAAATCCTAATTAAAATTCAAATAAAGATATCCTTTTATGGTAGTCAAAAATAACATAAACTTAAGATTCATTTTTGAATAATACTAATTAACAATTCTATTAAATTTCAAATAACTAAATTAATCAGAAATAAAATAATACTACTAATCCTGATAATTCAAATAATCATTATTTACCTGATCTTCAGAGCAAACAAGCTTAAAATTAAACTGCTGATTTAAGAAATGTAATATAAAATCAAATAATTAATTAGTCTAATGAGAATTTATTTACCTTAGAAATAAAAGAACTTAAACATAATATATAAAGACTTATAGATAAGAACCAATAATTAAATGAAATGTTAATTAATATAAAAGCAAAATATGAACGAGATATTGAAACATTGATAAGTAACTAAGAAATATCTAAAATATATTATAAAACTTATATAAATAAAATTTATTAGAAATATAAACAATTATAGAACAATTTTTAGTCAATCAAATCTGATATATAGAAATATCACAAAAAAATGCTATCAAAATAACTAGTTCATAAAATTACTTAAACAAACTTCTCCACTTATTACAGTAACTAAATAGTTTAAACAGATGAAATAATTAGTATATTTCAAGAAATTTAGATATAATAGAAAAACTATGAGAATTAAGTCAATTCAAAATATGAAATATAATCTAATTAAGAGATTCAAATTGAAGCCAATGCTAATTAAAGCTTTACTTAAGCTTAAATGATAGGAGCAAATAATTCACTATGCCAAAACTTTAATAAAATTAAAAATTTTACTTAAATTGAAATAGATAACTTTCTAAATAGAACTTAGCAAGGATATCAATAGACTATATTAGAATAGAACTAATATTACTTCAACAAATTACCTAATAAAAAATAATAAACGAAATTTAACTCCAAGAGTTATATTCTTAATATTAAAAATTATAAAACTAAAATAAGTAATTTATAGATTAAGAATAGAAAGCTTAAATGGAAATTTTAACTTTTAAAATCGAATTAGATAAGTAAAGATAATAAAAATATGAAATAAATATAGCTTTTCAAAATTAAATTCTATTAAAAAATAAGGAAATTCAAATGTATAAAGAATTATTTTAGAATTAAATTTAACATACAAAAGAATTCAGTAATTAATAGTAATTTTAGAAGAAGTAATTTGTAGATGCATAAACTTAAACATTATATGGAAATATTTAAACAAAGGATAGTATTATCTAAACAGATAATATAAATAAATAATAAACAGCTTTTTTGTGTCAAAAATTTACTCAAACAAATATAATCAAGCAAGACAAGTTAATGTAAACTTAAAATAATTAATAGGAAGCATAAACTAATACTATTATAACATAACATAATAACTAATACTGTCAAATAAAATTGCCAGATGAAGATTTTGTTTTACTATAGCATTAATATCACTAACTCAACTTAAAATTCATTTAAAGTACCCAAAATATGTAGACACTTGAGATAAAAATAGAAGAGTTTTAAAAACTTAATTAAAATTTGAAAAAAGATATATTTAATTATTCTACTAAAAGATGAAAAAAAGATTAATAAAACTAAACAGATTCGATCGATGCTATTTATCAGAATTAAACCTTATCTTCCAATATTAATCTTAATATTCTTAAAAGGAAACATGAAGAAGAAGATAAAACAATTCCGCCAGCAAAACGTATGAGTAAACATAATAATAAAAAAGAGTGCGACTAAATAATATGTTATTTCAATCTGACTAGTCTATAACTTTAAAAGTTTATTAAATCCGAAACTTGAAGACGTCCATAGTACGAAATGCACAATATATAAGGTAGATATGTCACAGTTACTTAAGATTTAGAATAAGGTACATGTGATAGTGTGAAAAGTAAAATTGATATAGATAGAAAGCTACTTAAAAAATATACGACGTAAGTAATATATATTTTGATACAATATTTTCATTAACATCCTGAGTATGGAAAAAGATTAGTACATATTTAGATTAACCAATAAGGATAGAAAAGCATTTGCATTTACGAAAGTGGTCTATCTGCAGGCTCGGAAAAAATTAGAAAGGACTAATAAATTTAAAAAATAAAGATGGGACATATAAATATTAATGGAATAGCGAGCAAGTGCTTGAATATTGAAGAATTTATCAGAGATAACAGTATAGATATTTTATCAATAAACGAAACCTGATAAAAAGATGACTTTCCTCCAATATTGATAAATGGATTTAAAACATATTTTAAGAACTCAGGAAAAGGAGGAGGTGTATGCTTAATTGTAGGAGAAGAATTTAGTAGTACAGAAATACATATATAAGTTGAAAAAGAAATAAATAGATTCATAACAATTAAACTGGATAATATTTTAATCACGTCTTGTTACATGCCTGATAATGGAAAAAGTTAAGATGTTAAAGATTTAGCTTATGAACAACTAAATACATTGCTGAATTTATATAATGATAATCCACATATACTAATGGGAGATTTCAATGCTCTTTTATAAGGCTTCGGTGATAATCCTGAAAATGCTTATGATAATAACATTAGACTATAAGAATTCTTACTATAAAACGATCTTGAGATAGTGAATGATAGCAACATTAATACATGTATTCACAAAGGAACAGGAAAAACGTATTGTAATGATTATATCATTATAAACAACCATTTGAACGTTAATTAGTTTGCAAATTTCACTGCTCATAATAATAGTTTATTTTCTGATCATATTCCAATCACTGTCGACTTTATCAATAATTCTATAGTATATTGGGAAAAGATAACTCAGAGAAAATATAAAATAAATAGGTTATAAGATGCAATAGATAGATAAAAATATTAAGAATCTTTCCTACAAACTTATCTAGAATTCTTTTAAATAGATTAAGATAATCTTGAAGATTAATATGAATGCATCAAAAGTAATATTTAAGACAATGCTGATCAAACATTAGGTTCGTTTATTCCAGATTCAAATTATAACAAACTTCCTCGAGCTCTCACAAAGAAATATATAGAGGCAAAAAGAACTAACTCAGAATATAAGGAAGCTCACGTAAGATTTGGAAGAATAAACTAGCAAGTAACTAATCTTCATGAGGAAGCAAAACGACTTTGGAAAGACTTCAAGTATAATCTATGAAAATTTAAAAAAAATAAAGCAAAAAAGAAATTTCTACTTCTTAATGGAGATTCTAGGGAAATTTTTTCACAGGCTAAGAAAATTCTAAATCCTTTGAAGAGAAATACTATGAACTTTAATTAAGAAATCAAAAATAAATTCATTGAATCATGGGAAAATTGTGTTTTTAACAAGCATTATAATCTAACTCAAGAATAGATAAATCTTAGTAATTAAAAAATAGATAAAATATACGATAATATTTAAGAAATTAAAGATTATCCACTCTCGTATTTGTAAGGATTTGATCTTTTTACCATAAAAGAAATATAAGAAATTATAAAAGAAATTCCGAATGGAAAAGCAGCTGGTCCAGATGGAATAAAAGGCGAACTTCTGAAATATGGTGGATAATATTTATTAATAATTCTTCATTCTTTTCTGAATAATATGCTAAGACTTGGAAGAATCCCTTAGGAATTAAATATATCGGTGATAATTCCAATATTTAAAAAAGGAAATAAAGATGATTGGAAAAACTGACTACCTATTTCTCTTATTAATACTATTCTAAAACTATATGATAAAGCTTTAACAAAAAGACTATACAATCTGATTTATTAGAGAAATTTGATTCACCCTTCATAAATGGGATTTATGAAAAACAGATAAACAACTTAATAAATTTGAATAATATAACAAATAATTGATAACTATCGGAAATGTGCTAAAGGTAAGACTAAATTGATAGCAACACTGATAGACGTTGAAAAAATGTTTGACTCAATAGAAAGAAGACTCTTGTTTGATTAACTTAAGAGAGTTAAACTACCACTTGGAATAATAATAGCTTTAGAATCGTTTTATAAAAACCTAAATTCTTCATTTATCATAGATGGTAAGAGCACCAGAACTTTATAGTTCAACAATGGAGTTATGTAAGGAAGTTCTCATGGACCAGTTTTAGCATTATTGTATTATGACATAGTAATTAGATATCTGGAAAGTAAAAGTAACTAATTGGGATTTAAATGCCAGGATTCAAGTATTAGCTTCGCTTGTAGAGGATGGGCAGATGATCTTATTCTTCTTTCCAAATCTGCAAAGTAGATGTAGAATTTAATAAATGAAGCAAATAAAGTTTTTGCATGAACACATTTAAAGATTAATGTTACCAAATCTGAATGCATCTAATTTCTAAAGAAGAATCAGAAATAATAAATTTTAAATTTATAATTAGGAAATTAGCCAATTGCTTAAAAAGAACAAGTAACATATTTAGGAGTTATTCTACATTAGAAGAAGAACTTAAATCCCCATTGCAAAGAAACTGCATTCAAGTATATAGCTGCAATGAAGAAAGCTGTTTTTTAACTGATGAGATATAAGAATGTAACTCCTTGACATTTTAAAACTTTATGTAGACTTTTTACATTACCTAAAGCAGAATATGGAGGAGACTTAGTACCATGAAGTATTCAAAAAGGAGTAACTGGAGTTCTGAACAGAATAGAATCAAGCATGAGATTAATTTCAAGAAAAGCTTTTTAAGTAGCAACTTCAACATTTAATGAATCATGTTATATAGACCTGAATTGATTACCCTTTAAGCACATTATGGCTATAAAATTCTTCAGATTCTACCATAAAATTAAATAAGAAAGTACTGATTTTCCAAGATCAACAATAGGCTCTCTTTTCATTAATATATGGAAAAAAGGATTTCAATACTACGATTAAGTGTAGCAATTATCAGACCTTTATAATATCGATCTGCAGAATTAATAGAATAATACCAATCTTAAAACTTTTACTAAACATGTAAGAGAAAAAATACAACAATATTTCTACAAAGTAGCTACTAAAAAATTTATGAGGATGAAAACAGCTAGAGTATATACTGAATAATTTGGTAATCTTTAACAATTTCCACAAATTACTTATACTAAATTAAACAAATAGTATAGACGAGAAATTATCAGTATATATAAACTTAGAACCTAAACTTATAATTTCCGTAAGGATCTTTAAGATCGTCATTACCCCATTGATAATCCCTATTGTATGTGTGGAGAGTATGAAACTTTCGAGCATATCTTTAAATGTGTGTACTATTCTAATATAATGAATTGATTATCGGAAAATATCGGAAATTATGACTTAAGGCGCCTTATACTATACGATCAAGAATATCTAAACTCATTTTCAAGGTCTAAATTGGAGTATTTAGACTTATAGATCAAAATATTTCATAAGAAGCTAATGACAAGGAGACTTGAGATTCTAGAAATGGAGAAAGCAAAAAAGGAAGAAGCTAAAGATGAATAGAAAGAAGAACTAATTAAAGAAAAATGATGAGATGTAAACAAGATTAAAAAACTATTTAAAAACATTTACTAACGTCTATAATTGAAAGAAGCAATTCTTGCAATTAAAGACGTCAAAAAACTCTTTTAGTTTAAATTTAATTTAATTTAAAGCATTTCTAGACTTGCTTAAGTTAGACTAAAGATAGAGAAGTGTATTAAAGGGTTAAGCTTTAACTTACTCTTAAGCTAACAAGTTAGATAGACAATTTACATCTATTAATACTAAACTGTAACCTAAATAAATAATCCTTTATTATCCAATTTAATAAATAAGAAGCTATATTATTCCTGCATTTTATACTCTAAAACAAAAAAAGAAAGTTAGTCAGTACCTATAAATAAAAGGATTATAGTTAACTATGAAGGGATAAGTAGCTTTAGTTATTAAATAAGCTTGAGATTATATAACTATAACTAAAAGTATAAATGGAATAACTTTCTTTATTTATATCTCTATTTAATATTATAAGCATATTTCAAGCTCTTTAATCAGATAGTTATTAAAAAAGCTATTAAGATTATTATTTTCATTTTAACACTAAAGAGAGACTTTAAATTCAATCTTCTTAGTATTAATTTAAAATTAGAGTAGGTATTTCTAACTTAAATAGAGCCAGTATAGCAAGGATAATTTGTATTGATAAAATGAAAAACATATGAGATTCTAATTAGTGTCCATTAATTCACTTTTCAAAGAGAAGAAATAAAATAATTATTAAACTGCTTATTTTATTATATTTTTAGCAAGAAGCTAAGACAAAAGTTTATCTAGCTTAATAAATTAATTTTAGTAATTTTTACAACTAAAATAGATCCAAAAATGGTATAATTATATATATTCTTTTTAGCTTAAATAGTAAATGCAATGCTTAGTTAACTAATTAATTCCGATTTATTAGGGATTTTCATTATATTAAGAGTATTGTTATTTAATTAATTTATGTTGAATGTTTTTTGTCCTATCTATTGTTATTAGTTTCAGTAATGAAATTTAAATTTGAATAGAAAGCTTGTATATTTAGATCCTAATTTGTACTCTTTTTTATTACAAAAGGTATTTGCTTTAGTTATTTTAAATTGGATAAATGCGTTTTTTTGGCTTTTTTCCTTCAGTAACCTTAGTGAGTTTAAAGCTACATTGGAAATAAGCTTTTATCACATAGATATTTTAATACTTAGTAAAGATAACTTTACATGCTCTAACTGATCTCAAATTTTAAATGATATCAAACTCCAAAGATATTACAAAAATATATCTCAGAGGCAAGATTAGTAGGCTTTAATAATACTGACCTTTCTCTTAATGATCTACCTAAAAGCTTTAGAAAAGAAAAAATATTACTAACTAATAGAATCTCTAACTCATCAAAAAGACATAAAGTCAAATAGTTTTAGATTTATAGATTCAATTAAGATACTTAGATAGCATTATGAAGGTCTATTTGTAATTTTCTTATTTTAAATTTCTGGTAAAATGAAGATTTTAAATCTTCTTATGCTTGCTAATTTAGTTAAGTCGATGAAGGTTTATATCTCTAATGATGAGTATATAGAGATGACTTAAGTAAGATAACTGCACTTTTTATAAAATAGTGATTGATAGTTCGAGTGAAGAATTAAGATTTGAATGAAATTGCTAAGTTATAGGCTAAAAATAGACTTCATATAATGAGGCAATCTAAAAAGAAGTAGAAGAAAAGTGTCATTTCTTTATATCTTCCATAATGTTATAAGGATAGTAATTTCCAGTATGACCATTCTTAGAACTTGATGTATGTGTCTATTTCAAAAACCGAAAATAAACCTCTGATAAAGTGTACTTAAATATAACCAATAATAAGGTATCTCCAATGGCTATAATGATACAGAATAATGAATATAGCAAAATAAATCCAGCTAATTTATTATAATGTATGAAGTTGTTTCTAATTCAAATGTAGATATAAAGACAGTTTCTTGATACCAAAGTTCTGGTAGATTTTGATAATCTGCTATCTTCTTTGCCACTAAATTGTTTATATAAATTAAGGTATAAGAACCAGAGTAAGGAAATTATTATACATTAACTCTTGAAGTATAAAGAGTGATCAAGTGTACTAGCCAAAAATAATCTATGTTTATAGAGCTCCTCAAGCTGAAAATTTTATAGTGAGCTCTCAAAAAGGAAAAGCATGAGATACCTTATTTATGCTAAAGCGTGATGACGCTACTGATTTAGATGAAAATTATCCCTTAAGATACTAGTTCTTTTGTATGGAATCATTCTATCAAGAATTTCCTTTAAATTAGATGAAGAATATTAGCACTAAAAGCTTTTAGTTATTTAAGTACTCTTAATTTTTCTCCTCTAGATATGAAACAGTTCTTATGATCCTATCCTAAAAATAGAGAAGCAAGAATAGATGGCAATAGCAGTTTCAAGATACTAAGAAGTAAGACTAAACTTAGCATCTGAAAACCTGCAGAGTTATATAGACAGTATCTACCAATGTCTTAACTAGCAAATAAAGTACCAGATATCCTAAAATTAGACGTCTTTGCTTACGTAGATAATTAAACAGTTCTAATATATAAAGGTTAACATTGAACAAGAAGTATAAGTTAGTCTAATAACTAGATGAAGTACCTTTAACTATATAAATAATCATACTTTTACATATAAAACTTCTAAAATCTAAATTTGATAAATCTTGCAAATAATTCTTCTATTCTATGAAAAGAGAAAGAAATTTCTACTAAAGAAATAGAGTTAAAAGATTAGAGTCTTTTCTTTTTTATGATCTGAACCGTTGAAACTCTAAAGGAGAAATAATGATAGTAAAGGGAATTTCTCTGCCTTATTCCTAAGCTACTCAATGATATTAAAGGATGTTTTGTTGTAATCTTTCTATTTGAAAAAACATTTCATGTGAAATGGATGATTTGAGTTATATCTGTTATTTAAATCTTTCTGTTTATTAAATATCTGAAGAGATAGATTCTATATAAGAAAGGTAAACTGAAGAAATTGAAAATCGAAGTTGAATATGTTCTAAGCTATAACCAAACTTAAACACCTTCAAATGTAGTGTGCCAAATGTGAGATATCAACGAAAAAAGTGAGAGAAAATGGAACATCATGCTCAATAGAAAAAATCCAACTAGTTAACTATTATAGGTGTAATTGTAGTTAGTCAGGACTTATTATGCTCGCTTCAGTTGTATAAGAGGTAGAAGAATAAGAAAATTGAGGAAAAATGAAGAAAAGCAAGGTTAAGAGAACCAAATTTAGGAAGAGAGAAACGAATAAATGTAAAATTATGAAGAATCAAATTTAGGACTGGACTTAAATTAAAAAAGAGAGGATAATGGAAATTAGTCAAGTTATAAGCATCCAGTTCCTGCTTAATCATTTGAAATCTTATGTTTTATATTTTATATTTTCAATTTATATATCTTTAATTCTGCATGTAATGTCAAAGAAAAAAGAAAATTTAGATAGAGCTTTATATTTTAGTTCTTTAAATCTACCAAAACTATCCCAATAAGCAATTAATATTTTTATGACAGTTCCTTGATTAAAGATTCAATCCCAAACTCTAAAAAAAATTTCATTTTGTATATAGATTTACTATTACTTCGTGATGCTTTCTGGTAAACCTTATAATTGCTACTTAATAGAAAAGTTTAGGCCAAGATTTTGGAGTTACGGTTGTAGTAGGTTTAAGAATGCCTGTAAGGAAGTATTTTGCATAAAGATACTAATATAATTTAAGAAAATCTAGTAGTCTATTATTTTAACTTCTAAATGAGAAAAGGAAGTGACGTAACTATCCTAAAAGTAACTTCAACATCTATGTTATGGTTGAAGATAGCCCGACTTACTTTAATAAAGACACTTTATAGCATAAATAAATAATACATAACGTGATGTTAATGAATCTTATATACATCGGTAAACTAAAGACCAATATATGGGTAATTACTATATCAATGATGGATGGGTAGATAAAGAGTAAAGTAGATAGAGAGACAAAACAATTATTTCTTAAAAATAGTAAAAAAGAAAACTCAAAGATAAAAAGGAAATTTCAAATCAGTCTGAAGACACATTAACTACTATGCAAAACTAAGAAGAAATTATCGTTCCTTCTTACTCTAGTTATTTTCCTTAAAATCTATATTCAAAAAAAAATTCAGAGATTCATTCAATCATTTTTATATTTTACTTAAAAATTAATGATATTAGGGCTTCTATTATCCTCTCTTTAATTTAATAAAAGAGCACCTTTAGGTTTGCAAGAAAATCCGTTTAAGTTTATTTCTTTTTTTAGTAAGTTTATTATGTCTGTTGACTAAAAATTTCAGACTCTTCTTATTGTTGACTTAATTTCTTCGATTACTAAAATTCAATATGGACTTTTTGATACATTGATTATCAAAATATTGATTTTTTCTCTTAATTTGTCTTCAATTTAAAAATTACTTAACTAAGATACCTATAAAGTTCAAATCTCCTAACGATATGAATGTGGTTTTATAAAGTATATTATTGAGTAGCTTTACACTTTCTACTTGTTCTTAAACCCAAACATATATTAATTTCTCCACTAAATTTAGAACAATTTTAATCTTTAAATATTCCTGCTAAGCTACAAGTTCTTAAAAGTTTAGACTAATTTCTTTTCTCTCTTAAGCAAGCACTAGTCATTTAATGCTTAAATATATCTTTCTTTATATCATAACTTCAATATCTAGACTCATATTTAAATTAAATGGATATGTTAAAGATCTATTCCTTTCTATCTGCAATTAACAACCTATTAGGAAAAAGTTTATAGTTGACTAGCTAGACACTAATATATTAGCATTACCTTAAAATGTTTATTTATTATTATCTTTAGCATCTTCTATGATTTTTTCTTTTAAAATATCCTATCTTATTTACTTCTTTCTCAAACTATTTTCAGAAATATCTAGATGTTCTATCTACTTACTAGCATTCTAATCTTGATATAGTTTTTTGGATATGAATATTGATTTAATTAGTAGATTACTAACTAGGATAGAAGTTAGAATAATAATGAATTAGTAGCTAAAAATGGAAAAAAACCCGGGAATCTAAACCTTTAATTCTAACCTTAAAAATCAATCTTAAGTCTCAGTTAACTAACAAGAACCAAGAATTCAAAAAAGATAAATCTACTCCTGTTAAGGATTGGGAAATACGGAATTTCCTAGCAAACTGAAAAAGCTTGAGAAACCCAACGAGCAAGACTTTATTTAGCTTTATTTATTAATTGAGAAGATGAATACCGAAATATAGATCCTGAAGGCGGAAAACTTGAATCTTCGGCTTTTTTAAGATAGAAAAAAGGAAGATCAAGACTTGGTAAGTAAAGTTTAGTTTTAAATTGAAGCCTTAACTTCCTAATTTGAACTATTAGAAAAAAAACTAGAAGCAAATCAATAGAAAATTAAAGAAGAAATTCGATTACCAATCAAAAAAAACTAACTTCAATCAGAAAAAATGTAAGCAGAATAAAAATTTTAATTCAAGCCCTTAATAAAACGTTGCTATTGTTGTCAAAAAGATGGACATTTTTGGAGGTAATGTCCGAAGTGAAGAAGAGTGCTTGAGCAGCACCGTAAATAATTTGGAACATCGAGGAGGCTATATTGTAACTACTTTGGAGGTATTTACAGAAAGAAACTGATATTAGATGATTCAAGTATGATACTAATCAAACAGGATCTTGGTAATTAATAGTAACAGAATAAATAGCTTTAAAAGGACAACAATAACCTTAGAATTTGTTTAGAGAAGCTGGAGAAAAATTACAAGAAGATGGAAGAACAATTCTATGAGCTTATTGAAGAGAAAGAAGAATTATCTTAGTTTGAAATTGATTCAGATGAAGACATGTACAGTTGAGTATTGAATATAAAAACTTTTATTGTCTTTAATTTGAGGAAACATTTCCTCTAATTAAAGATGACCCTAACCCTTATAGTCAAAATTAATTAATTAATGAATTAGTAGCTAAGTCTTATTTGTTCTAATAGCTACATCATGGTATGTAGAGTATACATAGGAATGGTTATTGATTAACATCTTAGCAGCACTATAATTTTAATTTCTACCTTTAGAGAGAAAGCTACTTAGATATTCTTTTCTAACTAGTAGCATAAATTTACAAATATTTACTGTTATAAAGAAATAAACCAGCAAATAGAAATCAATAGGATAACTAGCATTTTCTAAGTTTGGAAACAGAATAAAAATAGAATAAAAGAAAAAAGATTGATATTAAATTAAAAGTAGCTATATAATAAAAACTATAAGTGATAAAGATAATTAGCTATAATTAATTGAAATATAATAAATATGTATTATTATAAGTAAACTATTACAACTACTATACAAATCTTAATAATATAATAATCATAAATAAATAGTTTAAATCTAAATAAGACTAAAAGAATTAGATAAATAATAAACTAGTAAAAGGTATTTAAATTGAGAAGAATCAAATATAATAAAATATTTATTACTTAATTAAAAATTACATTATTAGATTTATCTATTCAATTGCCAATACTTGCTTTTGTCATTGTATAAAATATCTTAAGCGTAATAATATAATTAATAAGGAATTTAATTTGGAAAAGTAGGAAAGAGTATTGAAGCTATCGAATATTTTGTTATAGCTATTATAATAGACCCTAAAAAGAAAATTTTCATTTTAATAAGGAATTGTACTTTAAAAGTTAGAAAAATACAACGAAGCCCTAGAGCTGCAATATAGATCTCAAGCAGGATCTAATAACGCAAGTGCTCATATAATAAAGTAGTTAATCTGAAAAAATTAGGAAAAACAAATGAAACTAATGAAAGTTTTAACTAAGTTATAAAACTAAGTAATGCAAATCCAATCTACTTAAAAATAAAGGTTTTTCCCTCTAAAAATTAGGAAATTATAGTGAAGGAATGTAATTTTTCAATCAGCCATTTAACTTGATAATAAATACGCAGATGCTTATTATGATAAAGGTCTTTGTCTTCAAACCAAAAATAAGAATCAAGAATAAATATAAATTTCCGTAAAGGAAACTATCTAAACACGAATCTTAAATTTCATCGAAAAGAATCTCAATAAAGTCCGCCGATAAAAGGAAGAAAACAGAAAAAATGATAAAGAAGTTCATACAGTAAAAAAATGGGAATTAAGAGGTTCGAAAATGGACAAAAGAAATTTGATTCTGATAAGAAATTCTAGAGAAATTGCAGAAAATAGCTTGTGACAAATTGGAACAACTAATCTGATAGATATCAAAAAATGTATACCCTGCCTGAAATAACCAAAGAATAGAATGATAAAAAAAGAAAAGTTAAGATTAAGTGAAGAGAAAATGCGCAACTAAAAAGCTTACAAAATTAAACTAATAAGTATAGCAAATAAAACTTAAGAGTTAGGTGTTTAAAATGATCTTTATAATAAAGGAAAAAACAAAGAAATTTAGATCAAGCTGTAGAAAAAGATATTCAATATAAAAAAGTAAATTCAGCTTACTAAGCAAAGCTTTGATGGCTGGAGGGTAAAAGTCATTTTGTGCTGTTTTGTAAAGGAAATATTGATGAAGAAAAAAATTTAAATTTAAATAAAAAGGTTGTATTTTAAGAAGACTGTAGTGTAATTTCATAAGTTAAAAATATCTCAAAGAAGAAATATAATCTGAAGCATGCTTGTTTATAATTTAGATTTGAAAAAAAAAGTTAAACGTTTCAATACAGACAATATTTTTAAAAGATATGAAATAAATTTTAATTGAATGTTTTTAAAAATTAAAAATAGAAAAAAAAAGGAGTCATCAAAGGAAATTCAAATAAAATAAAATAAAATGTAAATATAAGAATTATTAAAAAAATTAATTAAAAAAAACATGTTAAAACTAAAAATTGCTAGTTTTTAATCGAAGTTAATTTTTAAAATAAATATAAAATATGTAAAAAAAATATCTAAATATTTTAAGAATAGTCAAAAATGAAAAAAATAAAGTGTAAGAAAAATAAGAAAAAACTCAAAAAAAAAAGATTATTGTAAAGATATAAAAAGAAAAAAATTAAAAGAGTTAAGGAATAAAAATTTCAAGTTCAAAAAAAAAGGGAAAAAACTTGATTATTTTGCCTCATCTTTTAAATTTATATTTAAAAAAATCAGAATAACAATACCAAAAAAAATCTTCCGCTTTTTTATAAAAATATTCTTAGTACTCAATAAGCTTACGCTTGCTTCAGGCCTTAAATGTTGCAATTTTTTTTTAAGCTTTGGGCTGTTTTTCATTTATTTTAACTTGCTCTAACTAGGCTTTATGCCTTTTTATGTTAAAGCTTCTCTTTCACCTTAAGTTTCAGCTGCCTCTTCCATTACTCAATACTTCTGTTTTCTGATTCTTATTGCTCAGTTTTCTTTCAGGCATCCCAAAGCTTACGCTTACTTTAGGCCTTAAAATATTGCAAATTTTTCTTTATTTTTAAGCTTTGAGTTGCCTTCCATTTATTTTAGCTTGCTCTAACTAGGCTTTATGCCTTTTTATTTAAGCAGCCTTTTTCTATATTTTTTTAATATTGGTTTATTTATTTCATTAGATTTCTTCTGGCTTATATTCGTTTTTTATCTATTTTTTTAATTTTTATCTTTGAATTTGTAATGTTTTTTTGTCTTCTTCAGCTTTTACATACTTTTATAAGTTTTTTCTTTTTTGTTTTTTTTTAGTGCTTTTTTTTAAGACTTTTTTGATATCGACTTTCTAAACAACTAACTTTTTTTTCTGTTTTGATTTCGTTTTTAACGAAAGATATCGCAGACTCATATTCTTCTTTTCTGCAATTTTTTTAATCTTTTTTTTAATAAAAATTTGTTTCTTTTTTTTTCTTTAACAATCTCGTTTATATTTAAGGTATTATTTTCTTTTTAATTTTTTTAATATTTTGATATTTTTAAGTTTTGCTTTTTTTCTTCATGTTTCTGATTTCTTTTTAGAGTTAGTTTTTCGTATTCTGATCTCATTTTTTTTGAGTTATTTTTTTCTGTTTTAATTAAATTAAATTTTTTCTTTTATTTGTAAGATCTCTTTTTTTGCATGTTATAATTTTAAATTAAAGTATTCTTGATTTACTTGTACTTTGAATGAGAATAGTATATGAAATTTAAAATTTTTATTTTTTTACTTTCGATTTCTCTTTTAGACTCTTTATCAAATTTTTCTAAAGTTTTCGAAAGCTCTTTTTTTAAGTTTTCATTCAGTTTTCCTTAATTTGATTCTTATGTCTACTTCAAACTATTATTATTTACTTTTCTTTATATTGTAATCTTCAATAATTACTTTTTAAATTTCGGGATTTTCATTGATTCATTTTTAGATTTTTTTTTTCATTTTTTTCATTTTTTTTGGACTTTATTTTTCTTTTTTAATTCTTATTTTTATTTTGCAAGTATTTTTTTAGATTTGTTAATAAAGTTTTTTTGTTTCCTTTTTTATTTTTTTTTGCATTTTTGAAATTTGCTTGTTTAAAATTTAAAATTTTGTCTATTTTTATTCTTTTTATTTCAATCTTTCTATTAATTTTGCTTTAATTTTTTAATTTAGACATACAATTTTTTCAATTAAGGTTATAAATTCCATGTTTTGTATTTTTGTATTTTTTTTAATTATTTCATTAATATTTTCGTTTAAATTATTTTTATCTTATATATATTTTTTTTTTTTGGCTTTACTATTACTTACGATTTACTTTTTAAAGTTTATTTTTAATTTTTTTAAACTTTTTTGTAGAAATATTAAAATTTTTTTTCTTTAGATTGGTTTTATTAAAATGTCTTTATTTTATTTTATTTTATTTTATTTTATTAAATGAAATATAAATAAAATATTACCAGCAAAAAAAAATGGATTAATCTCTTCGATTCTCAAAAAATTAACTTAGAAACCTAAAGAGAAAAGCGGCAAAAGAAATTTAGAAAAAATAATAACAATAGGAGGAGTCAAGCTCTTCTTCAGAAGGTAAAGTTATGGTAGGATAAATAGAGATAAGTTAACCTAAAAACGAAACTAATCAAAAACTTTAAATTTAATTAGACCAAATGTAAAAAGTAATCTCAAATTATGAAGAAACAACTTACAACTTAGGCGAAAAAATACGGGAACTAATGAGTAACATAGAAGATTAGAACAACGAATTACTAATACTTAGAAGATAACTTATTTGTAGCAAATTAATAACGGAAGAATCACTGAACTTAATCATAATAAAATTTTAAATACGACACAAAAATGGAAATAGAAAAAATACCAATAGAATTAAAAACAGAATTGAATCCAGAAAAAGAAATGATTGCTACAAGTTTCATTAAAAGATTAGAAAATATAGAAAATAAATTATCATAAAAAAGAACGAAATAAAGACAATAATACAAACTTTGTTGATATTGCAAATCAAATCAACATATTTTAAAAAACTGTTGATAGTGAAAGAAAATAAACGAATAAGAGCAGAAAAGAACATGGAGACAACTCAATAAACTATGAATAACTCCAACAGGGATCTACAAATAAAAGCTTTTTGCAAGACCACTTGAACGGTTACAGTGGTAACCTTCCACTTAATAAAAAGGTCGTGGATCACACCCACGTTAAAAAAACTGTCCGCAGGAACTGGTTGCAATTCCAGAGAATGCAAAACTCTACTAACTTTAAGTATATTATTATTATTATTATTATTATTATTATTAAATGAAATATAATATAAAATTATAAATGCTTTACGTTTTTCATCCAGCGTTTAACAGGTTTAAATTTTTTCCATTTTTTTTTAATTTTTAAAATGAATAAAAAAAGAAAATATTTAATATAATAGAAAAAATTAATTTTAGTTTAATAAAAGATATATTCAACTTAAAGAAAAATATATGCAGGAAAAGATTAATTTAAGATATTAAGAAAGAAGAAAAAGTAATTTGATATAAATTTAATCTAAAGCATGGTCTTCATAAAATTTCTTTATAATCCTACTTTTAAGCTTGATGCTACTTATAAAAATAATATAAAATCAAGAAATTTGAAAGAACTTCTAAACATCCTTTAAACCTTTTTAAATAATAAAATGCACTTTTACTATATAATCTTTGAGAGAAAAGTTTAAAAATATAAAATTTGTATCTAAAAATTAAAAATTAGAATCTTAAATAAAAAGTTAGAGATACTATTGAATAATAAGTCTCTTATTTTATAATAAAAAATAAAATATATTAATTAATGGAAAAAGTTATTTTATATTCATCAAGTTAAAACTTAAAACTTCATTAATTTTTTATAAAATAATTTATGTGAAGAAATGATAGAAAATTTTTTTATTCTCTTTTGCTATATCTAGACTGTTCTTAAAAAACATATTTTTTTAATTATCAGAAATCTGTTTAATGAGAAATGAAAGGCTTAAAAAAATTTATCAAAATAATCCAATATTTTAAGAAATTATTTTTAGATCTTTTTATATTTACTCCTTCTTAAATGTAATAGTTTAATGAATTCTGAATAAATGTGATAAAAATTCACTATAATTTTTTTTAATGTAAAAGAGGAAACTAATATTGATATAATTCGCATCTAAAAAATTTAAAATAGATATTAATAGAGAATAGAACCAGGAAATGAGCCATAAAGTGTCATCAGATAACTTGAAACACTCACCCACGAAGTAAAGACAAGAAAAAGCGCCAAGGGTGAAATACTCAAAAATATTGGGTTTAAAAATAAAAATACTAAAACTCGAAAATTTACAGTAATGGTACTGGAAAACTAAGAAAGTGAAAAAAATTTAGAACAAGAATCAAATTAATCTATTAATAAAAAGTTAAAGTGCTAGCACGATTATAATTTTGAAAATTTTTAAGTTCCGATTAACTCATAACTATGGCTTAAGAAATTTCTCTGACAGTGAATGTGATAAATTGGAACTAATTTCGATGTCAATTGTAGCAATATTATGACGAAAATTGTTACGGAAGCCTTTATGGCTTTAAAATATCAAATAAATAATATGATTATAGAGCGTGTAGCACCTAGATGGCGCCCATTTCTTTCAATATTAATATTAAAAGAAAGTTTTATCGTACTTCTTGTAGTCATTCTAACCATCCAATGAGACCAGATGGAAATTGACTGTGGACGTTTTTAACAATCTAGTAAGCGGAGGTGCGCAATTAATACTGAGCACCAACACTGTTTGGAAACTTTCAGTTTTGAGGACAAAATCATTCCATTTTGATCTCATCCTTTCTAGCCTTTCTTGAGGAAAGGTAAGTATTATTTAAGTGGTATCGTAGAGAGAAACAAGAAATTAAACCATTTTATAGATTCAATAATAATGAAATTAAAATGTTCAACAGTGCCAATCTGGACACCGTTTAAAATAAGTTGTTTTATCAGCAACACTTCTCATCATTCTTGACTTTCTAATGAAATTATCTTCAGTAAGGTCTTCTCAGTTTCTTTGATTTCGTGTTTTTATTATTTCAACAGGTACTTCATATAATTTTCTTCTGTAAATATCTCCATGCTAGTTACAATAGAGCCTCTAGTATTTTTCTTATTCTTTACGCCAAAATTTTCTCTTGAAATTCTAAAATTTTTAGCAATTCTTGTACAAATGTCACTTACTCTTACAGTAGTAGCATTTCTTCCTTACTTATCTGATTGATTTTCGATTATAACCTCTTTTTATTCTATCTCTATCTAATTTGTCTAATTAGTTATGTTTGTGCTAATATTCTTTTGCTTAATAAACTTCAACTCTTGTTTTTATACGATATTTCCAAGCCTTGCTGTTTCTTTTCTATGTTCAGTTTAAATGTTCCAATATGCTTGGAGTTCCCTTTCTTAATTAATAATTCTAATCTCTAAGTTATCTTATCCAATTGATAATAAGTTTCTTAGTTCTTAATTTTCCTACTTAAGCACTTTAATCTCTTCCTAGAGATTGGATATTTCAAATACTAACTGTTAAATATTGATTTCCTTTTTAATTATCTTTGATGGAAGTTCTTTTCCTGTTATTTTATTAGATTCCTTTCTTTTTATTACTTTAGGAGGTGTTTATTATAGTTATTAGGCTCTTTATTAGTTTTGTAAGTGAGGAGAAGAAGACTCTTGATACTTTTTTTATGCCTGCTTTTTCTCTTCTTTGCTCAAGAAAAAGCCGGGAACAAGATTTTAAGACTCCATTTTTATTTTATATATTGAATAAATTCGAAAGAAGAACCTAATTCAATTTTAATTAATTTAATTTAAAATATTCTTAAAAAATAAATTATAAGTTTAAAAAGAAGTAAAAATACAAAAGGCTAAAACTTAAAAAAAATGAGAATAATTAAATTTATTAATTTATATTAATATTAAAGAAATTAAAAAATTTAGTAGATATTATAAAAAATTAAGTTGAAATTATTATCGATATCTTAAGTTAATTTTAATAATAGAAATAAGTGAGTGAAACATGTAAGATTATTACAAAAATTTTGTGTTTAATCTTAAATTAAAACTTTTAAATTTCAAATCCTCTTTTTCATTATCGTTATGAAATTATTATTATTTTATGAATTAAAAATATTTAGGTATACTAATTATATTAGCATAATAATATATGTCTAATTAAACAAATTTTTATTAACATTTGAACAGAAATTTAGCAACTTAAATTTTTTAATTTTGTTTAAATCACCATAAATATCCAAATCGTAAGAAAAACCAAAGTAAGTAAAAATTTTGCATGCAATATTAATAAAATAAATAGAATATTGTATAAAATTTTAGTTCTTAAGGAGGTAATTTCTTAAATCACTCATATAAAAAATAATTTATTTATTTGTAAAAATAAATTCTAAGACTTTCTCTGGTTTACATATAAATATAAGGACTTATTTAAGATAATTAGGTTTACACATTAGATTTTATTTTTTTAATAATAATTTAATCTCAAAAAGTTAACTTTAATAGAATAATTTAGTATAATATCAAAAATGCTGTAATTAAATATTTAAAAAAAGGGGAATAGTACAAGCAGTTAAATTCAAGTAATTATTTTGGTTATTGTACCCTTTAATTGGTGTATGAGGTGGTGTGCTTTCTTAACTATTTTGGGAATATGAGATTTATTTAAGGAGGTTTGGAGTCTAATATTTCGCAATATTTACAATGGATTGCAGATTCGATGTTGACTTGGCATTATCTACAAATTAGGCGTAGAAAAGATCAATTCTCAAGCATAGATTCTAGTGAGGTAATTATGTGTTGTATTTAAGGCTTTCTTAATTCCGAAATTGGGTTCTTAAGCAAAATTAAAATTTTATATAAATTTTTTATCTATTATTAACTTTAATAGACACTTTATCCTATAAATATTAAGCTAGAATGCTGAATTTCAGATTTTTAATGACTAAAAACAAAAAACATTTAAATTATAAAAAAAGTTATAATTTTTGCTCCTTTCAATTATAAACATTTTAGTTTTATTATTTTCCATTTCTCCATTCGTAATTCTTTAGCATAAAATGCTTATTTTTACTTCAGTTAAAACAGTTATTTAATTTATAACTACATAAAAAGTTTAACAAAATTTCTTCCAGATTTTTAAATTTAGCATAACTACCCCACCAAAATTTCAAAATAAGAAAGAAAGTTATAGAGAATTATTTAATTATATAATACAATTGAAAAGATGGTGGGAGCTGAGATTGACCTTCTTGACTAAACTTTCTGGCTAGGAAAAAGTTCCTGTCTTGTCGCTGAGAAAGTCTTTGGTCAGAGTCATTTTCTCAAGGAAACGCTATCTTCTAGGTTATATGCTCTTGGTATGGGCATGAAGCCTGGTTGCTCATAGCGATGGAACTTCCTGGCATCTGTGTCTGGAACCCAACAGGATATCCCCAGTATTCCTAAAAAAGAGAGAATTGGGTCGTATAACTGGAAAGGAGTTTCAGTTCCCAAAATTCTTTTAGTTAAAATTATTAATTAATTATATAGTATAATGTTTATTACAACACTTTAGAGTTTTCCATTCGATGATCAATATATCTCAAACATATTATGCAAAAACTTTTTCCTATTTACGCTTTTTTTAAAGAAATTTAAAACATTATCTTACCATGTGCCCTCTACATTTGCAGTATCAGCACCTCATTATTTTTCTAAAAGGAGATTAGAATTCTCATAAATTGACGTAGATATAATCATTAATTATAATAATTCGACAATAAGTTTCATTTCTAAAAACTCAAGTATATAAAATTACAAGTTGTGTTGAAGTGATAATATACAAGATTTTCTTATTCTTTGTATTTTAAGACTAGAACTAATCAAGAGAAACAGTTTGAATACCTATGTTTTTTTTCTTATCATCTTTAAACTTCTCTCTTAAGCTACGATTTAAAGTCACATCTTTAATTATTAAAATCTTCTGAATTTCGATGAAAAATTCATTTTTTACTTAGATATTCATATTTCTGATCTCATTCTTACTTTTTAAATATCTTTAAACTAAGGTCTATCCTTAAATCTTTTAGTTTCTTTCTGTAATCAAATGAATCCAGTTTGCCTTATCTATACTTTTCCATATCTTGTTAAAACTTCTCTCTAAAGTGCTTCTGAAAAGTCACATCTTCCAATATTCAAATCTTCTTTCCTTCATTGAAAAAATTTAATTTTTACTTAATTATGTTTTTTCTCTGTCTTGCTTCAAATTTCTTTCTTAAGCTTTTTTAAGTAATATATTCTCTTATTCTGATTTCTATCTGCTGATTTATTCATTCAGCTATACTTAGTTAAGACTGATCTCTTTCTTACTTCAGACTTCACTCTTAAGTTTTGTATTAAATTTATATCTTAAAGTATTCTTAATTTATGTCTTTCAATGAATGAATCTAGTTGATAAATAGTTAAGATTTATCATTTTCTTACTTCAGAATTCACTCTTAAGCTTATTATTAAAGTCACATCTTAAAGTATTTGAAAATTCTGACTTTCGATATTTTCATTCAGTTTTTCTTAATTATGCTTTTTCTTTGTCTATTTCTTACTTCTCTCATAAACTTATTATTATAATCTGATATTCAAGAATTCTGTTTGAAATTCTTGAATCATAAGTGATTAATTTCTAGATTATTTTTTCAACTAAATTTTCTTCTTTTTATTGTTTGCTTTTGATTTTACAAATTTTCTATCTAGATTTTTCAATACCTTTTTACATGTTTTTTTATTAAAATTTTTAAGCTTTTTTGTCATTTTTACTTTAAAATTTGATTGTTTAATATTTTATATTTTTGGCTATTATTATTTAATAATATTTCTAATTTCTTGTAATATTTTAAATTAAAGCATAATATTTTTATGCTTGGCTATTACTTAAAATTTCTTTTTTCTATGTGCTTTTTATAATTTTTTATTACTTTTTTTTAAACTTTTGTCGAAAATTTAAAACTTAATTATTTTAGGTTATTTTTTTTTAATTTATTAAATTTATTTTTTTTATAAAAATACAAAATAAAATTAAAAAGGTTTTGCGTTTTTCACCCAGCGTTTAACAGTTTTAAATTTTTTTTAATGCTTTTTAGCGAAATATTATTTTAGACTTCACTATATTTGTTTTCCTTTAATCAAATATAAGTCATATTTAATCTCCTAAAATAATTCCTTTAAACTCTTGTCTTCAATTTAATTTTAATATAATAATCCTTTTTAATCTATTTGAATATAACTTTCATATTAAAATAAATTATATGAAGAATCTCTATAATTCTGAAGATAGTAAATAGATATTTAAGCATGTATAAGCTATATAATTATTTTAGATTAAGAATTAAAAGAATAAATATAATCAATTTATTTCCTATTAATACTTATAAATCTATCATAAAGTGTTTATCATATCTTATCTGTCTATTAATTAAGTGAGTATCAAATATCTCTACAAACTATTATATATCAATAAACCTCCAGTTTCATAATCAAAAAATTAAAGAATAATAAGCTATAAAGTTATGTCTAAATAAAAAAGTAGTTTACTTAATAAAGTTATTAACCTTGCTATGTATTTAGTTATCTCTAAAATGAGGTGTAAAGTATTAATGTTACAAATAATAAAAATGATATATAAAGCTTAGGATTTAATTTATATATAAGAAACTAAGATAAAATACTTGAAATAATTTATTTAAATTTACAATATTTCCTATAAATCTAGAATATTATTTCTTCATAAGCTTGAATAATAATTATAATTATTTCTATAAATCCTAAGTTTACTTAGTATATCATATATAAGTAAGAAGTATAGAGAATATATTTATAAGTCTTTTTATATTTTTGCTAGTTCTGTAGATTAAGCATAAGATATGATGGGTTTTTTTAATATTTAGCATATTAAATAATTTTCGTTGCTGTTAAATTGAATCCGCATTAATCTAGTGGTTAGGATATTCGGTTCTCACCCGAAAGACCCGGGTTCAAGCCCCGGATGTGGAACTATTTTGCTAATTCCTACTAAGTATATAAAATTAAAAACGCTCAACGTGGGGCTCAAACCCACGACCACCAGATTAAGAGTCTGACGCTCTACCGACTGAGCTAGCCGGGCTTCTTTTTATAAAACTGAAGTTGTTAAATATTAGAAATCCTATCTTAGCTTTAATAATTATAACTTAACTAGGCTTTTTAGTTTAAACTCCCTAAAGTTATTTTATTACACTAGCAAAACTTTAACTAATATTTAGGTACTTAAATCAATTTTATTTAAGCCTTAGATATTACTCTGAATTTATATTTCAGTTTAGGATTTTTTGATTTAAGTATTAAAAAACTTGATAATTCAAAATTGATTAAAAGTCACTTTTATTATTTCCCTTTATACTTAAAATTAATTTTAGATTAATAAATTAAATATTTAGCTAACACATTTTATCAAAATTCTATTTATTAAATATTTCTAAGAGCTTTATTACGAAGTCGAATATGAAATTTAAAACTGTTGTAATCAGCATTTTGTAACTGTTTGCTTTAATATTAAAAATAAATTATTAAGCTCTACCATTGTTCAGCCTCCAATTAATTGTTAGTTAGTTTAGCAAGAAATTCGTAGATATCTATATTTGGATATAAGACGTAATTATATGGTCCTGAAATGAGTTGCTAATTAAATTTTCAGTAAGGCAAAGAATCCTCGATTCTGAATTGATTTTTAAAAATAAATGCCTAAAAACCTGCTAAACAAAGAGTAATTTTCAAGTTTTATTATTATAAACCTATTAGATCTGCTAGCTTATTCTTTTATTAACTAACTAAGATTTTATCATCAAATATAGTTAATGATCATTTCTATTAAATTTGGCATTAAGATCCTAAACTTAAAGCAAATCAGAAGCTTATTAAAGTATGGTTGATCTCTTTAAAGGTTAATGTTCCCCTTCAGATATAATTCAGATGCTTTCTCTTATTTATCTTACGTAAGTATTGTAAATTTGTACTCTAAATATTTTAAACTGTTGTATTTACTAATTGACATTTCGAAAAGTTGAAAGAAGATAAAGTAATTTAGTCTAATAATATTGCTGAATTTCGAATAGCTAGAGAAATCAGAAATTTGAACAAATTTTATACTTGTTAATCATAAAAGAATTTTCCAATTAAATTAATTTCGTTCTAATACTCGCAAATTTTTCTAAGAACTAGCAACTTTATAAGTAATTCTTATTCTAATCATATTCCATCTTTAGGTTATAAAAAGAAGGAAGGAAAGATATATTTAAATAGAGAAATAAAAATAAAAAAGAAATAGAAATTACTCTCTAGGACTAAGATATCTATTTATCAAAAAAATAATATTAAAAAAGTTTGAATATTTGTCAGCAGTTAGGATACTTTTTTAACTGGTTAATTTGCTTAGAAGTAATTAGCGGAGCAAGCGCTAATCTATAAAAATTTAGAGATTAAAAGAAAAGAACGTTCATTTAATAAGATTCAGGATATGAGAAATTAATTAACTTGCTTTTAAGTATAAAAAAGCAAAAATATCTAAATTATAACAGATATAAAAGATAAGGATCTACTAATAAAGAGAAAATATAAAGACAACAATAAAATCTAAAAAATTTCAATAAATAAGTTTCAAAAGCAGATTTTATTAACCGGCATAGCTTAGAAAGAGTCAACAAAATTGAAAAATAAAGATTACTTTTATTGACACTAGCAAATCTCGGTAAACTATTTGACATATTTAAAAAAGTTATAAAATAAATTAATAACCAAAAGAAATAGTTATAAAAGAAGTAAGTTTTAAACAAATAAAAGGAGATAAGTAAAAAACTGGATAAAAATAATGCTGAATTAAAAATAGAAAAAAGGTTTGAATTTGAAATAAAATAATAAATAAAATCTAAAATTTCTATAAAACGAATTGAAAAATAAAAAAGTAAAATTTGATAAATTTATTTCATTTTTTAATTAAATATACATTAGAACTATGAAAAGCTTTAAAACTAATTTCTTTTTTAACATTCCTATAATTATTTTATAATGCATATATATTAAAATTTCTTTTTTAAGGATTTTTTTAACTACTTTGATAAATTAAGTTTGAGAATAATTTAGATCCTTAAAATAATGTCATTTAATAAGCATTTTGCATGTAAAAATTTAAGTTTCTCAGTTATTTCCAAATTATCTATTAACAACTTAATACTATCAAGTAAAATCAATTTAATCTAATTTACATCTATGAAATTAAATTCCTTTTTTAACATTAATCACAAACATACCAGATTTAAAGAATGAGTACATATAGCAAATAATATTAGGAAATTTAAAATTAATAAGTTGTTACAAAAAGTAAAAAACAAGTATAAGCTAAATAGCTAAAATAATTTATTTTAAACCAATAATCAAGTTTATTCTAGTTTAGCTCTTAGATTAAAGTATAGAGCATTTTGCATCTTTTAATATTTTTATTTTATAAATAAATAGGAGCGATTCTCCAACTGACATTGACTTAAGATCTGGTACCAGGAAGTATCCATGGGCGAAGAATCAAACAAGAATCTTGGCAGGAGCCAAGAAAGAAGACAAAGAATAAAGAGGCACCAAGTAACGTTATTGATGAAAGATATCAGATACTAAGGTGGGAGCATTCCGATTAAGCTCTATAGAAAACGAGACTCACATGATAACACTGGAATTTCTTATAACTTTTGAAGTGTGGACATTCTCTTCCACGGTTTTGATGTTGCTACTTTTTCTCTTTAGATTCTTATTAATTTTTACCTTTCTAATTTTATTTGGTAAAAATGTCGGGCTATATTTTTTAACTGAGTTATAAATAATGAATGATCAGTATAATAAATTACATTTCAATCTTATAATTTTCGCAATAATCTTAAAGAAGGTTATAAATCTATTAATAATTCCTTTTTCTTTTGTAAGAAATTTTAAATATCGAGCATAAATCAAAATGCATATAATATTCTAATATTAGACTATTGCATTTCCACAATTTTGACATATGATTTAAGATATCTAATACTATATTACAGACATTATATGAACTCCTTTCCATGAACTAACTGTAATATTTAGAATTATACAAATTATTTCTCCAAATATGTATATTAAGATAAATTGAGATGTTTATATTTGGAAAGGCGCAAAAGAAGAGTTTAAAATAAGGAGGAGATCAGATTGAAAGAATAATGAAGAACTCTTCATAATATTTTTTGTCATTAAAGGGAGATAATAATTCCGATATTAACAAAGTTAAAAAATATGTATGTAGTTTAAATATAATTTAAGCTAATACTGTATTCTGACTTTAATTAATCTTTTCAATGAAATTATTAAAACTAAAATATTTTTTTTTAATAATTCTATAATGAAGATAATGATTAACTTTGAGTATTTAAAGCAGCATAACTTCATTTTCTGTTTATTCTTAAGTGTCTTTTAATGTACATAACGGGGATATTCTGTTGATTATTTCTACAATCAGGGACTACATACTTCATATCTGTAGATTTAAGCTTTACCAAGGCCAGATAGGCACTCAGATATTTTCTCTTCAAGATCTCAAATCCAACTAGCAATCTCCCAAAGTTTAGTAATATATTAAGACAGATCTAAATGTTACTCACGCCAATAATTGAAAAAATGGTGGGAGCTGAGAATAACCTTCGTGACCACACTTTCTGGTTTTATGGATAGGAACAAGTTCCTTTCCTGTCGCTGAGAAAGTCCCTGGTCAGAGTCATTTTCTGAAGGGAACGCTTTCTTTGAGATTATCCGCTCTTGGTAGGGGCTTGAAGCCTGGCTGTTCATAGCGATGGAGCTCCCTAGCAGCTGTGCCTGGAGCACAACAGGATATCCCCGTTATTCCACAAAAAGAGAGCGTCGGTTCGTGCAATCAGAAGGGAGCTTCCGGTCCAAAAACTTTTTTAGTTGAAATTAATTAATTAATGTTACTCACGCCATTTTTTTATTAAAAGAAGTAAATAATACTAAGATATATATCCTTGCAAAAAAGGTAGCATCATTTGCTTAAATAAAATAGTTTTCTTAATAATTAACTATCAATATTATTTAATTTTTATATCTAAAAATTTCACTAAATGAAATAATTATAAAATTCATCTAAAAATATATATAATTTTCTGAGTTAATCAATTAAAAAGATTATTTTTGTACCTTAAATTAAAATGTGAAAACTATTAACATATTTTCAAATTATTTTAATTTTAATTAATAATGATGATATCACTTTAATTATCTTATCTTTATCTTATATATTTTTAAACAAAATCTTTCTCAATCTAGAATCAGTAGTTTTCGATCTATTTTTCTGGAATTTTTTAAAATATTTTATTTATTAATTCTTATTTGAAAATTTTGTTAGTTTTTTCATCATTTTTATTCTTAAAAAAAATGAAATTAGCTTAATCATTTTCTATAATTATACATTTTCATTTAAAAAATCAGGCTATTGGTAATAAAATGTCTCTGTTACTAAGTTATTTTAGATTACCTGGGGATGTATTATTATTTATACATTAATATAGTCGTCAATATCGTACTTAAATTTCTGATCTGATCTTTTCTTTTAATTCAATTTTTTAAAACTCTTTCAGATTAATTTTTAAATTCGATTTAGCTGACTTTAAAGTTTTTGAACATCTTTGTTCTTCATTCTCTCTAAAGATAAAATCCTAATTTTATCTTCTTGCGATGAACTTTAACTTTTTTTAATCTTTCTCCTTTTCATTCTCCGTCTTTTCTTTATGTTTCTAAGTAATTTTTTTGAGAGGAGAATATATTAATCTATATTTAAGGATCAAATTGATATTTTAATTAAAAAAAGCAAATATTAGTTGGAGTATTATTGATAAAAAGTTAAATTAAATAATACAAATAGAATATTTTTAAAAGAAGCAATATACTTATAATAGAATCATATAATAAGACTAATATTTATTTTAAAGCTTTTCTATCTATTCGTAATAAAGCTCTGGGGTAAAACACTATATACAATTCTAGGAATAATTTGTTTTTATTGATCTGTTATAATAAAGAAAATTAAAAAAACTAAAAGGAAATTTAGTTTAAATGTTTAAAATAAGAATAGATAAATATGTAAAAGATCAGTATTAAATTTAGTATAAGATTATTAAATCCATTTTGCTTTTATACTTAATAAACTCAAAATAAAACAGTAATCTTAATTATTTTAAGAAATTATAGAAACTATCCTAGCATTTTTAAATTGATTATTTGGATGCTAAAGAAAGCAAATAATTCCTACGATTAGTTTAAAATAAAATAAGACAAAAAATTTATTAAGATTCAATAAGAAGAATGAACTTAATGCCTACAGAATGCTTATGTTTAGATGAAATTGACAATAACTCCTCATAATTCCCAATTTACACAAGCTCTAATCTTAACAAACATATGGTAAGAGAAATTTTATCGATTTATAAGCTTAGAACATTTTTCTATAACTTCTAATATGATTTGCTGTAAAGGTATTATAACATTTAAAGCTCTATAACATGTTCTTGCGGAGACCTTGATACTTTTAAACATATTCCAACATGTGAGGTCTTGAAAGAGTTAATTGAAGAATTTAAAGACTTAAAAAATTATGATTTATTAAAGCTCTTAACCTATAACCAAAAATATTTAAATGAAAATTTTACAAGTATTCAGTAGCTCAAGAAAATTGACCTTAGAACCAAGATTTTTCATAAAAAACTGCTCAGAAGAAGAATATAATTCATTGAGTAAAAAGATATGTTTGAAAAAAAACTTCTATTTTAAAAAAGTGAAATTAAATCAACACATTAACTGTAAAAGAAGAGTTAGAATAAAATTTAATACAAGAGTAGAAAAATTGAGAGAGAGCTCCAAAATTCAAATTTTTTTATTATTATAAATAATATAGTATAGGTAATTTTAATAAATTTAAATAAAAATAGGATAAATTAAGTTTAGCGATTTTCGAGGATTTTCTCCTCTTCATGCTGGACACCAGATTGCTCCAGTGTTAAAAATAAAGTTTTAGATGTCTCTACTCCTCTCTCCTCCCATTACTCTTGTCATTTCCGGATTTAGCCTTATTTCTAATTAAATTTTCTCTTGTAAATGTATCCTTATTCATTTAAGTATAATCTTTCTCTTATTTTTCTCTACTACATTTGTTTTTTCTTCCTCTACTGTGCTTGTATGGTTCTTTATTTATTCCATTACTACGTCTTGAAATTTTGGAATTCCTTGCAGTGTCTTCATAAGTTTTCTGTCGAATTGCAGTAGTAACATTTCTTCACTATTTTTTGGAGTTTAACCTTAGTCTTCCTATTGGTCTCTTCAATCATCATTGGATCTCCCCTTTGTTCATCTAATTTATTTTCTAGTATTCCAGTCTAATACTCATATCAGATTGTTTCTGAAGCTAATTTTAGGATTAGCTACTCTGTTCTTAAGATATGTTTCAGAAAGCGCTTAGTTCTCTTTCTTAGGACATAAGTCTGGATTCTATTCTTTCCGCTAGGTTGAGTTTTTCCATCAGTTTCTCATTGTCCTTTCTCATTTTCCTAACCTCTTCCTGAAGGTTTAGTACCACTTTGATGAGCTGTTCCATGCTCATCTGGCCAGAAGGATTGAACTTTGAGACCTCCTGGTGCAGAGCAGACTTTATCTGCTTTCTGGGCTTCTCTTCTGAGGTTGGAGTTATCTCATGTGTTGACTTTTGAGCTTGTTTCTGTTCCACTTCAGGCTGTTAGAATTAAGAAAAAGGTTAGGGTTAAGGATAAGAAGACTATCCAAGATTGGAATCAGGTTTCCTCTCCAACTTTTTGGAGGTGGCGTAGAAACCTCTTTTGAATCCTTCCATTTTTTTTTTAATGTAACTTTATTTATACATTTTTTATTATAATTTTATATGAATTTTACTACTTTGAGGTTTATTCATATTATTTGAATCAAATTAAATTTAAAATTTTTGCATATTTTAAAGGATTTTCATATTTTTTAAAATCATTTTTTTTGATTTTTTAGTGCTTAATGTTTTTTCATTAATAATTAAACTCAAAAACATAATTTCTTTTTAATTTATAAAAGAAAAATAAATAAAAAAATAATTTTTTTAAGTTTAAAATTTTTTGCTTTTCCTTTAAATTCTTTATAAAAAACCTAATTTAAATATTAAAACTTTAATATTTAAATTCCTTTAAATATTCTTTTTAATATTTTATTTTAATACAGTTAAAAGCGTTCTTTTCCCTAATTTTTTAAAACTTGATTTGCATATATTTGTTAAGATAAAATCCTAAATAAAAAGATGAAAGATTTAAATTTTTTATTTTTAATAATAAATTCTCTTAACCGAAACGAAATAAAATAAAAGATTTGACAAAAAACTTTCAAAAATATTTAAAAAATTAGTTATAAAAAAATTACAAAAAAGCTATTAAATTAATTTTAAAAATAATAATAAGAATAAATTTTTTAAATTAATTAATTAAGAATTAATTTAAATAATTGCATACAGTTTTCTATATTGAAAACTTTTATCATCTTTGATTTTATTGTTTTTAAAGAATAAATTTTAAATCCACTTATTTAAATAAAAAATAAAAAAATTTTTATTTTATTATTTGAAAAAAATTACTAGTTCTAAATAAAACTATCTAAAAAATTTGTTTTAAGTAGTATAAAATATTTATATATTGCATTAAAATTAAAAAATAATAAAGTTTGACTTAAAAAGTTTAAAATTATTTTTATTTTCGTTTCTATTTTTGAAAAATATATTATCTTATTATTTATTTTTTTTATTAACTTTGTAAATTTAATCATCTAGATATGAGATAATTTAGTTCTTTATCCCGTTTTAAAATGAGCAAACGTACTTCTTTCAAATTTTCCTTAATTTTAAAAATTTTGATTAAGTATATTTTATACTAATTTCCTAATTTTTAATTCATCTATTAAAAAAATATTTGATATTTTCAATGTTTTTTAATTATTGATTTTTATTTATAATTAGCTAATTAGTTAATATTTACAATTTATCTTTGATACTTATGAGAAAATCCTTCTTTGTTATTAGAAAAATGTAAAAAAGTGTTAGTTAGATTATGTTTATTTTATACATATATTATACTGTAATTTGCTTCATTTTATTTCTCTTATTAAAAATAAATTCTAAAATTTATTTTTCTGAAATAGATAAAAACCATAAAAATATCTAATTTTCAAATCCCTAAACCTCTAAAGTAACTTCAAAAGTTTATAAACAAAAGATTATAAAAAAGCAGAAAAAATAACTAAAACAATTTGCTAAGTTGTGCTTAACTTAAAGGAAGATATTAAAAAACAATAAACTAAAACCTATAATTTTAGGAGGATATTTAGAACGCTTAAGACAGTTTAAACAATCAGGTTAAGTAAAATTAAGTTTTCTTTAAATTTTTAAATGACTATTCTGCTAGATTTAGCAAATAAAAATTATCATAAGAATGTAATTATGTAGAATATTCATTAAAAAAATCTAAGTAACATACTGAAGCAAATGAAGTGGTTAATAAAATTTAAATTGTTAAAAGGGAGCTTTAGAAGAAAAGGAAAAGAGTTTTACCTGATCATAATGTTAAGGAAAATTCTTAAAAAATTTAAAATAACTAAATTTTTCTAGTAATTATTCGGGAAGGTCATGTATCTTATAATAAGCAAGGAAAAAGCCTGAATCATTGTGAAGCAAAAGGGCAAGAATATACAAAAAAATCAAGAAGAAACCTATAGAGAAAAGTTCTAAGAAATTTAGATTTTTGAGATTCAGAACTTATTAAAAACCCCTTTTGAATATTTCTATTAATCAATTTGGTTTCATACTTTTGGTTAGTTCGGAGAGCGATAAAAATATCTGAAAAGAGCAAATTATTTTGTCTATAATAGAATTTCTCTTATTTTTTAATTTAATTTTAAAATTTAAAATTATTAAAATAAAATAAAATATTTTATTAAAATCAAACTCAAAATATTTAAAATATTATTTTATCATAATTATTATTATTTAAAAGATTATAACTTTTAGTTCTAAAGAAAAAATAAAATTAGATGATTATATTATTTATTCTTTTCTTATAGTTTAAGTTAATAAATTAAATTATAAAATTTTATTCTTACAATATAATTAACTAATGACTAAATTAAATTCATAAACGTTTAAATTTTTTTTAATTTAAATCATAAAAGTTTATTAAATTTAAATTTTTAGAAATTTGTATATTTAAGTTTATTATTTATGTTTTTTAACTTTTTCTTTTCTTATTTAAAAAAATTGTTGCAAACTCTTTTTTTATTTTTTTATTATACTATCAATTTGCAAAATTTTATTTTTATATTTTCAATTAAAAAAAATTTAAGCCATAATTAGGAAAAAAATTACATTAAAGCTACCTCATTATTGCTTTTTTTAAAGATTTATAATAACTAAAGCAAGATATATTAGTGAAGATACATCAAAATCAGTATTTTCTAAGTTACTAGAATTTGTTAAAACATGAAGCACTTTTATTTGAAAAAAAAACAAGTCGTAGTTTCATAAAAGATATAAAAATAAGAAAAATTGGAATAAAAATGTATTTATTTATCTGAGAATATATACAGAAAAATTTAGCTTATATATTTTATATTTAAATCTAAATTAATTGAGGATTAAATATACATTTATAAATTAAAAAAAAATTTAATTCTGAACTTATTTTAAATAAAGTATTTTTAGTCAATAAATTCTTTTGATTTCCAATAATTATATTGAAATTAAAAATTTACTAAGATAATTACAAGAAAAATAAAAATGTTGTTTTGATCTAAAAGAGTTTAATATAATGATAAAAATATTAGGTGGCTAGTCAATGAAAAATGAAATCAAGTAAACTAGAGTAAAATTAATGGATGTCAACATTATTAAATATTAAAACTAAAAAATTAAAGACGCTTTTCTTTTATTTTTTCATGCTGAAATATTTATCATTGTAATTTTATTTCTACTACTTTAAATCTTATTTTAGCGAAAAATAAATTATAAATAAAAAATTTAAATTACAAAAATGTAAATATAAGCAAATCTAAAAATATTGAAATAATATGCATTTCAATAATTGATTAAGCGCTTATAAATATATTATAAATAACTGTTAAAAGCATATAATTGAAAATTATTTAAATTTAGTCTCTTTAGATTTAAAATATTTATTTTTATTTAAAATAGTATTAAGTTAATTAAATAGTGTACTATAATCAAAATATTTAAAAATATTAAGTTAAACTTGCTTCCAAACTTATTTTATAAATTTTTAAAGCAAGTAAAGTAAATATAATGCTTGTTAACAAATGAATAATAGTTTATTTAATAAATGTCTTAGTAATATTATTATTATTTTTTAAATATTATTTTGATAATTTACTTTTTGAAAAAAATGGTAGTAAACTTCAAGAAATGCCTTTTTACAATCTACTAAAAGTATTAGAGAAAGCAAGAAGTGTTAATTTTTTATCACACGATGTCTTCAAAAATAAACTACAATAATTTATAAATTTGGGAAAGGAAAAAGAATTACCCTTGAAATTCGGCTGAGAAGTCAATGAAGCAATAGGGAATAGACAGGCAGTACGAGAATTGAACTTTGGAGGGAGTGAGTGAAAATTGCTCAACATATGTTGATTATTGTCAATCTTTAGGAAATTGTATGCTCAAGATTTTGAATAAAAAACTCATTCTGATACTGGAGTAATAATTTGAATAAAATGGATAGAGGCTGATGACCTAAGGAAGATAAATGGATACATTTTGAACCATCTAATACGACTAGAGTAAGTACCTAATTAGAAGAGCAAGATTAAAATCTGGAAAACTTAAAACTCTTTAATATAAGACAGTAAGAACGAAAATTAGCTGCTGACAAAATGGAAATAGAGCAAAAATAATTCTTAGCCATCAATAGAAAGTAACTAAACCAACTAAGTAAAATTCTATTACTGAAGAAGTCACTATCGCCTTTGCAACAATTACAAAAAATTTAAACAGAGATAAAGAATTTATTGAAACAAATACTACTGAAAAAAGAACCAGAAAGAAAAAAAGCATGATCTCTGTAAAAGAAAAAACTTGAATAAATGAACTTAATGTTCTGCATGCAAGCTGGAACATTACACATGAGAAAAAAATCAATAGTAAGAAAGGAGGATGCCGTGAAGCAAGAAGGATGTGGAAAGAAAACCAGAAGAAATTAGAGCACCCTGTTTAAAATATATATCAAGAACTTAATATTAAACAGCAATGTACATGAACTACTGCTATCCAAATGGAGTTGAAATCTCCTAATAAAGGAAAATATGAGTTTATATATATAAAAGTTAGATTAAAAATTGATATCTTCAGAGATATTTCGACCTCTTTCCCACCTACCTCTAGAGTTATCCAGTTGTTTAATAAATTTTAATGATTTAAAAAATTGTTATTAATCTTTGTAATATTCTTTTATAATATCTGCTTTTATCTTCAGTTTAGTCTTTTTCCCTAATATTATTTTAGTATATTATTTATAATTTTCTTGCTATTTCTTTACATTCTTTCAGTATTATTTCTTAAATATTAATTCTATCTTATTACTTTTTTTACATTTAAAATTTTTCGCTAGAAACTTTTAAATATTTTGCAGAGATACTTCTATGAATTGCGAAAGAATTTTTAGTATCTTAGTTTTATGTTTTCGATCTTTATATCCTCTACTTGCACTTTGTAATTTATTTAATTTTTTCTTTCAATTTAGTATAAAATTTATTGCATTTTTATACTATATAATATTTTCCATTCTATTATTTTATTTTAACCATATTTGATAGATTAAAGATTTTAACTTTATTGCGTAGTCCAAAGGTAGCTAAATTTTCTCTCTTGTGACATTAATCTTAAATAATTTTATTTTTGTTTCTATTAATTTATGTAATGCTTTCAGAAACTCTTAACTAGAAAATCACAACATATTTATTAAGTTGTAGTAAATTAAGAACTCTTAATACAATACTGACTTAATCTATTTTTAGGCTTTACTTCAGAGGTTGTAGATGTAATTTGACGCATAATTTTCCAGTTAATTTTTTCACTTTTCTTAATTATTAAGATGTATTTTACTTTATTTTCTTTTGAATTTTATACAAATGCTTCTTGTAAATTGTTTATATTTTTTTAAATCAAAATCAATGTATAATTTTATTTCTTTTTAAACAAAAATAATATTAAAATATCTCAATTTTAATTTATTTAATTTTCTAACTCTATCATCCATTTTTCCAATATCATAAAGTTATCCGACTTTAGAAAAGTATATCTTTAATTAAAAAAATTAAAGAAAGTGAATTTTAATTTAAAATTGATAGTTTTTATATAATAAATTTAAATTATTAATCTTAATTATTCTTATAATTGAAAAGATGATGGGAGCCGAGAATGACCTTCGTGACTAAACTTTCTGGTTTTATGACTAGGAATAAGTTCCTTTCCTGTCGCTGAGAAAGTCCCTGGTCAGAGTCATTTTCTGAAGGGAACACTGTCTTTGAGATTATCCGCTCTTGGTAGGGGCTTGAAGCCTGACTGCTCATAGTGATGGAGCTCCTTAGCAGCTGTACCTGGAGCACAACAGGATATCCCCGTTATTCCATAAAAAGAGAGCGTCGGGTCGTGCAATCGGAAAGGAGTTTCCGGTCCAAAAACTTTTTTAGTTGAAATTAATTAATATATCAAATTACCATGCTCCAATATTTTGTGCTCTATGTGCAAAAAAGTCCAAAATATTTAATCTAATTAATTTACTTGCTATAAATGTAATTAAGTTCACTGGTTAGATTAAGAAATTCAATATATATAAATAAATTTGATTATAGAGCGCGTAGCACCTCGTTGGTGCGCAGCTCTTTAATAAATGTTTCAATACATGTCTATTTCTTCAAGTAAGCCTTCAGGTAATAAAAATTATTCTCTTATTAGTTCCATATCTTCATCATTTTCTTCTTCAATATCTCTTGTTCTTCTGTCTTTATCTATCTACGTTTTATTAATTCTTTGTTACAAGCGTCCATTATTTTTTTTACATACTTTGCTAATTTTCGTTTCTAATTCTTTTCTTCTTAATCAAGCTTTTATAAGCTCATAAAAACTATCTTTTTCCTGCTCTATAATCTTTTCCTATTTCTTTTTTTCATTCAATTTTCTTTTCTAAGTATCCTTTTTTTCTTTTTTCTAATATGTTTTTGATATAATCTTTTATTATCAAGTCAGTTTTAGCTCTTTTTTACTCTTCTTAGGTTCTAATGAATTTTTCGAATTTTTCCGTACCTCATATTATATCAAATAGTTCCATTCCTTGTCTTTCTACTCCTATTGTTCTTAACTTTCTAATACATATTTATCTACTTTCTTTGTATTCTGAGCATTTTTCTATGATATGCCTTTCGTTTTCTCTTGCATCATTACAGAAAGGGCATTTGCTTGTCGCAATTAGGTGTCTTTCTTTTAAACAATCCTGGCTTCCATTACATCTCGTTCTTATTCTAAATATGTAGCATATTTCTTCTTTTCTATTTTTATTGTATCTCAGGTAGTTGGGTGGTCCTACTACATATTCATCAAATCATGTTTTTCTATACTGTAGAGTTGTTATCATTTACTCCATTCTTTCTCTATCTTCTATGTATACTTTATGTTCTCAAATTGCACGATTAATGTTTTTCTTCCCTTTTTGATTATTATTACCATCATCTATAAATATATTTTTGTCTTCAATTTTTAATTCTAATTTTATTGTCATGCAGTATTGTTCAAAAATAAAGTTCTCTTCTTTACTTAGGTCGAACATTATAATAAAAGAAAATAAAAGATAAAGTTGAATTATAGCAGCTTTAAGAGAAGGAAAAGTAGGAAACACTAGAATAAATAATAGAAACAGAAAGAAATAAGCTATAATTAAAGGAAGCATTCTAATAGCTTTGATAGAATAAATATTTATAAGACTTGGTTTTCTAATTTTTAGATTTAAGAGAAATATGTGCTTTATAGTAAGTCAACAAGTATTTCTACCGTTTTTACTACTAGCTAAAAAAATAGAAATAATGAAGATATATGATGATGCTTGTCTTACTAAAAATAAAATAGAATGAAGTCTAAAATAACTTGCACATAATAATATAAAAAGTGTTTAAATAGATGGTAATGACTTATCTATAAGAGCATGTTAAGAGATTAAGACAAAACTAGATGGAATTGTCTGAATAAAGTAATAAAATAAACCGAGCAACTGCTTAATTAATATACAGGAAATGTAAATGTAAAATTGACCTAAGTAAAATGTTTCTCTTCCTGATTTTTAGAACTTTAGATCTTTAAAATAATTATCCTTGCTTTTTATAAGTTTAAAAGACTAAGAATTAATCTTCTTACAAAGCTTAATTAATTTAGAATAATTAAAACTATGCTAAGTTTCTGGAATAACTGGAGCTTTTTTAGTAAATTATTGCTTAAATATAGATTTAAAAATATTACGAATTGATAGTAAATAGTTAAATTCAGAGTAAGTGAAGATTTACTTAAAATAGAAAGGATTTTTACTTTAAGAAATGCTAATTAATTGAAATTAAGATATTGACTAATTTTTATATTTTTGTCCTAATTTGAAAAGACTTAACTTCAATTGAAAATAAAACAGATGACTAAATTTTAGGAAAATATAGATGAGATAACATAGAAGAGATGTAAGTTCGGCTTTAAAATATCCAGCAATTCAATAAGTTTCTAATGCTTTAGTTCGCTTAGTTAAAAGTTTTAGAAATAATAAGTTTACAATATTTTAACGATAGTGATTTCTGTACGTTAATCTTACAAATTTCTAACTTAAAATATCTTAAATGAATAAAAATTAATGTATTTTAGATAAGCGTAGAATAATAGTCAAATGCTTTAACTTAATTAAGGGAATAAAACCAAATCGAAACTATTTCACCTAATTTGAGCAATATAAATTTAGAAATAATAACCTTATATAATTGCTCGTAACTTAGAATAGAAAATTTGTTACTTTTACTAATAAAATTCTAATAAATATAAGAATTTAATTGGTTTTAAATTAGTTTATTATTACAAATTTAGAACCAAACATCGAAAGTTTGAGAATAAAATTTTGAAGATACAAATGCATTTAAATAAGTAAAATTTTAGTTCCAGGAAGAACAGGCATAAATTTTAGTCGCATTCTCTGACCTGAAGGAGGAAGTAAAGAGGCTACGATTAGAGAATAGAGCTCTAAAAAATCAAGTTACTGAGCTCAAGGAATGGAAAGAAAACTTCTGGGAAGTCTACGATCGAGATCAAAACACTTTCTTCAGGGAAATGGGATTGCTGCAGTAGAGAACAACTATGCTTGAAGAGAACAGCAAGTAGCAACAGTAGTAGGAATTCAAAGTTAGGACAATTCAAGATCCAATGGACATAGAAGGAGTTACTACGTTACCGAGGATTCCAGACAAGAAATGAATTAGGAATAAGCCAAGATGCTTTGTATGCAAACAAACTGGACATAAATATAGACAATGCTAGAAATTGAAATTAATTAAATAATAGTACTGGAATAGAAAATAATAAGAAAAATAATAGTACTAATATTAGGATAAGATCAGGAGGTAAAATCTACAAACCGAAGTGGTACACAATCCAAGGCGACTGAAGAAAGAGTTCTGAAGGGAGCTGGTTCCAGCCAGGTTATCAAACTGGTCCTGTGAACACGAGATTAAAAGTCCTCTAAGTTCACTAAACTCCAATTTAAACTTTTTAATTTAGTAATATATATAAGTAAAATTTTATAATTTATAAAGCTTTAATCTATAACTATTGATAACTGTTAATGATTCAAAGACTTAATTTTATAATTATTAATAGAAAATTCTCCTAATTTAGAGCAATTAAATTTAAGAAAATTGTAATAAATAAAGGACTCAACTATTAAAGAAATAGGAATTTGCAGTTAACATATTAAAAAAATAGAGTTGTAAAGTGTGAATTAAATTACTGAAGAAACTTTATGCTTTTTATTTTAAAATTGCAATACATTAAGAGAAATTTTCCTTCCAAATATAAAAACTTAAATGCTTTAGCTAGAAAACAATTAAGTTAAGAGCTTATCTCTTGTTGACTGTTCTTTTTAAAGGAAAAATTGAATATAAGAAATAGCAAATTTATAATCATTAGTATATCTAAATCTTCAAAATTGCAACATTTGCAACAAAGATTTTGTCTGAATCATTAGAAATTTTAAAAATATAGAAAATTGAATTTGAATAATAATTAATCTTTGTCGTTTGATGGATTTCTGCTGAAAGACGAAAAAGGTATATTTTATCCGTTCTGAACAAAATTAAGATTCTTGGATATAAATGATTGCTCTTTATTGAAAGTAGAATTGGCTATTTTTTTAAAAGGTTTATTTAAGAAGATTAAAATAAAAATAAGCGACCAGAATTTAGCAAGATTTTATGGAAATTTAGATTTTGAGTTAAAATTTAAGTCAATTTGAAAAACTTAATTCATTTGTTAAAAAAAGATTTAATTATAAAATAATTTTGAATTTAATCATAAAAAAAGTAAAAATTATATCTTTTTGATTACTTTAAGCGAAATTACTCATAAAAATTTAACATGCTTTTTATATTAAATTATTTCCTTTAAAAAATACATTGCAATAAAATTTTGAGATTTAAATTAATTAACATTATAAATATTACAATTTGAAATTAATTAATAATACTATTATTCGTTTTAACCTATTTATATTAATATTTTTATTTTGTATCAAATACATTTTTATCTATTTATGTTAATTTAAGTTTTAAAAATCAAATAAAAAATTTAAATTATTCAAGTTATAAAAAATTTGGTTTTATTTAATTATAATCTCTTTAATTTTCAAAGCAAAATAGTTGAATCAAATATTTTAAATTATAAATTAATAATTAAATTTTTAGTCATAAAATTTCAATTAATACTTTTAGTTTCATTTGAAAAAATAAATTTTTAATTCACTAAAAGAAATAAAATATATTATCTTTATTAGAAAAATAGTTTTTAATTATTTTTACAGATTATGCTTTTATAAATATTATTTAAATTTAGTTTATTTTTTCTCTTTACAATTTTAAAATTTCCTTCTTTTCATTTAAAATTTATTAATTTTTTAAAATTAATCTTTTTTAGTATGAATAAGATAATAAGTCAATATTTAATAGAATGGTATGAACAAAATTATGAAAATCTGATTTTGATTCTAAACTTTTGGGTTAAAAATCTTAAAGGGAACGCAACTGGAGAATTTCCAATTTTGCAGATTCTTGAATTCTATGTTTATGAAGAAGGCATTAATTACTCATAGCAATCAACGACAGCAGTAAGCGATCATCAATATATCTATTAAGAGACTTTTCTAAGTAATTGCTCGACAAGAGTTGCGCTTTTCCAATACACCCCTCGGAAATATTTAATCAATAAGATATTAATCAATATAAGAAGCATCAAATATAAAATATAAGTAGAAGCACTGTTAATTTATCTCTTTTTTCAGTAAAAATTTAAGCTTCTATAAATTTTAAAATTTAGTTCTTAACTAAAAAGATTCGAATTTTAATTTACCATAATCTTGAAGATTTAAATTAAACTGAGAAAATATTAATTGCTTGAAGCGATTCGTAATGCAAATAATTTTTTAATATATTTAATCTAATAAAATAATAGGCAAATTTTAACAATTAATTAAAATTTATTTACCTTATCAAAAATCTTGCCCCGTAATTTAGATGTAATAGAAATTTATAAATTATTGTAGGAAAAGATTAATAAGATTATAAAATAGATATTAGTTGATAAAAATTAGAATAATGTAGCTATTAATGAATAAAAAATCATTTTAAAATTGCGTTTTTAACAAGAACTTTACAAACTTTTAAAAAATTAATAGCTAGTAATTATTAGATTAAAACATTTTTTTTGATCGAATAATAAGATTATGGCAGAATTTAATAATTAATAAATAAATATTAAGATTTTTAAGAGCAAAAAGAAGAAATTAAAATATTAAACATTCAAAAAAATTAAATAGATTTAGAATTTTATGAAATTAGAAGGGTAAATATTTTTAACTGAAATAAAAAAATAAGTATAGATAAAAGAAATGAATCAGTTTAAAATATTAACTAAATTAAAGAAAAAATTGAGAAAATTTAAGAATAAAAAAAAATAACTAAAGCTTATAAAATATTATATATAAAATGGATTTCGGCCGTGTCAGCCATACTAGTAGGTAATCTGTTGCAGTGTATACTGCATTGCGAGTAATCTCGAACTAGATGCCACCACGGAGAAGGGTGGATAAGCTCCGTTGAGATATACCTAACTTAACCCGAGGTTTCTCTAGCAGCATGAAAGTTTGACTGACAGGCCTTCAAATTACCGACTTAATAACCAATTCTTATTTGGACCTTATTCAAGAAGACTGAAGCATTTGACTCAAGATTTAAGAATAATTTTTTAAAAGAAGATTCCCCATTTGGAGAATCTGACATGACTCTTCGAGATTCTAGAATTTAACTAGAAACAAGAGAACATTTTCTTATATTAAATATTAATATTGAAAGGCCTGAGCACTAATGAGAGGCTACGCGCTCTATAATCATTATTATTTATTTATTATTTGTTTTACCAGAACCAAATAATAAAATGTATTAAAATTTAGTGCATACCATTATAAAATAATAAACAGTAAAGAAAAGGTATAAATTTTGATTTATTTGCAGTTAAAACAACGATTATTAATTAAGTTGGATTTAAAAATGTATAAAAGATAAAGTTTTTATCTGAACAATTAAATTTTAAAAATTAATAAGAAATGTTTTCAATATAAAATATAGCAACAATATTATTTCCTTTTCCATAAGGATTAACCCGATTAGTTAAAATAGATTAATTGATTATTTGGAGGCATTTAATGATTTGATTTCGAAATAATAAAAATACTATTAGGATTAAATTAGCTAAAATGATAGATTTTTGTAATTTGTTTTTAATTTGAAACATAACTGATCGAAAAACATTTGAGGTTATATGTTAAAACATAATAATGAAATTTTACATTGGAATAACTTAAGTAATTATTAAAATAAGATTTTCAAAAATATGAAATTTATAAAAATAAAATTTTAGGAAGTAAAAATTTCTGAAAAGCGAAAAATATGGAACTATTGTAAAAGGAACTGCAACTTGATTGATTACATTGACATATGCTAAATGATGCATTTTGATTTGAAAATATTTGTAGTTTAAATAAAATTTAATAAGAATTACAAAAATAAAGATTTGAATTAAATAATCCGCATTTAGTAGTTATTTTAGTATAATTAATTTTAAACACCTTAATGGTTTGAAATAGATTGATTTAAATTTGAAGAATAGAATGCCAGAACATATTCATTTAAAATTAAGCTTAGATAGACTAAATATGTTATTTAAGGAAAATTAGAATAATTCGAAATAAATAAAAACATTTGAGTAAAGAAGAAAACGAACATATATTTAAAATAAAAGGTGAATAGCTAAATTAAAGCTATAAACATTATATTTGATTCTGATGTACCAATTAAAACAAAAATCAGTAAAGTAGTAAAAAATAAATCTATAGATCAATTTAATAAAGCTTAGAGATTTATTTGATATTTTATAATTTGTGAAACATAAATGCAATGATAAACGTTTATTAAGAAGAAAAATAAAAATGAAGAGTTCCATTCTAAAATAATAAAAAAACTTAATTTAAATAAATACAAATAAAAACAATAGTAGCAAATATAATAGCAAAAAGTAATTAAAAAATATATTACCTTTACTGTAATTTTGAAGAACTAATTGTTTAATTAATTTTATAAGAAAATTAAATAGAATAATATTTATTTAAGTTTAATAAAGAAAAAGAAGCATGACAATAGTTATTTACTAATATTTAGTTAACACTTGTAATTAACTAGAGTGAGTAAAAAGATTATATTATTCCAGAAATAATGCGAAATTTAGATAAAAGAACTGGATGTTCTCACTAAATAATAAAATTGAGAAAACACAAAATAAATTAATTAAAAAAAATTAAGAAAATACTTGAGATTTAACAATAATTAAACTGCAAATTATTATAATTAAATTGATAATAATTCTTTAAATAAAACAATTATATTATGCTTAAAGAATGTAATAACTTAATATTCTTAAAAATTTACAAGTTTAGAACAAATGTTACGAGTTTAGCTCAAACTTTAAATAAAAATTAGTATAAAGAAAAAAAATGTAGATAAAATAATAGTGTTACCTATGCCATATATTAATAATGATTAACATACTAAAAGTTGAATAGCTTAAAGATATCTTGGAAACTAAAGTTTATATGAAAATAATAATTTAACTAAAGAATAAAAAATATATGAAGCTAAATAGTAAGTAGTTTTAAAAATTTAAGTTCAATTATCCATATCTATTTTAAACATAATATTAAAATTTTGATTTGAAACTATTAAAATAAATAAATGAGTAAAAACATAATATGATTACGAAAAAAAGTTTAAAAAATTAAAAATAGAAAAATAATAAAAATTAACTTAATTTAAAGTAGAAGACATAATAAAATATATATAATATATTTAAAAATGCATATAATGTAAACTATTATTATCTGCTGGTACTGGAAAATATTTTTTAATTAAATAATTAGAATAATTTTTAATGAAATGTGCAACAACTGGTGAAGCTTCAAAAGCAATTGTTACTGTATATTCTTTACTTAATCTAACTTGTAAATTTAAAGATTTAACATAAAAAGTAATTAACTAATTATAAAATATAAACTGAATAAGTATAGATGAAATAAGCAAGCTCAGTAATAATGATTTTAAATTGAAAAAAGACTATAATAAATGAAATATTGAGGCTTTGATATAATTTTTGTATGAGTTTTTGCTCAGTTAAAGGTAAGTAAATATTCTCAATTAAATTAAAAAAGCAAAAAGATATAGAAGGATTAATTTAAAATACTGTAGTATTTCTAGAATAATAACTGCGATAATTAAATTTTGATAACAAATCTTAACAAGAAATGGATAAAGAATTATATAACTATTCATAAGTTTTTAGCAAATACTTAGATTTTAAAATTAAACTTTGTTTTTTAGAAAGAAAACATAATCTCATAATTTAAACATTTTATAAAGTTTAAATAAGCCTTGTATCGAAGATAAAGCCCAAGAATTATTAAAATATAAGGACTTTAAAAAATATTTATCTTGAATGCTTGAATTATGTTAATTGAAAATTTAATTACTAAATCTGGATTAATAAATAGAGCCACAGGTTTGAGAAGAGATATTTCTGATGGGATAAAGATTAGTTTTAACATTAATTAATGTCTATGAATTGAAAGGCAACTAAAATAATTAACTAAATTTAAAAAAGAACAAATGTAATAATTTGGTACACATATTTTCAATAACATAGCTTTACACTCGATGACATTTAGGATTATAGAAAATTCCTTTAATATTATGCATAAACTATTCATAAATTTTAAGGAACTACCATTGAAAAGTTTGATTGATATTGGAAATACAGTACAGGCTAAAAGCTTTTAAAGAATTTACGTTTAAAAGACTTTTAAACATAAAACGAAAAACTTTGATTAGAGAATTTAAATTAATTAAGAAATGAAGAAATTAAAAAATAACTTTATAGAAATAATTCAATAATTAAAAATTTAAGAATATTAAAACTTTCAAAATTGTCATTTTTTCTATAATTATGGAATACATAGTCTAATGATCAATTAGTAAAATAGGTAAGTTAATATGAAAAAACTACATTAACAAAATGAAGATGATTGCTTTTTAATCAAAAAAGAGTTTAAAAATTAACTAATAAATTTAGAAGAATATTTAAAAAAAGAAATAAAAGAAGATCAAAAAGACTTTAACTAAAGCCAATAAAAATAAAGATAAGTTTCTTAAAAATAATAAAATGTATTAAAATTTAGTGCATACCATTATAAAATAATAAACAGTAAAGAAAAGGTATAAATTTTGATTTATTTGCAGTTAAAACAACGATTATTAATTAAGTTGGATTTAAAAATGTATAAAAGATAAAGTTTTTATCTGAACAATTAAATTTTAAAAATTAATAAGAAATGTTTTCAATATAAAATATAGCAACAATATTATTTCCTTTTCCATAAGGATTAACCCGATTAGTTAAAATAGATTAATTGATTATTTGGAGGCATTTAATGATTTGATTTCGAAATAATAAAAATACTATTAGGATTAAATTAGCTAAAATGATAGATTTTTGTAATTTGTTTTTAATTTGAAACATAACTGATCGAAAAACATTTGAGGTTATATGTTAAAACATAATAATGAAATTTTACATTGGAATAACTTAAGTAATTATTAAAATAAGATTTTCAAAAATATGAAATTTATAAAAATAAAATTTTAGGAAGTAAAAATTTCTGAAAAGCGAAAAATATGGAACTATTGTAAAAGGAACTGCAACTTGATTGATTACATTGACATATGCTAAATGATGCATTTTGATTTGAAAATATTTGTAGTTTAAATAAAATTTAATAAGAATTACAAAAATAAAGATTTGAATTAAATAATCCGCATTTAGTAGTTATTTTAGTATAATTAATTTTAAACACCTTAATGGTTTGAAATAGATTGATTTAAATTTGAAGAATAGAATGCCAGAACATATTCATTTAAAATTAAGCTTAGATAGACTAAATATGTTATTTAAGGAAAATTAGAATAATTCGAAATAAATAAAAACATTTGAGTAAAGAAGAAAACGAACATATATTTAAAATAAAAGGTGAATAGCTAAATTAAAGCTATAAACATTATATTTGATTCTGATGTACCAATTAAAACAAAAATCAGTAAAGTAGTAAAAAATAAATCTATAGATCAATTTAATAAAGCTTAGAGATTTATTTGATATTTTATAATTTGTGAAACATAAATGCAATGATAAACGTTTATTAAGAAGAAAAATAAAAATGAAGAGTTCCATTCTAAAATAATAAAAAAACTTAATTTAAATAAATACAAATAAAAACAATAGTAGCAAATATAATAGCAAAAAGTAATTAAAAAATATATTACCTTTACTGTAATTTTGAAGAACTAATTGTTTAATTAATTTTATAAGAAAATTAAATAGAATAATATTTATTTAAGTTTAATAAAGAAAAAGAAGCATGACAATAGTTATTTACTAATATTTAGTTAACACTTGTAATTAACTAGAGTGAGTAAAAAGATTATATTATTCCAGAAATAATGCGAAATTTAGATAAAAGAACTGGATGTTCTCACTAAATAATAAAATTGAGAAAACACAAAATAAATTAATTAAAAAAAATTAAGAAAATACTTGAGATTTAACAATAATTAAACTGCAAATTATTATAATTAAATTGATAATAATTCTTTAAATAAAACAATTATATTATGCTTAAAGAATGTAATAACTTAATATTCTTAAAAATTTACAAGTTTAGAACAAATGTTACGAGTTTAGCTCAAACTTTAAATAAAAATTAGTATAAAGAAAAAAAATGTAGATAAAATAATAGTGTTACCTATGCCATATATTAATAATGATTAACATACTAAAAGTTGAATAGCTTAAAGATATCTTGGAAACTAAAGTTTATATGAAAATAATAATTTAACTAAAGAATAAAAAATATATGAAGCTAAATAGTAAGTAGTTTTAAAAATTTAAGTTCAATTATCCATATCTATTTTAAACATAATATTAAAATTTTGATTTGAAACTATTAAAATAAATAAATGAGTAAAAACATAATATGATTACGAAAAAAAGTTTAAAAAATTAAAAATAGAAAAATAATAAAAATTAACTTAATTTAAAGTAGAAGACATAATAAAATATATATAATATATTTAAAAATGCATATAATGTAAACTATTATTATCTGCTGGTACTGGAAAATATTTTTTAATTAAATAATTAGAATAATTTTTAATGAAATGTGCAACAACTGGTGAAGCTTCAAAAGCAATTGTTACTGTATATTCTTTACTTAATCTAACTTGTAAATTTAAAGATTTAACATAAAAAGTAATTAACTAATTATAAAATATAAACTGAATAAGTATAGATGAAATAAGCAAGCTCAGTAATAATGATTTTAAATTGAAAAAAGACTATAATAAATGAAATATTGAGGCTTTGATATAATTTTTGTATGAGTTTTTGCTCAGTTAAAGGTAAGTAAATATTCTCAATTAAATTAAAAAAGCAAAAAGATATAGAAGGATTAATTTAAAATACTGTAGTATTTCTAGAATAATAACTGCGATAATTAAATTTTGATAACAAATCTTAACAAGAAATGGATAAAGAATTATATAACTATTCATAAGTTTTTAGCAAATACTTAGATTTTAAAATTAAACTTTGTTTTTTAGAAAGAAAACATAATCTCATAATTTAAACATTTTATAAAGTTTAAATAAGCCTTGTATCGAAGATAAAGCCCAAGAATTATTAAAATATAAGGACTTTAAAAAATATTTATCTTGAATGCTTGAATTATGTTAATTGAAAATTTAATTACTAAATCTGGATTAATAAATAGAGCCACAGGTTTGAGAAGAGATATTTCTGATGGGATAAAGATTAGTTTTAACATTAATTAATGTCTATGAATTGAAAGGCAACTAAAATAATTAACTAAATTTAAAAAAGAACAAATGTAATAATTTGGTACACATATTTTCAATAACATAGCTTTACACTCGATGACATTTAGGATTATAGAAAATTCCTTTAATATTATGCATAAACTATTCATAAATTTTAAGGAACTACCATTGAAAAGTTTGATTGATATTGGAAATACAGTACAGGCTAAAAGCTTTTAAAGAATTTACGTTTAAAAGACTTTTAAACATAAAACGAAAAACTTTGATTAGAGAATTTAAATTAATTAAGAAATGAAGAAATTAAAAAATAACTTTATAGAAATAATTCAATAATTAAAAATTTAAGAATATTAAAACTTTCAAAATTGTCATTTTTTCTATAATTATGGAATACATAGTCTAATGATCAATTAGTAAAATAGGTAAGTTAATATGAAAAAACTACATTAACAAAATGAAGATGATTGCTTTTTAATCAAAAAAGAGTTTAAAAATTAACTAATAAATTTAGAAGAATATTTAAAAAAAGAAATAAAAGAAGATCAAAAAGACTTTAACTAAAGCCAATAAAAATAAAGATAAGTTTCTTAAAAAATAATCCTTAAATTGAGTATAAAATCTGAAACCGTATAAGAATAATGTTTTTAAATTAACAAATATTTAAAAAGATAAAAATCTAAATTGAAAAAATATCAAGATGTTAATAAAAATTATGAAAATCATTCAGAATAATATAATAAAATAAACAAAAAAATAAATTAACAATACTAATAGTAGATAGAAAGTCCAGAAAATTAATTTATAAGATTTTATAATCTAAATTTTTTATGCTAATTAAATTCGATTATCGCAATTCTATACAAATTAGATAAATTTAATGCTGATTCTTATAATATTAAAATATAAATTAGTCAGAAATTTTTAAATTTAGAATGCTTTAAATTAGAAAGAGTAAAAGAGTGATTCTTAGTTAAAATAATGAATATGTATAATTGCTAAGCATTTAAGAATAATAATAAGATTAATAAGAAGCAATTTTTTATTTCTTTAAATAATTAAGTTTGTCTTTTGAAGAGACGATAAACTTATTTTTAAAATATTAAAATATTTAATAAAGGCTAGAAATAATAGCTAATATAATTAAGATTGAGAAAATTATAAAAAAGAAATAAATAGTCCTATGATTGATTTGCTTTACTTTAAATACTACTTAATAATGTAACAAAAGCTAAAATATTATATTTTTTTCTTATTTTTTACATTCACCAACAATAGAGTATATTTGCGAAAAGAATATACATAAAATAACTTTAAAAAATTTAATCGATTTTGAATAATAAACTTAGAATTTGAAGAGTGATTAAAATTGAAAATGTGATAATTTAAAGCATAACTAATAAATTAATAAGATCAAGCAACAAAATAATTATAAGTAGATATATTATAATAGCTATAATAGAACAAAATAAATAGAGTAAAATTAATAAAAAATTTAGAACCAAATTTATAATAAATTAATTTCTTGATTTAACAAGCTTAATATAACGAGATTAAGTTAATTATCGATTTAACAAAATATATACAAACTGAAAGCAACAGTTTATCATGAAGGTGAAACTTTAGAGCAGGACTATTCTTAAATTAACGGTTAAAATAATTTTTATTTTAAAATAAATGATCGCCAAAAAATTGAAAAGGTAAATTTCGAAGAAATGACAAAGTAGTAGTATTAATTTATGAAAAATCTCAATATATTTCATAAAATTGTATAAATTTTTTAAAAATTAACGTAAATAGTAAAATAATAACAAGAAATTTAAAAAGAAAATAATAGAAAGCATCAAATTAAATTCTAAAAAAAGCTAAAAGAAATAAGCTTGTAATTATTCAGATTTACTTTGAGTAAACCAAAGATGAAAAAAATTAAACTTTGTAATTATTTTAAAAAATTTAATTTACACTTGAAAAAAATATTATATTTCTAATTTAAGTACAATACAATTTTAATTTTCGAAAATAACTATTTTATCTTAAAATTAAGCTTAAGTAGAAATTTTTTATATATAAATAAAATTTATATTTACTAGCAAAAGCTTTTAAGCTTTTATCAAAAAACATTATTTGTCTCAAATGCTTAAAATTTTGTTTAAATTAAAAAAAATCCTAATAAAAGCTTTTTTTTAATTAAATTCTTCTTTATAAACTTAAAATTAAAGGGTAGTAATCAATATACTTGATTTAATTTTAAAACCCTTAGTTATGTAGTAAATCAAGTGTATATTATACTTGAAGTGATAACTTTGATGAATAAAATAAATTTTACACGAAAAAGTTTTCATATTTATTTCACAAAATTTTGAATTTTAAATTAAATAGAAAATTAATTTGTTATTTTATTTTTTTAAAAGATGTTCATCTGATTGAACTACAAACTTTATTCATGTAAATTAAAATTTTTGCTTATCTTCTATTGAATTTCAAAACCGTCTTTAAATTTGTTGATTTTTCTGATTTTAAAAATTAACTTGGAAACAATTTATTTTTTGGCTTTATTTTATTAGTATTGTAAAAAGTTTTTAGATTTATTCCTGATGGTCGTTTATGTTCTTTCTTTTGTATATCAAATTTTCTAAAACCTATAAATTTAATTGAATAAAGAGATCTGGGTCTTAAGAATAATCTTTAGAGTTTGTTTCTTATTTATTTATTTAATCTTAATTTAATTGAAAGTTATAAAATAATAGAAGTTTAACAAGAAAAGAATGAAAATATTTCTATTAAAAGTGAAGAAGAAAAGTAGTTTATCATAGTCCCTAGTATGATAACAAAGTTCCACAGCACTCAAAATTTTTTATCTTCTTAATCAAAATCTTATTCTATTAATCTAATAAATCTGATGCTTATAAAAATTTTTCCTAACTTGTTTTTTCTATGAAGTTCGTAAATTTAGTTTTAATTTTTCATCTTTTTTTATTCTGTTAAGATTTTTGATTATTTTCAAATTGGTTAAAATTTTATAATATTTTGTCTTCTATCTTATCTTCTTAATTTTAATTTTCTGTATCTATTTAAATAGTTGCCTTTTCAGAATTATTAATAATTTCCAATCTGCTTTACATTTCTTTTGCTATTCGGTTATGTCGTCTTTAAAACATTTTATTTTTCCTTTTTAAAAATTCTGTAAATAATTGATGATCTATATGAGGTCTTGCTTAGATTTAAGTGCTTAAAAAGTTTACCTTAAAATTCATATGTTCTTTCTTTGCTAACATGCAATTAGCATAAAACTTAAAGTTCTAAAGGTTTTACATTAATCAAATTTATCTTTTAATTAATAAATGTTTTATATAATTTTTTAATTCTCTCTATATATTTATGATCAAGTAAATCTTTAAAATATTAAAGTATGTAACTCATAGTTCTCTTTTTAATTTTTAATTTGTTTTTAGAAAATTTCTATTACTCTATTATTGTATTTTTAACTTAGTAAAAATAGTGACTCTGCTTTTAGTCAAATCTAAATTTGAAATCTCTTTATAAGCTTTATTTAAAAAAATTTCTTTCACAAATTCGTTAAAGGTCTAAAATTATTGCTATTTCCACAGCTTGCTTTCTAAAAGTTACTCATGAATAATTTTTGATGTTGTTAGATATTCAAAAATTCTGTAGACTATCCCAATAAACTTTTTGCTAGTCCATAAATTATTGAGTAAAATGCATCTTGAAATGGCTTTATTTATTTAAGAAGGATCTATCTAACATATGAAATTTTTTTCATTCCAAACATCAGTATTTAGTAAGTTAAAATAAAAATCTCAATTTTTTGCTATTTCTTATATTTTTATTTCGTTTTTTATTCAATTCATCTTTATTTCCTTTAACTTTTAACCTTTTTAAATTAATTTAAATTTAACATAAATTAAAGTTAGGTTTTTCTAAAAAGCCATTTTACATCTACTTTTCAACAAACGTATTTTACAATTTTACTTCCGATGCAATATTTTTGAAGGTTTTATATCACTTTAAGATCTACTTTTAACTTTTTGTTGTATTTTATTAATTTTCTTTATTAAAAGAGACATTTTTTAGTTTGAAGTGCTTTATCCTTGAAAAATATATAACTTAATATCCATTAATGCATTAATATTTAACAATATCTTAAATTCGCTAAAGCAATCTTTGCTATAATTGTAGTATTTCTTCATATCAAATAGAGCATTTTTTATATGTATAAAGCCTACTATTTTAGCATTTTTATTTACTATTAAGATTATCCTATACTAAAGTGGTTATAATTAATAGTCGAAATTTGATTCTACTATGATTTCTATGATTCTTGGAATTTCTTTACTTATTTAAGCTCTTTTCTATCAGCATAAAAATTTCTTAATTATAATTAAAATAAATTTTTATTAAATGCTAAATATTATAAATAATTGTAACTAGCCATTTTAATCTAATAATTGATTTGCATGCTTTTATAAAAAAATAATTAAAATTAAGCTATGAATAATTCTTAAAATTGGATCGAATAAATATATTTAAATAAAAGTCTATTAAAACAATAATCCAACCAAATTATTTTAATCTACTTTACTTATTAAAATTTTAGCTTTATTAGAGTAAAATATTTGCTTACTCATAATAATAAATTTGTAAAGGTGATAACAAACTTAAAATCTTAAATTCAAGTTATCACAAAAAGGAATAAATTTGCAAAATAAAATTTATTGATATAATAAGTTTAGTTATAAATAGGCAAAATAGTAACTTTAAAAATAGAGAAATGTAAATCTTAAAATAATCACTATTATTTATTTCCAATAGTATTATAAAAATGCTTTTTATGGAAACAAATGTATATCTTGGAGCTGTAAAAAATAATGTGATTATTTGATCAAATATTTTTAAATGAATATAGATCAGTCTTTTATTATAAATAAAATCTATTTTTACGAAAAAACTTTGAAATATTAAGTTTTTTTACTTTTTTGCTAATTAGTATAGATAAGGTGTTATTTCTTTAAATTTTTTAGTTTATTCTTTATTAAACTTAACAAAATATGAATTATTAGATAAATTTAGCTTATTAAGCTAAATTTAATATTTTCTCAAATTAGATATAATTTAAATAATCACATTTAACAAATATGCAAAATCAAATTTTAGTGTATATTTGTAAAAGATATTAAATGAAAAATTCAAATTTAAGTAAAATTGCTTTGGTAAAAATATATCTTAATTTAGATCAAAATATAACTAATGGAAGAACTAAAAGTTAATTATATAATTTCCATAAATAAGCAACTAATTTAAGAAGCAAAGAATCAGATACTTCTATCTTTCTAAATTTGATGCTTGTCTCAGCAAAAAAGCAGAAAAAACTACTAGTGTAATATTAAAGATTGATTTCTCTTTTATTGATTTTTAATAATTTTAATTTTGCAATAAAAAATATTTAAAAAATTACATGCAAAATCTTAAATGTCATAATATTTTTTCCATTTTCTTATAGTATTTCTAATTGTTAATATTATGAAAGAAATTTATTAATTTATATTATATAACATTTTTAAACTTTTTATTCTCTTTTTTAAAGTTGTTAAAACTTTAAAAATAGCAAAATTGAAAAAAGATAAGTTTACTTATAAGATATAAATTGATTCATTTTTAGAAAGAATAGAAAGAAAAGAACTATCTTCATTAAAATAAACTTGCTAAAGCGTAAAAACCTTATAAGCAAAAATCAGAAGGATAATTATAAAGTGTATTAAAATACTGTAAACATTTTAAAATTAAAAAGTAATTAGTTATAAGATTGAATGGCTATGATTAAAGCAAAAAATCAAAGAAAAACAAAGATTTATGTAATTATAATAAACTTGAGAAATTGAAATTCTAGAAGGACTTAATCACCTAAATATTTTCTTCGAAATTATTTTAACTAAAATAATGAAGCTAAAAGTGGATGTAGATAAATAAAATCTTAATTAATAAATTAGTAATTTTATAAATTAGTTATAAATAAAATTAGATAAATTATATTATTTATAAAAATTAAGAAAATAAAAGATTATAATCAATTAATAAGGCCTATAATTATATTGGTAATTATTATAAACAAATAAAATGAAAGTATTTAATGTGAAAGAAAATTTGAATCAGAATCATTAAATTTTTTATATGGTTAATTATAATAATAATATTAATTTCGAGTTTTCCCTTTTAGGGATTTCCAACCCCGTCAGGAGTACAGCAGTTCATGCTCAATGCTGTTAATATAAATGTTTGGGACGTCCAATTTTAGCGAGATTGGGAACTCGGGTTTCTCCAAGTTTTCTTTCCTTTTACTTGATATGGTTCCATCTTGATCTTGTATATTGAACCATCCGGGTTGCAATACATTCTTTTCATTCTTTTTTCTTCTTTTTTCTTCTTTTGTTGTTCTTTTATCCAATAGTTTATTTATTTCCATTAGAATTTCTCACTTCCGATAAAAATGTCATACGCTTCCACAGCAGAAACATTTCTTTTTTATTTTGAATTATTTTCCTTAATTTGTTTGCTCTTTCTAGGCTTCGATTTCCATTTATATAGCTCCAGTTTCGCTTTTCTCTTTCTTAAAAGTTTGCAATTTCTCTTCTACTTTTCCGAGTCTGTTATCCAGTTCAATCTGTTTCTAAAGCTAATTTTAAAATCGTTAATCTGACTTTGTGAGATATTTCAAAAAGCGTTAAAATCTCTTTCCTAGGACATAAGTCTTGACTCAATTCCTTCTGCTAGATCTAGCTTTGCCATCAGCATATCATTGTCCTTCTTCAATCTCTTGACCTCTTCCTGGAGGTTCAATACCACTTTGATGAGTTACTCCAAGCTCATCTAGCCAGAAGAGTTGAACTCTGATACCTCCTGGTGGAGAACAGACTTCATCTGTTTCCTCGGTTTCTCGCTTGAGGTTGGAGTTCCCGTGTGTATATTCTTCAAGATTGGCTTTCGTTCGTTTTGTTAGATTCCAGGTTGTTAGTTCAGTGTCGGTTAAGGTTTTGATAGAGAAGATTGTTAAGATTATTAAGACTTGGTTTCTTGCTTCCTCCCTTCCTTTCTGGCTTAGGAAGAGGTGGTATAGAAACCTGACTTGAAATCTTCAACCATTTTTTTTATTATATGGTTAATTAATATTTTATAAGTAAATACATTAAAAGTTTGATATTTTAAATTTGTATTTATTAAAAGTAAAAATTCTAAGTATCTTGCTAAAAAAATTTAGAATATTACTCTATACCTGAAGTGATAACTTTGATAAAATAATTTTTACACGAAAAAGTTAAGGGAAAACTAATATAGTGAAGTCTTAAAATAATGTCGCTAAAAAACGTTGAAAAAAAAATTAAAACTGCTAAACGCTTAGTTTAAAACGCAAAGTCTTTTTAATTTTATATTATATTTAATAAGAAAATAAATTAAATTATTTTTATAAAAACAATCTAAAAAGGTAAGTTTTAAATTTGCGACAAAAGTTTAAAAAAAATTAAAAAAAGTACATAGAAAAAAGTAAATCTTAAGTAATAGTCAAGCCAAAAAAAACAAAATATTATGTTTTAATTTAAAAAAATGAAAAGAGATTAAAAATAATATTAAATAGCAATAGCCAAAATATTAAAATATTGAACAATCAAATTTTAAATAAAAATGGCAAAAAAAAATGAAAATATTTAATAAAAAGCATATAAAAATATATTTAAAAATCTAGATAGAAAACTTGCAAAATTAAAAGCAAGCAATAAAAAGAAGAAAATTAAGTTAAAAAATAATCTAAAAATGAATCACTTATGATTCAAGAAATTTAAAATAGAATTCTTGAATATCAGATTATAATGATGAGCTTATGAGAGAAGCAAGAAATAGACAAAGAAAAAGCATAATTAAGAAAAACTGAATGAAAATATCGAAAGTCAGAATTTTCAAATACTTTAAGACGTGACTTTAATAATAAGCTTAAGAATGAATTCTGAAGTAAGAAAATGATAAATCTTAACTATTTATCAACTAGATTCATTAATGACAGACATAAATTAAGAATATTTTAATATATAAAATTAATACAAAACTTAAGAGTGAAGTCTGAAGTAAGAAAGAGATCAGGCTTAACTAAGTAAAGCTGAATGAATAAATCAACAGATAGAAATTAGAATAAGCGAATATATTACTTAAAAAAAGCTTAAGAAAGAAATTTGAAGCAAGACAGAGAAAAAGCATAATTAAGTAAAAATTGAATTTTTATATTGAAGGAAAGAAGATTTGAATATTGGAGGATGTGACTTTTCAGAAGCGTTTTAGAGAAAAGTTTTAACAAGATATGGAAAAGTATAGATAACGCAAATTGGATTCATTTGATTACAGAAAGAAACTAAAAGATTTGAAGGATAGACCTTAGTTTAAAGAAATTTAAGAAGTAAGAAGTAGATCAGAAATATGAATATCTAAGTAAAAAATGAATTTTTCATCGAAATTCAGAAGATTTGAATAATTAAAGATGTGACTTTAAATCGTAGCTTAAGAGAGAGAAGTTTAAAGATGACAAGAAAAAAAACATAGGTATTCAAACTGTTTCTCTTGATTAGTTCTAGTCTTAAAATTCAAAGAATAAGAAACTCTTGTGTATTATTATAACTTCTGCAAAACTTGTAATTTTATTCACTTGAGAATTTAGAAATGAAACTTATTATAATTAATGATTATATCTACGTCAATTTATAAGAATCCTAATCTTTTATCAATCAATTAAATTCCTAATTTTCTTCTTTGCAAATTTTTCATTAACATTTCGTTAAACTCTCAAAAACGAATGAGTAATAATCTTTAATTAAGAGTCTTAGATTAGAACTATAAAAATTATTAATTTTAAGTTTAATAGCTTTAGGATTTTAGCCACGATTAATTTTACAAAGCAACAATAAACTTTAAAAATAATAGCTTTATTCAATAAAAAATATTATGATAATTTAAAAATGGTACCTAAGAAATAGATTTTCTCCATAAGTCCAGTATAGCTTAGCTAGATATTATAAATGAACTATAGTTTTTGTAGTTAGAGAACAAAAAACTTACAAAAACTTACAAAAACAGTAAGTGGTCTAACCCGATAAACTGAGAATTTGATGACATCCATTAATCTACTTATAAATGAAAATAAAATTATAAGACAAGAAATAAACTGGATTACTCTATCTTAATAAATATTGCTGTAAATTAATGCAATTTAAAATAGTCTAAAAATGATGCAAATTTAAAGATATTTTTGATTGGAGTAAACCTAACTAAGTGAAGAAATAATCCGAGATAATTGATCAATATCTTTTCACCGAAATTTTAAAATTTTAGTAGAAAAATAATGAGGTGGTGATACTGCAAATGTAAAGGGCATATGGTAAGATAATACTTAGAATTTCTCTAAAAAAAGCGTAAATAGGAAAAATTATTTACATAATATGTTTGAGATATATTGATCATCGAACGGAAAACTCTAAAATGTTGTAATAAACTTTATACTATATAATTAAATTAATAATTTTAACTAAAAGAATTTTGGGAACTGAAACTCCTTTCCAGTTATACGACCCGATTCTCTCTTTATTAGGAATGCTGGGGATATCCTGTTGTGTTCCAGACACAGATGCCAGGATGTCCCATCGCTATGAGCATCCAGGCTTCAAGCCCATACCAAGAGCGGATAACCTAGAAGACAGCGTTTTCTTGAGAAAATAACTCTGACCAAAGACTTTCTCAGCGACAAGACAGGAACTTTTTCCTACCCAGAAAGTTTAGTCAAGAAGGTCAATCTCAGCTCCCACCATCTTTTCAATTGTATTATATAATTAAATAATTCTCTATAACTTTCTTTCTTATTTTGAAGATTTTGGTGGGGTAGTTATGCTAAATTTAAAAATCTGGAAGAAAGTTTGTTAAACTTTTATGTAGTTATAAATGAAATAACTGTTTTAACTGAGTAAAAATAAGCATTTTATGCTAAAGAATTACGAATGGAGAAATGGAAAATAATAAAACTGAAATGTTTATAATTGAAAGGAGCAAAAATTATTACTTTTTTTATAATTTAAATGTTTTTTGTTTTTAGTCATTAAAAATCTGAAATTCAGCATTCTAGCTTAATATTTATAGAATAAAGTGTCTATTAAAGTTAATAATAGATAAAAAATTTATATAAAATTTTAATTTTGCTTAAGAACCCAATTTCGGAATCAAGAAAGCCTTAAATACAACACATAATAACCTCACTAGAATCTATGCTTGAGAATTGATCTTTTCTACGCCTAATTTGTAGATAATGCCAAGTCATCATCGAATCTGCAATCCATTGTAAATATTGCGAAATATTAGACTCCAAACCTCCTTAAATAAATTTCATATTCTCAAAATAGTTAAGAAAGCACACCGCTTCATACACCAATTAAAGGGTACAATAACCAAAATAATTACTTGAATTTAACTGTTTGTATCATTCCCCTTTTTTTCAATATTTAATTATAGCATTTTTGATATTATACTAAATTATTCTATTAAAGTTAGCTTTTTGAGATTAAATTATTATTAAAAAAATACAAATCTAACGTGTAAACCTAATTATCTTAAATAAGTCCTTATATTTATATGTAAACCAGAGAAAGTCTTAGAATTTATTTTTGTAAATAAATAAATTATTTTTTATATAAGTGATTAAGAAATTACCTCCTTAAGAACTAAAATTTTATACAATATTCTATTTATTTTATTAATATTGCATACATAATTTTTCTTACGATTTGAATATTTATGGTGATTTAAACAAAATTAAAAAATTTAAGTTGCTAAATTTCTGTTCGAATGTTAATAAAAATTTGTTTAATTAGACATATATTATTATGCTAAAATAATTAGTATAACTAAATATTTTTAATTCATAAACTAATAATCATTTCATAATGATAATGAAAAAGAGGATTTGAAAATTAAAAGTTTTAATTTAAGATTAAACACAAAATTTTTGTAATGATCTTACATGCTTCACTCACTTATTTCTATTATTAAAATTAACTTAAGATGATATTAATAATTTCAAATTAAATTTTTTATAACATCTACTATCTTTTTTAATTTCTTAATATTAATATAAATTAATAAATTTAATTATTTAAATTTTTTTTTTAATTTAAGCCTTTTATTTTTTTATTTTTTTTAAGCTTATAATTTAATTTTTTAAGAATATTTTAAATTAAATTAAATTAATTTAAATTGAGTTAGATTCTCCTTTCTGCTTTAATGGACCTACAAAATGGTTAAATTTCTTGTTTCTCTCTACGATACTACCTAAATAATACTTACCTTTCCTCAAAAAAGGCAAGAAAGGATGAGATCAGAATGGAATATTTCACCCTTGAAGCTGAAAGTTTCCAAACAGTGTCGGTGTTCAGTATTAACTACGCATCTCCGCTTACTTGATTGCAAACAACGGGGTCCACATTCAATTTCCATCTGTTCTCCATTTTTTTATATAACTTTAGATAATTAATTAATAATTATTTTATACTTATTTTCTATTTATTTTTTTATCTTAATTTTGATATATTTATCATTTATACCACTTAAGCAATTTTGAAAACTATTAAGTTTAATTAGTATACTAATAGTATTTTTTTCTAATTTAATAAAAATTTATTTCAAAAATTCATATAATTTAAACATTTTTTTTGTTATTTTAACTTTTGCAAAAGCCTTGAATAAAATTAAATTTTTAGTAAGAATAATAGAAGAATGTGACCTTAGCCACCAGAATAAAACTAACAGAAGTAAATAAAAAAACTGCGGTTAATAATGATCCAATAAAAGCTGCATAAGTAATAGTTTAAACTAAAATATCAGAATTATAAATTTACTCCCTTTTATAAGGAATATATGGATATCGGTCGCGGTCAAGAGAACTAGTATGTAATCTGGAGCAGTGTATAATGTATTGCAAATAATCTCGCACTAGATACCACCACAGATAAAGGAGGAAAAACTCGAAAGAAAAAGCCCAACTTACCTGAGGGTCTTTGCTAGCAGTATGTACATTTGACTGACGGGCTAATTAATAACTTAATTACTAAATCTTATTTTGATCTTATTGAGAAGACTCGAGTATTTGATTCAAGATTAAAGAATAATTTTTAATAAGCAGATCACTCATTTGGAGAAGCTGACGTGACTCATTGGACAGTAAAAGTGGCAACAAGAAGTATGAGAACACTTTCTTTTAATAATAATATTGAAAGAACTGAGCGCCATCGAGGTGTTACACGTTCTATAATCATATTTATATATCTGATATTTTAAAACCATAAAGGCTACCGTAACAATTTTCTACACAATGTTCTTACAATTGATATCGAAAGTAGATCAGATTTATCACATTCACTGTCAGAGAAATTTCTTAAACCATAGTTAGGAGTTAATTGGAATTTAAAAATTAAAAAAATTATAATCGTGTAGCACTTTAGCTTTATTCTAATAGATTAATTTGAATCTCGTTCTAAATTTTGCTTACTTTCTTAGTTTTCAAGTACCATTACTGTAAATTTTCTAGTTTTAGTATTTCTATTTTTAAACCCAAGATTTTTGATTATTTCATTTTAGGCATTTTTTCTTTTCTTTACTTCGTGGGCGAGTTTTTCAAGTATTTGGATGACTATTTATGACTCATTTCTTGGTTCTATTCTCTATTGATATACTTTTGATAATTTTTTCTTAATTTTTTAGATGCTAATTATATCATTATTAGTTTCCTCTTCTTCATTAAAAGAAATTATAGTGAAATTTTATCACATTTATTAGAAGTTATTAAACTATTACATTTAAGAAGGAGTAAATATAAAAAATCTAAAAATAATTTCTTAACATATTGGATTATTTTTTTTTAAAGACGTTCATTTCTCATTAAACAGACTTCTGATTATTCAAAAAACAATTTTTTGAGGAACAGTCTAGATATTGCAAAAGAGAGTAAAAAAATATTCTATCATTTCTTTTCATAAATTATTTTATAAAAACATTAATGAAGTTTTAAGTTTTAACTTGATGAATATAAAATAACTTTTCCATTAATTAAATATATTTTATTTTTTATTATAAAATAAGAGACTTATTATTCAAGAGTATCTCTAACTTTTTATTTAAGATTCTAATTTTTAATTTTTTTTCATTAAATATTTCGATTTTTTTTTTAATTCTTAGATACAAACTTTATATTTTTAAACTTTTCTCTCAAAGATTATACAATAAAAGTGCATTTTATTATTTAAAAAGGTTTAAAGGATGTTTAGAATTTCTTTCAAATTTGATGATTTTATATTATTTTTATAAGTAGCATCAAACTTAAAAGTAGGATTATAAAGAAATTTTATGAAGACCATGCTTTAGATTTTATTTATATCAAATTACTTTTTCTTCTTTCTTAATATCTTAAATTAATCTTTTCCTGCGTATATTTTTCTTTAAGTTGAATATATCTTTTATTAAACTAAAATTAATTTTTTCTATTATATTAAATATTTTCTTTTTTTATTCGTTTTAAAAATAAAAAAAATGGAAAAAATTTAAACCTGTTAAACGCTGGATGAAAAACGTAAAGCATTTATAATTTTATATTATATTTCATTTAATAAAATAAAATAAATACATTTTAATAAAACCAATCTAAAGAAAAAAAGTTTTAATATTTCTACAAAAAAGTTTAAAAAAATTAAAAATAAACTTTAAAAAGTAAATCGTAAGTAATAGTTAAGCCAAAATAAAACAATATATAAGATAAAAATATTTTAAACGAAAAATTTTATGAAATAATAAAAAAACAAGGAATTTATACTTAAAGTCTTTATCTCATTTTTTATCTAATAAATATTTATATGGAAAATAAAATAATAAAACATTAAATCTATCAAGTTTCTTTGCTATAAATTTAGATTTATTTAAATTTAGAGGCTCTTATTAAATTTTGCTTACCTTAAAAGCAATGCATGTATTATTCATTAAATGACCTGATTATAATTTGTTATAACTCTTTATAATTTTTTTCTATTTTTTCCTAGTAAAATAAAAATGTTTGATTATTTCAGATTTTATAACTCTTCAATTTTTTATTCGTTTAAAGTATATAATTTCTTAAGAGATATTTGATTCTCTATGCAAACATCGTTCTTTTCACGTTTTAATTTTTTATTTACTTACTTGCAGTCTCTCATCAATAAATCCAGCAATCTTTGAGCTTGAAAATCAAATTAAAGAACATTTTTTTTTTTTTTTTCTTATTTATACCAAATTTTAAATTCAAAATATTTTTCTTATGCTTGGCTTTTATTTTTAGTTAACAAATGGTAATGTTGGGTCTTATGTTCTTAGAAATAAGTTTCTATTCAATCCTTTGAGTTATGTAGTTACATAAAATTTTTAACTGTCCCCTTTGAAATTTCTTAAGTCAATCTAGGAAAATAAAATTATTTAAGATTTTTTAATGAGAAATCTCAAATCTTTATTATATAGTTAGTTGCTAAAACGATTAAAATTAAGCATCTTCATTTTAGAGCCAATTTTTTATTTAAGAGCTTTTCCTTCTTGAATATCTGTCATCTACTTTTCTTTAATTCTACTAATTTTTGTGCTTTAATTTCTTCTATGTAAAACTTATTTTATCTATTATTCTTTAAATAAGTAGAGTTATTTCTGCATATCATTGAAGCTAATTAATTTGAACTTAGCATCCAAAAAGAACTAATATAAATATAGATATTAAAGCTAAATTACTTGCAGACTTAAATAATTAAATAGGAAATTAATAATGTAGTTTTCTTAGTAAATAGATAATTAACCTAAATTTAAATAAAATTATTTATTACTCAAAGTTTAATTACTAAAAGTACCAAAAACATTAATATTTAGTAGATTTTGGAAATAATTTAATCTAATAAGCTTGTATATTAAATAGAGTCTTAATCAAGAGTTAAATACATCATTATTTTAAAATAACTGCTAATTATATAAATTGCTATAACTTAAAAATCTAAAAAGAGACTAAAAAATTTTATAATATAGTTGGTTATATCTTTCTAATACATATAAGTAACTATATGACTGTTTCTTCTTAATATTTTGAATTAATATATTTATTCTTTAAAACAAATATATGGTATGGTTAAATTCCTTCATTACTAATCTCATTCTTTTTATTTTGCATTTATAATTTTATTAAATTAATAAAATTCCTAACTTCAGAAACTCTAAATCTTAAATTATTTTTATTTCAAAGTTAAAAGACTAGTAAGATCTAACTTTATTAGAATAAAATTATATTTGTTTAATAATAATTTTCTTTCAATTTATCTTAACTCTATACATAAAGATTAGTCTTACTTTATTTAAAGCTAAAACATAGAAACTCTTTATTAATCTTTATTTCTTATTTAGATTTGTTTTTTTACTTTTTTTTAATATTTTCTTATTCTTAAATTTTAAGAGAAAACAACAAAAATTAAAATTTTAGCATAAGCAGACAAATCTATTCTTAGTTTTAGCTATATAATTATTATTTAATGCTAAGTCCTTAAATCAGAATTAGGTTTATTATAATATATTTTTAAGTTTAAAGATATGAAATATTTCTCTCTCTGATTCAAATCTAACAAATATTATTGAATCTGAGTATTTAATCATTAAAAGTTTAAGTTCGATGATTTAAAAGATTTTGAAAAGTTTAAATAAGTAAAGCTTAGAATTAATGAATAAAACTTATTTAAACTAAGTTTTAAAAAATCTATGAAAAAAAGCTTTAGAAATAAAACTTTATGTCATATAAACTAAAATCTAATTTATTTTATAAAAGAATTGCTAAAGTTTTGCTTTAATGCTTCTGTAGAAAACTTATACTTTAATTTTATCAAAAATAATGAAAAAAATAAAGTTTCCTTATAATTAATAGCTATCCATAATTAAATTTCCTATCTTTTTTAATATATTTTGTATGTTTAGAATAATTCAAAATCTTAAAAAATATAATTCTAGAAAATTAGTAATTTTAGAAATATAATTAGATTTAGAATTTATATTATCTCATTTTTAAATAAAAAATATAATAATTTATTAATTATCAAAATATTTTATTATAGTTCTAACTTTCTTTATTTAAAATGTATAAATAAACAATAATTTTGTCTTAAATACATTTCTATGATCTCTTATGGAATTTTTCTAATAAACTTACCTGTAAATTTATTATCTAAGAGCTTTTAAAATCATCTAGATTGTTCTTACATTGACTACTAAATAAATTTCTGACAATTCCAACTAAAATAACTACTACAATTACCTTTCTTTTTTAATAAATAATAAATGAAAAATGAAATAAAATTTGCTTTAATATTAAAAAAGGAAATAGCTAATATTAAATTGTTAAACTTCAATCATTTAAAATTAATTATTAATAAAATTTTATTAAATAAACTATTTCGGTATATTATTTTTCTTTATCTATTCATTTATAAATATTCATTTAAAATTGCTTTGTCTAAAATAATTATTTTATATGCTTTATTATCAATTTTTAAATTTTATTTAGTAATCAATTTATAAGTTATATATCTTTTTCTTTCATAGATTTATTTTTCTATCTTTGCTTTATTTATATATTAAGTAATATAAATGTAATTAAATTATTTTTAAATATATTAATTTATTAATTTAAATTTATTTTTTCTCATAAAGCATTATACTTAATCATAGTTTGTTTTCACGAAACTTGAAAGTATTCTTCAATAAATTAAATCTATTATTTTTTGCTATAATTTTAATTTAATAAAATATTTATAAGAATTTCATCTTAAATAAGATATTTTTAGATTATTTTATTCTTAAATTTACATTGATTTTTACTTCAAGGATATCCCTGCATTTTAAAAAATTCAAATTCCTTGGAAAACAAACATACTTTCTACTTCTATCTTTAAATAGTTACTAAATACTATTTTTATCTGGTATTAAGAAATAAAGATACCATTAATGGATTTGAGGAAATTACTTTACGTGAGATTCACCAAAATTTTAATTTTCCTTCTACTCAATTTTTATGAATTTGTTTAATAAATTTCTTGTTAAATGATTCGTTTCAGAAATATTATTTATATTTTTATGCAAAATACTTTATTTAATTTTTCATATTTTAGTCTTATGACTTGATAGATTTTTTAAACTTCGCTAATTGAATTTTCTCTTGTAGAATAACTAATTTTATATAAAATTCAATTATTTAAATACTGAAACATAAATTTTAGCTTAAAATCTTAGCAAAGAATAAAAGTCTAAATTATGAATAATTTAAGGATAAATAGTTTATTACTTTAAATAATAAGGTAGGTTATTAAAAGAGAAACTTTATTTTGAAAATCTATTTAGATTTAGCTTTACCATATAATTATCAAAGAGCAATGCTATTACTTCTATTGCCTACTTAATTAAATTTATACTAAGATTAAAATATTTTTACAATAAAAGCAGTATTATTTTGGTCAAAGGCAGCAAAAAAGAAATTGAAGAAGAATTTTACTTTTAAAGATAAGCGAATAATTAGAAGTTATATGGAAATAAAACTATTGCAACTTCTTTAATTTCTTAGATCTGCAACAGAAATTGGCTATATCACAGAAAATTATCCAATAAATCTTAAGTCTTTCAGATTTTACTAAGAAATAATTAATTATCTAATTTAGAGATTCTTTAGTGTTAGAAAGGCTTTATTTGTAAGAAATACTAAATATGTATTTCCTTTTTTCTATTTCACTTCAAATAAGTTAAGGAAATTATTATTGTAGAAATAATCAGATTCTCATAGATTATTTCTACAATGATTAACAAATAAATATATTTTTTTAATTATATATAAGCACTTAAATCTCTTGAATTATTTATTTTGCTACTCTTACAATTTAAATTATTTTTGAAGATACTTTCAATTAAATATTCTGTCTCTCTTTTCCTTAAACTGGCTAAAATTTAATTTAACTTATTTTAATTTTCTCTAATGAGAAAGAGTTATGATAAAGCAATTCAAAAGAAAAACCTATATTGCCAAATAAATTTATTTTTTCAAAATAAATATGAAATAATAAATTTCTAATGCTGCTACTAGATACCAAAATATCCAATCCTAGCTATCAACAAAAAATAAAAATCAATATCTTAAAAATTATTAAAAGAATGATATAATATAGCTTCTGCAAAGAGCTATATAAAAGGGTAAAGAAAATTATGAAAGTAATAGACATTTTATTTATTAGAAAAGAAGTTAACTTTTATTTAATTTGAAATCGTATTTGCGCAATTCTAGGGATTCTAGCGCTTAAACTGAGGGATATTTATTTTATGAAGGAAATACTAAAAAGAAGAAAATCTAAATAGGAAGAATTAAATTTTTAAATAGAAAGTTTTTGTAAACTTATAGAAAAATCTGAATTCTAAAAATAATAGCTAAATATGCTTTATCTGCCCTTAATAGTCAGCGTCAACTTTAATCTTCTTTAATTTAAAAATATTAATATCTATACATCAATAATTTCTTAAAATTTTCTTTTTAGTTAATTATATAGATGTCTAATATAAGTAATATCTGTAGAAGTAAAATATCTAGAATAACCATCTAAAATAAGTAATTATAATAGCTCAAATATATCTAGATATTTTTAAGATAACAGTATATTTTTATTAGTTAATAACAATATGCAAAAAGCTTTAATCTAAATAATCTATTTTTATAAAAAATTTTCTTATTAATTATTTACCTTTTAATGATAACTTTTTTCTTAAAATTGTAAACACTTAAAATAAGGTAATTTAATTTTACTAAAGTTATTTACATTTTTGTAGGTTAGATATTATTGCATATAAAATAAATAGTTTGAAAAATAGCTAAAATCAAAGTTACTAAAATAATACATCCTTATATTTTTATATCCTTTAATCTATCATGAAAAATAAGGTTTGTGAGGACTAAAATTAATTTTTTCATCTATTTAAAAAATTAGCTTACGATAATGTTTATATTTTGCTTCAATATTTTCTTTAAGACTTAAGGAAATGAATTACATATATTATAAAAATTTAGCTATATTTCAATTCATTAAAAATTAATTCTTTAAATAATTGATCTACTATCTCAAACCCTTTTTTAAGCCATAAATTCTATTTAAATCTGTTATTACAAATCTCTTTCTTAATTTACTTATAGATAAAAAATTTGTAGCCACAAACTTCAAATAACTTTCAAAACTTATCCTTTATTTGTTTAATGTAAGAGTCAATCAAGCTTCCTTCTTCTTTAGAATAAAAATCAATAATTAAGCAAATTAATTTAAATTTTAGAGATATTTATTCATTTTCTATTTAGGAAAGAAACTTGATTCTTTAAATTGATATAATAAAAAATGATGTAAAATTAGAAAAAAAACTTAAAAATAAAATGCTATTAATGGATTTTTCTAATTTTTTTTAAGTCTCTATTATCGTTTCTTCACTAGCCTCGGTCTTACTTAATTTAGTTTTTATTCGTTTGTTATTCTTCTAAAAATATTTGAAAATAAATAATATTAATAGATAGAAGTTAAGTTAGCTAAAATAAAGTTTAATACATTTAAAAAATCTGATATTATAATTTAGAATAAATAGATTTTTTAGATGAAGCTTTAAATACACTTTTTTTTCAATAATTCAATCCTTTATTGTTTTAATATCCATACAAATTCAATAGTTATTTTTGATAACCATTCTTAACTTTCTAATAGTAATTTAATTAAAATAGTTTTCAAACTTGGAAAGGATAAAACTTTATGTTTTCTTTGTTATGCAAGGATAAATTTCATTTTCAAATTTCTTAGCATTAAGTTTTAGGTTGTGAACTAAATATTTCAAATAAATAATCTGTATTTTGAAAAGTTAACAAGATAATTAGGAAAAGGATCACTTTTAAAAATTTTTACTTTAATATTCTGAAATAAATTTAATTTAAATTTTTTTCTTTCTTTGTTGAATCTTTCATTTTTTAAATTTTTATTCATAACAAAAATTTAATAATAAAAGAGGTGAATAAATATTTCTATAAAAAGATTGAATAAACCAACATAGAAAAGTTAAGAAGATAGTTGAAAGAGATTTAAAACATAAAGATGATTTATATCAAAAAAATATTAAAAGTGTACAAAATTTATTTGAAGAATAATTAAAAAAATAATTATAACTATTTAATGCTAATTGCAAATTAAATAATTCAATCTCGAAATTATATTTAATATCTAAATATAAATTATTTTATATTTAGAGAATATATTCTTTAGAACATTATAAACTTATAATATAAATAATTAAAAATCACATAATCATTTATTTTTGTAATTGGATAAGCGATATTCCTTAATAATAATAGATGATTAAGAATAAAATATTGTTTCAATAAAAAATTAATTATATATTTTTTATTTTTAACCATTAAATACAATAAAAAGTGATTTATAATTAAAAGATCTAAAACAAAGTATGAAGATAAAGTAGTCTTATATATAAACAATAAATTATACTTCGTATTTTACTATTTTTTTAGTTTTAATATTTCTAGTTTTTATAACTTTATTTTAGATTTGTTCATATAATATTACTATTATAGTGATTCAATTATCTTTCTTTATTTTTCCATATATGATTAGGCCGAATTAATATGATTTTTTCACTGATAAATAGTAATAAAAGAAGGAAACATTTACATAAAAAATAACCTTGATTATGACTTGATGAATATTAATTAAGATATTCTTTAATAACTTGATTATAATTGTCAAAGTAGATATTTTAGCTTATTATAAATTTATGAGGTCTTATAGGCTTCAACTTATTTTTATTATTTCTTTATTATTTTTTTGAAATAATACTAACTAATAATAGTATCAATAAATAAGTTATTATATATTATATCAAATGGATGTCGGCCGTGTCAGCCAAACTAGTAGGCAATCTGGTGCAGTGTATACTGCATTGCGAGTAATCTCGCACTAGATGCCACCACGGAGGAGAGTGGATAAGCTCTGTTGAGACGTACCTAACTTACCCTGAAGATTCTCTCTAGTAGTATGAAAGTTTGACTGACGTGCCTTCTAATTACCGACTTAATAACTACCTCTTATTTGGACCTTATTTAAGAAGACTGAAGCATTTAACTCAAGATTTTAGAATAATGTTTAATAAGAAGATTCCCCATTTGGAGAAGCTGACATGACTCATCGGACCTCTAGAATTTTAACAAGAAACATGAGAACATTTTCTTAATATTAAATATTAATATTGAAAGAGCTGCGCGCCAATGAGGTGCTACGCGCACTATAATCATTTTTATATATTTGATTTATTTGATTATTATAACTTCTTTTTTAATTAAGATTTATAAATGATAAAAGCTTTTATTTATTTAAAGACTACTTCAAATGCTTATTTTAGCCTTAATGGCGAAAAATAAACTAAAGTTTAGGAAAAATTAATTGTAAGATACAATTTAAAATTTGCTTCTCCTTTTAAAATAATATATTCAGATTGACCAAGTTATTTAAATTATCTAGTTAAATTTATTTTCTTAACTTATAAACTTAATAAATTCTTAAGTTAATATTATTTATAAATATATAATTTAAATAACTGCTCTTTAAAATATTTTGTAGTGTTTTAAGACTTTTAATTCTAAGTAAATTCTTAAATTAATAAATATTATTTAATATATAATATAAAATGGCTGGCTTCAAGAAGGGTTTTTGATCACCTCCTCAGAGAAGCAGAGAAAACCAGAAGCAAGTATTCTCACCACGTCTTCTTTAATTTAACGTTCTTCTTAATAAAAATAACCAGAACTATCTAATAGATTAGAAGAACTTATAAAAAATAATTACTCCTACAATTCAAAATAAAACGGATTTCTTCCATCAAAGAACAAGTAAGAACTGAGATAAAAATTCAGAAAAGAAAAGTTAACACAGCTTTCTTCACCTCCATTGAAAACTGAAAAAAGAGACCACTCAACTGAATCAATAAAAATAATAATGAAAAAATAAAAAATAAACGAAGAAGGTAAAATACGATAATTCAATATAGATCCTATTACATTTGATTTAGACAATACTGAAATAGAATAAATGGACTCTTAGTAGATGAAACAGCTGATATATCATCTTATTAGAAACAGAAAAAAACTCGAAGAAGAATTACCAAAAAGAAGAGACGCTTATAATAAGTCAGGATTTGATAAATCATGAAGATGATGATGAAGTCCATATGGTAGACGAAGAACTAAAGTAGGAATTTATGAGCAAATCGCAAGTTTAGAGAATGATATTTGAGTAATGCAAGAGCAAGACGAGAAAAACTGAGTAAAATTAGATTCAAGACTCAAATTAATTGAAGAAAACCTGTAGAAGCCTTCAAAGGAACTCCAATGGAAATAGGGAAACAAAAAAAGACATTTCCTAGAGCAAGAAAAAGATGCTACATTTGCAGCAGAACTTGAAATTTATAGCGGAAATGTCCCCAATAGAAAAAAATAAGAATGAATATCTGGAGAAATGTTAACTAATAGCAATTGAAGTAGCAAGCGACAGAATTCGGATTATATAAAAGAGAGAAATCAAGAAAAAGAGAAATGCAAGGACAGAACATGCCGGAACTGAGATTTTATACATTTAAAACTTCAATTAAACTGGAAGACGAACAATTATTTCAATGATTAATGATTAAATATTATTTATTTTATTTGTAAGAAATTTAGAATTTTCGCTATAAATTAAATAAAAACAACTATCATTAGTCAAATTTAGAGATTCAATTGCTGTATTATTCTTTTTAGCAATAAAAATAATTTTGTATTTCATAAACCAAAAAATCATAATAATTCACTAAATTAAAAGTGTTATATTTTGTATTTTTAAATCTTTTTTAATCAACTATTTATTAATAAAATTAAATTTATATAATTATTTTAAGTTCCTTGTAAAATTTTAAAACTAAATATATAAAAGTGAGATAATACAAGAATTGTTTAAAATTTATTCTAACAGAACTAACTATAATTTAATCCCTTTATATTTATTATTAATAAATATCATTTAGAATTTCAATTTACTAGTTAATAAACAAAATTAATTTTAAATAATATACCTTTCAATAAAATGAACCTTCTCAGTAATAATTTTTTATTGATTTTTATCTTTAAAATTTGTACCAAATTTATATAAATTTGAATAAAATTATTAATTATGGGATAAAATTAAATCAGATTAAATAATCATATTTAAGTAATTTCTTTAAAAATTATTAAGTGCTATTTACTTTATTAACTAAATTTAAATCAATAGGAGATATATAATCACACTATTCTAATTTTTACCTAGTGCCACTCACCATTGAGGTGCTACACGCACTTTAATCAAAGTTTTTTTCATGAGAAGATATTCTATTACTCTATTTAATTTTTAAGACTTTATTTTTTATATTAATCTTTTGACTTTTAGTATAAAAACTATTTTAACCTACTTATTATTTAAACTAAGTATCTAAATTTAATTTAAAATTTATGAAAGAGATATAATTGAATCGAAACTTAAACTCTTTATATAAAATTCGCTACTTTTATTAGAATGTTTAATTCTTAAATTAATTTAGTCATCTAATATCAAGATTTTCATCTTCTTTTTATTTAGAAATATTTGATTGAGGTTTAGTAAATTAATTTAAAGTCTAAATTTTTAATAATTTTAAGAACTTATTGACTAAATTTAATTTATGCATTAATATATTAGAAAGCCTTAGCTTATTGAATGATTTTTATTTAAAGATAGAATAATGTTTAAAATAATAATTATTAGGAATGTATTCTAAATTTCAATAAGTTTAGTTTTATAAATTATGTAATACTTATAAGTAAAATTAATTTTAAATGCTTGATAGATTATTCATTTTGGCTACTTATTTTTAGTAATATATGCCTTAATATAAATCTGATTTTAAGCTTCAAGGCTTAAATTTAAATAACTTATTGTTCTTATTTTATCTCTAAATTGAAAGGAAATTAAAAAAATGTTAAATTAACTTAATTTTTAGCTCTTTGACTATATTGTGAAGGAAACATATAATATCTTTAGCAACTATTATAAATTAAAAGTTAGTATCCTTTTACATTAAGCTACATAATATATTAACAGCACTTAATTATCTAAATTTTTGAATTAATATTGGAGATAATAACTTTTAGAATAAAAATGTTCATCTTCTTCTCTTCATATTTTTCTACTCTATTTTTATTTTAAATACAATAATTTTTAAAGACAATACTATTAAAAATCATTTAAGATTTTTTAAATTTGTATAAAACTTTATCTAATGATCTGGCTGTTTCAAATAGATAACTAAAAAAATAGATTAAAGTTAATGAAAAATCTATCATAACTTTATAATTTACTTTTATAAGAACTAAACCATAAATTTATTAAATTTATATCTCTTATTCTAAATTAAAAATTTGAAACATTTTTATAAATAAAATACGAAATAAATTCTGACTTAAATATAAATTTATCATCATTTATTAGCATGCTTTAAAATATTTTACTAGAGTATGAAGTTTTTTTTATTTGCGAGCCAAAAATAATAAATAATTATGATTAATATTTTATGGTAGTGCTTAATCTTTTTCTCGAAGCTTATAAAACATTTCAGTTAAAAATATCTTTTCTAAATATTTATTTTTTAGAATTAAATGATTTTAATATATTCTTCATTTAATTACTTTATATATTCTTTAGTATAGCTTTTAATTAATTTTAATTGAGCTTTTTGTTTTAAAATAAAATTTGGTGGTTTATTAAATTTTTTATGCTTTTTCTTATTTTTAATTCATCATTACTAACTAAAATACATTTCTTTGATTAAAGATTTTTCTATTTTTTTAATTTAAGATTTGCTTATTTTAGGTGTAATCAAACATCATGAAGTTCAGCATATAAAAACTCTAAAAATCGCATACTTATATGGAAATTTTTTCTTCTCAGATTTCAATTTAAAATAATTATCAGAAACTTAATTTTTTTTAGTTAACAATTATGAGGCGTCGATGGAACTTTATTTAAAAAATAAATTTTCGTGTTTTTCGAATTTTTTAACTTTCAGTTTGGAAAAATTATTGCAATAGCTCTTTTAAAATCCTAAATTAAATTAGCTAATGAAAATAAATATAATTTAATTTAATGATAAGAGTTTTTTAATTTTAAGATATAGTTATTTGTTGTTTCTTTTAAAATATGGTATTTTTCTATCTATTTAATCGCTTTTTATTTAAGTATATTCACATGTTTGAAGAACTGGAAGCAAACATTTGCTTATTTAGAACATTTTTGTCTATATTTTTCTATGCAAGTAAAATTTTATCTTCTGCTCTTTAGGAAAGTAAAAAAATTTCAAGTTATTTTTGAATTAAATAATATGAATATAATGGATTAAAAGAACTAATTTGAAGGTAAAATGATAAATTAAAGTGGTTTGTACACTTAAGTTTATTAAACAGGAAAGTTATAATATAATTTTAAAATTCAATTAATTATTAAGCAAAATATCAAAATTAAATAATTGATGCTCACAAATTATTAAATACCTTTAAACATATAAGCTCATTTCTCTACTTAAAATAAAAAGCATTACAAATAAAATAGACTTAAAATAAAGAATCATCAACTAAAGATTTAATAAATAATTTAAATGAATACACTCTTAATTTTAAATTAAATAAAAATCAAGAATAATAAAAAAAATGGTTGAAGGTTTCAAGTCAGGCTTCTATACCACCTCTTCCTAAGCCAAAAAGGAAGGGAGGAAGCAAGAAACCAAGTCTTAATAATCTTAACAATCTTCTCTATCACAACCTTAACCAATACTGAACTAACAACTTGGAATCTAACAAAATGAACGAAAGCCAACCTTGAAGAATATACACACAGAAACTCCAACCACAAGCGAGAAACTGAGGAAACAGATGAAGTCTGTTCTCCACCAGGAGGTATCAGAGTTCAACCCTTCTGGCTAGATGAGCATGGAGTAACTCATCAAACTGGTACTGAACCTCCAGGAAAAGGTCAAGAGATTGAAGAAGGACAATGATATGCTAATGGCAAAGATAGATCTAGCAGAAGGAATTGAGTCAAGACTTATGTCCTAGGAAAGAGATCTTAACGCCTTTTGAAATATCTCACAAAGTCAGACTAACGAATCCTAAAATTAGCTTTAGAAACAGATTGAACTGGATAACAGACTCGGAAAAGTAGAAGAGAAATTGCAAACTTTTAAGAAAGAGAAAAGCGAAACTGGAGCTATAAAAATGGAAATCGAAGCCTAGAAAGAGCAAACAAATCAAGGAAAATAATTCAAAATAAAAAAGAAATGTTTCTGCTGTGGAAGCGTATGACATTTTTATCGGAAGTGAGAAATTCTAATAGAAATAAAGAAACTATTGGATAAAAGAACAACAAAAGAAGAAAAAAGAAGAAGCAAGAATGAAAAGAATGTATTGCAATCCGGATGGTTCAATATACAAGATTAAGATGAAACCATATCAAGTAAAAGGAAGGAAAACCTGGAGAAACCCGAGTTCCCAATCTCGCTAAAATTGGATGTCCCAAACATTTATATCTAACAGCAGGGAGCAAATACTGCTGTCCTCCTGACAAGGTTGGAAATCCCTAAAAGGGAAAACTTTAAATCAATATTATTATTATTATTATAAATATAAAATGGCTTCTAAGAAATAACAGAACTTTGAACAAAACATTTAAACAGGAAAATTCTCTAAAAAATAAAAAAGCGAAATAATTACAATGAGTGAAAGTGAGAAATATGATTGATATGACGAACATTAACCACTTGGAAATCCAGAATTAAAAAAACTTCAAACACAAACTCAAATAGAAATATTATCTAAGTCATTAAAAGAGTTTATGTTTAAAAATAGATACCTCACTGATAAAGTAGAAAAATTAGAAAAACTAATAACGTCTTTACTTGAGAAACAATATTAATCATCATAAGAAATAGAAAACAAACTGGAACAAAGAATTCTTTAAATTTAATAATAAATTCAGGTAACGCCATTTTCGTTTTAACAGAATTAATCAGATCCTATGGAAATAGAAAATGAAGCCTCAAATTAAAATAAACAGTAAACGTTTATTTAAAATAAGTAGTAAATTTAAATTAAATAAGTGTTACAGGAATAATAGTTTAAAAGAAGAATAAAATGCTACGTGTCAATAAATAACACCAATGGAAATACTGCTACTAACTAAGCGAAATTTAAAGAAATAATAAATAAGATATTTTTAGAAAACTATTTAGGATATATCCAACATAAAGCGGAAAAATTTATAGAAAAAAATTCTTTAATTCAAATCTTAATCCTTGGATAAATAATTAGGAACGCTAAGTGCAAGACCAAAACTATTCCGAATATTAAAGGATGGTGCACTAATGAAGTGCTACACCGCCTAACTAAGCCTAGTAGGAATTCAAGACAAGCTAATAGAGACAAACTGATAGAATAGGTCAGATGGCTGACTACTAAGGCTTTAACAAAGCTTTTTAACTTTTTTTTTTAAAATAAAAATCAAGAATTAAAGATATAATTATTTTAAAAGACTTGATAAAGGTCAAAGTTTTAATAGCTTTAAAATTAAAAAAATTTAATTTAGATAATTCTTTAATCAATTTTTCTTGCTCTTCGATCATACAACTTAACTTTAGAGTTACTTTATCATGATGCTTTGAAATAGATTTAATATTCTTCATTAAAAAAAAGAGAAAAATTAAGTTTATAGTCTTAGAGAAGAGCTTCACAGTTAACTTCTATTTGTTCCTGCTCTCTCCTAAGCTAAAGGATGTCGTAGGACTTCATTAGTCAAACTTCCCTGTCTCCCCTCAAAAAATAATTTTCCGTTTAGTTTCTTCTCCAGTTGTTATTCTCCTCGTTGAATCTTGAGTTATATAATTTCTTTCTGTAAATTTGTCCTGTTCTTGTTGGTCAGAAGCAGAAGAGTTCTTCTAATATTTGTTTTTTATTAATTCTTTCAATTTCTGCCTTATTTCAGCATTTTCTTCAGCAGTGATTCTTCTAGCATATGTAGCACCGGATCTTTCTACGATAGAAATATATCTTATTTATCTCTTATTGTTAATATTCCGTTTCGATTTCCATTGGAATACTTGATTATACTTGTTATTATTCTTATTTTTTCTAAAGTTATTTTATTTCGTTTTAAAGTTTAGAAAATTGGAATTAAAACATTTGAGGAATTTCATTACATTTTTTATCAATTTATTCCAATTTAATTTCTATTTACGACTCGAATTTATCGATTTCTTCTTCCAATGATGGAAATTAATGATCTAGTTATTAAATAAATTCTTCGTACACTTATTCTAGTTATTCTATCCTTCATCTTTGTTATTTTAATTCGAATTATATATCTTTAATTCTTTGTTACACAGATTATGCAAAAGATTCCTTAGATTCTATTTCTTAATATTGTTGATGCTCTTATTCATTTATGTTAGATTATTATTCATTTCTTTTACGAAAGAGCCAAGAGAGGATTATTTCTTAGGAGCCATTTTATCATAATATAATAATTATAATAGATGAATTATTTCCTTCTATTATTAATCACTTATATTCATTTTTTTAATTTTTTAAGTTTGCTAAATTAATAAATAATCATATATAAAAAGTCTATTAACTTACAATTATTGTTATTCCAAAATAAAAAATACTAGTAACCTCTATCTTAATTCGTATATTATTATTTTTTTAATATTATTTTTTTATCAATTTTTTTGATTCCACATATAAGCTTAAGTTTGTTTTATTTCAAGCTAGAATACAATTTTTTTAATTTTAGTTTTACATTTTTACATCTATTTTCTTTTTAATAGTTTTTTATTCTTAAATTCTAGAAAGATGAAAAATAAATTTAAATAATTTATATATAAAATCTCTCTGTAGGTTTAGTTATATAATGATTCAAATTTTACTAGGAACATAAGATTAGAATAGATTTATTGTGGTAATAATTTTTTAGTTTGAAGCAAATTTAAACTATCTCTCTGAGGTTAAAATTCTAAATATTTGCTAATCTTAATCTTAATTTAAATTAATTTTATTTTATTTTATTTTAGTTCAAAGCTTTACTTTAATATTAAGTTGTAGACAATTTGTTATTAAATTTAATGAATTTACCTAGAATTTAAAAGTTATTTTAAATCCTAATTTTCTTAGATTTATTAACTGATTCTTTAAAATATTTAAGAAATATTCAAAATATTTAAAAAATCTATCATCTAATTAGGAAATTAATAAAAAGAAATACAGCTAAATTTAGAAATTAAGGAAATCTCGTTTGTAAATAAAATATATTGATATCCTTTAATCATTATAAAATTTTGTAAAGTACATTCATATTCTTTTATTTTTAAAGTAAATAAATATAAAATTTAGTTTTTATAAAATTACTTTTATTTTCTATGGAAATAATATGATTAATATATTTTAAAATTTCTCATTTAATATCTTTTTCTTTGATTTTCTTCGAGATTTTATAATGACTTTAATCTGAGTATAACTTAATTATGAATTATAAGCAAAGCTATTCGAATTCTTTTAAATAAACTTAAAACCTTATTTTTATTTAATTAAATTAATTTTTAAAGGGAATCAATAAGAGCATCTTGGTGTTAGCAATTCACTAAGAAATAAATAAAGGAAGATGACTAAAAATAAGAAACAAATAATTTAGAAATTTTAATTTCTATTTATTATAAAATCTAAGATGAATAACTATTTCTAGCATTTCAAAAATTAAATATCATTCTCATTTAATAATTATTCTTATAACGTTTTTTATTTATTTTATTCTTAAATTAATTTTTTATTTTAAAGGTCGATAAGTACGAGAAGCAATGAATTTGAAAATTGTGATGTTTGTCTATTTTAACCTAAATTTATAATTATCCTGAAATTTCTGCTTTCTAGGGTATTTAAATAAGCAAATATCATTCATACTATTTTGAAAGTTATAATAAAACTTTAAGAATATTGGTTCTAAATTATTTTATTTATTAAATAACTAAAAGTAAATAAAAGCTTTAAAATACTCTTGTAATAATGAAGAAACAAATTTAAAGAAATAAGAAGTGAAACAAATTAAGAAGAATTTAGATTATAGTCACTATTATTTTAGTAATCTATTTAATAATTTCGAAAATGATTACACTTTAAAATACCTCTTGGAAATTAACTTAATAAAATAAATTTAAGGATAGCGCACTTGGATTATTTATTTAATCTTTCGATGTTAGGAAATGTCAATATTATCTATATGGTTCATAAGTAATTTTATCATAATTTAATATGCTCTCTTAACTTTTACTCAATCGCTCTGAGTAAAAATATGTAAAAAGCTAAGTTAAAAGAAGGTTAAATTAACAAAATTGTTTTAAAATTGTTAGTAACTTAGGATTATAACTCCCTTAAATATCAATAATTGATAGCCAACTTAATTATAATAATGAATATATATATTATGTTTTATACATTAATATCAAATTTATTAAGATGAATTATGAATAGATATATTTGCTAAAAGCTTAAAATAACTAATTTTATTAATTTTTTAAAAGAATAAAGAAATTTACTTTGCTGAAAAACAGAAAATGAGAAGCTAAAGAGTGAAATTAAAATAGTAGCTGCTTGAAAAGTAGAGATATTTTAATTTCTAAAATAAATTTTATTGCCTCTTTAAGAATCATATCTTTAGCTATATTTATTACTTGCTTGCCTCCTCTCTGCATTTAACTTTATTTCTTTAAATAAGACTCCTTTAAAAAAATCTATTTTCTCTATCATAATTTTTTCAACTATTAATCTAATTTATCCAAAGTTTTCTCCTGGCAAAATTTGACAAAGTCCATTTATATTATGCAGAATACTGACAGGAAGATATTAAAGAAATAAATGCTTAGAATGATTTAATGAATACTGAAAAGAACTCTTCCTAAAGTTCAATTATATATTGATTAAAAATGTCAGCAAGTTATTCAAATTTCATAATAAATGCGTTTAATATTTCAGTACTAAATGATAGAGACTCTCTTTCACTTTTTTAAATAAAGTCTAAGTAATTTTATTAAACTTAAATAAAAATTTAGCTTGCTTAAGAAATGTTACCCTAAGAGACCTTAGTATCTGGCATCTTTCACCATTAATGCTACTTGATGCCTCTTCAATCTAGTCTTGTCTTCTCTTGTCTGTTCTTCACATATAGGATACTGAGACTATTTACTAAGCAAGCGAAAATGAAGATCACACAATATACACTCCTTAACATGATTACCTTCTTGATTGCTTGAAATTTTCTACTTGCTTAAATCAATGTGAAATTTTCAGAGGAGGGTGAAAAGGAAGCTTTAAGTCAATCATTCATAAGGATATGGATGTTCATTGCAAGATTCAAGCTCAACTTTGTGTTTTATTAAAAAAGATAAACCCATTCTCTTTTTATAATCACAATCACCTTAAATTTTTATGAGTTTGAATTACCTAAATCTTACAAACTTAGTAATTTCTAAAAAAAATTTCTTTAAGGGACTAATTGCAATTAAACAAGTTGCAATTTTATTATATCAACTTAATATTCGTTATTAGGGATATCTTCAGTGGTAATAGAACGTTTTTCACCTAAAGGTAGTAATTAATTTTTTATTAATTAAAGTGAAATATGTTTTGAGAAATTAAAAATCTCGAATAATATAGCAGATTAAAGTGGCCAAATATTCAATATATAAAATTCTTAGATTCAAATTGAAGATAGTAAATTTACTAGCGATGAGGGTCTTATTTTATTTAGCTATTAAAATAATATTTTGATGAACAATATTCTGGATAAACTATCGAGATGGACAGTTAAAGGATCGAAAGAGTAACGACCTTTATACCTAGGTCATATAATAAAAGAAAACATCAGTTTTGAAAAGCAAATGGAGAATAGACTAGTAGCAGCATAAAAGATGTAAACATGAATACCGAGAAAAATAACAATGAATAAGGGATTAACACCATATAATTCAAAAATATTGTTAAAAAATTTCCTAAGCTCAGTTTTCAGTTATGAGGCAGAAGTGATCCCATATTGCAAATAATTTCTAGGAAAATAAGTAATGGAGCAATTAGAGATAATATAGAAAATATTTCTATAAAACAGATACTCAAAAGTTTAAGAAAATGAAAAAGCCAAAATTTATACTGACCAGTTTAGTTATCTTAATCAATTTCCAGTAATTACTTACACTATGTTGAACAAAGAATTTAAACAAGAAATTATCGTTATATTTAATTTAGAACCAAATCCTATAGCTTTTGAAAAGATCTTTAAGATCATCACTATACTATAGATATTCCTACTATATGTGTGGAGAGTATGATACATTCTAGCACATTTTTAAATATATATACTATTCTAATATAAGAGATTGATTATCGTAAAAGATTGAGAATTATGACTTAAGTCGCCTTATATTATATGATTAAGGTCTTATAAACTCCTTTCCTAAGTCTTATTTAGGATATTTAGATTAAAAAATATTTCACAAGAAACTTATGTCAAGAAGACTAGAATTATTAGAAATGGAAAAAGCATAAAAGGAAGAAATAAAAGATGAGATTAAACTAAAGTAATTTAAAATTGTTAAGATCAAGATTATAATTAAAACCAATAAAAAAATTTACTAATGTCTATAATTGAAGGAAGCAATTCTTGCAGTTATAGATGTATAAAAACTCTTTAAGTTTAAAGTTTAAATTTAGAAATAATATAGAGAAGATCTTTACGAACAATCATAGATGTCCTTTTTTAAGTGCAAAAGGAGATGTTAGAACACGAATTGCAGTTTATGAAATTTAAACATTGCCTATGACAAAAAACGTTGAGATTAAGAGGCTAATTAATAGGAAATTAAGGAAAAACAAAAGAATCATTGTTCGATTTTTGTAAAGAAGAGAACTTTATATTTGAATAATATTGCATGGCAATAAAATTAGAATTAAAAATTGAGGACAAAAATATTTATAGATGATAGTAAAAATAATTAAAAAGGGAAGAATCATTAATCGTGCAGTTTGAGAATATAGGTCTGCTTAAAAGAAAGACACCTAGTTATGACAAGTAAAAGCCCTTTCTGTAATGAGGCAAGAGAAAATGAAAGGCATATCAGAGAAAATTGTTCAGAATACAGAGAAGGAAGATAATAGCGTATTTGAAATCTAAGAGCAATAGGAGTAGAGAGATAAGGGATGGAACTATTTGATATAATATGAGGTACGGCCAAATTCAAGAAATTCATTAGAACCTAAGAAGAGTAAAAAAGAGCTAAAGCTGACTTGATAATAAAATATTATATCAAAGATATTAGAAAAAAGGAAAAGAGGATATATAGAAAAGAAAATTAAATGAAAAAAAAGAAATAGGAAAAGACTAAAGAGCAGGAAAAGGATAATTTTTATGAGTGTATAAAAGCTTAATAAAGAAGTAAAGAATTTTAAAAAAAATGGAAATGGAATAGAATATTCGACTTTCTAAAAATTAGGCAAGGAACGCAAGAAGAAGAGTTAACAAAGAACTAAAGAAGAAGTAGAAATAAATGGAACACTTATCAATCTCCTCTTCAGAAGGCAAAGTAATGGTTGGACAAGTTAATGAGAGCACTTCGCTTTCAATTGAAATGGAAAAGATGAAAAAATTAATTTCTAAATATGAAGAAGAAACATGTAATCAAGGAGAAAGAATTAGAGAGCTTATGAATAACATTGAGGATCAAAATAACGAACTATTAATTCTTAGGAAATAGCTTATATAAAACAATATTGTGACAGAACAATAGCTCTATACTCAGTTTTAAAATAATTACAAACAAGGAGTAAATATGAGTATTGAAGTCCTTCCTTCTTGAGCAAAAGATTAAGAAATAAATATAGAATAAAATGTCGATAAAAGTTTAATTAAAAGAATAGAACAAATAGAAAAATTAGTTTTGCCTTAGTTGAATAAAAAAAATAGAAAAAAAATTGTTGATGTTGTAGGTCGAAATATCAATTATTAAAAAATTGTTAAAAATAATAAAAATTGAAAAAAGAGAAGAAATAAAAACATGAAGGATGTTAAACAAACTTTGAATAACCGACTCAAGAATTTATAAATAGAAATTATTTAGTGGTAACATGGAAAATTCATTGTGGTAGCCACCCACATTCAAAAAAAGGCCGTGGTATACATCCACGTTAAAAAAAGGCGGAGCGAAATCGGTTGGAATCCTGAAGAACTCCAAAACTCTTAACATTTAGTTTACATTATTATTATTATTAGAAAAAAAAAATTAGAAACGAAAATTAGTAAGATATACAAGAAAAAATAAATTAAGCTTGAAATAAGGATCTAATATAGTGTAGATAGATAGAAGACAGAAGAACAAGAGTTAACATTGAGGAAAGTGAGGAAGATATGTAACTAATAAGAGAAGAATTTCTATTACCTGAATGCTTACTTGAAGAAACGGAAATATATTGAGATATGAAAAGAGCTACGTACCAACTAGGTGCTACGCTCTCTATAATCATATTTATTATTTATTAAAAAAATTATTTTTTAAGATGATGTGGATGTAAATATAGATGTTTCATACTTATTCTTATTTTTTATAAGTTAAATAAAATTAATTTTAGTTTGTCCACCATTTTTTTATTTTTAAGACTTATATAATTAAAAAAATTTCTTATATATATTTTTTTTAAATAATTTTTTCGTGGACTGCCTGTTTAAATTTGTTTTAGATTAATTAATTTTTAATATTTTTTTAGTTATAAATTATTTATTCTTCAAAATCACTAGTATAATTTTTTAACCATCGTACTAAAATGTTTAATATATAGGCATTATGATATTAAATTTTTTAATATTACATAATTACATTTTTTTCAAAGCTAAAAAATGTGCTAAAAATTCATTTTTTTCTAGTTTGAATTTTTAATTTGGTATTTTTGTTTGTTTTTTATTTATGTTTGTTTAATTTTCTTTTCTTTAAAAATAATTCAATATTTCGTTAATTTAAATTTTTAAATTTTAAATTTAATTTTTAAATAATAAAAATAATTTATCAATTTTTATTTCAATATAATTAGTTTCTATATACTAAATTTTTTTTAAATCTTTATAAATGGATAACAATCAGTGTCCAAACTGTAAAGAGCAATTTGATTAAGATAAGCGAGTGTCTAAGCAATTACCATGTGGTTGTATTTCATGTTTAAATTGTCTTAAAACCGTTTTTTAGTTTACAAGAGAATTTAAATGTGTCTAACATAACTAAGTTCATAACATCAATCCCGAATAGTTATAAGGATATGTAGTTTAACAGCAAGTGTAGTAGTAAATATCAAGACATTAATAGATCTAAACTGCCGAATAAGTAAAGCTTCAAGAATAGTACCAATGGTTGCAGGAATTTTAGATTCAAAAATAAAGTTACCATAATGAAATAAAAGAAGTTGTTTAAGACAGCTCATAATTTATGCAGACAATCTAGGCCTTTTCGTTTCAGTAGATATTAAAGATTTTAACTGCTTAGATTTCTGATACTAATAATAAGATCAAGATCTTAATGTAGCGTCTGACTAAGCTTCAAGCAGTAAATGAATTTTAATAATAGCCAATGGGTTAATAATAATAAAATCTAAGACAGAATAGTTAATAAGAACTAAATTCAATTTTACAAGAGATAGCTGAGTTAAGAAGAAGTTAGAGTTAGCAAATGAACATCCAAAACTTAAGAAAAATTGTTCAATCATGTATGTTCTAAGTGTTTAGTTATTTAAGTTAGAATTCAAATGGCTAGCAATTAAATCTGAATGAGGCTTAATAATTAATTAAAAATTATTTCGAACAAGTCAACGTAGTTAATGAGATTTGTTAAGTACCAACTATTGTAGTATAGCCAGAAGTTTAGATCTAACCTTAAATATAAAAACAGTAGATTGCTAACAAGTATATAATTCAAGATTTCGCGAATTTATCATTAAGCAAGCTAAATCAGTTGTTGAATCAGATAAAAGATGAGAATCTCAATGTAATAATGTTGAAGTAAAGTCCTTTAAGCAAGCCAGGATTAATTGAATAAGGATAAATTTTGTTGCAATTACCTTAAGTAACTGACTAACTAATTCATACAAAGTTGTTTTAGATAATCTAGTTATGTAAGTCTCAACAAGGAGTATCTTAAATAGCCTCTAATTCATTAACTTTATTGAACTTCATGAACTTCTAATTCAGCAAATAAAACTTCACAAACCTTGACTTATCTAATTCAGACCTATCGGACACTACCTTCACCAATTGCAATTTCTCTAACTCCAACCTAACTACCGCCAACCTCCGCAACACCAAGTTCCTCAACTGCGACCTATCCAACGCTAACCTCTCATCCATAACTTCTGAACACCCACACATATTCACTGGACACTCCTCATCAGTCACATCCGTTGCCATCTCACCAAACTCTAACTTAATAGTATCTGGCTCATTTGACTCTACCCTAAGACTCTACAACATAGCTACAGGTACCTGTAAGACCATGAGTGGTCACACTAGATCTGTATTATCTGTGGCTATATCCAGTGATTCAGAGTTCATCGTATCGGGAAGTGATGATAATACGGTGAGACTATGGGACGTCAAGACAGGTACCTGTAAGACCATGAGTGGTCACACTAGTTATGTATCATCTGTGGCTATATCCAGTGATTCAGAGTTCATCGTATCGGGAAGTGGAGATTATACGGTGAGACTATGGAACGTCAAGACAGGTACCTGTAAGACCATGAGTGGTCACACTAGTTATGTATGATCTGTGGCTATATCCAGTGATTCAGAGTTCATCGTATCGGGAAGTAGTGATTATACGGTGAGACTATGGAACGTCAAGACAGGTACCTGTAAGACCATGAGTGGTCACACTAGTTATGTATCATCTGTGGCTATATCCAGTGATTCAGAGTTCATCGTATCGGGATGTGATGATAAGACGGTGAGACTATGGAACTCTAAGACATAACAATGTACGCTTGTCTTATCGGGACACACATCATATGTCACTTCGGTAATATTCTCGAGCAACAACAAGTATATTTTATCTGGATCACATGACAAGACAATAAGAATATGAAATGTCTCTACTGGATAGTGTATCTGTGTATTAAATGGTCATACGGACACTGTGGGTAGTTTATCATTATCGAGGGACAACAACAATTGGTTGGTATCAAGTAACGGAAGTATTTACACTGCTTAATCAAAAGACTACAACATTCGAAAATGGAATATAGGAAGGCTATTGAATGGAGAATAAACAACTAACTAACAATAGGTAAGTTCAAATCTACCACATTTAGTAGACTGACTGGAACAAAGTATATGCAGACTATGGATTGCGATTTTAGAATTGCGTAATGGCTAATACTATAATGAGTGTGGAGGACAAGTAGAGATTTATCAAGTGATCTATTCGATTTTAAACTATTTAAACTATTTAATTTGACATTTAAGAAGTTTAATTTTTCTAAGTCTTTATTCCAATTAAGTATGGTCTTCTTTCTAATAGTATTATAAGTAAAGAAGAAATTTTCAATGTTCATAATTTTTTCTAAGTCTTTTTTTTGAATTTAGTATCTTTTTTGCAATCATAGTGTAAATACATTTTAAATACATTTTAAATACATTTTAAATATATTTTAAATAATTTGTTAGATTAATTCTTTAAATTTTTAAAGTGTTTAAAATTTTTTTGAGTTATGTACTAAAGATTTAAAAATTAAAAAAATTTCTAGTGTTAGAAAAATTTTTGAGGTACATATTAGAGCTAAAAAAGTTCTAAAAATTTCTAGCGTTAGAAAAATTTTTGAGTTATATACTAGAGCAAAAAAAATTTTAATTTTTCCGGTGTTAGAAATTTTTTTGAAGTTACGACTTAGAGTTAAAAAGATTATTTTTTTTTGTGTTAGGAAAATTTTTTGAGGTATATACTCAGCTTAAAAATTCCAAATTTTCAAGTGTTGTAAAAATTTTTGAGTTACGTACTAGAGCTATTTTTTTTAATTTTATATTATAGTATATGAAAATTTTTGAGTTGCGTGCTAGCGCAAAGTTTTTTTTAATTTGTTATAAAATTTAATTACGTTTGTTATAATTTTTAAGTTGCACAATGTAATTTTCCGATAGGAAAAATGTAGAATACTGCATTTAATGTGCAGCAGTTTAAATTTTCATGAGTTAGAAGCCCTGAAATCGTGAAAAACGTCAAAGCCTTTTTTTGCTCAGCGTTTTACACTATAGGGGTGAGTTGGAACGGAACAAGCTGGGAGATTTCGGGATAAGTAGAGGGTAAAAAAGGAATAAATTTTTTAAAGAAAATGTTTTAAAGTGTAAAAGGTTTTTGAAAAAAATGTGAATAAAAAAAATTGTGACTATTGTTTTTGATTTTGGTTTTATTTTTTTTGATATTGGTTTTGAATTTTTTTGATTTTGGTTTTGAATTTTTTTGATTTGGTTTTTGAAATCTTGCGATTTTGGATTTGAAAACCTTTGATTTGGTTTCGAAAAATTTTGATTTTGGTTTTGAAAATTTTGAGTTTGGCTTTAAAATTTTTTCGATTTTAGATTTGAATACTTTTGATTTTGTATTTGGGTTTTGAAGATTTAAGTTTTGGTTTTGTAAGTTTTTGTTTTTTTCAATTTGAAAATTTTCGATTTTGGTGCATGAAAAAAATTTTAAAATTGGGTCTTTGAATTTTTTTTTTATTTTTAGAGCTAAATGAAAGGCGAAAAAGAGTATTTAAAGCATTAAATCGTGAAAAATTTATTTTTGTTTTTTTGCTCAGCTTTTTACACTGCAAGACTTTTTTCGGACGGAATAAACTGGGTGAAATCGGGATAGAAAAAGGTCAAAAAGGAACAAATTTTCAAAAAAAGTTTCAAAATGTAAAAGTGTTTTGAGAAAAAATGGGATTAAAAAAGAAAAGGATATAATTTTGATTTTGGTTTCGAAATGTTTCGATTTTGGGTTGTGCTAAATTTTTTTTGATCTGTGTTGTAATGATTTTTTTTATTTAAGGGTAATTAGAAATTTTTTGTCTTTTGCTAAGCTCTATATAATACAAGAAATTTATCGAACGAATAAACTATAAAATATTTTTAAACAAAGCTTTCAAAACGAATTTTCATTCAATTATGAAAATAAAGATATCTGAAAGAAATTAAAATGTTTTCAATATGAAAAAAGTGAAAATGCAATTTTTGCTAGAATGTTAAGTTTTAAAGGAGAATATTGGATGGAAAAAATATAAAAAAATTTTGGTTAAAAAAAATTTGAAAAGTGAAGAAGTGAAGTAAGAAAAGAAGATAGAATTTCAGTTTTAAGTAGCATGCTTTTAGAAGTAATAAGTGATAAGAAAAGTGAAGAAGTAAAGTAAGAAAAGAAGATAGAATTTCAGTTTTAATCAGTATGTTTTGAGAAGTAATAAGTATTTAGAAAAGTGAAGAAGTAAAGTAAGAAAAGAAGATAGAATTTTAGTTTTAAGGAGTATGCTTTGAGAAGTTATAAGTATTTAGAAAAGTGAAGAAGTAAAGTAAGAAAAGAAGATAGAATTTCAGTTTTAAGGAGTATGCTTTGAGAAGTAATAGTTATTACGAAAAGTGAAGAAGTAAAGTAAGAAAAGAAGATAGAATTTCAGTTTTAAGGAGTATGCTTTTAGAAGAAAGTTAGTATTTTGAAAAGTGAAGAAGTGAAGTAAGAAAAGAAAATAGAATTTCAGTTTTAAGGAGTATGCTTGTAGAGGTAATAAGTATTTTGAAAAGTGAAGAAGTGAAGTAAGAAAAGAAGATAGAATTTCAGTTTTACGGAGTATGCTTTTAGAAGTAATAAGTGATAAGAAAAGTGAAGAAGTGAAGTAAGAAAAGAAGATAGAATTTCAGTTTTAAGTAGCATGCTTTTAGAAGTAATAAGTGATAAGAAAAGTGAAGAAGTAAAGTAAGAAAAGAAAATAGAATTTCAGTTTTAAGGAGTATGCTTGTAAAGGTAATAAGTATTTTGAAAAGTGAAGAAGTGAAATAAGAAAAAAGATAGAATTTCAGTTTTACGGAGTATGCTTTGGGAAGTAATAAGTGATTAGAAAAGTGAAGAAGTAAAGTAAGAAAAGAAAATAGAATTTCAGTTTTAAGGAGTATGCTTGTAGAGGTAATAAGTATTTTGAAAAGTGAAGAAGTGAAGTAAGAAAAGAAGATAGAATTTCAGTTTTAAGTAGCATGCTTGTAGAAGAAAGTTAGTATTTAGAAAAGTGAAGAAGTAAAGTAAGAAAAGAAGATAGAATTTCAGTTTTACGGAGTATGCTTTGGGAAGTAATAAGTGATAAGAAAAGTGAAGAAGTGAAGTAAGAAAAGAAGATAGAATTTCAGTTTTAAGTAGCATGCTTTTAGAGTAATAAGTGATAAGAAAAGTGAAGAAGTGAAGTAAGAAAAGAAGATAGAATTTCAGTTTTACGGAGTATGCTTTGGGAAGTAATAAGTGATAAGAAAAGTGAAGAAGTGAAGTAAGAAAAGAAGATAGAATTTCAGTTTTACGGAGTATGCTTTGGGAAGTAATAAGTGATTAGAAAAGTGAAGAAGTAAAGTAAGAAAAGAAGATAGAATTTCAGTTTTAAGGAGTATGCTTTGGGAAGTAATAAGTGATTAAAAAAGTGAAGAAGTAAAGTAAGAAAAGAAGATAGAATTTCAGTTTTAAGTAGCATGCTTTTAGAAGTAATAAGTGATAAGAAAAGTGAAGAAGTGAAGTAGGAAAAGAAGATAGAATTTCAGTTTTAAGGAGTATGCTTTTAGAAGAAAGTTAGTATTTTGAAAAGTGAAGAAGTGAAGTAAGAAAAGAAGATAGAATTTCATTTTTAAGGAGCATGCTTGTAGAAGAAAGTTAGTATTTTGAAAAGTGAAGAAGTAAAGTAAGAAAAGAAGATAGAATTTCAGTTTTAAGGAGTATGCTTTGACAAGTATTAGGTATTTTGAAAAGTGAAGAAGTAAAGTAAGAAAAGAAGATAGAATTTCAGTTTTAAGGAGTATGCTTTTAGAAGAAAGTTAGTATTTTGAAAAGTGAAGAAGTAAAGTAAGAAAAGAAGATAGAATTTCAGTTTTAAGGAGTATGCTTGTAGAGGTAATAAGTATTTTGAAAAGTGAAGAAGTGAAGTAAGAAAAGAAGATAGAATTTCAGTTTTAAGGAGTATGCTTTGGGAAGTAATAAGTGATTAAAAAAGTGAAGAAGTAAAGTAAGAAAAGAAGATAGAATTTCAGTTTCATTGAGTATGCTTTTAGAGTAATAAGTATTTAGAAAAGTGAAGAAGTAAAGTAAGAAAAGAAGATAGAATTTCAGTTTTACGGAGTATGCTTTTAGAAGAAAGTTAGTATTTTGAAAAGTGAAGAAGTGAAGTAAGAAAAGAAAATAGAATTTCAGTTTTAAGGAGTATGCTTTGGGAAGTAATAAGTGATTAGAAAAGTGAAGAAGTGAAGTAAGAAAAGAAGATAGAATTTCAGTTTTAAGGAGTATGCTTTGGGAAGTAATAAGTGATTAAAAAAGTGAAGAAGTAAAGTAAGAAAAGAAGATAGAATTTCAGTTTTAAGTAGCATGCTTTTAGAAGTAATAAGTGATAAGAAAAGTGAAGAAGTGAAGTAGGAAAAGAAGATAGAATTTCAGTTTTAAGTAGCATGCTTTTAGAAGTAATAAGTGATAAGAAAAGTGAAGAAGTAAAGTAAGAAAAGAAGATAGAATTTCAGTTTTACGGAGTATGCTTTGGGAAGTAATAAGTGATAAGAAAAGTGAAGAAGTGAAGTAAGAAAAGAAGATAGAATTTCAGTTTTACGGAGTATGCTTTGGGAAGTAATAAGTGATTAGAAAAGTGAAGAAGTAAAGTAAGAAAAGAAGATAGAATTTCAGTTTTAAGGAGTATGCTTTGGGAAGTAATAAGTGATTAAAAAAGTGAAGAAGTAAAGTAAGAAAAGAAGATAGAATTTCAGTTTTAAGTAGCATGCTTTTAGAAGTAATAAGTGATAAGAAAAGTGAAGAAGTGAAGTAGGAAAAGAAGATAGAATTTCAGTTTTAAGTAGCATGCTTTTAGAAGTAATAAGTGATAAGAAAAGTGAAGAAGTGAAGTAGGAAAAGAAGATAGAATTTCAGTTTTAAGTAGCATGCTTTTAGAAGTAATAAGTGATAAGAAAAGTGAAGAAGTAAAGTAAGAAAAGAAGATAGAATTTCAGTTTTAAGTAGCATGCTTTTAGAAGTAATAAGTGATAAGAAAAGTGAAGAAGTAAAGTAAGAAAAGAAGATAGAATTTCAGTTTTACGGAGTATGCTTTGGGAAGTAATAAGTGATTAGAAAAGTGAAGAAGTAAAGTAAGAAAAGAAGATAGAATTTCAGTTTTAAGGAGTATGCTTTGGGAAGTAATAAGTGATTAAAAAAGTGAAGAAGTAAAGTAAGAAAAGAAGATAGAATTTCAGTTTTAAGGAGTATGCTTTTAGAAGAAAGTTAGTATTTTGAAAAGTGAAGAAGTGAAGTAAGAAAAGAAAATAGAATTTCAGTTTTAAGGAGTATGCTTGTAGAGGTAATAAGTATTTTGAAAAGTGAAGAAGTGAAGTAAGAAAAAAAGATAGAATTTCAGTTTTAAGGAGTATGCTTTTAGAAGAAAGTTAGTATTTTGAAAAGTGAAGAAGTGAAGTAAGAAAAGAAGATAGAATTTCAGTTTTAAGGAGCATGCTTGTAGAAGAAAGTTAATATTTTGAAAAGTGAAGAAGTAGAGTAAGAAAAGAAGATAGAATTTCAGTTTTACGGAGTATGCTTTGGGAAGTAATAAGTGATTAAAAAAGTGAAGAAGTGAAGTAAGAAAAGAAGATAGAATTTCAGTTTTAAGGAGTATGCTTTGGGAAGTAATAAGTGATTAGAAAAGTGAAGAAGTAGAGTAAGAAAAGAAGATAGAATTTCAGTTTTAAGTAGTATGCTTTGAGAATTATTAAGTATTTAGAAAAGTGAAGAAGTAAAGTAAGAAAAGAAGATAGAATTTCAGTTTTAAGGAGTATGCTTTGACAAGTATTAGGTATTTTGAAAAGTGAAAAGAGTAAAGTAAGAAAAGAAGATAGAATTTCATTTTTAAGTAGCATGCTTTTAGAAGTAATAAGTGATAAGAAAAGTGAAGAAGTAAAGTAAGAAAAGAAGATAGAATTTCAGTTTTACGGAGTATGCTTTGGGAAGTAATAAGTGATAAGAAAAGTGAAGAAGTGAAGTAAGAAAAGAAGATAGAATTTCAGTTTTAAGTAGCATGCTTTTAGAGTAATAAGTGATAAGAAAAG